>CM076718.1:2308251-2970751 GCA_038501795.1 Pseudopleuronectes americanus | reverse complement strand
AGCTTCACGTCTTTCTCTGTGTCCTGGACTCTCTGCTGGATTGTTTGTCTTCTCAGCCCGAGCTCTCTCTGCCTCTCAGTCCTTTCTGCTGCAGCTGACACTGTGTCGTGGTCTTTATGTTCCTCCACAGAGCAGAGATAACAGATACACTGCTGATCAGTGCGGCAGAACATCTTCATCACCTCGTCGTGACGAGAGCAGATGTTCTCCTGGAGCTTCTCCGAGGGCTGCACCAGCTTGTGCTTCTTAAATGCAGGTGCCTGAAAATGAGGCTGGAGGTGTTTTTCACAATAAGAGGCCAAACAAACCAAACAGGACTTGAGAGCTTTCAGTTTTCTTCCAGTGCAGAAATCACAGGCCACATCTCCAGGTCCAGCATAGCAGTGATCAGCAGGAGCAGCTTGGAGTCCAGTCTTCTTCAGCTCCTCCACTAAATCAGCTAACATGGTGCTTTTCACCAGGACAGGCCTCGGTGTGAAGGTCTGTCTACACTGAGGGCAGCTGTAGCTTCCTCTCTCCTCCCCTTTGTCCCAGTGGGTGTTAATACAGCTCAGACAGTAGCTGTGTCCACAGCCAGTAGTCACCGGATCCTTCAGTAGTTCCAGACAGATCGAACAGCAGAATCTTTCTCTGTCCAGTGGATTTTCTTGCTCCGCCATTTCAGCTGCTGCCAGTGACTTTTGAATAGTTTCAATTCCTCTGAACAGAAACAGATCTCTGCTGCTCCCCCTCTCGTTCACTCCCTGCAGTGACTCATCTCCCACAGTTCACAGCTTGTTGTTCATTGGTTCTTACACCGACACACCTGTGAAGGGAGGAGACACAGACAAAACCTGTCTGGGAGGAGCTGGTTGTGAGTTTTTATCTGTGTTATCACATCTCAAAGTGAATAGTTGCACTTTGAACTGTCACATTCAGCTCACAACAGCCCAGGTTGTAAGATTCACATTCTTCAAAGTTTCCAGAAAAGTTAACAAATCTTTTCAATGGAAAAAAAAACAACTTACAAAGGGCTTCACAAATGAAAAACACAAGTAAAAATACATTAAAAACACACGTATAAAACACTATACGTCAAAGTATAAAAACACTACAGGTGACAGAAATGTTATCGTGACCACATTTTAAAAACTACAATTAGATCAAATCGTGGTACGATAACAGCAGGTTTGAAGTTTGGATTTAAAGGACGCTTCTGATATATTTCCTCAGGTTGTTTCAGACTGAGACTCAAACTCTTATTTCTAAATCTCTTTACCCCTCAGTGTGAAGCTGAGATGATACAGACTTACAGCAAAGTTAATGGAGTTCTGAAGAAGAACAGTGACAACGAGCAAAGGAACCATGTCCACAAATGTTCAGCTTGTATCAAAGAAAATTTTAAACTGCTCAAACTGTTTCTATATTATACAAGTGACGCCAAAGTTCTTTCTGTTTCTGAAACAGTTGGATGAAATTTGTCTGTGACGGAGCAAATAATCGATCCCAGTCGCCAGGAACCTGATCCTGAGTGTTTTTACCGTTTACTGTTTTAACTCTGCAGAAATTACAAAAACTCTTCAAGCAGCAAAGTTTATTTTGTGGGTTAAAACTAGGGTCAAGAAGATTTGATCAAGTCTGGATTCAAACTGTACGACCCAGGAGCGTCTGTCCGTGAGGTGACGACGTGAAACACTGAAGCAACACGACAAACTCATTGTGAAGTTTCATCCTCATTTAAAGGATTGATGGGAATAGAAGCCATCAAGAATGAAAAAAGGAAAAGTTATAAAACACATTTGCTTAATTTGTGAAAGTATCCCCGAGCAAACTAATCAGTGAGATTCCTTTGAAACTGACAGCATCTGTCAAAGCAACGATCCTCATCATCATCACATCAGGACAAAGATGTGGAAGGGAAAGTGCAACAAAAGACAGAAACTTCTCTGTGTGCTCCGTCAGTCCAGGGTAACACTTTGTGGTCAGTCACAGCTAATCCATTAAAAGGCAACCATCCACTCCACCTCTCAGGAAGACCAATTCCCCCAGAAAGCCTTGGGGGGTGAAATGTGACGCAGTCTCAACACGGCTCCTCCGAGGGTCATCAGGGACCTGTACACATTGATCAGTAATTGTCCTCATGAAAGGTGCTATATAAATACAGTTAGATTGATAAGTATGATAAATGTGCTTTAAACTTTCACTCTTTATGTTACACTACTCACAGAAATGTCTGGTGGCATAAAGAATAACAGATAAAGAGATAATTAGAGCAGATTAACTCACATCAACACTGGGTATGAAGACTCCTCCTCATGTTTTACAATACCATGAGATATGTGGGTCATGCAGAGCGTCCACTCAGGCCCCCGACACGAGCCATGCCCCTGCAGGAGGTGGGTGAGTTATACACCCCCCCCACCCCCACACCCGCACACAGCATTTTGTTTAAAGGCTGCAGTCTTTTGCCTGTGACCCACTTCTGCACAGGCTGATCAGCTGTGTAGTTGCTCTCTCTCTGTGCCCCCCCCGTCCCCCCCCCTGCAGGCCAGGGAACCTCAGAAGAAGATTTGTTTTTCATTAGAAGCCTGAGCAAACAGGACAGTAGGATGATAGCAGACCGGCCAAGATATATGGAGCCCATAGAGCCGGGGCCCCGTCGTTAGCCACTTGTAAATTATGGCCTTGTTTTGAGTTTGTTTCTTTGTCCAGTGTTCACACACAAGAATTACAAACTAATATTAAACTGAATTATACCCCCCTCCCCTTCATGTCCTCTCAGTGGAGGCAGTAAGCACCTTGAGCTGCTGAACAGGGCCGGTGCAGTTTAGAGACACACAAGCTTCTACAATATCTCCTGGATAGTAAGTCCTGCTGTGCATTAGAAGAAGTCAGATAAGAACAAGTTTCTATTGCAACAATTGAAAGGATGTCAAATAAACGATGTGCAAAGTTTCTGTAAAAACATCTCTGCAGTTACCTGTGATATCTGATGCCCCGAATCAAAGAGCTTTATTTATTTAATGGGATACAGACCCCATTTTCCCAGTGCATCTCCATTCCCTATATGATACCAAATACCAAAAGCTGCATATGAAACAAGTCACAATTTTTCTATGGAAACAACAACATTGTAGTGTTTAGCCAGACTTGATTTTAACAGTATTTGTTGATGCATTCTTTCAAAGTAAAATCACTATTCTCAAAAAGAGGAAACGTGGATTGTTGTAAAATAACAAATGTGGCCCAGATATCCCAAAACAAAGGATTGAGGAACATGGACTGTAATTTAATTTAAATTTAAGTAGATACTGATTGTATTTAAAAATACAGAAGTTAAACCAAAAGAGGATTTATTTCACATTGAGTCACGTTTTATAGACACGGCCCATATAAGTATATATTTCTTTCATTTTAAAGGTTTAGGTATTCATGAGGAACCATCGGGCTCAGGGACACACTTTTAGAGTTGGACCTTTCATAGGATCAGTTAAAAAATAATAGAAATATTCTTAATTTCTTTCTGTTGAGAATAAATTTCACCCTCTCCACTTTCCACTTTTTGTCTCTTCTTCTTTGTGCACAAATGAACATGATGAAAGTTTTCTCCATCCACCGGCTCACCAGCCACGGTTGGTTTTTCTATGAAACTAATGTTATGTGACATTCTCGTCTCTGAAGTGGCTCAGGTTAATCCGCTCATTAGCATAGAGTTCATCGCACGCCGGCTGTGAATGTGTTCAGCTCTGTGGCCTGTTTGTTCAAACTGTGTGTTAGTGAAGTAATGTGACAGTAAACCAGTCTTTTTTTTTGAATTTTCATTATTTTTTTAGTTTTTCTAGCGCTCATAAAGTCTTTTAAAGAATCTTTAGAGAACGCTGTTTACCCCTGATCAGATTGTGTTAGACAGCTGGACGCTGCTGGCTGCTTTACACTGTTTGGCTAATTATTGACTGTGTTGGGCCAAGGTTAAAATTAAAGCTGTGTTTTTTGGGGGTTTCAGTCGCTGCACACTAAAAAGGGCTGACAGAGGGCGAGGAAGAGCGAGCCGAGGGAGGACGTCTTTGTGAGGCTGAATTTTAAAAAACTGCAGCCACAGAACATCTCCTTGAATGAAGACTGAAATATTTATGACTCACAACTCCCAGTTAAATTCTACGTACGATTGTTTGTTAGGTCGTTAAAACTGATTTGGTGTAACAAACCCCATGTTGTCATCTCTCTGTATCCTGATATGTGGATCGTAAACCGTGCGAACGGAAGAACTATAATCAAATTGACATAGTATGCCGACTTCAAGCTACTGCACAAGACAGTGATTTCCCCGCATGCTTTTATTCTGCCATTCTGAATTCACGAAGCCCTTCACCGCTGCAGGATCTTTATTTTTTTCCTGGAATGGTTATACTTTAGAGACAGACTATTATACTGTAATATAAAACTCACGCAACTACTTTCGGGATCGCAACTTGCAAAGGAAATACGGAGCAGCAAATGGATCCGAGATAATTCCTTTAGGGATGAAGCACAGAGCGTGGAGCGTGCAGTAAAATATTTTAAAGATCTAAGATCTGCACAGTTTTCAGAATACATTTGTCCTCCTCCATCTACACTGGACATCTTACTGCAACGATCTTTATACCCAAACCCGAGAGTGGAATAAGTATAAGAAAGTGGTATTAAAAGTAAAAGTCCTGTTACTTAAAAGACATTTTACTCAAGTGGAAGTAAAATGTGCTTTGATAGAGAGATGGAATAAAAGTTAAATGTACTGAACACAGTTTGACAACAATATGGAATTAAATCGATTTTTTGGGCAACCATATGCCTTGAAATACCATATATATACATTCTCAGGTGAGAAGTCTGGCACTTTGCAGCTTGTGCACACAACTCCACCGCGGCTGCAACTGACAAACACAGACAGGATTGATTTTTAGGAAATGCATCGCAGTATTTATACTAATTACCTCCGAACAGTGACCTACAGATATATAATGGCTGTTTCCTGTTGATCCCTGGAGGTCGACACACACCTGACCTCAGGTGAGTAGAGGTGAACTCCTGTGGGTCTTATAGGTTTTAGTTCCCAGTTATCTTTTGATTTATTCTATTATTTCCCAATAACCTTTATGTCTTTACCATCTTCCCTGGTGTTGAGTCCATTAAGCTTAGTAATAATAATAATAAGGATAAATTCACTTTGTTTGCACCATGGTTTAAAACAAAATTCAGAGAAATGACAGAATAACAATAAAAAAAAATGCGTAGATCATATATAATAACTACACACCATATGCACATTAAAATACAACAAACAATAACATGTATGATCCTTTTAGTCTGTGATGACTTTAGATTCAGCAAAGTAAATTACATCGATGCTGTTAATGATCATATATCTGGAAATACAAATATTTCCCTTCACAGCAATTTAATGTATCTTGTTGGATCATACCTAACGAGTACATCTTCCCATAAACCCATCCGCTCCTTTCACCTGAGTTATGCCTATTATTCTGCAGGTGATCTGAGATCTGTTTATCCCTGGAGGGGGGACAGTAAGCTGACATTATCCCCACACAGTGAATCTGGTGTTATATTATCATTAAAAGGAGGATCAGCCGCAGAGGAGAGCGATGGAGGGAGGGTTTCCCTTGTTAACTTATTATTATGCACTGTTGTGGAGCAAAGCAGCAGTCAGCTAATTCTGCTGCAGATCCAGGATCTCAGACGTGTTGTCGTGACTCAGATGGAAAAAAAAGTGAAAAGCTGCCCCGGCGCTGTGGAGTTGTGGGAAGCCGAGCACACCAGCCCTTTGCCGGAGCAGTATATTGATCATCTCTCTGCAAAGTGTTGACACACGGTGGAACTCCACCGAGCGAGTTCACCTGCTCTGCACCAAACCGAGTCATCGGAGACGCTTCGTGTTTACTGCCCCTCGGCAGCAAAACAATGAGACGAGGGAAGAAGGGAGGAAAAAACCCAGCTGTGTTTGAACAAGAAATGAGGAGACGGTGCATGTTTGGGAGTATCACCAGGATTTATTTTAAATGAAGCACAATGGCTTAATTTCCCTTCACTCCCGTCCTGAGAAACCGACATGTCTAGCCCTTTAGATTTTTCTTCCCCATCCAAGTGCAGATGAAAGCAGGGCAGGAATCGTGCAGCTTCAACATTCTCACTTGCAAATTCAGCGATGACAGGGTTCCTCCGCCAGCTTCAATTATGAATGACAGCCTTTTATCTCCTGCCTGCTAATTAGGTGAGAAGATGCTATATGCTCACTCCACGTTCCCTTCCCTCTCTCCTTCTCCTGGATACCTGGATCCGTGCTGCGTTGCTCGTGGAACAGATAAGTGGGGGGGGGGAGAAATAGGTTACAGGGATTCATCACCGAGTTCAAAAGAGTTAAAGTCACACAATGGAGGAAACACGCTGGGAAAACCGTGAGCCGGCTGTAGATCAAAGAGGGGAACACGGCACGGCCCCTATGGAAAGTTGGCAGATGATGGAACTTCCAAAGGAATGCATTTTAATAATTTGCCTCTGTAGTGAATATATAAATATAGAACAATGAGCTCCAGTGCCCTTGATTCTTCCTTCTCTTTGTCTTCTCTGTGGATGTTTGACTACACGGACGTCCAAGCTTCACAGCGGCTGATCTGGAACCGGTGTCCGTAAAGTCACTCTCAGTGTATAATATGGAGGTGTTGCATTTATACATGTCAAAAAGGGTGGGACCAGTCTGAGGGATTAGGTCACAGCCGCGATCGGGGGGGGGAAAGGATCTGGGGTCAATCCGACTGGATCCAATTAGGGATCCAGTCGGATCCACTCTGCAGGGGACGGAGGGATAGAGGACTCAGGGAATAATAGAAGAACAAACAAGTCACGACTCCAGGAGAACACCCACCAGATAGTCATTAGAAGGAGAAGCTCTGCCTCCCCCGCCCCCTCCCTTTCCCCCTCTGCTCGCCAGCCCCCTCGCGGGAGCCTCCAATTGGACGAGATGAGAGGTAGAGTCTTCCTCTGGTGCTCTTGGACACTGACAGCAATTTTTTCCCACTTTGCAGAATATACAGTGAGCGGTATTGACAGCACGTTTGAAAGCATTCAATTAAAGTTTTTCGGAAATCCGCCCGAGGTGACAGCATTTCCAGTTTTCAAAGGGAAAGCATAAGACTGTTTTTTTGTTCTGTAGAAGAATCACTTCTCCGTTTTCTTTTCTTTTTTAAAGGGATGTCAATTATTCAGTCTTACACTTTTAAATACTGTCTATTTGATGTAGGTCATTAGGTAAGACAACGTGAATGTTTAATGAGTCTTCTCACCGTTGGCAAAGAGCTTAGCAGATTACAAGAGTCAGAGAGGATCCGACAGTCGATTCTGAACGAGCTCACCTCTGAATGAGACCTCCACATCGTGTCATCCTACATGTACACACATGTTAAAGCAGGTTCCCTTCTAATGAACACGTTAGGCTGCGTCTCCACTCTAAACACAAACAGCTCATTTCAAATGCATGACATCAAACCCCTCAGAGAGCAGGAGGGTGATCAGGAAAACGCAGCCGTTTCAATATGACACGTTCATTATTGAGTAAAAAAATACAAAACACATTATTTTTCCACGGATAAAAGTAATTGCTCACGCAGAACAGAGCTCCAAGGGACTAAACTCTTTTTAGTTGTCACGATGGTAAACAAGTGGTGGAAATGGGGCTGAGGGGGGGGGATCAGTGGTTCTTTGAAGTGTTCTCTCTTTGTTTGAAAAAGGCACAGTAGTCTATCTATCCCCTCCATCTCAACCAGGGAAAGAGGCAGAAGCTTAGACAGGAAGCTCCTCGGCCTTGGCACCGCATTTCAGGGACCCTGGATAGTAGAATCCGAGCAGGAAGCACTGGGTGGAGGACTGAATCGTATTCAGGTCCCTGAACAAGTGGCTTCTAGGCCGACTCCTGCACAGCTGTGTGCGCCTCTGAACCGGCCCCAGCTGAGCTGAGCAGGCAGCGCAGCGGAGGTTATACAAAGGGCAGGAGGAGGGCTGCGGAGGCCGGGGTCCAGATCCAGGGTTTCACACGGGGACAAGCATGTGCTACATAGCAAACAGCAACAATCGTCAAATTCTGAGGCATAAGGGAAGCTGTCTAACTCCTCTGAGATCTGTTGCGTCTGAGGGGCGTCTGTTACGTAAGGTTTCTGTTATACAACGACTCTCGTGGAGGGTAAGAAGGTCTTTACTCAACACAAGGCCAGGACACTATAGTATGAAGCTGAGCATCTTCCGGGTCCTACAATGAGAAGGACTAAAAACCTTGTTAAAACAGATTCATAGATTCAGTCAACAGAAAACATTAAGGTGCTTTTACTTTGAAACAGGAACAGGAAGTGTTGCAAATATTTATGCCATTTGACATTGAAACTCTGGTGAAAGCTAATTTTCATTATTTATTTTTCTGTGAACCACAGGCAGAGAAAACAGTGCAGCTGACATTTGTCCATGTGCTGATGTTTCTGGTAAACTTGGTTTTAAATGTTGCACGGTGGACAGAAGTGGAACTGCATACGTCCATCTTTATATACAGTGTTTATTCTGCACATGAAGCCTCTACATGAAAATGGTAAATCACATGTATAGCCTGTACATTTCATTATTCCCTCATTAGTCATGCGTAGATAAGGTCACGCACAAATCCGACCTCCCCCACTTTCAACACACTACACAGGAAATGTCACATTCAGTCTTTGCTAACAGGGATTTGCCATTCAGAGCCACTGCTGTCATTGTTACACAACATGGACCGAATGACAAGGAGGCATCAAGGTTTGACACACTGGAGAATCAGATCAGGCAGTGGTCTCTGTACAAAGAGTTTTCTTTATGTAAGAAGGTTCCAGTCATGGTGGATTGATCTTAATGCTAAAGACACATCATTTGATAAGATATAAGCGTTTGAATGGACGTCTTTCAGGGTGTCCGTACTTGTAACACGTCTTGCTTCGAGTGGAAACCTTTAGAAATAGATCGTTTAGCTTTTAGATTCGGCAAAGGAAGTGTCCGCACAAAGCAGTCCGTTGAATCCTTGTGTGAGAGCCTCGACTGGCAGGTCAACATCACGGCCAGGGATGTTTGTGTAGCACTGCAGCAAGCACTGTAAGCACTGGAGATGTTTGCACCTAAACCAACAAACAACAAGACACAAGTGTAACGTAACACACGGGTCCTGGTTCAAATCTATCTGAAGATAAAAGAGAAATCTTGATATCTTGTGGGTTTCCAGAGGGCGGAAGGAACATTTAGGATTCAACGGAGGACTTCTCGTCACGTTGTCAAACTCAGCAGTCGACAGTACACTTCCTTATACACGTCAGAGCGCTGAAAGAAATAACTTGCAGCTCACATTCACTTAGAGCCGTTCACAATTAGCCCTCAATGTCTGGATTTGAAAACGTTAATGACGTGCGAGGAGAAAACGCTGGTGAAGCTCTGAACCAGATGCTAATCAGAGAGTCAAACACACTCTAGATCAGGGGAGGAGGAAGACGGAGGTGAAGGTTAATGAAGGAATTATGTTCTGGGTGTCAGGATGTGACTTGTTATGGACTTTTGATTTTCTTTGTGGTAATTTCCTGGAAACTGACAGAACTTGTGTTTGAATTTTTTAACCTTAAATTTGCATTTCATTTCTTGTTCTTTGTTATTATTTTTTTTTATATAAATTTGTACTTCTAGTTCCTGTTTTACTTTCAATTTACAAACATTGTGTGTCCATCACTTGCACTACAGCCCCCATGCAAGTGAATCCAAAGCATCTTTATCGCCCTCTGGTGGCTCGCTGCGTCCTCCATGTTAGTGGACAGGACATGGGCAAAACGTCATAACAAGGCAGTGGATTGACATGTGTCTGATTTAATGGTAAACGGTCTGTATTTCTATAGAGCTTTCCTAGTCTAGATGATCACTCAGAGCACTTCACAGCACAGAGTTTCCATCCATCCACCCACACACTCACACACATTAATACAGTGCTTCTGTGTGCTGCACTTTCTTTATCATACAGTTCATCAATCACACACTGTCGGCACATCTGTGAATCGGTATCTTCAGTATCTTTGCCCAGGGACACTCAAGGTATGTGGGACGGGGGGGGAGGGGCAGATCTCTGACATTTGGGTTAGTGGACAGCCCCCTCTACCTCCTGTGGTTTATAGAACAACAGCTTAATTATTGTTTACTAAAGTGTAACAGATCAGTTTCAGGTTTGTAATAAAACTATTGGATTGTTGGATTATAACAAACCAGTATCATGTTATTGGGTCCAGGATGACACTGGTTGGTCATTATAGTTGGTTCTATGATCCACAGAAAATTATATCTGCTCTGGTGCTCGCCTCCACCAAGGAGAATATGTTTTCACCCCGGTCTGTGTGTTTGTAAGCAGGATTACACAGAAACAACTGAGCCGATTAACCATTAGCTTTAGTGGAAAGATGTGGTTTGGTTCAGGGAGAAACCATTACAGTTTTGGTGCAGAGCGGAAAGATCTGGGAATATTTGTTTACTTTCTTTAACCTTTTACAGTTTTCCCATGGAATATTCTCTGGATCCTGTTGAAAAACCTCAGGCAGGTTAATGGGACTGATATCAATGAGTGTGTGGAATCTGATGCAGCTTGAATTGAATGGGACTGTTGGGCAGAGGAACTGAGTTCTATTGAAGCTGTTTTATTTCACCGGCGCCATGGACGTCACAGGGAGAGTCATCCATCAAGCTCATTTGAATCTTCTGTCCCTGAGCAGCAAAATATATTTTTATCAATCATATATACAATTATCTATAATTTAAGAGTTACTTAACATTTGAGGGTATATTGCACACACTGATGGTCACGCAGAAAATTCTGTCTGTGAAAAACAATCGTTCACATCACTAAGTTTGTAATTAACACCGTCACTGTGGGTAAAGAACATCAGTGAGAAAATGAGCTGTACTCATGCTGTGCTAAGTTTAAGTCGGTGGAGCAGCTTCAACAAACAAACCGTTGGATATGAAGCTGCAGTGGAATCGTTTGCCATAATCACACATTTAACGATACGAACTCCAGACAGAAGCTTTGGTACGAACATGAAAAGAATGAAGGGAGAAGAAGAGAGAGTCTGAAGTGAGTTGTAACCAGTGGCCATGACAGCAGAACATCTCCCCTTAACAAGGTTTCTCATGCTAATTGCATTGATAAATATATATATATAGATATTATACATGTATATCTAAGTGGATACCTAGAGCTGGAGTTCAAGCCAGAGGTTGTCTGTCACATTCATTGAATTACAGTGTTCTACATCAGAATCGCAAGCTGTGATATTTTCCAGTGCAGATTACGGCCACATCTGCTGGGCAACGGACCAATGTAAAAAATGAAACTTTAATTTGAGATGTTGGGGCCGGAAGGGAGTGTGGGTCATCGCTGACGGACTCCATTTTCTGTGACCAGGCCGAGGATTGCCGAGCCTTCAGAGGAGGAGGAGATTGGAATAGTGTTCTCATCATCCCCGAGCCACTGGGTCATGGTTTTAAACACTAATCCTGAAGGATGAGTGAGGTAGAAACATCCACCACAGCATGCTCCGAAGATTGCACCCCCCTCCTGCAACCCCGTCTGATCGCATGCTCCCAAAAGGAAAAGGGAAACGCACGACTCACGGAAGGCGAAAGAGGGAAAAGGGCAGCGGCAGCTCTCAGGCACCTCGGCTCTGACATTCTCCGCTCTGACAAACATGTGACAGAGGTCGGGCTCACATTAAGTTCTGGACCCTGTTTCCCTGCAATGCTTCATCACAGCGACTAATAACACACACCCGTAGATTATGAATATGACCAAAGGGCGTCGGCTTGACATTCACCGAGCGTGTGACTGTTAGAAATGAGACCGAAGCAGGTGTCACTATGAAAGTGAAACAAACAGAATCCACTGAGAGCTCCGCCTGCCCGGAGGCATCAGTGCCAGTCTAATTATTGTTTCTCCCTCACGGAGATAATTCATTCAAATTACAGAGGGGGAACATTCAGCCTGTCTGGCCGGGCAGAACAAACATGTACAGTGCTGCTTTGATTCAAAAAAAGAGAAACCCTGCTGTTGACTAAAACCTTTCTTCTGTAGCGGCGCAGCCATTATTACCGGACTGAGCTGTAATTAATGGTTCAATTACAGAACCACCGCTGTCTGGGTGTTTAATTGCAGATGAATCAATTAAGGTCCATTTCCCCTCTCAATGAAACCAAGGAGATCCTCGATAAAACCCTGGCCAATCCGAGATTCAGTTACTGGAGCATTAAAAACCTCAAGAACCTTTTAAAGAAGAAGTGAAACAAAAACAACTTTGTGAAGCAATTATACAGAAAAACCACGGAGCTAAAAACCAACTCAATATCTTATTCCTGACAAGATTAAATATCTAAATCTGTTTAAAGTTTATTGAAGATTCAAAGAGAATCAATTTTAAGGTTGAAAGAGAAATTACAGACACAGTTTTAGATTATTTTACTGCATTACTGGAATTTACATTTAAATATCAATACCCTCATTTTCTCATTATGTGGCGGGAGGTTGAGTTCTGCTTCATTAAACATCTATTGTGATGCAAATATTCACTTTTTATTAACAGACTCTTCCTATTAAAATGGACTAGAAACGTCCAATTCAGGGTCAATTTACTGGAAAATGTAATTCAACACAAACAAAGGTTGGTTCTTTGAGATACGCGATTTCAGCTCGGTTATGTCTTTTCAATATGTCCAGTTATAATGGTTATGAGGATATTTACATGTGTTCGCTTTTTGCATGATTACAACCTCTGTTCACTTCTACCTGATTGCTGACTTAATTATTTAAAGCTTGAATTGATGATGCTGCTCATGAATTATTTGTATATCTATAATCAACACAGATTTATGTAACAGCATTTATCATAATATTTATATTTCTCCCTTAGTTTGTGTTTCATCACCTAAATCTAAGAATTACAGTTTTTCATATTTATGTATATAACCTTGAGTTTACCTTTTTTATTTTGTTAAACCATTACTAACTATATTTTGAGAAGAAGTGGGTGGAGCCCACCTCCACCTGCGACCTGCTCCCATTGGACGGAACAAGCTGTGAATCACATGGTACCCTAGTCTATTCGACCATAACAGGCTAAATTAAGATCATGCATTGAAGAGGACTTTAAACATTCTACTCAGGAAAATGTTGAATGACGTTTATAAATCGAGAGAAAAGTTTTGACATTTTGTTCACACTCAGTCATTTGAGAGAATACAGGTATCAGGCACGGCAGTAGTGGCTTCACTTTCCGAACCCAGAGTTTACGTCCAGTTCCACACACATGGTCCTTTTCCATGGAGCTCATTGTGTTTCTACAGTCGCGCTGAGTGGACAAACACAAGCTGGCTCCAGAGGGGGTTGTGTTGATACCACATGAAAGTCATTGTAAGTTCTCCTGCCTGTTTGGAGAGGGAGAGGTGAG
Source organism: Pseudopleuronectes americanus (assembly GCA_038501795.1). Classification (NCBI taxonomy): domain Eukaryota; kingdom Metazoa; phylum Chordata; class Actinopteri; order Pleuronectiformes; family Pleuronectidae; genus Pseudopleuronectes; species Pseudopleuronectes americanus. The sequence continues at coordinate 2,957,243 of CM076718.1, read as the reverse complement.
GGAGGTTGAAGCCACTAAATCTCACCCATTGGTCCTTTAAGTGCACGTCCTTGTATTTTGGTGCTGCTGTATCTATAGGACCCGAATGCACACTTTGGGAAAGAGCGAGTACGGGCCTGGAATTGATTCCTTTCTCCGCTGCTGTCTACAAATACAAAAAAAGGGCAGTTACATCACACAGCTGCGAGCTTAACATAGCTGATGCATTGTGGGAAATATCCTCAGTTCTGATACACCTTGGACCTGTGAGATAGGGGTGACACCGCCGCCCGTCCCCGGAGGACCAATTATTCTCTGTTTGCCCCAAAGTCTCACCATGAAACACAACGTTTGAATAAAATATCAGGTGAGACAGAAAAATATGGTTCCCTCCATTGATGGCTAATGATCGTGCAACAGCATTGTTTGTTTTTAACACATATACCACTGAAGGGGTAAAATGTCTTTGTAGCTTGTAAACAGATGAAATACAGTCGGTGTAACGGATGAAGCGGATGATGTAATTTGTTTTTCACAAAAAGAATGAAGCTCACGATGCACGAGTCTGTGTCTCGATACTGAGACTTACATTCAGAAGATATGAGCATCAGAAACAACAGGAATCAAAGTATCTTCACTTTCATAGTGTTTGAAATAACAAAAGAGTCAATCGACAGCTTGTTTCTTGGCCCATGAATGCTGAATACATTGTGTTTACTCCACATGGACGAACTCCTAATTTCCTTCAAGCAGGTGTTGCACCCGCTCGAGGTGAAACGCTGTGGAAATCCTCTGGAGTCGAAGGCGTCTGGCACCTGGCAACCTCGCCGGCTTGAAGGTCAGGGCCCCTCAAAGGCATCGGATACCCCTGACTGCAGCTGTTTTTGCTCATCATCCATTTGGGCAAATGGCAAAGACCGGGCTGATCAATCAAGTTCCGTCAAAAGGCCAAATGGGGTAAAAAAAAAGAGAAGGAAAGAAGGCTAAGCAGACGCCCTGATCCTGAGTATCGACTGCTTGGATTAGGGAGGATCACCCTCCAGGCTGTGTGGGTGTGATTTGCCCATAACTCCGATATGATGATAAGTGTCAGTTCTTTCGCTCTCTGCCAAACTGTCACGTGATCGATATGATTTCTGCATCTTTTCTGCATTGTGTTTGCAGAGAATACTGCAATAGGAGAGTGGTCTGAGACTTTTATATATATACTGTATTTTTCAATGACTTCCTCTGGCTCACAGATCCACAGCAGGGGCGCGTCATGCATTCGATACCGGCCCATCTCCTGGAGCTCCAATTTGAAATCAAATCGTGTGCATGTGTCTGTTGGTGCATCGACCCTGTGGAGGCACGAGGATATTGATGCAGTGAACACATCGTGTGATTTTCTGATCACAGGATGATGATGAAGCTCAACGAGTCGGTGGCTGCATGTGAATGAAGTGGATTTACTCAAGTTCTGTACAAAATATATATTTTTCTGTTACTTTATAAGGTAATTGTATATTTTTGCCGCACTATATTTAAAAATCTGATAGCCTAAAGGTAGAAGGAGGTTTTTAATCTCTAGTGGAACTGAAGATATTTGTATCTCGTGCTCTTCATGGACCTTCAGCCTGGGTCGAGAAGACAAGGTTCAAGTGCTCAGCATTTTATTGGAGCTGAATCCAGTTCTGCATCTTCTCATTGATCTGAATTTCAATAGTATAATTATTATTATTGATATGATATAGATGAGTTCCACTTCCACAGAGAAGTTACCTTCAATTGATCTTGTGTTGTTGTTGTTTTTCTGGTTATTCACATTAGACTTTTTTTAGTATAACTAATACTGCTAATGAAGAGATCACACAGGCCACAGAACATGAAGAGAAGAGCTCAGTCTAATATGTTTCCACTACAAAAATACTAATATGACAAATAAAGCAGGGAAAGCAAATGATTTGAGGAAAGAAATACATTCACTGTTCTAAAGGCCTCGAGGATCAATACAATCCACAGGGAATCTTTAACGCTCCATTTCATCACCATGCCATTATCTACCAACTAGTATCAACTAGATAGATAGATAGATAGATAGATAGATAGATAGATAGATAGATAGATAGATAGATAGATAGATAGATAGATAGATAGATAGATAGATAGATAGATAGATAGATAGATAGATAGATAGATAGATAGATAGATAGATAGATAGATAGATAGATAGAGAGATAGATATTGAATTGATCCTGAGGGAAATTTAGGACGATAAAAAACGGCTCATAAAGATGTGAAGTGCAAATTCACAGCTAAACAATAACAGCTAGAAGTGCTAAGTCACCAGCTGAGAATAATATTACCCCCATTGCCCTGAGAAGTACTTTTTATTTCTTGTTTGTTCTCAATGTTTCTTCAATTATTACCAGTGATAATTTCATGACAGTGTTCAACATCCAGCGATTTGATCATCTGGTTATCTAAATAGTTGGAGACGAGTGCAAACAGGATTCCTGCAGCAGTTACTCGAACATTTTGCAAATCTCTGAGATCAAACATGGCGCTGACTCTTCGGAGCGCCCGTCTCCTCCGAACCTTTCAGCCGCGTCGTGTTAGAGCTTTGTGATCAATACAGTCAAGAATTCTCCTTGAAACAGTTAAATTCTATTTTAGTGAATACATGTTTCACCAGATTACATCATGGATCAGACGACAACATGTCAAACGTTCTGGGAAAAGTTGCGGCGTTCGTTCTGAAGCTGGTTAATACAGCTGGTGGATTTTTCCAATTACACCTCAGTGTCAGGCCGCCGAATTGTAAATGCATATAGTTCACAGTCATCCATTTTGTTTCACCGTGGTTTAATGAAGTAATGAATCAACATAGGACTTCGTTATTTCTCTGCCTACAGTAATTCCAGGAAGTAGCACATACTCTGAGCTTTTGGCAAGTCCAGGTTTAAATTACCGGAGCTCAGACGCCGTAACTGTTCCTCTGAGGGATGTGACATCGATGAAAACAAATAAATAAAAACGACAAACACATTTACAGACAGTGGTTTGCTACACGTCAAATAAAAAGAGTTAACGTGCGCAGCAACAAGTTAGAAAAGGACATTTAATTAAACAAGAGTAGCCGACAATATTTATATCATATTTAATACATGCTGCTCTTTCTGTTCTGGTATGAGGTCGGTTGCCTCGTCAGCGCCTGGGGAATTGGACTTGCAGTCTCTTTGGGTAACTTAAGCCATGCATGAAATATTGAGTGTTGTACCCAGATATGTACAGTACAAGAAATAACTAAATGGACTTCCGTGCATGCATGTATTGATGGGAAACATAAAAGCTACATATTATAATATGCATGATGCCAAAAAGGCAGTTGCAGAGCTACATGAGTCAAGCCTGTGCTAGTTCTCACATATCTCTTCTCAGCCTATTTTTTAAATATTCCATGTTTTGTAAATACATAAATTCAATTAGATTCGAGCCCAAGCCTTGAAAAGTTAGAGTGTGTCATTATTAATCCAAGTGTAGCCTCAGTGCTCGGATATTTCCTGAGACTGATTCTGCGTTGAAATCAATCAAAATGTTGGATAACAACTGGAAATGTGTGTAATGTTGTACAACACAACTCCACCGGCTGACGTGCCATTTCCCTCCATCACCTGGACAGCGTCACACTAACCCCCCGCCCCCCCCCTGCGCAGCCCGGAGGATTCTTGGCATTTGCCGAGCTCCCGTCCGGCACAGATGCACAATCAATGTTTATCTCGGTGTCTCCTCTTTCTAATCCTCCCCAACTAGCTGAGATACAGTTTGGGTTCGGTACGCTCGCCCTGCTCGGTGGGTTCTGCCCTATCAGGTGCTGCGGGGGATCGAAGGTCGGCGCTGTCAGGCCGGCTCGTCTCCCTCGTCTCCCCCCTCCTGTCTCTTATTAGCCCCTTCTTTTGACTCACATCGCAGTCTTACCTTTAATCTACACTCTGAAATCAGGGTTATTACACAAATCTACTTCCAAAGACTTAATCACGGATAAAAAAAAGCCCCTATTACATTCGTTCCTACTTATTATCAGATGAATACAATGGGATATTAGAGGCTTTAGCCCTTTTCATGACTGATCAAAAGCACTTAAGGCTGAACGCTTTACATCTGATACCTTTGAACAAATGTGTCCAATTTCACACAGATTAAAGTTATTAATTTTGACGGCTGCAGAGGAATATCTCACTTCGTTGCTTCTTAAGATTCTGCCACAGTGCCCATCGTCTGCTTTAGCATAGGCTGTGATAAGATATGATGAAGGGGCCTTTCCCAGTGGGGGGGTAGGGCTGTGTGGAAGTCATACGCTGCAGTCGGAATAAATAAAGCTTTCGTCAATCATCGGCAAGATGACACGTTGTAAAATGCCTCATTAATGGCTTAATGAATCACAAAAGGTGTTGCCACCTCCACCGCCCGGCTATAGCTATATATGTGTGTGTCACTTTTATCGATCCTCGCTGCACGTGTTGATATATGGTCTCAATTTAATTGCACTCAGCGAGGGGTTTTTATGAGTGTTTGCCAGGAAGGACATTTATATGGGGTTGCTTGAGCTCCCCCCTCCCGTCATGTGATTTCCGTCATCTTGATTTCCTGGGACAGAACTGGGCCTCTCCCTCACCAGTGATTAAAAATAATCACTGGTTTGGGAGAAAGTTGGAAAGAAATGAAAAGGCCAGTGAATGTTTTATTAATAAATCCTGCAACAATCGCTCCACGGCTGCAATAGGTAGCGGAGAGTACACCTGCAGAGCCGGAATACAGATGAGCCAACAAGTCTCAGACGAAAATCACTCTGATTAGGAGCATGATAAAGAATCTGTCCTGCTGAAAGGGATAATCTGTATTTTTTTTTGTTTACCCCCGGGAGTTTGGTGTAATGTCGAAAGGATCAATACTTCATTCCACGGGGAGAATAGCTAGAAATTGATGTTACAATGAAAGAGCATGTGGAACAGTGTCTGGAGCAAACAAGGATGAGAAATAGCATCTGAATAGTTCTGTCGTCACAAGGTCGTCCAGAGATTAACACAAAACGTGATATATGTGGGCTAATTTCTCTACAGCCATCACTCCTCTGTCTGTCAGAATTATAGTAAGGTACCACATTATAACTGATAACAGCTGTTGAAATAGACGTGTATTAAATTATTCTTTAGATTACGAGCTGCTCATTACGTTCAGTTATCAATAATCTAAATTATTGACTGTTGAAGCACCGAGATTAGCCCCCATTAAAGATTATGGAGGAAATTTACCAGCTTTCATTGCTTTGTAATTAGTCCTGTGGAGATTCCTTTTTTTTTAATTGTCAGATTTAAAATGATGACAGCCGGGTTTATGTTCACTCCACTGCGAGACTGATGCATTAAATTGATGTTGTTAAGGAAAGTATGGAGATTTAACTTTCAGGAATTCATTGTAAAAAACAAGTAATATAGGTTCAGCATTTTGAATTGAAACTTGGACGTACAGCTTTTCTGAAATAAAAAAAGATAAAATGTAAATTTCCCAAATGATGACATGAACATGCAACCAGGTTTCCAAGAATTCCATCCACGAGTGTGTGTGGGCGTGGATTTTGATTGACAACTTGGCAGGAAGTCATAACGATTGCCAGTCGGTTGTTGTGTGAGTGATGAGTGGAGAACGACAGCCCAGTTGATTATCAGAGCAGAAATACAGTAACAAGTAAATTCAATCAAATGACAATAAATCTCAGCTTTTTGTAATTTGGAAGCATTTGAATCCTTTTGCATATTTTATTTACCCTTGAGGCTACTTCCCTTCAAAAAGGTTGTATACGACATCAAAGAACATAGTACACAGATGATGCACACTAGAGACACACTGTTTTCGGATCGTTTCTCTTTCAGAATGTTCTGAATCCAGCTTTGAACTTTGCTGTGTTTTTGGAGACATGAATCCAAAATGACAAAACCAATGAATGGCTGTGTTCTGTGATTATTTCATCCATTTCTCTGTGTTTTAAAAGAAAGTTATCGTTGTTTTTAGCATGGTGGTTATAGCTGCCAACCGTCAATCCCACAAAGCCTTGGGGTGAGGCTGTCAACCAATCAGAGGCTGTGTTTCTGACTGTGTGTAGTCTGATTTCAAACATATACTGCAATTGAATAACACAAGATTGAACCCATCCTGGCATCTATGGATTAGTACTTGTAGTAGTAGCAGAAGTAGTACGAGTAGTAGTGATAGTAGAAGTGTGATGTGGAATATTTTTTGCTGTGTTTTGGTTAGAATGTTAAATATGTTTTCTCCTGATTGCCAAGACCAAAGGGAACAATTTTCCAAAAGCCAGAAACCTTGATCATTATTGTTCCCTCTGTTGTTTGAGTGAATCTGAAAGATATTAAATGCTCAGTTTTCTGTTTTCCTCTGTCCTTATGGTCATATAACTATATATTCATGGGACATCACTGCAGTATACATCTTCCGACAGCCCTGGCTCTTCAAGCTGATAAACGGCAGCTTTGTATTGTGAAGGCTGAACGATGAATGTAAAGACGCAGATAATGATGAACCGTGGTTCTGCATTTCATTATATCACAACCGCTTTAATCAAATCTGCTTTAAATTAGTCAAATCATTTGAGGATTCACTCAATTTTCTCATTTCACATCCGTTTTTATAATCAGTTATTTCCACCCCCTCTCATATGTGAGCAGACGGATCACAAAACAGACAATAACAATCACTTCATTATAAAACAAAAGGAAACGTCTCTCACCGGAGACCAACACTGTGTCTGTGTTTAGAGACTCCCATTAGTACAGTTAGTTGCAGTATCCCATCATCTCACTGGTGCCAGTCAACTTGGAAATACTGGTTCTGATCACATGGAGCTTTAGTTGCTGCCAACCAAATTATATATCTATCGGCAATTTCACTGACTTGACCAAAAGACAATGTGGCCAAGATGAAACCGTTGAATCTGTAGAGATAATTGCATGAATTCACTTATCCACTCAAAGTAGCATGTGTCAAGAATGCAAATTGAGACACAGCACGAGATTTAAAAGTGCAGACATTAATATGTAAGTGTGGCTTAAGTTAACTGCTTTTCTTTTTGTTTGTTATATGCATACCCATTATTAGTGTTGAGGCTTCACCACTTCACTTTTTAAATACCCTTTTGCAAACCAGTGCACCATGTGTCAGGCCTGCCTCTGAACCGTCACGCTGAACTAATGTACATTTTAATTGCAGGCGGCTCTTCCACTGTTTAACTTGCTGCAGCTGTGCATGTGTTTGGTTGGCAGCCAGATCACCCAACCACTAAACCCTTCGGTAATCAGGCCTCGCTCTAGAAACGAGGTGGAGATCCAACGTAAGTGGGTTTCATCCGGTGCTGTACATTCAATCCCTGGTAGCCGAGCACATACGGGGACTCTTTAAATAGATCACAACATTATATCCAGTTTCAAGCATCCTCTCCTCGAGTCTCGGCCCATCTCTGCTTCCTCCAGGGACGAGTAGGAGGCCGCCTCTGCCCGACACGGAGCCAACACATAAAGCACTCTCCTTAATGTTGGTCCAACATTTCATAACATGTTGTGGAAGTAGAAGATGACAAACACTGACCGGCGATAGAAAAAAAAAGGGCACAAGCTCGGGCTCGTGCGGCTTCCATCGCACAAGGAGGTGAAAACTTTGGCTCTGTGTGGCTTTTTAAATACAACATCCCCTCCTGTGTCGTCGGGTATTAGTGAGTAAACAAAGCCATACTGTTGTGTAATTGCACATGAATGGTGGGATACTGTGAGCTTCATTAAAAAAATGTCCCCGAGCTGTCACTGGTTTAACTGCCGTATCAAAGCAAAAAGATCTGTGGCCAACTCCAAAGATGTAAACAAATATCGGCAGCTGAATAATGAGAGTCTCTTCCATCTGCAGAGAGTAAATTAAGATGGACGACATGACAGCTCCCCAAAATGTATCGATTGCCCCCTGGTGGTTTGCTGCAGTATAGGTCATGAATCCATGTTAGTGGAAAAGACCAAATTTAACAAGTCAACCTATCTATCTGTCATTTTAGGTTGTTATCACACATCATTGTAACTGTGATGCGAGGACGGCAGCGTTTTGTATCTGGGATATTCTGGGCTTGATTTCTGGATCGTGGGAGGAAGTGTTGACTCGTCATCAGTATAAATATGTACAGTCTCTGCTTCCAACACACAACCAACAAAAGGTTTATATATCGATTGATTTCAACATCTTTAACTGCATCTACAAATATGACTTATGAATTACAGCATAAGGCCAGATGAAGACTAACTAGTCAAGATGACGCACATGCTAATATCACTCGTCACCACTGTATAGAAGTATTTAAAGATATTTCACAGCCTTTTATAACATATATGCATCACTCGCTGGCAGTATAAGCCTCAAGGTGACCAGGCTTTTTGCCGTCAAGGCTCCTCAGCTTTAAAAATCACTGTCCGAGGATCTCAGGCTTGCACGTGTATATTTTAACATTTTAACATATATTTCAGTATTATTTTTATTCCTGTTGAAACCATGTAAAACATATTGCAACTATGTTTTGAAAAGTGCTGTAAATATAAAGTGCATTACCGTGTATTAGGTAAAAGGAGAATTGTTGTTGTTGTTTTTTTTCTGTCCACAAAGTTCGACTTGTCGACTTTTGAAAAGAATATTAATCTCAGTAAAGGACTAGAGGATTTTTCAGGCCTACCATTGTAAACCTGTTTCATAAATGGAACATAAATCAGAAGTTCCTGTTTGTTATTACAAACATCTTCCATTGTAAACACATCACAGCAGTTTTCTCTCAGTGGCTCACGATGGGATCCCATCCCGGCTCTTTTATAACATATGTTTTACAGTCATTCTCTCTCCAGCCTATAAAATATGAAGACTTTTCAAAGGCTCATAAATTGCATAGGACGCATGGAACATCCTGGAGTCGTGTCAAAGATGAGGTCGACACTCATTGTGCACAAACATAAACATGCCTCACTAATTATACAGGCATATGCTTTGTGATTAGAACAGCTGCTTAGCTACAGTCGCAGGTCTGGCATCTACCTTCCCCACTAATTTGATGAAAATTCAATTTAAAAAACGCAGGAGGAGAAGATCCACAGCGGCAGGAACCGGAATCCAGTTCAGAGTCGATTCAATCAGCTTCCAATCAGTGGCACTCAAGGTCGTAAATATGCCAAGTGTGCACGTGCAGCCTTGAACTGCTAACAAGGACCGGAGCTGTTGTGTCTGTCACTGAAATATGCACATGTTGACATTTGATGCACTGGAAGTCAGATGCGACTTTGCTTTGCAATCATCCAATTCATTTACACAAGAAAACAAAAGGTTCTCCAGTGACACAGGGTTTTAATGTCCTGCTGCTGCTGGTGTTCAGGGGTCTGCTCATCAATCACTGATTTTCAAATAGAGCGATTAGGAAGCACAAGCCCCACGTCTGAGTTTGAATAGTCTGACAAAACTTTCAAAATAAGTCCCGGACGTGTTCATGCTGAGCTAAATAAAACAGTGCACTTTTCAGAAAACTTCTGTCACATCTCTGGAGCGTGTCGGGGGAATGATGTGTGACTCCGCTTGTCACATGTTTTGTCAGACTTTATAAGGAGCGCCGACAATGTGACAACACAACTCCTCAATCCCTCGGAGCATATTGAAGACACCCCAAAGTTGAACCTTTAAAATAGAACAAAAGGCGAATGGCACATAGCCTCACAATGAACCGGGAGACGAGTCGCACTTTGCATGACGATGAAGTCGGAGAAGTCGGCCTGGTATCAACTAAATAAAACAGAGGGTCACAACATTTTGGATTAATCAATCACACTCGTCACTCTTTACTGTGACACATGGGCATCATCATTGTTGAGCTCATAGAAGACAAAGTGGACAGATGGAGGTCACCTGTGTGCTAGCAGCATATTGCTTGGGGCCCCTTTCTCAAGAACAACTGTTTGTGTTAATTCATAGAGATGACAATTAGATTAAATTCTATGATGGACTGTATACGTGAAAATAATCACTTAAGGATCGTAATGATGTGGGCTCTTATGCCTTGCAATGCTCCAACCTGTAACACCTGTATATGAGAGGTCCAAGTGCCGACTGGTCAATTTCCTGACATAGAATGAAAAATCCAGTGATAATGTCGCCAGCAAGTGGTTTTAATAGAACACATTGACATAATTTGAAATCCTGAAATGTACCATCTCAAAAATAAAGATGTCCGAAAGATTCTCAAGTTTAAAAGGCAAAATGTGGAGTTTTTTGTAATTTTGGAACAAAGTTTATTGAAGTTTCACATGTTTACCATGATGTCCCTATGTGATAATATAAAATAAGATCACCCAAACTACCAACAAGTATATAATTCCAAGTCTGAAATATAGCTTGATAGACTCCAATCACCAAAACAACGTGTGGAGGTGAAAACTCGGCGCCATGGGGAAGCTTCTCTATTGAAAAACCTAGAAGGCGGATAAAAAATTACTCCAGCAAACTACAGAACCTTTCTGGAGAACAATCTGTTGCTGTCAGCAGGAGGAGTGAGAATTGGGAGTTTTATTATCCAGCCAGCCAACAACCAGAATCATAATATCAGTGCTTCAAAAAACATTGACCGTAATCCAGAAATGTTGGCAGAAGACTTTTTCCACCCATGGCCTCTGGACAACTCAATTGAGGGGGAGAGAAAAAACCCAGACGGTCCAAGTTGCCAAAAGTTCTTCCAGTGAAAATATACTTAAAGAGGAGTGGATACTGAAGGAATCATTTTATACTTGTTTTTACGCCCTCCTCCCTCTCAATTTCCATTTATTTCACTTTGGCATAAACATTATCTTTATCTCTATCAGTGTGAAAAGCACCTGATGGAACCTGCTGTGAAATCCACGTTGTTAAAGAATAAACCAGCGGGTCCAGCAGAGATGAGGATTATTTACAGGCACCGCGGACCAATAAACAGAAGCATCACAGTTTAACATGGCGTGTAGAATTTATATGGGATGTAGAATCTGAAGAGTTGTCTCAAGAACGAACGGCCCCTGAAACACGTTTTCACTGTTTAAAACACAGAGCTACTGACAGTATGCACATCTGGGTCCATATTTTGTTATTTTACGGTGTATTTTTACTGCGGTTACCTGGCCATGATACAATAATATAATGTTAATTAAGTTTTACCCCCAACAAAAGGTTAGTTATAATTATCCAGGATGAACCTCTCACAGCTCTTCTGGTCCATCTCAATTTAAAACCAACCTCAGTTAACGACACATGTGACGTCAACATGAAATTAACAGCATGCACAAAGACTCAAAGAGATTCTTCAGGTGATAGAATAAACTACACAAAGATCAAAGTCTAAATAGCAACCACTTCACGTCTAAGAGCATCGTCAGGCTCTACTTATAGACCATGTGACTTTAGAGGCTTTAAAAGGTAACTCAAAATCAGCATTGACCAATCAGAGGAAAGGAAGTGAGGAGCATGTGAACTCATCAGCTACAGGTGAGATGGAAAAGGACCTGAGCGACGTCTTAGACTCTCTCACTTTGCACACATATTAAACACAAAGAGAGTTTTTAGGTTATTCAAATCAAAAATGCTTTTTATCTATACTTGTGCAGTTGCTGTGAGTTTAAAACCAACAAGCACATGTATTCAAGTTTCATCAATTCGCCTATAGGTATAATTTGCAAATGTTGTGTCTCTTTGTGTGAAGGTGCAAAAACAAACCTTATTAACACACGTCTGCACTTGTGCCTCTGTTCTACGAGTCTGATCTTGAATCAGTGTGTGACCAATCTGGAGATACTGGAAATGACAGGGTTCTCTGTTTCTACATGAAGTCGCCCTTTTTGAAATTTTTCTTAAAAATTTGACCACAAGTTTATTAGAACATCAAATAAAAATAGCTTCCCAATTTGTTGAACACAGCCAGTTTCAAGTCATATTAAACCAAGACAATTATTCATGGGCATGAAGATGGTGAGTCACAATCTGACAGGGGCAGAGATTGCACATAATTACTATAATGACGCCTCAAGCTGACGACCATATCATTATCAATAGATCCTCCACTTTAGAGCAAGGACCTGCATGACGTCCCAGTCCACACTGTAATGTGTAAAACACTGCAGTGATAACTGGAAGAATTAAAGTTTCATATACAGTGTACTGTAGTAAAAACACCCCCCAAAATAGCTTGTTTTATTCATGAAAGTTAGATATAGATTTATGATCTTAACTGCTTAAATAAAATGGATACATTTGTTAGGCAAGGTATTGATACAGTGCTGATTATGTCGAAATCATCATAAAAGTCAAAGCTCAGTCAATGTCAGTTTGCATCTGTGTTATTTGCACTAAACTCCGAATCAACTCAAGAGAACAGAGCATATGACTCCTTAGTGATGAGCAGGACACAAAACACAGGAGTCAACAGAAAATAATTCCAGAGGCCAGAATGTAAATTTACACAACATCACAATAGGAGGAAACAATAGAGTTCAAATACAGCATTGAAAACTTCTTCCATCAAAGACAGGTTTAAAAAAATAGATGCACAGATTGAATAGATAAGTTGTAAACTTCTCACGGCCTCTCGACAATATCAACACTTCTTGTTGTGGCATAAGAGACTCGACTGTATCGTAAATGAAAAGACTTTGGAATGCTTATCTCTGTTAAATTAGAATGACAAAAGGACACAATTTGCATTAGAAAGGAATCTCAATAACGTGCACTCACTCTCCGGGTGCAGGACAATTTGCTGTGTAGGTATTTATACAGTGCATCTTGCAACAACCTCATTCTGTCACAGGGAACCAATTGGCTGGCTTAAACTTCTTTGCCTCCATCCTCTCTGCTGTGACACTTATTTATTTTTTACGCCGTGCTTCTCATTGCACTTTCCCTCCTTGTAACACGTTGGATTAAAGGCTGCTTTTTCAAATCCTGTGAAACCGCCACTCATATAATGTCAAATTGATCCGTCAGCCAGAGGTCCCCCCCCCCGAATCTGAGGCACTTTCCTCAACCCAAAGGCAGGATTAATAATAATAACGCCATTCGTATAGCACTTTTCAATTCATGTAACAAACATTATGAAAGTAATAAGAATAGTTGTAAGAAAACTAATAAAGATGCAGATAATATAAGTCAGACATCATGCGATAAAAGCTTTTTTTAATGGAGATAAAACAGGAAACTGATTCTGCTTGTTTAATCTCTAAATTTTTGGATTAGCTAGCCACGAGTTACCAGAGGACTCGGGCTGGTCCTGGCTCATGGGGGGGGATAAAGGGTAGAAAATCAAGGAGGACCCAGTCCATGCCTTAATCTTTAAAGGTTAAGTGTGTAAAATGTTGTGACATCTAGTGGTGAAGTTGCATGTTGCAGCTGAACACCCTCACCCCACCCTCCTGCTCCAAACATGACAGAGAACCTGTGGAAACCTTCAGTTGTCATAACAACTCAAAAAAGGTTTAGTTTGTCCAGTTTGGGCTACTTTAAAAAACATGGCGGCCTCTGTAGGGAGGATCCACTCTGATGTAAATATAAAGTATTTAAATATAAAGGTTCCATTCTTGGATAAAGAAAACAACAATTTGTACAATTTAGGTGAAACATACTAGTGAAAACATCACTAGGATTCATATATATTCATTTTCTGCCAATCCTTACATACTGAACCTTTAAACTGGTGATTTATTAAAAAAGTTTTTTCTGGCCAACGCAGATCACTGTTCTCACGCCCTTGTTCTTGGGTTCTCGACAGTCCAACCCCCCCGGCTGCTTCGGACCCTGAACTCAATGTGACCCTGTTCATCTGGAAACCAGCAGTTGAGCTGTTAACTCTGGCAACATCAATGGAGTTTAAATCTTTCTTCCCCTGGCTGTGACTGCACAACGTTTATCTTGTGTGGAGTTACCCACAGATGAAGAGTGTTTATCATTTTGATGCGGTTACTTGACAGAGAGGGCTATTGTGTTATAAGGCAGGAGTCTGACACGCGTCCCCCCCGCAAGCACCTGATATGACTGTCAGAGGTAACATAACAATGTTTGTAGGCTTGACAAAGACGTGAATCAACCAGCGCCCTTTGAGTGTATCCCACGAGCTCTCTCATACCCTGTGATGCCAGGTATCTTTCCCCTGTACAAAGGCCCGAGGAAGAGGGAGCGCCACAGAGTTGAGGGGTGATGGATTCGAGAGCATGTCTTGGCACATTTATTCACACAGGGAGAGTCGGCTAACGATCTGTGGCATATGGACAACTTCTCTTAGAGCATTGATCATTTCCTAATCAGAATAATGCCCCTCGACGCGCTGGACGGCGTTCAACTGCTCGCAGAGATGTGAAGGGTAAGCAGCCCTAATCTGCGAAAACAGCTCCAGACCTATAACTGAATATTAGTTCACCAACTCTTCTTCACTATCTTTTTTGTTGCAGTTTTTATTGACCAATAATTGTCAATAAAAAAGCAAATTATACTGGAAATTGATGCATGTCTTATTCTAAATTGCACTGAGACCTTCATAATTTCGCCGAGGGCAATTTACACTCGGCTATCTGCACGCATCAGCGGTTCCCTTTTACACAAAGCAAGCACATGAGAACACCTTCCTGTGACATTTCCTGCTGACATTCACATTATATACGGTGTGCACACAAAGAACTATGGGTAAAAAATGATCAATTAAAAAGGGACAAAACCATCATTTACCTCAATTATTGCAGAACTTTGTCAGTTTCCCTTCAAGGCAAAACACTGTCGCATCATAAATCACAGATACAAAAGATTCCCTTATTCTCACGGGAGAGTCGCACTCTTAGAACAGGAAATGGCTCTTCGGTGATATAAAGACGTGCCTGAAGGCAGAGAGTGCACACAGCTACTGTACACCTCTCGCGAAATGGAAAATGAAAGTTAGGTTTTTATTGATAATATATTTAAGAGCCCCATGTCAGTGGAACGGTTTATTTATCAACAAAGAGAGCTCTGCATATTGCTAATGGTACAAACAAAACAATGATATTATCTATTTTTGATTTAGGTCCATAAGACAGGATACTAGTCAATAGGAAATATATGATACACCCTTTTATTGAAAATGTTCTAATCCCCCTGAGGCTATGGTTGGTTTTAATGTCCCATTTGTCACCTAAATGTATGGCCTAACGTTAGCAAGGTAGCCAAGACGCTAAATATACCATTTCACTGATTCAAAGGTATTGCACTGAATAACTTATTATATGCATTGACAAAGAAAATACTGTCGTGAATTACTTTTGTAACTAAACCAAACTAGTTGTTTAAAGCAAATTGAAGCCATTAACTGTCCATATGCAGCTAGCTTAATGTTAGCCAGCTAACTGCTTTCCAGGGACCTGCGAAGTTGTTGGGTTCACACATCGTCTGAATAAACAAGATAACGCCTGAATGAGCTGACAAGCATCAGGACTGATGCTACCAAACCACTTTATTTGTTCTCAAGTACAGCAGGATAACCATCTGAAAACCTCCAACACTCAGGTGTGATGCTCATCCTCTAACCAGAAGGACGACAGTTCGATCCCAGCCATCCCCATCCGCTTGCCGTATTGTCCATGGGCAAGATACTGAACCCCAAATTGCCCCTAAAAGAAAAAGTGCCGCTGTATGAATACGTGTGTTAAGCGCCCATTTATAGACCATTTACTTGCAACAAGCTAGAACACGCTAGCTTGGAGTAATAATAGTTTAAAACATGAAAAACAAAGTTGAACAGCAAACATTTACCATAACACATTTACTTTTTTCTAACTAGTTTTTAAGGTTATTTAATCATCTGAAATCTCATCATACTTGTCATTGTGGAGCAAAGTATTTCAAACGAAAGTATAAGGAAGTGATATTATCTGCAATGATTGTCTCTCACACCCGCTGTTCATGCAATGGCTGCCGCACATGTAATGATCACGACGAGATAAACTGAATAAACCACTTTCTGCCTCGTCTTGGCCGGGGGTGACTCCTCTCCTCGGCTAAATCACTTCATTAGCTGGATAGTAAATAAAGAGAAATCTTAGATCAGGTTGCGCTCGGCTCTGTTGCAGATAAAGTAAGCAGCTTATCTGCCTTGGAATTACAGGGATTTAGCAGTTTTAGTTTTTTTAGTTTTTATTGGGCTGCGTCATTTGAAAACTTCACTCTGCCACTGGAGGAGAGATGAACAGACATTTGAAAGTCCCACTGTTGTGGTTGCAAAACATAAATTACTTTATTAGTGAGAGGGTCGTTGTGGTGGTGGTGATAATGGGATCTGATTTCCAAAGGTCTCCTTCGAGTACTTAAGTGGTTTGAATCCACCCAGCTACCGGCTCCCAAACCTCCGCCCCCTCCCTGGATCAATATTAGTCTCATTCAACACGTTAAAGCCCCTGTTAAAGGATTTAGAGTGTCATGAAACAGGTAAGTCCTGGCAGCTCCTCGTGTGCTGGCCTGCGGTATAATGAATCCTGGGAATACAGCAGAAGGGCAAGGTATTTACCCAGGCTGCAAGGCAGCAGCCGTCCATCCTGCGAACGGCTTTGCTGCCACACTGAAGCCCCGGTAATGAGCTGACAGGTGCAATGTTTACACGTCGATCGCCCCTCAAGTTTGAAGGGGCTGACGCTCGGTCTACTCTCTCCACGTTAATGATGGCGGCCACAATGGCTCAACTTTCTATAGATTGTCACCGATTCTTGGAAGGAACCTTGTGCTTGTGGTCTCTTCTCTGCATGTTGTGTTTGATTCTGACAGAAAGTGCATCCGAATGATGCTTTGTCCTCTGGTCACGTTCGTAAAGAACAAAGTTGAAACACGTCTGTCCTGTTTTTGTTAACCTCAATGTGTCTGCAACAAACTGAGACTAAGATCTTGTGGGTATAGACCATTTATTCTTCTGTGGAGTGGAGAGCGATTCCTAAACCTGAATGTTTGAGGGTCTCTTATTGCCCCACCTCTTTATTATTTAACCATAAGCTGTAACATGGACATGCAGTATAAGATCCCTGCCTGTAAAAGTAAAAACAACATTTATCGATGATTTCTCTGCCGATGAATGTGACCAAACGCTTGGTTTTGACATTGAATACATTTTTTCAAATATAGGGGGGGTTTTCTTACGAAGCGAAAAGTACCTTCAATGGATATTCACATTCAGTCAACAGCCACTTAGCAATTTCCTGCCGTTGAGGAGGGAGCCAAACATTTACCTTGGACAGAGTAGACATTAGGCCGAGGAAGATAACTGCCTCTCAAAACCCGTCATTATCCATTTTGTTGCCTGTTCTGAGGTTGGCTCAGCCTATGGTTAACCCGCAGGAGGAAATCACCCGAAAAAGCTGCCTTTACCCAGCTCCGCACCCGCCAGCCACTGCTTGTTTGTGAGCCACAAAATGGTTCTGGGCCTCTCTGTGGCTGGTGAGAGGGCTAATGCTCCTCATTAGGAAGGTGACCTTTCCGGGAATTGCCGTGGTGCACTCCTCTCCACCCTCTGATTACCTCCCTTACTGTGGCTAAAATCAAATACCCCGGTCCTTCTCACAAGGCAGAGAAACGCATATCGTCGATGCCTCTCCTGACAGGATAACTGGAAGGAACGGGGGGGACTTGGATATGGTCTGGGCACTGTGATTGTGTTTGTGTTTTAGAAATAAACCCTGGTAATAGTTGGATAGTGTGGGCAGCACAATAAAGGACAGTTTGCCAGTATCTCAGGTTAATTCTGACTGTGACAGAAAACAATATCCTGTCTATTTTTCTCTGCATTTTACAGATTTGCTTGTTTCACCCCTTGGAAAAAAAATTTGTAAATGATTTGGAACAATATTCAAACAACTTGAAGAAATGACATACAATTTTGTTTTTTTGCCACACGAGTCAGAATTAACACCATTTCTGATTATCATTAAAATTTCTATTATTTTAACTTTACTCATGAAGTATTCTCAAACTTTCTTTTTATATTTTGAAGCAGATCTGTATCCAGATGAAATGTATTCTTCTATAATTTACAGTTATTTAAAAAGTACAGCCTGAGTTGAAGTATATCCTTCATGAAAAACATCAAGACCGAATAAAATGGTTATTTTCTAGTTATTCATGAATAGGTTCATCCCTATGTTTTTAATAGGACACATGTGCACCTCACAACTCACATTTCAATGTGATGAAACTTTCCTGTCCAGGGAGGATTCTGATCTATAACAAGGAAACGTCATATATTCTTCACCTGCAGCAAATACTGTTGTTTACTTATTTTTAAACAGCAGACAAACACACACACATGACAAATGAGACGACACTAACATCCACGTTGGGTGTCACCCTTACAGGAACGTCTCACCTCTCGTGGATCCACTTATCTGTGTCCGTAGCTTCCTTCTGGATTGAGATCTTGACTGAATCTTTGACTGCAGAGAGTAACTGAGGTGAAATGAACTCACGTTATCATTGGCTGAGCAGAAAGTGCTCAGGAGCTCAGTGCTGCTGGATTTCACTCTGTGGCGTTTGAAGACGAGACTCTTCAGGCGAACACATTATTCTTTCATGGGCGAGTCAACTTTGAGATTTTGTTGTATCTTGCTTGCGTAACATGTCTTGTTTCAGACGAGTGCCTGAAATGCACAGATTTTTTTTATTTGTACTTTGTCTATTATAAATTTCAATTGCAATATATCTTCAAGGCAGTTATCTAATGAGTTTTTTTCCAATGAGCCAAATGGCTTCACTTCAGTAACAATTCCATACATCAAACGTTCCAAATGCATATAATGAAGTGTGTTTACAGCAGTGGTCTCCAACCTTTTTTGCGCTACGGGACCGGTTGGATGTCAGAGAATATTTTCACGGAACGGCCGTTAAGGTGTGTCTACGGAGCCTCATTACAGAGTCCCTCTGGCACCTCTGGTGACAGCGGTAGATTTTTTTTTAATTTAATGGAATTTGGAGAGGTTTTTTTTGGTTATTTAAAATAAAAAATTAATTCGTTAATAAAAGAAAAATCCACCGATGTCACTACAGATAAGATGTTGGAAATGGCATCAGAGTTTTATTTTGAAAAATGACCGGATAATAGATAAAACAGAAAAAATTTAATTTATTTATTCTTCTGTGCGGCCCGGTACCAAATGACCCACGGCCCGGTACCGGGCCACGGCCCGGGGGTTGGGGACCACTGGTTTACAGGATATGTTCATATGTCATTCATGGTCTGATACTGTGAAACCTGGTGGAAAATGAATTCATCAGTTTTTTTATCTTTGGAGTTTTTTGTGATAATTGCTTCAAAATGTCCTTTTTCTTTGTCTCTAATATGTCAACAAAATGAAAACATCTGAGACAAAAAAAATATGGTTTCGACTGGGGAAGTTAACCAATTCATAGGGTCCAGGAATTTTGTCTGGAACTGAGTTTATTTTGCTTTGTTTAACATTCAGGTATCTGCTTAACAGTTTCAGGGTGAACCAAATGGCGCTGAATTTTCACTTGACACATATGAGTAGTAGTTTTAGTAATGGTAGTAGTATCTTCAACTGTGTGATTCATAATATAAAAACATGGATTTGGCTTTAATGTGTTAATCTATCTTTTAAATGTGGCCAGTGCACGAGTTGATTTCCTTATTCATGATTTCAGTGAAAACAGTGTCTTGAAAATTAAAAATGTAACTTCTTGCATTCTGATTAGACAGGATAATGTAATAACATTTACTCTCTCAACATTACATATGAGTTGTTGCTACATATCTATTTCCTGATCACGACTAGAATATGTAAATGGGGGGAAAAGTTTCAGTGAAGCAGTGAGCTAAAGGAGACGCTGCTGCAGAACAGGATGGAGACACTCCTTTTGAAGCAGCATAAAATAAGGTTTCATAACAATATGCTGAGGGAGACGCTTGCTGCAGTACCTGGCAGCTTCTCACGACTGTTTCCATAATCACACATGCCTCCCTGTTCCAGGTGGCGTTTCTGGCAACTCGCAGTGCATTCCTGGACGAGCCAAAGCAAAACGAGTTGAAGCACAATGTTAATCTTCACATTCTGTACTGCGAACGCTTTTCAGCACACAAAAACAGTCACTCTGTGAGCGCGTGTAGCATGAAGAAGCGTGACGCCATTGTCCCGGAGTAATTTTCCAATATGATAGCGACCCTAATGACTTTTATCTGCATCCAGCCACAATGAGATATCAGTATTCTGCTTGTCATCACTGGGAGTTTTCTTCAAGACGCCATTCGATGCCGTTGATAAACACTGGCTCTCCACACAACAGAAAACAGGATTGAGATGCTAAATGAGTGCAAAGAAGGGAGATGTGTGACTCGGTGGTTTTAAAAGCAGCAGAGATGATGTGATGATGAAACCACATTACACTGCCACTTTTTGCCATTAAGAGGTTGAATCATTTTTATGGAGAAACGTGACATAATTGTTAAATCTGCTGCCGTAAGATTTGTGTTTTGGGATATTTTACAGTCTATCTACTCCTCTATGTTTTCACCTATATTAAAAGCCATTTGGTGCCTTTCAGCTTACAATTTATACTTGATACATTGATAGTGAAGACACAAACATGAATCAGTTTAATAATCATATAATCACCTTTTAATGAAAGAGAGAAATTGACAATACACACAAAAACAACATGGTGAATGAGTCCAATGTCAGATGAGATTGAACCACGCGCCCCTCAGCTGCTGAAATGATCAGCGTTCTAGAATCTGGATGATGAATGGAAGAATGGAAGAATGGAAATGAAGGTGAATATGTTTGCAATTCAAAATATGCTTGTTTGGAGGACAGCTACGTTTGTCCTCTCAGCCTTATGTTCAGAATATTATACACACAAACTGACTTTAGCTCACGTCTAGGGACAAAAAGTAGATTGAGGCTTTTAGGCTGTTGTACTTGTTGAAGTTAAACCGTACTAGAATTTGAATTTCCTCCCTGGTGTATTTCATCTAAGGAGGTGTGAACACAGTAATTGTACTTGGGTGCAGATCAAAACAACTGCATCGAGACCTGTAGAGGAGGTGCATGGTCTTGTTTCGTTCATAAAAGAACTCTGGAGCAGTTGGTCCATGATGAGAACACGATCCGGCCAAACTTCCAGTACTACACCAGCAATACTACCAGCATGCTGGACCCTGCGCAGACTGTAGTAGTGGTGGTATTACTGTTAGTAGCAGAAGCTAGTGGACAGATTCTCTATGACTATATGATAAATGAAGCTCCTTCTTCCTCTTGCTCCTGCCCCAGATACTTCGAAACAAAAGTGCACGTTCGTCATGATGCATTTTAAGTCACTGGGATTTCTACTTTAATGTGAAAAGAACCAAAACCCCAAGTTTACAAACTCATCAACTGATTCAGGTCAGAGCCGACAAACCAAATGGGAAAACATCCTTATTTGTTAAGATTTCTTTTGTCTCCGTCGGGTCAAACTGTGTCTGCATTTGTGCTGACATAAGGGGAATTTTCCGCTTCCAGCTGAAACAGCGAATCTTCTCCCCTGAGTGGCAACTCATCGCTCTTTAATGTGTTCTATACCAGGAAAGGTTCTTAAGGTGAACGCCTGCACGAATGACCTTCCGAGGCTGATGAATTCCTCCTGAAAAGCCCCTGTGGTGTTGTGACAGTGCTTGAAGCAATAATATCAAAAACTCATGTTCTGCCAGGTGCAAGTTAAGCTATCATCCATTTGGTTTTCATAAAAACGCCTCTCTGTCCTCGGTTTAATGGGAATCCGGAGCAATAACACCATGCTCTCTCTGTCTGAAGTAGTGTCTTTCCTTCCTGTTCAATGTGAGTGGTAGATAAGGGGCCACAGTCATTAAAACTGTGACAATCATATGCAGTGAGACACAACAAAGGAAAAACTTTAACCCAAACTTTACATGAAACCTATGAGATGCAGCAAACACATCAGCTCATCAGGGATAGGCTTTTGCATGGATGCAGATGAAAAGGAATTTTCCAGAGTGTGATATAAACACTCTTAGATGCTGTTGCAGGTAAATATGCTGCGCTAGTAATTCATGAGGATAACTTATCCCGTCTAATATGGCATGCATGGTGTTGATGTCGTGCATGGATCCACATGGTTTGTTTCCATCAGTGTACTGAGGTGGTAGATGTAGCTTGGCAAAGTGTAATGGAAGTCCCACTGTGCCACTCATCCCAGGGGTTGAGATCTGTCTGATGCTATTAATAATTACATTTTGTTCTCAAGCAGATTAATCAGCAGCTGCAGAAAATAGATGCACTTCAGTGAAGCAAAGGGAGGAGGAGAGGAATTGCTTGTTTTGAACAACACACTCATAGATTGGATATAGAACTGGCAGAGGAACTGAAAAGAAAAATAGTCCCACGCAACCATTGTAGGAAGTTACAGCCAGAATAAGAAATTGTCCGAGGTAAGGAAATGCTCAAAAGGTTCGTAGGTGAAATGTTGTGGACGTCCATACAGTATTCGACTATTAATACAGAAATGCAGCAAGTGAATGATACTGATTCAAGTCTGTCACATAACCCTCACTTCAGAATTGCATTTCTCTTTGCCCAAAAAGTCCTAGCATATGCAGTCATCATGATTTTACCATGAACAACAGGGTCCCTTGGCCCACTAGCAGTATGGATGAGTCGTTTGATAAACGGCCACATGTTGATGCACTCACATTATTCTGTGGATGAGGCAATAACGACATCCTCTTGATGCTTTTCACAATATTCCACCGATCTGGTGAGCTCACAGCAATGTGCTGGCAGAGGCAGACATGGATGAAAACGATGCATATTTCAAACTAAATCTAAAAGACGTGACACAGCATCATCATCATAGATCCACACGTTAGCTGATAAAACACTTAATCTTTCTTTGTTTTAAAGGTTAAGTGTGTACGATAGATAATCCTATTATATTCATAATGTTTGTATCTCTGTTTACCTGGAAGTAAAATCACAGTATTTTGCTTTTACCTTAGAATGAGACCTTATATTCTTCGGGTCCTCCGAGTTCCCCATGTGTCTACTGCCCAGAACGGACCAACCAAACACTCGAATCATCCACTACAGCATCTCCCACTTGGAAGAGAAGGGTGAAGGGAAGGCTCTGTAACTCTGCTTGATGCCACCATATCTTCTTCAGCAGTTTTTTAAAGTGATGCATCCACAGTTTAGGGAGAACTCAGGTCACCTCTTTGGAGATCTAATCATGTAGTGATAAGATTTCTCAACTCACTCATTCCGCTGATTTGCAATAAGCAACATAAAACCCACCATTTATGTAGATTATCATTATTGGTCACAATTATTAGGTTACGTCAGACAGTCACGTTTAGGTCTCGACTAAACTCTGCAGCTCCTGAAGTTAAAACTTTACGGTTTGTTAGTCATAGAATTTCAAATTAATTTGCCATCTGCTCACATGTAAAGATGGCTTTTGTTTACATTATCTTGTTCCGTGATGCAAAAATAAATTAATATAATCAAAAGTAAAAAAAAAGGATTATTGAGTTTCTCGCCTGCAGCAGCTGTGGCTGCAGCTGTTTCTATGGTTACCACAAGTGGAGCTCTGTGGTTATCTTTTCATGGGAGGCAGTGAATACACTCTCTGGTCAGCATCACAGATACACAAAGTTTGCTTTAACCACTTTGCAATTTGCTAAGAGACGCACACCTCGCTCGATATCCACGTTAGGTGATAAGAGAAAGTTCAACTTCTCAAAGTCTTTACTTTTTATTTATGGCCCAGCTCTAAATCTTTATTTACGAACCAAATTTAAAATTACTACAAACTCACAATATCAATACGATTTATCTCCTCCCACACTCGTCTCTGACAGGGCATCCAGCGACCCAGCAAATTATCCATAGTCGTCAGTAATTGCAACAGTTTATTAAAAAATGTGTGTGTGTGTGTGTGTATGTGAAAGTATTGGAGTGCAGCAAAATCCCAAACCATTTTACAGAGTCTCCTTCAACTAACATCTAGGAACATAAGGTGCTGAGACATGTAACTTTACATTACCTGACTGAGATGATGTTTTTGTAAAAATGAAGACCTCAGATGCAGGTTCAGTCTCAGTGAAAAGTCTGTGTTCTAACTAGGACTCTTCACGTGCACTAAATTAGTTTATTCACCTCAGACATGCATGTGTGTGGTAAAATGTTGTACATTTTGTCTGACAACACTTTCTGGGTCCACGTCTTGAACACTATAATTAAAAACGTTTTTTTTTCCCCTGTGAACTTTGAGGTCTCGTGGGACGAGGAAGACTCTGATATTTTAATCATATTCTTAACATTTTCAGTATTTCAGTCACAGATCTGCTGTCGGCTCATGTCATCAATAATGTCCATGATGACAGGAAACAAGACAGCCCCTGACAAACTATTCGATCATGCATATTGTTAGACCAGGACTCGAGTATTAACATCATATTTGACATGTTTCCAGTCTTTTTTTTATTATTATTGGAAGCAATGTCTCCCAATGCCTTCTTCCCTTGCATAAAGAAATCCATTGATCTAGCCCTGTTTTTTTCTTTTCTGCAAAATCCCTCTGATATGAGTCGGGCTTATAGCACCATAGCTGTCTGTGTGTAATAGCTTGGGCTAAAGTAGGGGAAATATATGCATGCCTCTGAAACAATCAGTCTTGTTTATCCAGAGCCCTTGAACCTCCAGGATCAGAAAGTTTTCGCAATGAATTCTGATTTCGCTAAGTCCCTGTCCAATAAATTGCCTCGACTCTGCACAAACATCAAAACAAACTCTCTCTCTCCCTGTCTGTGCCACCAGCTGTTAGATCTGGGGCGAGAATAACAGAAGGAACGGTTTGGTTGATAGAGACGTGGAGGATTCACAATTTGTTTTTGAATGTCTCTTTCCTTCTTCCCCCGGTTTCTGCCTCGCCCACCCTTTGCTTTCCCCTCCCCTGGTTAAAGGCTGAGCATCCTCCCCCCCAGTGTTTGCTAACTTCGAGGAAGCGATGGAATCTTAATAGAGACCTCGCAGGTAGAAAATGTTTCCTTCCTACCGCACTTAAGTTATTTTTTGGTATTAGTGAAAATCGGTCTTCTATGAAGTTGTTATGAAGGTGAACTAAGAGGACACTTTTTTTTTAATCTCAGGTGTTTATTGAAGTCCACTCGCTTGGCTGGAGTCACTGCTTTATACCTGAAGTGTAAAAAATGGCAGTTTATGGTGCATCTGTCCTTTTTAAAGCCCTGATGAAAGTGGATGGAAAATGGAATTAAACGAGTCAGATTTAGTGCTCGGGAAAATGATTAATTGCTCAAAGCCACAGTTGCTGCTTGGACATCTGCTCGCTTGTCATTGTGTCTAATTAAAACGATAAACAATTAGTGATGCAAATCAACTTCCCTTTGGTCTTTTCGAGGCAATGGAAAAATATAATTTGCTGGACATGGAGCCTGGAGTGAGATCTGAATATAATGGAACCGGGAAAAAAAAGAATTGGAAACACTGGAAATGTTTGTTTGACTCGTTGGAAGAAAATAAACTTGGGGCTCCATCTTACATTTGGCAGAAAGTGGTGCCAAGCGTGATGCAAGTGTCTTCATTAGTTTCAGATGGCGACGGTTTCCATCATGTATCCAGTGTAATTCAATAGCAAATGCACTAATGGCCTATTATCTGGAGACAGCAGCAATTGACTGTACATTTCCCTGTTATTTTAAGGGTTTGGCACACAGACCCTTTTTTCCTCATTGTTAAACTGTCACAAATGGATTTCGACACGCCCTCAATGCACTTGGACCATGAGCATGAGACTGTGCACTTAACTCCTTGCAGCTCTTACATGATCAGAATAAATCGTCCACTGATACTAAGCAGATATATATATATTTTTTTTACCACAATCGCCATCTTAATTTCAAGGGTTGGGTATGCTAACATTCGCTAAACTAGCACTAAACACAAAGTCAAGCTGAGAGTAATGCAAATGTCATTAAGAGATTATTTTGATCATAATCCAAATTACATTTTTTGACCCAGACAATGGGAATGGATAAGTTAAGATAAGTGACTTTATAAGTTAATATAGATGATTGATGGATGTCTGTGGCAGCATCTGTAAATCGTCTCGAGGCAAGGACCCACAAACTGAGATTATTTTATTAATATTGAAGTGAAAGGGATCTATCGGCAGAAAATGAATATAAAATAATCCTAGTGATATTTTCACTAGTGTGTTTCATCTAAAATGTATAAATTCTAGTTTTCTTTAACCTAGAATGAACCCTTTATATTTAAATACATTAAATTTATGCCAGGAGTGGGTCCACTCTACAGAGGCAGACATTTTTTTTACGGTAGCCCAGACTGGGCTTCTAAACACTGTTTGAGTTTTTATGAACAACTAAAGGCTACCACAGGTTCTCATACATGTTTGGAAGGGGAGGGTGAGGAGTGGGGGTATTAAACTTCAACATGCAACTTCACCACTAGATGTCACTCAATTCTACACAGTGTACCTTTAAAGCCCATGGTGGTTTGAGTCAGGCAAGAGTTAAACTCCAGGGAGAGACGTCCAGTGAGGCAAACAAATCCAAAGGGGAGCAGGCAGAAATCCAAACTCCAGAGAGGGCTGTCTGAAAGTCCAAACACAGGTTAGCAAGCAGAGCACAGAGCGTTTAGACAAGAAGCGCACAGCAACAAACACAAAATGCTGGCAAATAAAAGCAGGACAGGCAAAAGTACAGATATACAAAGCACAAGAACAGAAATAAAACTAGAAACTCACCAAATTTCCTTCCCTTCAGTCATGTCCCCCAGCACGGCTAAAAAACAAAAACTGAATGTCCAGTCTTAGGGGGAGGTATTGAGATAAAAATGATAATATTTTTCACACAAGCTGTGATGTAAACTATATTATTGGTCTATTTAACCTCCAATAATAGCCCATCCCAAGAACTGTCTGAAAAACCTTTGGTGTCTGGTTTGATCTTTTGCCAGAACCCAGTGTGTCAGATGTGTTGGACGGGATTCAACAGCTGTTTGATCTGAAGACGGTACTGGCTCTGTATAGACTTGAAACTTCAAGATTTGCATACAACTCTCCCTCTCATCACTAATTAATAGTTCTATTTTACCATTCTGGGGTGTTTTTGGATCATTTTCTTTTTCACTTATGCCGTCCAGATACAGCATTTGACACCCGAGTAGATTAAATAGCCCTGAAGACAAACTGCAGCTCAGAGGAGAATCCACGGCGGGGAAGTGATACACTTCATATTAGTCTATACACAAACCTCTCTCGCTCTTTAATCACATCTCCACACCAGCACGGCATTAAGGTGCTGGATCTCAATGACGAAGCATTACGACGTCAGTCGTGTGAGATATTCCAGCAGTAAATTTTCCCCGTTGCCGTCCAGAGGACCTAGTTTATCGTAACAGCTTGAGAGTAGATGACCCGCCAGATGTTTGTAATCTCACACTGCGAGGCTTGTGACTGCGGTCGCAATCAGATAAGGGAACATAGGAGGGGATTATAAATGGTGACAGTGGGGAAAAGGCTATAGATTTCGTAATCGCTGATAGATGGCAAATGTCCTCTTTTGGCAAATGTCAGCCCACCCCCCGCCCCCTGTCAGAGGCCAGTCAGTTTAAACACAGACTTAATATCTGAATAATACGCAAGTCTATTTGAAATGAATACCCTGATGTGTTGCTAAACTGAGTAGCTCATCCGTCCTGCTGGTTTGCAAGGCCCCATTGAAAGTGTATGGTTGTGTGGGCAGGTTAATGACATCAGCTGCAGAGTAGTTTTTGATCAGGAACAGGCTAATGAGATGAGGTTGAGCCTTAGTTACTCCGGAAAAAAAAGAAGGAAACCAAAAAACAGAATGATGAGTTGCTCACTTCCCCCTTTGATTTTTCTATTTTCTCTATTTTTCTTTCTGCTTTCTTCTGTTCAAACCAGAGAATGGAGACGTTTAGGAGAAACCGGAGAGAAGACTGAGCGAACAATGGTGCAGATTAAAAGGAATCAGTCACATTTACAGGATTGAACAGCAGGACAGATTCACCCTGTTGCGAGGCGCTGGGAGATTATTGGTCGCGGTGGAGAGAAATTGAGAGCTTACTCTGTTGATAAATAAATAGAAAATAATAAAATACAATTATAAAAACATGTCCTGACTATTTTTCGAAGGACAGAGGTCTTTTGTTTATGTAGAAAAAAAAACTAATGCTCATGATGACGTTAACCGGATTTCACAGAGCACAAAATTAAGTAAATCTCTGTTCTTCTTTAAAAAGAACATTGTCATTTATTCATAGAATTATTCATCGTTAATCAAAAGAAGAAAAATCCATTGATATTTGCTATTCCACAGCCGTGCAGCGCTGCAGGAGATGGAAGCCCCCTCCCTCCCCTTTTTTCCAACTCCTTAGTACTGAGGCATGTTTCACTCCATTAGAGAGTGAAAATTGGAGCCATGGAAGTGTAAAGAATTGGACATCACTACTCCTCAGCCCCTGAGGTACATCAGGAAATGTTGGCGAGCTCTCCCAGTAAAGAGCATGTTCTGCCCAAGAAGACGTCTCCGCTGTGGAGAGTACATTAACATGTGAGCCTGTGCCAACGGAGTCCTGTGGTTATATTTCATCCAGTAACTTAGAGATTTGAATGATGGCTGGTTTCACTGAAAAGACTCCCCTTTCCAATCCAGTACTCCTATTTGAAGTGATAATGCGTGACATTTTCAGAGAAGTAACACATTTCCCCTCGCTATTGGTAGCTGAGATAATGCTCAGTCATACTCCACCAGTCTGCCCTTTATGAATACTGATGCCTGATGGTAAGAAATGCTGATTGTTACGATAAGTAGCAACACCATAAATGAATAGATCTAGATTTTCGGTATAGGCCAACTTCTGAATGAACATGTTAGTCCATTGTCCTTCCACCTGGCCACCCTGAATGTAATATATATATGTAAAGACGTTTATTTAGTGTAAAAGACCTGACACAAAACGTCTTTGTGCACACAGCCTTGACTAAATGGCTCCAGAGGCCAGGGGACTATAGATTTGTTGTTTTTTAAGGAAAATGAACCAATCATTGTGATGAACACTACATTTTAAAGTTTGATGTGCAATAGAAACACTCAAATATCTTTGTGTAGATGAGTTTTAAGTTTTTAAGTCTTGGGTTCAATCATGAAGTAATAAACAAAATGTTGGGGTCCCAAACTTTTTGAAAACTATTATAGCCTCTCTGAATTTTGAAGTCCAGTGTAATTGATTTTTTTTTATTATATAATAGCACAACCCAGTAGTTCCTCACAGGAGCTTGGCCACAATGGAGATGTTCAAATTCCCCTTTTTAATAGAGACGTCCAGTAGAACTAGACCATCTGCCTTGACCTGTAGGGTTGAAAGGAGAGAACCCAAATAATCAGATGTTTTAGGAAATACAGCTCGGAGGAGTCCGACAGTGATGGCTCAGGATGTCGGAGGACTCTTTGTGAGGTTGTGGGTAATTTGATCCTCTGTGAATTGACTTGGGAAAAGATTTAATGACTCTAAGAAAAGAAGTTTGAGGGTCTCCAGCCAATTGTGTTAGAGGGCTGCATGGAATTTCTGAGGACGTGGGTTCAATTCTTATGCGGCTCAGAGAATTCTAAAGGACGACGGCCATAGCGCGTATTGAAAAACGCTCAGAGACGTCTACATTGTGATCGATAGCATTGAGGGTTTGTTTGTTGAAGGCTCCATGGGTGCAGGTTTCCAGCCTGGGGTGTCTGAACCAATCCTCCTCAGGCAGAGGTCATGTTCTTTATAAGTGGGGAACTAACAATTCCTCTATTGACAGCATTTACAGGAAAATTACAAATGTAGTTTTGCACCTACATTAGGAAACCTGACCTTTTTTTGAGTCTTTCATGACTAATGGTGTACACTCAGTTCAACAGTCCAATGTTGGATCAGTGGGAATCTGTGTGTGTGTGAGAGAGAGAGAGGGAGGGATAGAGAGAGAGAGCGAGAGAGAGGGACACGTGTATATGAATTGCTTTACTCTTTTTAATCATATTAAATTGGATCATTAGATGGACCCGTTTGCATGTATACGCGACCAATTCCTATTGGATATCGGCCTAATCTACAGCCAAAGCTCTGCTGCTTCCAGTTGCAGCTTTAGTGGGAACTGCATGTCCCTCTGTGCTGGCCTGGCCGCGGACATACGTGCGGCATTAATTTGGCTGAATTAGGATTGAGAACAAATTGCCACTCTACATTCCCAAATCCAGGGTTGATTCAGAAATAATGAGCGGCTCAGCTCACATAAATGGTTCACGAGATTATCCCCATCTGAATTAAACAGCTCACCTCCTGGCCAGGACGCGCAGTAGTTGCATAACAAATTTATCGTGGACAAAAAAAAGGGGAAATGAAAAAAGCCAGATTGAGATTGGGCAGTCACAATAATGTCATTCTAACCAAAATAAGTCTAAGTGGTACTTTGAGAATGTTTTCCACTTCCATATCCTGCGCATCACACACTGTAATAACCCTGAAACCTTCCTGATGTCATGAAAGCCTTTTTTTCCAGTTCACTTCCATCTAAAATGCTTTAAGATTATCCCTTAGCGGCGTTTCATGCTATGATAGCACTAATGGCAAAAATAGAATCATGATCCTCAGCGTTTAAAAGCGGATCAGGCAGGAAGGTCTTGCTGAAATGACCTTTGGATTGGGCCTCAGGGACTAAAACAAATACCGTCATGCTTCTTGTGCCAGCTCAAGAGGCCACTGGTATTGGTGGAAGTCGTCGAGCCAAATGGGGCAGAAGGCAAAACACCAGGACCTTGAGCAGCTGAAAGGAAAATTCAGTCAACATCACTTTCCCACTTATACCTGCTTTTTATTTAAACTGACTAATTTAGCAAATCCATCAAACCCAAGTTTAGAAATGGTTTGGCGGCCAAGGTCAATGGAAAGATTCAAATCATCGATGGAAGTTATTTAGTGTTTGCAAATTGTGAACATCACTTATTATATGGAACTATTTAAAATGAGTTGATAGACAAATAATAATAATAATGAGTCAAAGTGTATGAAACTGTGACTCTTCATTAGTTACTAACTCACTCAACGTTGGTTCACAATGTCATCAATCTTTTTTTATTGCTTACATTTTTTGGTTTAATAAGTAGCTACCTCAATAGCTGCGTGGATGAAACTAAGAAACAACAATTCTAGATTTGATTGTATCTATACTTATTTGTGTAGCCCACATTCAAAAATCCCAAATTTCTCAAAGGGCTTCATTGCACTTTTAAAAGTTTTTTTTTGCCTCCTTGCAATATTTATCAAAGATGTAGATGTTCCACGGTCTGACATCACATCAGATATTTATTTGTACGGCTGATCCTTTATTCAAAGAGACTCTCAGAGCTTGAGTCATGAATGTGTCGGTGGCAGAAGGTGAGTAAGATGGGGGCCAAGCAGAGATTGACAGAAATAAATACAGAAAGATTGACGGGAGAGTAAAGTGAGATTTGATAGAGAAAGAGTGTGATAGCATTGGAGCGTTTAGTATGCAGAACGTAAGGCAAACGCTTTCAGCCTCTCTGTTGAAGTCTGGGACTCCTCTGCAGTGAGCGGTCTAGACTTTCTCTCATAAGCCTTCGCCTCAAGCCATGAACTCAAATATTTTAGTCACATTCACATTCACTGAAAAAAAAAGGGTGCCTCATTACTTATGATCAAAGGTTGGTGTTTTCTGGAGGAGACACGGAGAGTCTGCTAGAATTTGCATTAAGATTTGAAGGCGGGTCATTTTTCTATGGAGAGACATCCAGAAACAGGCAGAGACTCGTCGTTTTTTTTCCTGCTTTTAAGCTCACTTCCTTTGAAGAAAGTTTACATGGGTAAACAGAGATACATTCAAATCTGAATATCGCAAATAAAAAACAATGAGTTAAATGTCTCTCTCAGTCACGTCGCCCAGTAAAAACAAAGTTGACCTTTATTTCATCATGTTTACTGAAAATTCGTAGAAATACAGCGCTGGCGGTGACGTATCCGACTGCTGCCCTCTGTCTTTTGCAAATGTTTCCCCCAAAAGCATCCAAGTTAATATACAAAATGTGTCCTAAATATTTGACTTTGGTATTTCTGTGACATTTCGGTATTCTCACCAATCTCCACAGCCCCTCCACCCCTCATCGTCCTGTCAGCAGCCATCAGCAAGTTCACAGAAATAAGTGAAATGCACATCACTGTCTGGTTGCCTTTCTTGTTTTAATGAAATACTGAATAAATGACACTTCAACTGAGTTTTAATCTTTTATTCTTTTATTTAGTAATTTTTAATGTGTTCATCAATTTATGAATCTCATTTCTTTGAGATTGTGGTCGTGAGTAGCGCTTATTGGGCGCAGAAGAACACAGTTAACAGGCCTGCAACGGGGGTTGAACTGATCATTTTATTTGTTGTTTTGTTATTTTCTTTTATACTTGTACTTATACTTATACTGTATGCAAGTCCCTGTTTGTGAGATGTGACTGTAATTTCATGTGAACACATGGCCTAAAGCTTATGTTACACTTGGGAGAGTTCCTTCCAGTTCATTGTTGAAATATTATTGACAGTCAGTTTTTGACTTCAAATAGACATTGATACAACCAGGGTTTGAACATTCATGGAAATTTAGAAAAGTCATGGAATTTAAAAAATGTGTTTTTCCAGGCCTGGAAAAGTCATGGAAAAATGATTTAATGAATATAACCTTACCCTCTTCTCCTTAACTCCTCAATGCTGATGCAAGGTCCGGTTGGATGTAAGGCAAAATTCCCCAAAAAATAAATCCTAAACAGATACTTACATACAATGGCGTCGTTTTTCCGCACTGCAAATGCGGACTTTCAGAAAGGCTCTGCGTAATGTGCAGTGGCTGCGTCCTCGTGTGCAGGAATCAGGCTGTGAAAACACAACGATGAAAATGTCAGATAAAGTAAACTGAAGAATGTATTTTAAACAGCAAAGCACATCTCTTCTTAATCTTACCCACGCTCCACCGGCCATTTTAATCACAGCTGTGAAGAGACAAGGACAGCTTCCTAGGCAAATTAAAAAAAAAGAGAAAAAAGTCACGTTCATGGAAAAACTTACCGACAACAAACTGTTCGATTTAAGTAGTTCATACCTATTTAAACATGCACTAGTTCCGCTAAAGCAGTCAATGCTTTATTCTACTTTTAGCAACTGTCGCGCTAATCCCACAGTTGTTCACACGTTTTTCATATGTGAGAGTTAGCTTAGCAGTTAGCAATGGCTTTGCTCTTTAGCTGGCTCTCACCTTAATTCAGGGACTGTGCGCCCGTCTTCTCCGCCTCGACTCCTCCACACCGGGCCCGCGGCTTTGCTTTCCCACGCACTCATCTTCTCCTCCAGGGAAACAGCGTCGTGTCGACTTCAGCAAGTTATTTAAACCGAAAACAGAGTCACTCGTACTGAGTAAACATAACACGATCCTCTCATGTCTGTGGCAGACAGTCTCTGCATTCTCAAGGCTGTGATTGGACGAGCGCATTAGGTGATGACGCAAACGACTGACGCGAGGTCTTCAGAGTTA
Organism: Pseudopleuronectes americanus; assembly: GCA_038501795.1. NCBI lineage: Eukaryota > Metazoa > Chordata > Actinopteri > Pleuronectiformes > Pleuronectidae > Pseudopleuronectes > Pseudopleuronectes americanus. Next base: position 2,923,549 of record CM076718.1, on the reverse strand, counting down.
ACGCATCCTTGACCCTTTAACGAACAGCGACCAGGTATTATAAAGCAGTTCATAGTTCTTACGCCGGGAACACACCGGACGCAAAAGAACAATTCACAATTTCAGGTTTTCTATTTATTTGAATCCTGGCGTACTTACGCCAGATAGTTTCGATAGAGGTGTTATCTGCTCTGAGGGAAACTATCCTGATTTGCATTTGTAAAGCGCAGAGCATTGTCATTTGCATGTGAAAGCCTCCCCTAGGCTTAGGAGAAGGGGGGTCACCTCTCAACCTTCTCAGGCTTGAAAAACTGCAAGAATCTGGTAGCAGAGAATTCGCCCGGAATTTCATTGCCATGTTCAGTCACAAATTATTTTTTCATGCAGTGTGAAGTGCAATGAATCGCAAAAAAATACAAAACACCAGGAAAATGTTACATGTTGTCATCCTGAATATTTTCTTTGACCAGAGTTCCTTCCATTTCCGGAGGCCACGAGGCTAATCCATGTAGCCTTTGGACCCGCACTGAAGATGGATTATCGATAATTAGCTTCATTTCTCCGCTTCAGTCCAAAAAGAGGTGAAAATTGTTACTGAGACAACCAACGAGTGCCAGGGAGTGGTGGGTTTCAGTTGTTGCTCCATCTGAGGGGAAAGTTGTTTGACGTCCAGCCTCAGGCTCGGGTCATCATGTTTTTCTGGGCACTGCTAAATGGAGCCGTGGCCCGGGCATGGCTCTGCTGTCAGACCTCGCAGCCTCCGTCCATGACTTAAGGGGCTTGTAAAGAGGCAAGGGCTGATGGGTTTCCAGTCTCGGGAGGCGAGCCTGGAGGAAATTGGAATGATCCTTTGCTGTGTTGTGTGTTTTTGTGTGCATGGGGACTAAACATGGTTTAAAAGTATTTGTGAAAGCAAGACACACTCAGCGACTATGAAGGTCAGGAAATAAAGATGTGTTTATACCTCCGATAACTCCTTCTGGTTTATTTGAGCGATCCGGCAAATGATGTGTTAACCGGTGACTCCAGATGGTCGGTTGAGGGGGAGAGAGATCTGGGCTAGTATAGTATAAACCTGGGTTTACATCACAGAACATCTGTCGTGATTGAATAGTTATAAAAACCAAAATCATTGTAACCTTCATCTTTTTCTTTTTAGGTAAACTGTAATAACCTTGTCATGGCAAGACAGTAATCTCAGTGTTGAGTCTTAAAACAACCTTACTTATCGGCTAGTTTATGGCTTTTTACAGGGATCAGATAACATTTAGAATTTCTAATAAGGTTTGGGTCGGGTCCTCATTTGTTTGTTGTCCACAAAAACGTCCATCCAATCTAAGTTGGAAAGAGGAAAACAGTTTTATCGGAACAATGTACAACAATGACTCCTTTTGAAATTCTCCAACTCGAAATGTCAATTAACGTTATGCCTTGACTTGAGGGCATCCAGAGCGCTAAAATATATATTATCTCTATGCCTGTTAGTCGGTACTTCTGTACATTTGGGATTTACACATTCATACATGTACATAAATTACCCATAGCCATGATTTGCACATTTAATTCAGACCTCTACCTCACAGTGCCACGTTTCTGGAGTATTACCAAAGATATAAAGTACTGTTAAAAGCAATCACACGGGAATATCCGCAGAGTGCTGCCCTTGAAAAACCAGGAATCTGCCGTGAGTAAAGAGATAAGAGGACGCTGGAGAGGGACCATGAAATCAAATTATCATGTGCGAATGTGGTGGGAAAGTATGTACTCCAACGTGTGAATGAGTTGTGATGTACTCGTGAAGGTGGATCCCTGTTTCTTTGCCAAATGCTCCAAATTGTATTCATGCTAGGAGGAAATGCAGCTTCCTCTCAGCGTGAGTCTCTTCTTCAAAGTCTCAGTTCCGCTGGCCTCGTGTTTTGCCACCGTGGAAGTGCTAAATATGATCAAGCTAATTTAAAAGTGTTTTCCTTGTGAAGTCAAGACTTCATAATATTGCCTTTTGAGTAGAAATCCAGGATAACAACTTGTATCACACAGCAAAATGGGAATCCTTCCAGTGCACTTGATTGGGTTTTATGTTTGCAGCAGCTATAAACTGTGATTTCCATTCAAACACAGAAACAAAGAAAGCCGAACTCTAAAGCAGCAATTATGAACACAACCTTTATTTTCCTACATTCCCCTATTAATAAATGTTTTATATATATATATATTTTATGCATTTTTTGAATTTACAATTGTTTTATCTATAATCATAAATTATTATAGATACATTTGACTATCTTACTAGTATTAACTCTGTCTTTTCAATTCCCATTTTCTTTGTAATATGTTATAATGTATTAGTGCATTAGCCTCTGAACTGACTTATACTTTTATAGCATTTTGTCAATGGCTTTTAAAGCACTTTAACTGCAATTGATTTGTCTGAAAGTTGCTAAATGAATAAAGTTTGATTGATTAAAAAACTGTGGGTCAAGGAGCAGCATAGAAATAGAAAAACTAACTACATACAAACATGTGCCTTTTAATGGTTGTAATCTTTCTGCAAGTCTGTTGGTGTCTAAATAAATGTGTATTAATGAAAGTTAACGGATCTGTAATGAAGCTACTTTTTATCTAAATTTAAACAGACGTGCTTTATTCTCCATCACATCACAGGCTCGTATCCACACTGTTATAACATCTGCATGGAACTGTGCTATCTCATGATGCCAATGTAAATCTATCGAAGAGTTTTTTCTGAATCAAACACATTCACTGGCATTCTCTCAGCTCCCAGTGGCTTGTGTAACAGGACTCGGTGGGTGGGGGGGGGATCTTGTTGATTCCTAACCAAGATCAATATCTCCTCAGGTCCCTTTCTGTCCTCTTACTTTCCAGGGTTAATCGATGACGATGCAATGCTCCGAGGATTTGGAGACCCCGACTTCTAATCCTTTCACTTTGTGCAAGATAAACTGAGGGGCTGCTGACAAGATCTGGACTTAATTTGCCGCAGAATATTATTATTATCCCGGCCCGTGGACATGGCGCTGCTTGGACCTAACTCAGACATCTCTCCCCATGACAAGGTGACATTTTAAGGCTCCAATTATTTTAAATCCAAGTGGTTTAAACTGCATTTTTCATGCGGAGAAAGCAACTCAGTGCTTAATATTTTGCCTTGAGGGTCTTTTTAAAGCTCTCAATGTCAAGGTTGTGATGCGAGGATTCAGTTTTTTTTGAATATTGCCCCAGCATTTTCATACATTGTTTAATAATTCACTCAAAAATTATGAGGGAGTGTGGCAGTGTTTGTAATATACATAACTAGGTCTAATGGTATGCTGAATGTTGTCGAGCTGCCTGGGGCATTTTATCCAACGTCATCGTGCTGCCTGTGCAACAGTCGCTTAAATATGAAAAAATAAATATAAACTGCGTGGCTGGCTGTTGATGTTGACCTTGTTTTAAATTGCATATTATCACATATGATTTTGTTTGATCTTCCACAAAGCCCGAGGAGGTTGTACAAAGAAAATAGAGGCTGTAACTGCTGAAGGTAAAACAGAGGCCGGTTAATTTAATTCCCATGTGAGTTCTTCTTAAACCCGACGGTTTCCTGATCAATTTAACATCAAAGTCGGAACAGGTGGCTACAACTGTTGAAAAGTCGGAGGTGAGAAGTTAAAAAATATGTATCGATGGAAGGTTAATTTTCTTTCTGCTCCTTCTTGTTTTCCTATCTATGTTGAAGAGGCTGCGTGGAGAAAACAAACGAAACCTGAAAGCCTGAGGTTTGGACGGAGGCCAGATTTGACTAAACAGTTGGTCATCACTCTCCTAAGAATCCCCGAAAAAAATTAGCACCCCACAGTGGGTCCACCATCTGCTTAGGAGGAGGAATGTTATGTGGCCCTTTATGTGACGAGAGGGACTCAATATAATTAAATTCAGTTGCATGTTGGTAATTATTTAGAGCAATATCGCAGTTTTCCAATTAAAAGTCTCCCTCAAATGCAGTTTTTCCTCACTTTAAAACGGTACACCAGCAAAGGATAGATCCTGATGAGCTGCAAATATTAGCAGAACTAACTCAAAGGTGTCGTTCTTGTGAGGTTCTTAGGCATCAACCAATTATTATTTTCATTAATCAGTAATGTGACACTAACTGATATTTGTAGGTGATAAAAAAGTAATACAATATATGGTACATTGTACATCTCTTCAGGTTTGTAATTCTAATATTTTGTGTTATGACAGGAAAAGGTTTACATGCTCTCAGCTTTCCTCCTACTGTCTGTCTGTCCATTGCTGCTGCTCCTCTTTTCAGCCTCTGTCTGAAAACATGGCCGACTTGGGACTTTTTACATACCCGAAATGAAAATAATAACTCACAAGAGGATATAGAAAAACTAAAAAAACAATGTCCTTAAAACCCCCAACCGTTAAATCTGATGCAAAAATTCCAAACTGAGAAGCAGTTAAGTCCACGTCTTCCTCGAAATTACCACACAAAATCAACATGATCTACGAAATAAGAACTTTTATTCATAATATATTCATACTTGTACACAAGTAAAATAAAATGCATATCTATGGTTCCTTTGCAATCTCCATAAATAAACCAACAGCAATTAATTCAGTAAATGCTCCCCATATACCCTTTCTGTCATGAAAATAGAACTGAAACTGGGGGGAGGTAAAACATTTCTTTTTATAAACATAAAAAACATAACATTACCCAACAAATGCATCACTTTGAATAAATAATGGGGAGATCGTTTATGTTCATTAAACCGACCAAACATTCTTTGTGTGCGCTCTGTTTTCCTATGCTTGTATTTTTTTTTCCTCTTTTTTTTTGTTTCGTCTTTTAGTCGTCCGGTGTTCTGTCTAAGCAGCAAAAGCTTTTGGGAGGGAGAAAGGGAGGAGTCTCCGAAAAGATGTAGCTTAGACACGGTACAGTAAAGTACATAGAGAACAAACAATTTTGGGCACCAATTCATTATATACATTGGATCTGTAGTGTTCTGTAAAGGCATCCATTTTGTTAAATGTACTCTAGCGTCTTTGTTATTCGTTTGTCCTCACCCACGACGGGCCATCGAGACTCCTTGCTTTTCAGTCACTGCCTGTTGTAGATGTCACTGCATCTTTCGTATCATTGTCATGAGCATCAACAATCTTGAGTCCTGTATTCGGAGCGAGATCGGGAGTCCTAAGACATGGCTAGAGATATCCAGATCGCAGGAATGAAGAGAAAGTGAAGAACTTGTAAAGTGGTGCCCCGGCCCTTGATGCAGTGGGTGTCTGACTTTGGCTTTTTGGAACACTTCTTTTTCTTTTTATTCGACGCTGTAGATGATTCCGTATTGTCTATGAGCTCTGGGTTTAGATTTTCCAAGGACTCGTCCAGGGTGTTGGACAAGGTTCCCAGCGGACCATCATTCTGCTTGTTCTGGGTCTCATTTTTTGTTCGTTCTGGCTCTTTATATTTAGTCTTGGACATGTTCTCCTTTTCCTTCAGGGGGTTGTTAGTGATTTGGCGGCTCTTGCCAGACAGGATAGAGGACTTGTCGTTATCGCCGAGACAACACCTGGGAATGGCTTCTCCCAGAGGATTTTCAGTGGAGGGGAATTTCCCAGACTGTGCCTTGGAGCTGAAGAGACTGGTCTGGATTTGAGGCATTTCCACACACCCCTCCAAGTCCTCACTTTTCAGACGTTTCAAGTCTTTTCCTGCCAGGAAATCAGGAACATTGCACTCCAGCTCAGAGCTGGAACCTTTGAAACGTTTGAACCAGTCCCACAAGGTCCTCGCCCGGCAGTCGCAGATCCACTGGTTACCATTTAAACGCAAATACTGGAGGGACACCAGTGGGTCCATTGTCTCCCCTGACAGGATGGTAAGATTGTTAAAAAACAAGAACAGGGATTTCAGCTTACCAAGATCAGTAAAAGCCCTGGGTTGGACAAAGATAACCCGATTCTCATGTAGCAGTAGCCTATCCAGATTGATTAAGCCTCGCAACATGTTGTCCGTTACTATCTTGATCTTGTTATTGTGCAGGTAGAGATAAGTGAGGTTGGCAAGGTCCAGAAAAGTGTCATCGTGCAGGGTAAGAATGTTATTATCCTGCAGGTAAAGGTACTGTAGGGAGAACATTCCTCGAAAAACCCCAATAGGGAGTTCTGACAGGCCACACCTGTGCAGGTGGAGGTGTGTGCAGCTTAGTTAAGCCCCGAAAGGCCGTAGGGCTGATGGTGCGGAGGTTGCTGTTGTCTCCTATGTCCAGTTCCTCCAGTTTTTCCAGGCCATAGAAGGCCCCAGCCTCAATGTAGCTGATGTTGTTGGAGTACATCCAGAGGACAGTGAGATTGTGGCAAGAGCTGAAGCTGGTGGATCGCACCACCGTTAGCTTGTTGGTCTGGAGGAATATCCGCTGACTCCGGCCGGGGATCTCAGTGGGGATGGAAAACAGTCCTTGCTGCTGGCAGGCCACTGTGGGCCTGGGCTCACTGTAGCAAACACACTTGGCAGGGCAGCTGTCAGTTTGAGGCACAAGGTGCAGCCACATCACCAGAAACAGAAGTCTCCCCCCTGAAGAGACAGAAAACAAGAGAAGTTTGTGAGTTAATGAATGCTGAGTCACAATTTTAATACTTTTTATACACAAACGTGTAATAATATGTAAAAACACAATAATTTGCCTGTTGTAGAGCGTGTGGGTACAGCTATCCAAAATGACACTGCACATATGCTGACATTCCCTTACATCAAGTGTAAATTTAAGAGCTTTACAAAATAGTATCTTCACAGTAATTCAGCATGTTTTCTAGCAGAGATGCTTTTTGGGGGGGAATTTGTATCTCCTCCCCCAGCGTTCTCTTCTGACAGGAAGTCCCAAACAGCCAAAGAGAGCCCTGTAGAAGCAGACTCAATTAAAATTGGGAGGGTGGCTCTTATGTGGAATTAGCTTGCACTAATAGGGCGAAACATAACTAATGGTGTTTCAGCGTTCCTGAGGTTGACATTTAGCCTGGCGCTGGGAGATAAGCTTTCATGCCAGGCTGAGAGATTGATGCCTGGGGCCGGGGTGGAAAGAGGGCTACAGAGGCCCTGCTAGAGTTTCCATTGCTCAGTCAAGACTGAAGCGTTTTTTCCTAAGTGCAGCATGAAGATGAGATATACAAGAGGTGTGGTAGCACTCAGAGCGTAAGGCGTATCCCGCATTTGCTCGCATTAATTATTTCTCCATGTCCTTTGCCCGTGGTTCATATCGGCTTTCTGCACCACATCACAAGTGAAATGGGCTGGATCGCTACATGTGAATTATCAATTCTGACATTACACTACTGTGGGTGCAGCTGAATGAAAAGCATCGACTGGGGCTCATTCCTTCACATAGAGATGCAAGTGTCAGTGTCACAGGAATGTCTGGTATCAGCATATAACTGCAGGTGAGCCTCCAAATCTCCAAATCCTCTGCAGCTCTTGTCCTTACCGAGGATTTCCAATCTCTGCTCTCATGCACATGTGAGGAATCCCAGACTCGCAGGTACAGTGAGTGTCTGAAAAAATGCATGAGCCTTACCCAGCCCGTCCTCCATCCCCACTCTCCCTCCTCTCATTCCCCTGCAATATGTTTCGGTGCAGCTCATCTCTGGACCTTGTTAAACGGAGCACTGGTGTGGCCTGACAGCAGCCCTCTGCTGCACTTTCCCTCCAATCTCCCTGCTCAGCCGTCAGACTGCCACCGGAAAGCTGTCAAGACTTTCCCCTCTTTCTGCATCGTAGCACTTTTCCCTCAGCCCTGCCTAACAATAGCAATATTTTATCGCACAGCACGCTTGGCGTATCTCCTCTGCCATCTTCATTCCCCCCCTCCTCTGCTGTCTATTCATTAACGGGCTATTTCCATCCACGCGTTGCATGTCAAAGCCCGGTTTCCTCAGCTCTCGGCATAATAGGTCTTGTCTTTGTTAGCATCTGCTGAATGACACCACGAGACCCACAATGTCATCAACTCTATCCCAAATTATTTCTTGCTCTCTAACAGCAGCCTTCACATCTGCACCGGGCTGATTGCATTACCATACAGTGCGTTGCAAACATCAATCTGGATTCTCTCTACAATTCCACTCTGTCATTATCACATTTCTGAGTAACCTCTGCTTGGCTCCACAGTGAGACCTCTCACCTTCCACTCTGGAGACTTGTCCTGTATCTACAGTATATACAGCTGATGTGAGAATTGTGTTCACGCTATCGATTTGGCAGCCAACAATGCTGGGTCGTGCACTTTTATTTTCAGCGCTACTCTGTTGTCTTTGCCTCAGATCTAAATCATATAGCGAAGATTACACCAAAAGCAACTCATGTTTGGCCGTTTTTCCTAATAGTTGTTGACAGAAACTTTAATATATTAAAAAACAACAAGGTTGTGAGGCTGGAGAGAAAAAAAGAAATCCGTTCCTTATCGTCTTCTGCCAGCTTTGGTTTCAGCACTTAATCTTCCGCTATCTGCTGTGTCAAAACATGGCTCCGAGCACTGTCTTCCTGTGTCAGACCCTGCCAGTGGCCTCTCCTTTGAGAGCTATATTATTGTACAATAGCAATCATCGCTCTGTTTAAGAGCAGACAAGCCTCTTTGTTTCCTCCTGACTGACAATGTGGCCCCTTCAGCTTTGAGTACAGCACATCATTTAACCCCCACCCTCTCCTCCAGGACAAGCCCTTCTATTTACATTGAGAGGCTTACAAAATGCAATACTGCAGCTTGGAGAATTGCATGCGACCAATATTCTTTGGTGATGTAGCATCCTTGCTTGTGTAATTAAATTGGCTGTCAAAACAAATCCTCAGAACTCGTATGATATAGCTGCGGACAGTCTGGTTAGGGCATTAAATTGGGCGTTATATTGGTACTCAACCAAAAATTGGATATTGGCCTCTTGGTGTCCCTTGCTGGTGCCATGAAGGTGAGGATATGATTATTTTTCATCCAGCTTCAGGCTTGACAATCTGCAAGACCTGCTGTGAAACCTGTTTAACAATCCACCGAAAGGAACTTCATTACAAGGGGATTTCAGGAAAGTTTTGTCCCGTGGTCAAAAAGGAAAATTTAAAAATCGAGAGAAACCTGTTTGGGCCTGAAAGCGGTCCGTGTGGAAGATAACTGAAATCAGCCAACTGCAGCATATGTCCAGAAATATTGGTATCGGTGTGCTTTTGTAATAGCTGCAGGACACAGATGCACAAACTAAGTGTTTTGAGTGGGTGCACATCACTTTGTTCCGTTTATGTTTCAGCGTATCACTTGACCTGCCTCTGTGCTTGTTTGCACTTCAAAACAAACTTTTGTGAAAACTCAACGTGCATTTAAAGCCGTCCTCGTGCCCTGAAAGCCACAGTGAACACAGAGGGCAAGCTGGGACAGCACATTCGGAGGACCTCCGATTCATCACGGTGGCTTTACTTTGAAGGGCTGAGGATCGGGCGAGGACGGCTAACATGACAGTCTCATCCCCTCGGCCCAGAGTGGTAGTGATGTCTCTGTCACAGATGAATCACGGTGGTTCTCCAGAGGGACCTCCTGGCCCCTTTTCTGAAATCATGCATTATTGTGCTGCTCAGAGGCGGGCCTGCATTTAATGTAGCCATGATCCCCTCTCTGTAAGGTCGTGTCTCTGCTGTGAATCCATCCATGCATACGTAAATTGTTTTTATATCATGTTGAAATTAATAACTTAGGCAAACTTTCCCGGACGTGACACTGGTATGAATCCGTAAATTTCAGCTCATGCAGCTTTAAATTACGTTGCATGCTGGGAGCAATAGTGGGCAATTAGTCCATTTTGACAATAACGTGGTAGTTGCAGTGTACCTTCGCTGGACAGGCTGGTGAGGGCATTATATTGCCGTTTTTTGTCCATGTTGAATTTGTTTATGTTTCCTCTCTCAAGCCTATCATCAATTCCCGAGTATTCTGCTTCCGTCTGCTCTCCCATCTGGTGCACATCACCATTTCCCACTAAAAAACAAATATGACATGTGGTCAATCTGGCTACCGAGCTACTGGCTACCAGTGAAATGCCTAAACAGGCAGGTAGTGGCTCAGTTAATCGCTCCTCAATCACACTCAACCAGAATAGTTTCACTCAGGCCCCAGGTTGGTTGTTAGAATTGACAAACTACAACGGCACGAAGTTGAGGCACAACAGTCCTCTTTTAAAACCACATTATAATTCACTACGTTTGTTTTTTTTGGGTTAGATCTGCACTAAATTGATGCTAAAAAACTCAGAATGTTGAAAAAAAACAAATCAAATTTCCTGGATATTCTCCCAGACCCGGATCCGCACCAAAACGGTATATATATAATAATCCTGATTATTTCTTTACCAAAGCCTTTCTCCCATAAGTACAACATATTAGAAATGTCTCCAGAGACTTTATCAATGGAAACTAACAGACACAGTCAAGAGCTACAGAGTTTAAACAAAAGGGAAAATGGACATGAAGTTGATATTCTCAAATCCTGAGTGATTCATTGAGCCTTCACTTTTAACTTTAATGTGGTTTAATGCTGCACTCTCCTGTATGTAAGCAACTAATTACATCTACTTGTGTTACTCTTGATGAATCCCTTTCCCTGTGCTTTAACTTTTTGGAGTACTTCCTAAAAGCAGTACTTTCACTTTTGTCGAGTGTATGAGAACCGCGGAGTATCGGTTACCTTGTCGTGGCCGACCGGGAGAATATTCCATTTAAGTTTACTTTGAACCTCTTTTCCCCTTCTGAGCCTGGGGAGAACGTTTTATTGTGAAGAGGAAATGGTCTTCACTTTCAAGAGCAGTCATTGAATTGCAGATGGAATTGGTCGGTGGGGAATATTCACACGGGAAAGGTTGTGATCAAAAAGCCACATTGGACCTTTTATAGAAACATTATTTACCCTGACACAAAGAGCAAAGTGTTGAAAAGAGGTTCTTTCCGCCCTTTACTGGGTTTTCAGCACAAATATTCTTACTTCTGGGTCAAGTAAGTTTATTCACTGGTTCATCAAAGTACTTTTCCAACCTTGAAGTAATTTCCTATTAGTGTCTCAGCTATATGATGTGATTCTGTTTGTAATGCATAAATACTAATCTACCATTGACTTAAATAATAAGTGGATTTAAGGTTTATTATTGGAAATATATGTCTCTGCCATATTTCAACCCACTTCCAAGAATGCCAAGAATAAGGCTCTCACACACAAGCAAACCAAACACAACCACACACACACACACACACACAGGCGAGCGGGAGAAGGCAGATTCTTGCTCGTCCTTACAACATTGATGAACCAGATGCGATGGTCTTAAATAAAGATGCACACATCAGATCAAACAGGATATTTAGGACATGATGGACCAGCGAGTCAAGCTGGAATCCCTCGGCTTTAAACCACGGAGAGTTGCGGGGGCGTCGGCTTCAGCGTGTAGACGAAGACACAATTAGAAGACGAACAGGGCGACAGATGAGATTGTGTTTCACGCGCATCTGACACAGCACCACTCCAAGCAGATGGCTCATGAATAACTGTCGGAACCAGCAGTCGACTGGCAGAAGGAAGAACACAGGCGGTGTGGGGAAGGACCATGTACAGAGGGCTAAATGTACGGAAGTCTCTCTTTGTCCCGGAGAGAAATTTGATCAATACCTGTAAATACACCTGACTCGGCGTAGCAGCGGTAGGCAGATAGGCTGCTATGCTGAGCCACTGAGAAGTGACAGCGGTAACAATAGGCCAAGAGGTGGCAATACCCTGACAGTGAGGGAATGAGCTTGCAATCAGAGGGCTGTCGGATCGAATCCCCGCTCAACTGGTCAACGATTGGAGGAGAAAGTGGAAGTGAAGAGTTTCTCCTTTGCAACAACTGCCATCAAATTACCATCGACCCTCGATGGACGCCCTGGACTCCCGACTGCTTCGATCCATGTAGTGCTCGTCAACATCTTTGCTGCTTTCAGCGGTGAAAAGCCACTTGGCAAAGTACATTAACTCCAATAATCAGCAATAAGTACAATTTTTGAAGTACTCACCTCCAAACTCGATCATTAGCTTATAGAACATTATAGATTGTGAGATATTTAAATCACGTAATAGCAGAGATTAACGCTAATAGTTCAAATGAATCTTTAATGGCAGCAACATGCTGTTCCCCCATTAAGTTTCCAGTAATGATTTCACATAACACTGACGTTCTGCCAGTAAAATGGAAACTGCACTTTTCAAACTTTGAGTGTTATTAATACTTTATAAGTGGGAATCATGTGGACTCACACTTAAAATGACATGTTTTACATTGAGAGCAGCCAGAGTCGATAATCTGACTGGTCCCACGCTCCACTTACAAATGATGCTGCTGCTCCAAATCAATAATATCAATATCAGGACCCTATCAGCCGCGTGAGTATCCATATCTTTCAAACCCGGTGCCAGTTTGCGCTACAGGTTTCCCGTTACAGATTTGTCGACTAGAAACCAAGGTTGCGATTTCTCAGATGTGACAAAGCTCCTCCAGAGCCACAGAAAATATTATCTAACTGTTTAGGACTCCTCACGACTGTAAAATCCCCTCTGACATATACAACCCTTTAAGTAGAGGATGGATGCCTCTAACACTGGTGACTGTGTATATGGGCAGGATTTCTGTGACCATCTATCAACCCCGTTGTAAAAGATGACGATGCTTCTTTTCTCGTAAGTTGAATTTAAAGATGGCTGAAATAGAGTTAGGTGTGCGTAAATGCCAGCGCAGTGGATTAATGGTGGTGCGGTGGCATGATGCCAGTGGATTAGGGGGAAGAAATGGCACATTCGTCACAATTCTATTGTGTAGTTGGCAGCGGACCAATCCGCCCTCAGTGCTGCTCAGCTCACTGTGAAATGTTCCCCTGAAGGCGCCGGGAGTCAAGTCTACCCATGAGGTTGTTTTGCAGGAGGGCTGAAATCCAGCTTTGTTCCCCGACTCCCTGTGTCACAGACATGGGCAATTTCCACATGTGAAACCCAGATGATGTTTAATTCAAGCAGTTGAAATAATGCAGGCATCCACCACCAGGCACAAGTGTGTGTGTGTGTGTGTGGGGGGGAGGGGTTGTCCAGATGTTTTCCTTAAGCCAAAGAAGAGCGAACATTTTTGAATGCCCTGCTTTTGCTTTTGTGCCGTGAAGTGCTGCCAGTGGTGCAGCCGGGCGTTTTTTTGTTTTGTTCAACAGAGTGTATAAGTTTATATCTTATCTGCTCGTGGCTGGAGAGCAGATAAATGAAGGTAGCCGCTGCAAGTACATGCCTCATGTGTCAAAGTGTGAGCTCAGCTCCCAGGCAGACTTTAGCTAAGGCGTTAACAGCGTTTTAGAAAGGCAATCGAGTGTGTGGAAATGTATGCAGCAAAGAAGAATTAAAGTATCAGATGTCAAATATCCATACTTACTGGTCTAAGTGAATTATTTTTAATTACACAGGCTTACCGTGTAGTCATATGTAGTAACCAGGTTTGGTTACTACTGAATTTTAATGGTAAAAGTGATGTTTTCATAATTTCAAATTGGTGAAATTGTTATCTGTGTCTATCTGATAAATTTTAAATGAATGAATATATGTTCAGAGTCCCAGAGAATATTAAAATATGAAGACATGTTATGTATGAATACTACTATATAATACTGCTAAATTCTAATGATGTCCAACAATCACTTCTTTTGAAGAACAGGCAAATATATCATTTGAGGTTTATAGGAACTATGACAATCAAACTCTGTTGGTTAAACCTCAGCCTTGTTTTGATTCTTGCTAATATTACTTACATATCTTGTTTCCACTCTAATCAGCGAATAAATTGAGTTAGAAGTTAATTTTGAGAAACTCTGTCTCCCAGAAATTATGCTTATTTCCAACTCATTTGCAAAAGAAAATACGATTTGCAGAAACATGAATGTGACTGTTAATATTCTACCAATATAATGAGGACATGTTGTTAATTTATGTGTTACCGAGATTACCAATGTTTTGATGCTGAACGTATCAATAAAATATTATCATTATTTGTCGTGACTAAACTTGTTCTATGTACATGCTCAGATTCCCTCGGTTCAACATTAGGGAAAGATTGTGATCTATTTTACAGATGTTAATTGTGAAATGTATCACTGTAAAAGTAAAATGATTTTGTGTATCATGTTGATACATCACTATTTGAATGTGTTCACTGAAGGCCCAGTGTGTTGTGTATTTTGAATGAGATTCTTCCATTTCAGGTGTTAAAAAAACAAAAACATGATTCACCACTCCCAAAATTGAGTCACGGTCTCTCATGCAGTTCCGGGGGCTCTCACATCAACAATGTGAAATTGCACTGGCATGAAGGCAAATGAGGCATAATGAATCACGGCGGTATTATCTAAAAAGGATGACAGCCCCAGTGAATATTGGATGATAGCTTCAGATAATGCTAACACCTCCTCATGTGAAGTGTCAGCTGGAGAGGGAGAGAGCGGCGGCGGCGCCCACAGGCAGCCCTCGTATATCTGGGCACGTGGAGATGAGAAAGCACGGCGAGGTGGCCGGAGCAGAGAACAGGCTGTAATGACTGGTTTCACAGTTTGTTGCAGCTGGTTTGTTTTCACTGCAGCCTGTCGGTCCTGTAGAGCTTAGTTGAGCTCACACAGAATAGGTTATTCTGTTGTTCTACACCTGGAAGCAGAGTCGATACAAACATTATCCACTCTGATAACTTCATTACGAGGAAAATTCACATGTTCAGCAGAGGCCTCTCTCAGACTGGCCCTCGTAGAGCAGCTACAGCTCTGGATGAAGTGTGAGTGTGTGAGCTGTGAGAGAAATAACTTCAAATTTCAATCATCCTGTGCTGTAATTAATTTAGTTGGATTAGAGAAAATTAGATCGCAAATTAAGAAAACAAATTCATCAATTTGCCAACGCATGCAAATACAGGAACGCGTTGCAAATTGCAAAACACAACAACAGGAATGTTTACAGGAGCCCAAAAAGTGCTGAACCTGCTGTAGTTCAATGCTCTGTGATGTAATTGAAGTCTGCTTCTCATCAGTGGTGATTGAACTTCACAAAGCGTTGAACTTTCTTAACTTGCACCGGTTAAGCTCGAGTTGTGTGAAGGAAAGAGCTGTGGCCGGAGAAACCAAAAATAATTTCTACGCCTCCCTGCACCTCTGCTGCTTTGTTCTTCACATGGAGGCTCGACTTAACCTTGCAAAGCCTTTGTGCTCAGGATAGAATCAACTTCGAGCGCACACATTAGTCATTCCAAGGTTGTGCTTAGGTGAGAGCACTGTACAGCACACCCGGGTTATTTAGAGTGGGCAGTTGTTCTCATTCATGTGAAAATACAGTGAATGATGCAGGTAGATCCGCAGCCTGAGGGCGAGATGAGCCTGAGAATACTTCACACAAGACAAACAGTTCTTGACGCCCTCTTTTACTGTCGTGACGTGTCCTCCGCCTCCTATTGCACTGACTGGCTGCAATCACCTTAAAGACCATGAGACCAGAGTGAGACACAGGAAGAATATAAAAGACCAACTTCTCTGATCTCGTCCTCACTGAAGTGGATGCAGTGCATACTAAGCCTGTGTGTTAAGTCATGAGAACACACACGTATGCAGATGGATCTCCTACCCCAGAGTTCACATGTGCAAGTGGCCATGCATAATTCTCAGTTAATGCAGCGTTACCTTGAACAGGGAAACCAGATCTATTCTGCACTTTATTAAAATAAATAATGGTTTTGTAGTTTTTTTTACACATTAACAAGGTTTTAATATGTACTTAGATTTTAATTCCTCTTTTTTTGGTGAGTGACAAACATGGCAACGTTTGAGGTGAGACACGACATGCAAAAGCATTTTACTCTTTTTCCATGCACATGCATTTTGAGATTTGGGGCGGTTATTAAGTCTTCTAATGGAAAGAAAATATATATACACATTAAAGGGTTTATTACCTCCTCCACCAAGGAGGTTATGTATTTATCTATTTGTCTATTAGTAAATAGATTTACACAAAAGCAAACTGGACGGATCTTTCAGAGAATATTTAATAGTTCTGGAAGAAAATAATCTTGCTGATATCTATATGTGAAATTTGATGCAGCTTGATTGAATTACAGAGGGCTGAACCATTCTAGTTTAAATATATCAATCAAAGCAAATGAGCATAACAATAATACAAAATTGCCTCTTTTGCACATTAAACCTAATATTTCAGAAAACCTGCAGTAAAGAAAAGAATTACTTTAATGTAAATAACCTATAAGCCCCCGGAAGCGCTTTGAACAAATAGGGACACTTCTGTTTATATAAGTAGGCGCTGAAGTTTTATTTCATGTTATAAATCCACACACACAGGATGATGGAGCTCATGAGATGACATGTCATGCAACACGGTGCTCAGCAAGCTGTTATCTGTGCTGCTCGGCAGCAGAGCGTTTCAGCTGCAGCGTGACATATGGCACAATACTCATTTGGAGGAGATGAAAAAAAGAGTAATCACGTGGGCCAGGCATTTTAATGACATGCGAGTGACAGGGAGCCACTGGATCACTGTCTGAGACACAGAAGAACATGGGATCTCACGTGGGAGAAGATGAACGGTGGAGATAAACTGGGAAAGAGGAGGGGGCGCCCAGTTTGCAGTGTGCAGTGAGTGACTGGCTGTGGTGTGGTTGTTATTTACTTGGCCTGTCTCATCAAATCAGCACGGCGCCGTGTTTAATCTCTCAACTCATATTTACGGCGGATACAATTACCTCATCTCGCACAACTCATATGCTGCAAAGTGCCATCTCTCAAGGTGGCCGTTACTTATCCATTACATCAAACAGTGACTGTGTGGTTCAGTTTTTCGGTCCCTGTGCATGACTCACCGAGACACACGGTGGAGGACGGAGACTAAATGTGCCCACGAGGCTGGGAAAGAAAGCCGCCAGCGGAAGGAGGACGAGAAGGAAAGAAAGACATCCTGAGACTGGCAGAAAATGAAAAGAATAAAATAAATAATTAAATCGGGCGGCTCATTGTGCAAGCGTTAACTACTTCTGGCCAGCTTTCTTGTAGATCCATCTATTTTGGATGTGTAGGCAGCCCTGGAGGCGTGTTGACCTGAAAAAGACAAACCTCTCCCTCCCTTTCATCTTTTGAGTCAGTCCCTGCAAGCAAATGAATTAGAGCCAATAAACCGAGGCCTACTTCTGCTGTTCTGCCCTGTAACAAGAGTTGTGTTCTCAGCACGTTGGGAGATAACTATATATATTTTATAAGAGGCCTCTTTTCCGAAATAGTGTTGTCAGAGGGATACGTTGGGATTTGTTGTGCAATGAATTCCCGGTAAATATCTGTGGGGGTCATGCAGCAGTATTCTCCGAGAGCACATGTAGGTGGATTTCTGACATCAGTAAGGTATAGGGAATCTCATATCTTCCAGCCGCCTCCACACACATCTGATTCATTCTGTACCCTAGACCTTCCACTTACACCCTAAGCATGTGAGAACCGCAGCTCTGAAACTGAATTTAGCCAGCGCTTGTTGACTCAAACCCATATTTACTGCATATTCTAAAGCACAGAGGAGAATAGAGACCTTCAAGCCCACTACAAGGTCTCTGTTCTCCGCCGTGCTTTAAAGAGAAATGACAGCCTTGCAGCAGTTTGACTGAAAATGAAACAGCGCTGCAAATTTAGTTGCAGAATTGGGTAAATAAGAGAAACCTTTTTCTTTCAAATGGAAATACATGGACCAGAAGTCAAATAAGTAAAAGGATGAATAAAGTATAATAAAAGATGAGAGCCGGAGGACGGTAGAAAATTACTAAAGCGCAACTTGGATTCAATCAACCTTGAATCCTGTCCAAAGCTAAAATGACCATTTGCTCCACTTATTATGATATTTTCTGTTGTAAACTACCATAAAACTTTCAAGATAAAAAACGTTTGAGAATCCACGAGGCAAGTCAGCCATCTTATCTCTCCACAAGAGATCAGACATGACCTGACTGCATTAACTCTGCGGCGCAGGATCTCCGCACTACAGCAGAGGCACACTTAGCGGTGTGGGGAGTTCAGTGTTGGTCTTTCACTTTCATGGCTGAGGGTAAGATGCAACGGAGTAATGGACGCTTGCGGCACACACTTTTTTCGTGGGGACGTCCTCACTTTCTGTTCTCGGCATCCCGGAGAAAAAAAAAGGGAAAGAACCATCTGCGGCCTGGTTGTTTAATAAGCTCACTTTAGAAGAGGATCTCATAGTGAGCACTCCCTCCTTTGGAAGAATGAAAGGAGAATGACTTGTGCATTATTTACCACGCGCCTCAGTACTGCCGCACCCTGAGCAGACAAAGTGGGCTACTGCAGGAAAATGGATTTTTCTGCAGAGCAGCTCCGATAAGAAGGATGGGAGGAGGAAAGGACAGAAAACAGAAAATGAGGGGATAAATGCAGAGAGATATTTGTAACGTCGCCATCCAGCCGAGGCCCGGAATCAGTTAAATTTCTATGCAGCAGCCTGACTGCTATCTGCTGCTCTCGCTCCCCGTTGGCCTGATAAGGGCACTTCTTTACATCAGAGGCCTCCACGGATCAGTCACCTTTTTCACTGGAAAGGTCGAGCACTGGCCCAGAGCTCGCTTCGTGCTGGGAAGTCATCATTCCTGCTCTTTATCTCCCAGGTGAGGCATGATCCGAGGCTGAGTGCCACGCCAGGCCGCCCCCAATATGCCCTCTCACCCCCTTAAACATCTCCCTCGCACCACCTTGGGTTGCGTCCAGAGAGATAGAGAGCTGGTGACGTATGAGCGCCGGCTTCATGCTAGAGCAGCCATCAGATAAGCCTGGAGTAAAGATCCAGTAGTGGCAAGTTTGTCACGGTGGCACACGGTAGTATCTGAGCAATGGGTTGGTCAGGCTATCTCCCAACCACCTTTACCTCCGAACAAGTGAGCCACAAGATGAGAGGAAGGGATAAACATGTCAGCATGTGGCAGCCACCTGAGACTTTCCACTTTACGTTGCAGAAACTAGAATGGAAGAATAAAAAAACATGCCCTTGGAATCCTACGCAGGTGTGCGTGTGTATGCAAAGTCGTGTACAAATGGGTGTGTGTATCGCTGTTGTGCTCCCTAGTCCCAAAACGACCGTGGCGCTGTAAGTGATGCGCTAGCGCAATTTGCGTGTTACTATACTGTGGGACGACCCAACTGACAAGACTTCCTGCTTTGCTGCCTGGGTAATGAGTCATTCCAGCCCTGGAGAAAAACAATCGGGTATTTTTTAAACTGCATCCTTCAGCTGTTCCTTTCTCCCTGGAGCGCCGGCTCGTGAGCTCTTGCTGGATTGTAATATGAATGGCATTTCTAGTGCTTGTGCTAATGGGCCTGATATGTCTGAATAATACAGAAGCATTACAGGGCTTTTAACGGTACTCTTGGTTCACCCATGCCCTGCTGATTAAGACTTAATGCTCGGCACCATGCATCAAAAAACACAAAATACACGCCTGTTAAGAAACTAACCAAGAGTTTTAACACTGAGAGTCGTCAAGAAAGGGGGGGAACGAATTAGTTTTACTGGAGTGTGAGAAACCATCTGCCCCATCAAGGGTTCTGATCCCAGGAGCGAAGGAGACTTGGACAAGAAAGTACTGATGCATATTACAATCAAGAAGCAGGTAAGTGGAAAAGGAGATTAGCTGGCAGATGTGCTCGAGCAGCAGAAGCACATTGTTAAGATCCTGGTGTTGAGTCCATGTCTTAAATCCTGAAGGTGATGGTACTGTTGAGCTGATTTACTTTAAGTCTGGGGTTAAAGTGGAGCTTCTAGTCCTAACTAGTTACAACTAGTAACTAACAACTACACTGCAACTCTCTAAAGGAGTCTTTTTAAAACGTAAAGGAAAATAAGACGTAAAAGAGAAATGTAAGAAGCCTTTTATGTATTATAATGTATTAAATGTTTTTTATCTGCTCTCAACCAGCGAAGAATGATATCATTAACTGCCTGAATAGAAGATAGAGATGCTTAAGTGAATGGGAGGAGAAATATTTCAACTCTTTGTTCTGGTTCCTTTATCAACTTCCTCTTTGTCAAGGCTTCTCGGTCCCCGTTATCTCATCACCCTCAAATTCCAGTCAGTGCTAATAACATATTGCTGACTCGGCTAATATGCCAAAGTCTTTCAAATTAATCTTCTTTTCTGTGTGACATCCTTTTGATTTAGTTATGTTCATATATACGACCGGATGTTCTGTTCCTCTTGGTTTGTGCCTTTTCACATTATACGTACAGGATTTATTTTATGCTGCGTGCGACACGCGTCCCCGACGAGAACACAAGAAAGAAACGGACAGCACAGAACCAAATCCCTCTTGATCCCCTCGCGTAGGAAAACATCTGAAGGCCTCTGCATTCTGCTTACACAGACGCCAGCATTGTGCCGCATCACCTGAGCAGCCATCACCTGACAGCAGGGATTTCAATCACTCTGCTGAGCTTGTAAACCCTCGTCTCCACCACCTCCTCCCAGCGCCCGCCGCCCACCACCGTCATGCTAATTTACTGGTGCACAGTGTCGCAGGCGCTCACACTTCAGAGCTCAGGAGCCATCATAGGCCGGCAATTAAAGTTACGCATGATATGAAGCCGGAGCACGACAGACAATAAATAACTTGTGCTGCTCTCTAGGGGGGAAACACGTTCACTCGCAGGTCATGAGACAACATGAGCTCGGTTATAACACACATGTTTGTTCCGAAGAGGGAAAAATAGCTCCGAGGCAGATAATACAAAGAGCAGGCAGAGTCACTGCAGCTTCACAGGTACACCCGTGCATTTCTGCAGGGCATCTAGAAATAGCAGCTGTGCAGCAACAACAGTGGTTAACAATAGATTATGTGTGCTCTCCCACTTTTGTTGGCTGCATCTATGGTGAAGCGCCTCTGGTGAAGTCGAGTAAACAAGAAAATAGCAGGTCTGTGTCGGGCTGAAAGCAACAAAACCAGGCTCCCGCAGATTATCGTTAGTCTCACCATGCAGCCAGCAGAAAATAAGACAAGAGGCTTGTGTTCCGTAATGAATTGAACACAGATTTGGAAAGAAAAGCAATAAATCAGCATGTGTCTGCATTACCTTTGTGAACGTTAACTAACAGAAGCCTCTAATAGGCTAATCTTAAAACGGTGTCCAGAAAGCTTTGGAAAAACAAAGCCCTGTGCCGTGGCGTCGTGCTCACGGAGCCGGCACACTTCCTCATAGAACATGACATTTATGATTAATGGCGTTACCGGCTGGCCCGAGATAAGGGCTCAATTAGCTGCGTGAGCAAGGACCTTGACTTTATCTCCAATGACTAATCCCATGGCTTTTGTCATGATCAGCAAGAGCGGCGTTTTAATCCTGGCTTCTGAGCGCCTGGCGTTCGCCCAAACACAACTGATTCATTAGCAGTTAAAGATCCTGCTGCACAATTCATCGCAGAGTTATGGCAAACCGATCTTTGCCATAAACGTGCTTCCGCAATATCATCAACAACCTTCATTGGCTCATAAATTGAATTAAGTCTTTTAAGTAAAATGAATTCATCCACCTTGTTAATATTTCAGAAAGAGGGGCCTCTTGAGAGTTATCGTCCGTAACAAGCCCACTCATCCTCCCCGGGGACCGTGCTGCCTACATTCTTGCGCTGATGCCGGTTTCCTACAAATACATTTCCTGCTACGGCAGCATTGCCCAGGGAGTTTTGCTGAACCTCGTAATCTCCACAGAACTGTCAAACGACTGTGGATCTCAGGCAGCTGTAGTACAAAGTGTCCCCTAACAAGGCGTTTAATATTTCACCAGTTATCCATTGGAAACCGTCAAGGACATTCCTTTCAGTCTTGCCGCTTTAATTTGGTGCAAAAAACTTTTAGCGAGGCATTATGAGGGTCCTTGATTTAATATTTTAAAAAAGGCGAGCAAGGAGAAATCCTTTAGAGCACAACAGGGAAGGCTACAGTATGCAGGGAGGTATAGAGTCGGTATAAAGCAGCGTGGAGCATGATATAGTGGCATTTATATGCGCTGATAAGACTCACACAGCGGAGGGGATCTACTGTGGGAAGTCGGTTCTGCAGTAAAACCCATCCTGCATGATGCGGCACTTTGTAGCACTCACCCTCTGCAGGGAGAAGCGTAGCACACCATCTGTTCCCTGATCCCCGGCAACAACAACAGACAGACAAACGCAGCAGACAGACCAGCAGACACAGGCGGGTACCACTCCCGCACCAGCAAAGCATTGTGGGTAAAACAGGGAGGCAGTTACACGGATGCAAGGAAGCTAAATGCGGGATGAAAGCAGTCATCAGCTGCTAGGATTTGATCAGGAGGGCCTGAGCTGACACCACGCTCCCAGGAATGATGCAAAGTGAGGCAGACACTGCAAAGGAGCCGCCGCGGCAATAAGAGAGAGTCGATGGCAAAGCGAGCGAGATAAAGGGAGATGATGGGCTGGGGTGAGAGCAGAGCAGAGAGAGAGAGAGAGAGAGAACGTGGCCACCACACACTGAGGGGCCACAACATGGAGGAGGATACAAGCGAGGGGGGATATGGGGTGAGAGAGAGCAGGGCGTATCGAAAGAGACAGCGTGCACCATCAGAGAGTTGACAGGGTGTGCAGGGGGCAAGGGGAGTGGGAGGGGAAAGAGAGAGCGTGAAAGATTTGGGGATGCAATCCATTTTTAATCCGAGATGCCAGACGTCTACACCACTCGCCTCAATCAGAATGCTAAGTAGCCCCGATGAATGTTATTTTTGGATTAAGATTAACGTGGGTGGCTCAGCACATGCAAGCCCACACCAAAACAAATATGAGCATCGTGTGCCACTGCAGAACAAACACGTACACACAGCCTAAAGTGGAGGATGGAAGAGGGGAGAGATCTAATTGTCCAAATATGCTATGGACACGAGAGGAAGGCTTAAGCTTGCCCCCTAGTGTTCATCCCAGTCCCTGATGGCAGAGGAGCAGCCGAGTGCAAAGACGTCTCCATCTTAACGAGGCATTAAGTCTGTTATTACATCGTAAACTCAGATTTTCATAACACAAGCCCAGGAAAGTCCACAAATAGGGTGATATGAGTATGTGACCTGTTTTCAGCAGGTGCTCCTGAAATATTTATGCCTCAGTGCAGGTATCTGCCTTTTCTACTCTTTTTTTCTAGCAAAAGCAAGTTTGCATTGAAATCCATCAATGTCACTATTAAGATTAATATATTAATGGTTTCCCTATACTTCAATGTATATTATACATGATAATAATTTGAATATGATAGGAGTTCTGGTAAAGGCTAATGTTAATGTGCCTGTGGATCAAAGGCAGCACCACATTAATAGAAATGATTAATTATTTGAAAGATAAAAAAGGATGCCATCTATTAACGAAAACCTGTTTCCACTCGGGCTCTGGAAATTCTCCATTTTGTATTGCCAGCAGCAGATTTGATTAAATAATGAGCGGTGATTCAATAACGAAATACGCCAGAGCCTGGGATTCAAAAGGAAGAAAACACACAAGAGAGGTTTACGCCCAACATGCTTGAATCGATGAAAAGGACATGAAGTTGTTTAACAGAAGTAGAACTGGATGGAGACACTGGACAGTTCAACTAACCATGATTCAACTAACATAATTAATCAGTTTATGAAAACAAGCTGGACAGTTAATTGAAACATACAAAAGTTTTAAAAATAAAATGAATATTATTGAACCAGAACCATCATCTCCCCCTAATCCTGAGCAAGAAGTGTTGGGCCTTAACCCTCGACCCTATAACCAAACGTCAATCATCGTTACCATGACTACATAGTCCCATAGCTGGGAGGAGCAGTGTGGTTGAGTTGTCTTGTCCACTGAGCAAAACCCTGCGGAAAAATGTCCGCAGTGCTCTTCTTCTCCATGCAGTTCATTTATGTTTTGTTAACATTTTCCAGCTGCACACGCAGGCACTATCTGCCTGTGTGTGTGTGTCCGTGTGTGTGTGTGTGTGTGTGTGTGTGTGTATGGCATATTCATGAGGCGAGTTATCCCTGTGTCCGCGCAGTATTCACCAGAGAGACGCTCTTAACTGGTTTTGTCTCTTGCGTCACTTTGTTTTGAGATAAGCTTTAGCGTCTGACAGCTCAAATCCCTCTAGTCGATGGTAGAAAAGGCAAATCATGGCAAAGTGACAGAAGCAGCTTAGCTATCGGCTTAACATGGTTATCACTGGTGGTTGATATTAGTGAACGCTCTCAATAATCCTAATTAAGGTAGATTCCAATAATCAAAACGTTGTCACGACAGGATCCATCCTCCGGTGAGGTGATTATTTTGACCGACGAGAGGAACCAAACCATGATCGATAATCCATTTGTAAACAAAATGGTGATCTGAAACAGGAGCACAGCTTTGATAAGATAGCATGGATTGTATTTGTGGAAGGACATGGATCGAAATGGACGAAAGTGCATGAACCCTTCCATTAATCTTTGTACTTTATAAATCATATCCTCCAAAGATGTCTTAACATTTTTCCAAAAACACTAAAATCCACTTTATATACAGATTTGAGGTAAAGTGCTAAACGAGTCATGTGTAAAAACTAAATTTAACTTGAAATAAATGCATTTGTGTCTTGTTTTATTATAACTTTCATATATTATTCTACACTAACACACATGGATCATTATGACCACAGCCCTAAACACAAAGAGCCACAGATCCCTCCTGACGCATGCAAATGGTGCACACGCCCCGGGGCCGCCTGCACCCGTGCAGCATATATCACTATTATATTTGTTTGATATGTTAAGTTATTTTCTATTTGAGGTCTTTTATCGACGTAATGTACAGCAAAATATGTAGCCTAAAGGAGAATGCATAGAAAAACATTAAATATGCCACAGAGCCATATTACTAGAGTGAAAAACATCCTGCAGGCTTCTTAACCTCGGCCTTGTTCTTCTGACCTTTTAGGCAAAGTCCTTCATCCCATCGTTCAAAGTCTAACTAGCGCAGGATTCCTGATGCAGCGGCCATGAGCTTCTGGTGTTTAGTTCATTCAGTCCTGGGCGTCTGTGAGAAGGACACTCTTTCATGTAATATAGATGTGGCTGTGCATTGTGCTATAACGTTGCATGATTCATCAGCTCATTTATAAATCATACAAATAAAAGTGCAACATTTTTCAAAATCACATTGACTCCAATGTATTAATAGGAAAAGTACTGAATCAATCTTAGAACCACTCTGCCCAGGCTCCTGTTTGTCATCGTGGACATATGCATCCGGGCCTGGATGGTGCAGTAAGTTATCACTGTGTTACTCTGTTGTGTTTTTATTGTTGTGTTTCCCGAGTTTGCAGACTGGGAACTGAAACAATGGAAACCCAGAGAGTCGACCTCTCTGGCATGAAGCGTTGGACAAAACCATCTTTCCCATCAGAAGTCCCGGAACCATCACTCTTTTAGCTGTTTTGTCTCCGGTCTCCTCTTCTCGTTTATGATTTAACACCAACCCCCGATGACCGTTATCTAAGCATTTCCACTTCTCTCGCTGGAGGAAGGTGGTTGTTTTACACACAGCTCCTTTACACAGTGCAAGATACAGAAGGTGAAAGGGTCACGCATGTTTCTCACAAAGGAACGAGTCTCATATTCAGTGAATTTCCTCTGGTTCCTCACCCGAGAGCTTGTTCCCACACTCGAGTCGGTCGGTCACTACACATCTGGACACGGAGGTTACGACCTAATGTCTCCAATCCTGATCAGTATGACCAGAGGATCCTATATGTACAAGATAAGCACCTGCCCTTTATTACTTAAGCAGCCTATTAACTGGGTGTTGTACAATCTCCTCTTTGTGAAGGCTGCCCTCTGATACTGCCGACAGAGCTCAGGAGTGAAAACGCAAAGCCATCACTTTATTGCACGGAAAGACAGACTTTATGGATTATAGTTCTACATTTCTCCTAAAATGAATATCACAGGACAAACGGGGGATAAGCAAACAACAGCAGGGAATCCGCTTGGACTTTTCTAACGTCTTATCCGTCCTGTTTGCGTTTGAAATATGATTTTTTTGAGGGGGACATTTCCACGTGTGTTCATAGTCAGAGGGATTTATTTCCGTGAGAAGCTCGAATTATTGATGTTCGCTGCAACCTGACCAGCTCCACGTCATTGGCAGCAGAAAGGAACCAATAGTCCGAGTGCATGGGGAAAAAGATGAAAAGCAAACATCAATGCTTAATGTTGTCACTTTCGCTAATTCCATTATTCAAACTCCAGTATTTCCTGCCCTGCCAATAGGATCTGGCACCGACTTGCCGACGGTGTGCCGCTCTTCAGGACTAATAACGAAGAGCAGAACTTATCTGATGGGACCTTACACTCGAATCGACAGTTTGAAGATCAGGGCTCAGGTCGCCGCTTGGAGTCTATTCCCCCCGAAAAGAGCTTCTACTTCAGTGAGCAGCGAGACAAGACACACTCCCCAAAACACAGTCAATAAAGTATGTGCTCATCAGGAGACTGGACAGCCGGAGAGATGAGACCCCATCAATCATGTGGACCCCCGATAGCCACTCCGCAGCTCGGATCAAATAGGGAGCTCGGAGTGGCAGCTCTTTAAAACGGTGCAGAGAAGCCAACAGGAGAACTTCTCCATCCTTCTTATTTGGAGACGGGTCAAGAGGTCATTATCCCTCAAGAACTTTTTAGGTTTTTTCACTTCTGTAGCCGAATGAGAACCACACGCTCTGTGAATTCCAAAATGAGCCTGCCGTCTTTCTCGAATTCGTTTCATGAAGTCAGGCTGAATTTTTTCGGAGGCAATTTCTCTTTGCGCGTCTACCTTCAGAAGCAGAAGAATAAAATCAAATGCCGTGTAGGTTTCTGACTTTAGAAAAAGGAAGAGATTAAAAGAGCCCTCTTAAGACGCCTCCTCGCCCCCTCATCCCGAGGCAACTTCCACTTCCCCTCCCGCCTTTTCGTTGTCACGTCCCATTTCTGCCATAACAAACTTTGCTGAAATGCAGAACGAGGTGTGTGATGAGCCCAAACCCGTTCTGGCACCGGGCTCCCCGGGGCGGCTCCAGAACAGCAGCAGCAGCAGCTGTTGTGTTCCAGCGACTGTTTACTGTGGATGTCACCCGAAATAGGAACACGTGTCTGTGAGCCACGCCGCTGCTACGTTACTGGGGAATCATGGAGCTTGTTTTGAGGCACTTTGTTGGTGGTGGTGTGAATGTGTTTAGACAGAAGTCCCACGCTGACTTCTGACCCACTTTCCCTCTCGGAGCCGTGTTTTGACGTTGGCTGTCCAACATGGGGCCCTCCAGTTGCACGCTGCCATTTGGCATTTAGCGGCGGTCAAGTCCAATCTTTTCACATTTCACATTCACATTCAAATATCATGGTTTTGTGCCGCGTTCTCTACGGTTTAAAATACGCCAGAGGGTTTTCAGAGAAGGACAAAATGTGAAATTCACTCAGTGGAACTTCTTCTTCTCGTCAGTCAAAAGTAAACTTTTCTCGCCTGTGCTACTCTTATTAGAGAATTAAGAGCCACCATGATAATATTCAGAAATAATGATTAATCTTTGGCTCTGAAGGAAAAATAAATCTGGTGTTGTCATGGTTGCATCATCAGGGTTAATGTATCTACTAATATGACTTGTATATCTTAAAAACTGTTCATCTCATCAGTTCCACGCGTGGCAGGTGTATTGTTTAAGGCCTGAGCAAGTGCAGAGACGAATTTTGTACAAACGGCAAGGAAAACTGATTCTGCAGTTCAGGGTTCTGCTTACAGATTCCAGCTTCACTGAACTTTGAATAAACAGTAGGAGCGGCACTTTGTGCAGCAGCAGAGGTGGTGCAGCTTCAGGGTTCTGCAGCCTGAATCCTGCTGCAGGTCTTCACTCGCTAACGCTCAATTACTGCAGCTCACTTTGACAGTTTCAGACAGAAAACTACAACCAGCATCAGCACAAACCAAAAAAACAGGTGTAGAACAGGCACTGCAACAGTCATCAGCAACACAACCAAACATGATGATTCTAGCTTCATTTATTCTATTTTCTCAGTATTATATTCTTAGTATTATATTATTGTAAACTTTCTGAATGATGTTCTATTTAGAAGAAAAGAAAATAATTGCTAATATATTGGGTATGTTTCTTTCAACTGTTGTTTGTATGACTCACCAAGACAAAAAAATGAAGCAATCCATTGGATCAGTCGGACAAAGTTGCAAACTGGAAATGTCCATAATGATAATCCCTCAATGCACAGAAGAGTAACGTGTGGATGCAAACCAGGGTTTGAACAGCAGGTCGAGGTTGAACCAGCTGGGCCACAGACATGATGGATTCCTGGAAGGATCCTCTTGGCCTCACTTTGTGTAACTCAGACTGCTCGTGTGTCTTGCTTCTTTTTCCAAGAACTCAGGACTTAACTTGGTGAGAGCCGCGTTATTAAAAAAGACAAGATTGACGGCCTGGGTTGCGTGAAATGAACATTTCTTTCTCCTCTCAGTGAACCTCAACACTTCACCGAGGCTGCGTCCAGCTGTGTGGGTCAGTGAAAACCCACCAACTTATCCATCTTTCCTCCCCCTCACGCTGAGAGAATGTCGGCATCAGTCACTTTCATATGTTTTCATCACCTTTTGCCAGACAGATAACCCATCTCACCACCTCCTCTGGTGTTACTGACACGGATAAACCACAGACTTCACATTTATCTTCATAATTCCCTCGTTTCGAAGTCAATTAGCCCGGTCGATATGCCGTCGGTTATCACCCTCACTGTGCCGTCAATACTTCCATGCATTCCACATACGTCCATCAGGTTAACATGGAGGTGGAAGGAGTCGGACAGGAGTCTTGGATTAACTGCACAGAATCAGTGTGTTGACTGGCGAGCGCTCCCCTCACAGGGAAACAGGCGGATTGTGTAGGAGGCCTTATTACATGGTGATCGAGGATTCTAAAGTCGGGATAAAGACCCTTATGTAAAGTAGCGAGAGGCAAACAAGGATTGCAGAGGACAGCATATGCACGCTTCCCCCTCGCCTCCTCAGTGGTTCTCAGATCCTGGAGTTCTCCACTGCAGTCTGATCTTCTGTTCCATCATCAGCCCGGCAACTTCATCCTCCAAGATCCTTTATTCCCCCGTTTTATCTAAAACAGGCTACCACGATGACGGCGGCGGCTGAAATCTGCTCTTGAGAAGCTAAGAAGATGTTGTGACACTCAATCTCTAACACTGCTCTGGCTCCAGCGAGGAGGAGGAGGAGGAGGAGGAGGAGGAGGAGAAGGAGGTGCTACGTGCGCTCCTGTCAAGGGGACACAGTTAAAATGTGAGACAAGTTTCGAGACACAAACACAGACGGCAAAGAAAGTTTCAAAGCAGCGCAAGGCCGTCAAAATGTATACGAAGCTGGGGTGACACAAAGAAACAACAGACAACCTGTGTGTTGTTTATGTTGTGTGGTGTCAGTCTTTCCAGAGTCTCTGCGTTTCTCTGCTGATCTAAAAGAGAAAGCCTAAAAGAAGCCAGCTCTGACTTATATGGGCTTTATTTAAAAACTCTATTGGTATTCAGAACAAGCTGCACTCGGATTCTCTCAGTTTTAATTTTGGGAGCCGGCATCGACTCATCAGAGGATCATTTCTTATTTTTAAAAAGAAAACAACCGGAGTCGGGGGAGCGGCTGCAAGTCGTGAGTTTTCTGTTGTCGACGTGGAAACATTCATTAAAGTGGTTATTCCCAGTGTTTGCCGAGACTATTCTGCGAACCGGTGAATTTGCATTGGCCACCTGGGAATCCTGCAAATCCACAAACCACCTCTCCCTGGTAAATATTGAGATTTAGGTTTTTTTTTCTACCTGTTGTTACCAACAAACATTCAAATCATAATTTCTCTCAACAATCAGGAAAATATCAATTCGGCTCACAGGTTCCATTTCACGCACGTCTCATCTCATTTCGAGCTGAACGTTAACTAAACCTGACAGGACCATGATTATATCGTTAAACCCGTAACTAATCTTTTATTTTATCTACAACCACTTATAATTTACATGAGTCTATTAGAATTTTGGTTTTTATTAAGGTATCACATGATTTGGATTGATCTAATGAAACCTGGCGAGGACCAGAATAGAAAAGCAGGTGCAGTGGATGAGAGAGATGTTTTGTTTTTCAGGTCGATCAGCGTCTTCCTCTGTTTTTTTTTACACTCCTTCCATTGTGTTTCTGATATCTGAGGTTCACCTCGGTTGCGTCGTGTTTTAATTCGGGCTGGCATCCTTGAAATTAGAGCGAGATAAAAGGGAAACTGCAGCTATGTTAATATCTCTTTGAAGATGGAGTCAATCTGGCAGCAGAATGCCTGGCCCCTTGTTTTCCTTCCGTTATCCAGCCCAGTGGATAAGAGACGCTATCTGCAGACTCAGCTCAGCAGCAGCTTACCTGAGGTGGAGCAGCTCTTAGAACCTGCTGCTTTCATCTTGCTCCTTGTGACAGAAACAAGGTTTTGTTTAGTCTGTATTTTCAAATCTACATCTGGACACTGAATATTTATCCGCATGTGATTTCTGCTCATTCCCGTGTCCGTCCCTGCGGAGGGAGACGCACTGCACCTGGCTGCACCTCACCCCCACAGTGTGTTCCATGTGGATGTGTGTGTTTATCACGTTCTGCTCTCCTGGCTGTGGTCGTCCACTGTTTCCGAAAATAATGGCTGCACAGTAATAACGGCTACGTGTGCGCAGTCGCAGCCATTATGGAAGCCCTTCATGCATTTAACCTGCTTAATCCTCCATTAGAATTTCAGATAATGAAAATGTTATAATGTAGAAACAACCTGGTACATTACTGGTGCCAAACTCAGTTAATTGCCAGACACTTTTATGTAAATTCTGATGATGCAACCTATAATTTCTCCCCAGAGTTACCCTCGTTTCAACAAACAGTGAAATACAAATGAGTCTCCGGCTGCATCTGCAAAACAGCCTTTCTCTTGACTTCTGCAAAATGCATTAGAGTTCCTCAACCTTTCCCGAGTTCTGCACTCATATCCCAACATGTCCTTATCATCCAGGGTCTGTGATAGTAAAAGTTAGAAGCATTTGCATTCATGCAGGTGCTTAGAAGTCGATTCCCCACATAAGTTAAACAATGGAGCTCTTCTCATGTATTATTAACACCAGCACATTTTCTGCACCTCTTGTTTCATTGCTGACAGTATTTATCTGTTCCTCAAAGACAGCTTTTGAACTAAAAAGTGAAATCTGAGTTCTTGATCACACCCGTCTCTGCGCGCCGCTCCCTAGCCTCCATTTTGTCTCACAACTGGCGAATCGATCACGCTGCAACTTTAATACCAAGTTAATTACTATCATCTTGACCTGCCGGTGAAATGACACCGGCTGCCGCACGTGTTTCTGTTATCTGTGCAAAAATACATTAGCGTGTGTCCCCTGTAATGCCTTTAATTAGTCGTAAACGAAGCTGATTCTCCTGTTAAGTGGATGAGGATTCAATACTGTCATACAGTCCCAATATGCACGGCTATCTCAATGAGAAGGAGGGGCGGTGAGGGTGTAGTTTGCACAGCGAAGGCAGAGGGAGGGCTGCACACTCCCATTCTGTAATGATAAAGGTACCACATATTCCAGAGGCAGCCCTCGCTCACTGCTCTGATATGAAAAGAAGATAATTAGAGAGCTGCTGTACCGACGCAGGATTCTTTCTAGACGAGTTGTTTCAATGTCAGTTGCGTAACGTTCAAGGAAAGTTTTCCACTGGAGCAGATGAGACGTCAACAGGGTCTATTGTCTGCGAGTGGAGGGGGGAGTCGTCCTGTCATAATAAAGTAAACATGTCCTTGGGATGAATGGAGAGAAATATGGCTCCAGCTAAATTGGGGTAAAATAAAATAACAAAAGGGAAAAAACTAGGACTGTTTTTCTGCAGCCTCACGAGAATAAAAGATGATTCCCACACAAACTCATTGCTCTTATTTCAGCTTTCGATCACAAAGATTTCCCCAATAATCACTTCTCCAGTAATGATCATAAAAACCTTGCAGATTCAGTCAATGCAGCTGCTTTGAGGAAGGCCCATAAAGTCAATGTCAGTAAACCATATCTGCTTCCGTCCGCTCATCTGCAGTAAAGTTTCCAGTCTCCAGCCGTTCCATTTGCTGAGTAATGCCGGGGGGGCGGTGGTGAGGTGCAGTGCTCTCACACTGGAGGCTGTTTATGGTATCTAATGCACCGTGCTATGGCTCTTGAAAATAACAGGCCTCTGGATGAGGATGTTGTCTGTGGATCGACTCTGTTGACGGGAAACACTGTGATACCGCGAGTGACCTCCCTGAGTTTCCAAATGTTTACGTCTTAAGGGTTCTTAATGGAGCCCAGCTTGTACATTAAGCTTCCGGCTGACCAGAGGATTTGCTCACGGATCGAAGTGAAATTCTTTAAGAAGCAACAAACAGGAATCCCGATCAGCTTGTCCTCTTCCCCCTGAAACTCCCAAATCAACCATCAGAGCAGGAACTGAGAGGATCTATAAAAAACTGCTGAGTGATGTAACAGGGACTACTTGAAAACACAGATAACAAACCCCATCCATTCATGATCTAGACCACTTATTCTTCAATGGTCAGCTGGAAGGGAGCCAATCCCAGCTGACGAGAGGTAAACCCTGGACAGGTCTCCAGCCCAGTGTCACACCTATGGCCCCCGAGCACCCAGAGAAGAGCCCCACTGACACAAGGGGGAGAACATGCAAACTCCACCGAGGCTGAACTGGGATTTGAACCAGGAACCTTCACCCTGTGAGGCCACAGAGCTATTTACAGATTACAAGCTCTGTGTAGAAAATCTAAAACTGAAATTCAAAACTTTTTCAAGGACAAAAATAAATATAGGACTAATTCTGTTGAGAGAATACTTGTAATACCTGGCTTTTGTATTTTGAAAAAAAAAGCTGAATGAAAAACGTGAGGTTTTTGGATCACGGTTGATAACCGGAGCAACAAGGACATTTCTTTATTTTATTTTTTGTGGAAGGACACGTTTCTTTTCAGCTACAAGTGCTCAAAAACTACAACAACTCTGTGTTTTTGTGAAGGACAAAGAAATTCTCAGCAGCGAGAGATTCCAACCTTGACTCTGCAGCTTGAATACAAACGTCCAAATATTACCTGCATTGTAAATTGTATGTTTTATTTATCTAAAGCAAGGACTTATATTCATACATTTCACATTGGGTTTGTGATCTGGATTGTGATGGCCTCCTGCAATTATCTTTATTATTTTCTGAAAAGTATTCATCCGTGTTTTTATATCTAATAATCTTTGTGTTGTGATTCTCTCTGCTGGTTCCTAAAATAGCCGTAATGTTGACATATGGATGTTTGAGGCTTTTATCCCGAGTTCTTTACTCTCTATTTTTATATGTTTGATTGCTCTGTGGTGTAATTGGTTTAAAAAGCAGCCACTGTGGAATATACACAGCAGCGTCTATGATGAAGTAGTTGAATGTGGAAGATGTTTGCAGAAAGACATTTGATCACTGGAGCTGAATTCCCTTTCCTTCATCCTGGCGTTAATGTACATGAGTGAAAACCCTGAAATGTAAGGTTCTTCCTGCATCAACTCATAGAGGGAACATATCTCTGTGTTTCCCAGTGGGCAGATTATTCAGAGTTTCTTGACATAATTTCACCGTCAGTCCAAAGCAAGTCATCAACACACAAGAGAAAAACCAGGGGAGGGTCGACGTCTTGAGGCGAAAGGTTTATCTCGCTCCTGAGTTAACAATGGGAGACGGGAATGAATCATGTACTCGCCCCGACTGGAAATCAAGTCCACATCTTAAACATTGTGCGAGTCGGGAAGCAGTGGGGGGTCCTATCAGCCAGTGTGTGTGTGTGTGTTTATGCACCAAAATAAAAGACCCTGCTTTCTCTCTCTCTCTCTCTCTCTCTCTCTCTCTCTCTCTCTCTCTCTCTCTCTCTCTCTCTCTCTCCCCGTCTCATATTTCTCCGCCGTGTAATGTGCCGCCTATTCATGCGATGCCTTTTAAAGGGGCATGGTGGGAATCGCTTCACAGTCGGGCACGGAACTCAATATGCTAATGCCCTCCGAGGGAGCGATGGAGGGGGAGAAAACATAACCTGTCAATTACCTGCGGCAAAAAACACTGAAAGATTTATTGAAAACCCCCGAGAAATTTCCACTTGACAAAAGGGATTAAACACACGATACATCAAAACACAGGCCGCCATTTGGTTTGACTAATTAACCTCCTCAGACGCAATGGCATCAAGAGGAATTACATTGAGAAGCACATGAGGCTGTAGATTCTTTAATTACTCCCTGAGAGTCCCGGGTGGACTTTGTTCAATCCATACGTTTTAGTTTTGAAACAGCATTTTAAATTCAGAATTCTGTTGGATTCAGAATTCCGTTGTATCATCTAACGTTATGACTATGACTGCTTTTTAATTTCATTTTCAAAAACTAAATGAGCTTCCGTCCAGACAAACGTTTTAGTCAAGTCATCGAGTCGTAAATGAAGCCAGAGCCAGTGTGTGAGAATTGTGTCTTTGTTTCCAAACATCACAGTTTTTTTCTCGTATGTACGACAACAGGACAAAGACTGCACATTAAAAAATGGACGTAGACTTCAGGTCTGGAAAGTGAAGCCAACGCAGATGTGCCTGAAGGCTGTATTCTCTTGAATGACCAGGAGAGGGCGACTCCAGTGGTTGTGTAAAGATGTCAGTTTTCTTAGAAGCTTATAACATAGAGTTAGAGTTTATTTTCTTAATTTCTAGTTTCAAGTCATCTTCAACACAGCATGATGTTCATTTTGTAAATTATGGTCCATTTAGGGTCAAATAGACATTTAACGTGGAGTATGCATTGCAGGCGTGGAAACCATATGATTCACATCACATCCAACGGCTGCAGGTGTAGGTGGGCAGATTTCAAAATATGGCTACTTCAGATTTAGTTTTTTTTTAAAAACTCAAAATCTTGCCAAGAATATTTTTCTAATTTCTAGTCAAAATATCTAATCACACTTAAAATGAGACTAAATCACCTAAAGAGTAAGATCTAAGCGAGATAAAGGAGCTTGTTTGTAGACAGTGCATCTTGTATCTTGTATCTTACCAAGAGAATTTTGTCTTGTTCCATTGGCAGATTTTTTTTGTAAATGGCGCTAGACAAACTCAAGGCCTCAAAACAGCAGCTCACAAATCAATGGGTGAAGCCACTTGAACACCAGAGTTTAAAAATGAAATGGGCTCAGCGTCTCTTTCCAGTGTTTGGGAACTCGTGTGGTCGGCCGGCGTGAACACAGCAGAGAAGAGGTTTTAAACTAAATTGAGTAGCGGGGATGTAGCCTTTGATTCAAAGGATTGATCTGTCAACACTCATTTCCCCAAAATACTCAGGTTGGGGGGTTGCACTGTTGGTTGAGAGACGCAAAATGAGTCACTACGGCTTAAAAAAATCAAAAATCCACACGGGTACACTCTGAATCACACCTGGAAGGGACCGCCGCCGCAGCCAGCCTCGTCCCGGTGGCACCACCCCCCCCCCATGGGCGTCTGCCGGCTGAGGAGCTAAACGCAGCTCAGCGGCACCATCAGGATTTGGGATCAGACTATTTCATTTCTCACACAGACATCATCGAGATCCCCCTCGGCGTAATTTGTTTACAGCTCGGAGATGGAGCGTTATTGGCAGCACTCGTCTCCCTCCCTGGAATAATTGCTGTGATGATTTGGCTTTGGCGGGAACACGTGCAGGCATGTGAGGAAACAAGCACCGTTTCTGATCAGAGGTTGTGGAGACGGAGCCAAGTGGATGTGTCGTCGTATCCACATCGGATGAGTGTGCGTTTACGTCTTCCATCTACTCCTAATGCGCTTAGAGCTGCACTGCAGGATCTGAATTCTCCTGCACAGTTCCCTCAAATCACCATGGGCGATATTTTTTCAAACGGATAAATTTCCATTCTGAGACTCTGTTGTTGTTACAAATCAGAAGATGGGGAAGAATGGAATCTATATTTTCTGCTTTTAACTGTTGGATTCGTACAGGAAGTGATGCTCGTTGTGATTCGAGCAGCCATGATGGGAATAAATAAACTACAAACAGGAGGTTGTCATGATTGTTCTTTTTACAACTGATTTCAAGATGAAAATATTCATAGATTTTAAGAGAGAAAATCATATTTCAAGAATAATAATAAGGAAAACTTCTTTTTTAATGAGAAATATTAATATATCGAGGGAAGATGCTGATCCTCTTATAGTCCCACTTTAACATCAAACATAGCCTAAATTGATAAGTTATTTTATTATTACGACTTTATTCTTGTGAAATTACAACTTTTTTCTCACAGTATCACGACTTCTTCTAGATTACAACTTTGTGAAATAAAGGCTTCTTTCCGCTCTGTTTTGCCCCTCAAGGATTATTATACACTACACACTGGAACTGACTCTTCAA
Source organism: Pseudopleuronectes americanus (assembly GCA_038501795.1). Lineage (NCBI taxonomy): Eukaryota > Metazoa > Chordata > Actinopteri > Pleuronectiformes > Pleuronectidae > Pseudopleuronectes > Pseudopleuronectes americanus. The sequence continues at coordinate 2,886,938 of CM076718.1, read as the reverse complement.
AAAACAAAAATACAAAAATGAAGACATCAAATCACTACAACTTTTAGTTAAAAACCAACAACAACTCACTGTACATTTTGTTTAACCTACAAAGGTTCATGACCTGAGCTCTGGGTACGATTACGGCCTCGGATGGTTTTTCTGGTTCGTGGGATTTAAATCCACGGTGACATATGGTCCAGCTGTCCATGAGAGCCTCATCAGGACGAGGAAAATCCACGTCCGCTTGTCTCCTGCTGGCCACGACAAATCACCCTCCATCATCATACCCTGCATCATCCTCACCGCTTCCCCTGAGCCAGCAGATTACAGATATCATTTTAATGGACGTCCTGGCAGGCTGGCTGCGGTCACATTTAATTTGCCGGGGTCTGATATCTACACATGATAATCAGCATTTACACCTGAGAGTGAAGACAGAGAGATGAGCGACAGTTTGTGTGTTTGTCTGTCCTTGTGTGTGGTGTGTGGTGTGTGTGTGGTGTGTGCGTGTGTGTGAGAGAGAGACAGTAGCAGAATTAGAGGCCGACACAATCGAAGGGGAGCGAGAGAAAGTCAAAAGTGAAAGGAAGGATTGTAAAGAATCAGAGGGAAAGTGCACGAACAAAAGAAGAGAAGCAGCGAAACACACTTGACAGATTTGCATTTTAATAAGAATAACCTACTTTGGGTCCCCTGAGATGACGGAGGCCTGATTCACACGGACGTTAACAACATCATGGAGAGCGAGAGAGAGAGAGAGCTGCCTCTTTCCTTCATACTGTATTTTTGCCTTATTCAGTTACAAGCGGATAAACAATAGTGTTGCTCTTTCAAAGTGCAGGTTATAGGCCGCCCGTGCTTCTGCAGACACGTGGGATCGTCTCATTGATTCCACTTCTTATGCTCGCCAGCGTCTGCAGAAAGTCTCACTTTGCTCCTGAAGCGGTGGCAGGATTATGAGCATACATATCTCAGCTGAACTGGCGCCCGAGAGAGAGAGACATACTACTGTTGTGAAAAACATCCATCTAATGACTAATATTGACTCAAAATCTCACATATTTCACAGCCGTCACCTCCTGCCAAAGAAATCCTATAATTCCACTTGATGTTTTACATATTAAAAACAAACTAAAAACTCTGCTCGGAATCATAATTTGTTCTTTTCCTCAACAAATCTTCAATTATCTCATTAGATATTCTTAAAACTCACATCTGCTCCTGCTGGATAATAGATGTTTTCCCACTTTGATGAGAAGGTCTGATCTCGGTGGACGAATGCACGCCGGAGCTTTTCAAGTTTCCACATCACGCTTGTGTAAGATCGTGATCGTCCTCCAAAAAGTGTGAGTCACAACTTGACTGTGTGTGTGTGTGTGTGTGTGTGTGTGTGTGTGTGTGCGGAGACGACTCGAGCAGATAAACGTCCCATATCACATCGAAGGTCGAAGATTCGAGTGAACGAGGAAAAACTCAGACGACGTGATTTGTGTTGGGGACAATCTGTCAAAATGAAACCTCCCTATATGGACTTTTTATGTTTCTTTTTATTTCTTTTAACTTATTTATTGTTTAAGTAGATTTGAGGATGTGATACTGTAGAGTCCCGGTGCTAGAGAGATGGATAGATACAATAGCAATTCAGCTTTCTATCCCTCTAATTTATGGTTTGTCTAGCCTCTCGTTCTGAGTGAGCCGCCCTCCCTGTCATTAAACGGGATCCTTACTCCATCATCTCAAGGTGCCTCTCTTTTCCTTTCACCCCCGCACTGTGTAGCTCTCCTTTGAAGGCTCGCTGAAATATGCACCGTGTGACTTCAGCCCACTGTATTTGTCCTTCACATGGAGAAAAAATAACAACAGTATAAGCAGCTACTTACAGAGTCACAGAGTCCCTGTGAAGTGGTTCTATAGAATGTGGCCATTAGTGGAAATAAAATAATGAGGAGAGTATAGCATCCAACAATTCACACGGTATAGAAAAGGTGCACACTCACCCCCCCTAGTGGCTTAAGAGCCTCCGTGATGTGCTGCCAGGGTTTTGACGCAGCATCAAAAAACACCGACTCCCATCTGTCGAGTTTGCAAACTAATCAGGCAGACTCACACAGGATGATCAGAAGAATTGGTGGGGAGTCCATTTTGCATCACTAACGCTAATGAGATCAACATGGCTAAAAATACCAGAGAATATTTATCCATCCATGGGGGGGAAGCCAAAAAGTAAATAAATATCTATCTATCTATCGGTTATAGGCAACCCCTGCTCAGGTCTCAGATCGGTCAGTCGCTCTATCCACCTTGCACCTGCAGCCGGCAGAGGATTCGAGTGGCGAGCGGGGGCCCTTGACTTATAAGGAACGACAACGACTCCATCCATGCGTCTAATTTAAGAGCGGCTTCTGCTCTGTCTAATTAATAATTTACTGGGCCATCAGTCAACCTCCCCATTGTGGTATAATCAGCGTCTTCATCGCTCAGGCACAACCGGGCGCACACACTCTCACGTCCGCGGTGGGATTAGAGCGAGCATGCAACTTTCATGGGCGCACGGGCGAGTTTCCAAGAGAGCAACCGTGGTGAAACCCCCGGATTGAGAGACGACACCGTGGTGGAGCGAGATGAGCCATGTTTCGTTTTTTTGGGGGAGGACAAATTAGCCGGCTCTGTTTGTGCATGCAGCCGTATAATGTTATTGCCGTGTCACAGGAATCAACAGATGAATATTCACCTCCCCTGGGGTTAGGGGGGGGGGCATCCGGGCTGGCTCAGCCGGTCGGTGTGTGTGTGTGTCACGACTCTGGTGTGAACGCTGCCCCTGATGGAAGAGGTTGGGCATCCACTTCCTCTGCTGTGGCATGTGTGGGCATCACGATTATGATACGGTGACAGGGGATTTGGGTAAAAAGCAGGACTAAATCCCCCCCCAATAAAGACTCCACCCACTTCACTGCCCAAACGTTGCATAACAACAATTCATCCGGCCTCGCCTCCTCTCCCACGCCCTCCTTAAGAACCAACTCTTACTGACATCTTATATTCTTCTTGAAGAGGACAGGTGGGGGGCAGGGAGGGCGGTGGTTTTCGTCTTCACTGGGATTCTGCTCGTTGTCCTTTACGAATATTCTGACAGTACAATAATAATAACCCACAAAGAGGATTAAAGACTGGTAATCTGGGGGAATGGTGTATTCCATTTCTGCTCCTTTCTCTATTTATTTTGTCCTCTCCCCCTTAGCTTCCTCTGTATAAACAAATAGAATTTTACTCGTTTATCCACTTAGTCCCTCTGTCTTGCTGATTAGCAGTGAAGGGCTGGGAGACTGGGATAACCTACAGCGGATGGTTCCAAGGATATCTGAGGCCAGCATGCCTCTGTGGGTATCGGTGGGGATCGCTCTGTGTGTGTGTGTGTGTGTGTGTGTGTGTGTGGTGTGTGTGTGGGGGCATGGATGTCTTTGCATGCACCGTATAAACAAATGCAGTTGCTGCTTGAGGGGCGCGGCCAATTAAAAGAAGCCCCCCCTGAAGGAGCTCGCTCATCAGGATGCAGGGAACACAGCAGATCCACTCTCAGATAGCCTCCTGCAGTCTGTCACTGTAACTAAGGCATTAACACCAGCTCAGCTCTGTGCCATAAAGTACTGACATCTTCATGCTTTAGACTTTGAGCAGTCAATCAGCTCACAGCAGAACACGACACGACAAACACACACACACACACTTTATATCTCATCCACTGTAACAAACACTTATTCCACGCAGCATTACAGAATAACATTCCATTCAAATTACAAACCAAAGTCCATTAAATGGGTCATAAAACTGTAATAAAATGTAAACCACTGTGTTATTTTGCATTGATAATGTACAGTGTAACTAAGCTGCCATGCACAAACCCAATAATTATCAGTCCTCCGGTCGTGCACAACGCTGTGGATCCATTTCCGAGGATTGAAAGTCTCTTTTTGCAAAGTTTTAAACACTGTTATCAAAGAGTTACGATCTGTTGCTAAGAAGCTTTGATTATCAATCTGAGCGAACACGTAAACGTGTAATTGGATGGGGGGGTGTCATCGACTCGCGAGATAAACAAACAGATCTTCTGTTAGGGAACAAGGAATTCAGTGTCGAGCAGATAACACAGTGACGAGTGGAGCCGAGGCTGAAGGTCTGAAGAGCACCGAGCCACCGACAGTGTTTAACCACAAGGATGATGCTGATGTGCAGCAGTTCACAGCTGAATGGGTTCACCTCCATGTGACGTGTTCTCAGGTCGCATTCAAACCGCGTACGAGACAAACCACAACTTCATCACAGCTAGGAGATCCCCCCCAATGACTCTGTGACCCTCATCGACCTCTAGTGGCAGAGGTGAGACATGTCACAAGCAGGTAAATGCACTGTATTTACATATTTGGCCTTTAGTCTTGATGAACACTCAAGGTTTTGCCATTTACCCATTCAAACACACATTCATACACTGGTGGCACAGCCGTCAGGGTCAATGTGGGATCCGGTATCTTGCCCAAGGACACTAAGGCATGAGGAATGGAGGAGACGGGGATCGAACCGTCAGCTTAGAGGTCGACCTGCTCTGTCTCCTGAGCCCCAGACTCCAAGTCTTATGTCTAAACCTTCAACTTAAGTTGGTGAGTGAGGATCAAGCAGGGAAGTTATTCAATACACATTATTGATGTTAAATTATGTGATAAACTATTATCAATCGCTCTCTCTATCATTGCTGCTGTTTTCATAATAGACTCTCTCGTAGCTCTCTGTTCTTACTAATCCCACAGTTGTTTGCACGCTATTCACATCTGCTAGTTACTTAAGCTTAGCAGCTTTCCTCCCTCTCTCTCTCTCCCTATCACTCTCCGCTGCTAACTCGCCCTCCTTTAGCAATAATGCTATCATACGTGTAAAAGATGTCATAATAGAGGCAGGGCTCAGTGAATTAGATTCGGACTCTACACGATGGAAAACTATGTGCAGCAAATAACTTTGTCAAAAAGACACATTCACACACAGGTGTCATGTCTCTGGAGGCTGGGGACATGTCCCCACCACTTCTTGAAATGGACGGTTTCTTTTTTAAATTGAGGAGAATATTACAAATTTATAATAACAAATAACAAATGCAGGCTTCAGTTGAATTCATTAGCAGTCCATTTTGAATATGGTGGCCTTGTTGGGGAACTGCGTGGGTTTAGTTGATTCAGTCCTTGTCGAGTGTTTGAGCAAACAGCACCTGCTTATTACTGCTGCTACTCAGAGTTACACACATACTACAGGTATGTTAATCCGTGTTTGAGGGTCCCGATGAGCTCAGCTTTGCAGTATTGTGTTAGAAAGATGTGTCCTTTGACTCCTCCTTGTGAGATAAAAGCCAATACTGCATCTCTGATACTCAGAAGCAGAACAAAGCAAGAAAAACCCGATGCCTCACGTTGAGCAGAAGGTCGTTAATACCAAGTTAAAGTCAACTCAAGTCTTTCATCAACTTTAGTCACTGAACTCTAAAATCCTTCAGTTTGAGACTTGAGCCAAACATCTTGACTCGAGTCCCCAGCCTCGGTGCCGGTGACCAGGAGGAAAGGCGAGGACATTAGCTGGATTTATTACGTCCTCTCCTTGGAGCGGCAAAGGTAATGAGGCTTATTAGTCTTCATAGTTGAAAGGTCTTGCTCATACATCCTCGATTGTTAAAGACTTGAATAAATGAGACCGGAGGGACTGGAAGGGTCTTGAGATTCAGGCGAGAACCAGAAATGGTTTTCCTGGTGGAGTAATCAGTGAGTATTGATCAAGAGTGTTCCCAGCTACAGATGATAGTCATTTAAATAAAAAGGGGGAATTTAAAAATGTTACATTCAAGTTGTGCTTCTATTCAAAATCACTATCTTTAGCCAATTAAGATGAAACAAAACTCTACTGGAGATCACAAGAATGTAAAACTAATTTCCTCACTGGCTGGTATTCAGGAGCTGCTAATTCTTTTTCTCTCCACATTTCCGCAGCTCCCATGCAGTTTCCCTGCTGTCGAGATGAAAGACGCTGAGGGGAAGGCGCATGGCGGCGAGTCAGACGCATGGCAGGCGCGAAAAAATTGCATAACCTTCGCACTCCTGAATTTTGCATGCGTTCCTTCTTCCTCTCTTAACGTCTCCCTTTTCCCTTCACTGCCTCTCCTTTCCCCAGACCTCCACATACACACTCACAGAACCACCACACGCACATTATCCCTCACACACACGCTGTGCTGCCATACAAACACACAGATGGATCAATTTCACCATGATGTGTCAGTAATTCTGCCATTGTTATCATCTGACTGCATGCCAACTTTATATTCATGGCTTAACATGTTCCAAACAATTATCTCACGTCTTCAGCTGCTGCATCTTGTGTTCTATTTTTTTAAAAATGGGGCAGAATTCTTTGGCAAAACAATGACAAAGTAAACTAATTGACACAAAAAAAAGAAAAAACCCGCCCTCGTTATGTAGTGGTTTAAAACATCCGAGGAGAAAGCTTTCAGTTCCACCATAATGGTCTTATCCATTCATTTGGGCTTTATTGGCTTTGCTTGGCAGCCGACTGGGAGCAACAGCCCCCCCGAGCAACAGCTTTCCCACAGAGGCATTTGATCATATGCTGACTGGCTGGAAAACAGTGCAAATTAAAGTCCCACCTCTCTCTGACACTTTAAACACAAGACACGACAGGCCATATTTTCTCCCGCCAAATCAGGAGCCTGAGAGATGGATCCCAATTATAATTCCAACTATGGCGGGGGGGGGATCAGGCATACTGTGTAGGTGTAAGTCAGGTACCCGGTGATAAATCACACCAGCAGTTGGATGATGAAAACCTTCCTGAAGGGTCTATGGGACCCCAGAACCTTTCTGTGCCAATGGAGGGGGGTGCACTCGAATTTGCATCACCCCCTGACATATCAAAGAGAATGCACGAGTGGATGGGCCTTTTCAAATCTCACAACTAGGAAGAATCCAAGTTACTCGGCAGGCCCGGTAATCTGGAGCTGTTTGACCATAATCCCACGGTTTCTAGCCGAGTAATGAACAATGTGAGGAAGAGAGAGTGTGCACAGCGTGTTGCGTAAGGACTGTGTGTGTTTATGTGTGTGCCTGTGTGTATGTGTATGCATTTTGTTGGCTCTTATGGACCTTTTCCAGTGAAAGGCGCTGACCTTGTCTGGAGCAGTTTTCCTCACAGGGACTAATGAGGCAAAGCGTCATTTGTGAGATGGACACTGGTTAAGATCAGGGGTTGTGTTACGAAATGAACTGTCCACTGGAAGACATCATCCTAACAAGGATAGCTGTGCAAATGTGTGTTTGTGTGTGTTGTGAGGCCGTGCCTGCAGGGGTGGGGCAGGGTGGAGATGAAGGTTTTCCACCAACTCGTGATGGAACAAATTGGATGTTGCGCACATGCACTTATCTCATCACGGTGCATGGCTTTATCCACACAACACACGCCACATATCACTGTGCCCCTCCCCGTACTGCATTAGACACGGTAACACAAGCAGGCCTGCAGGAACGCACGCGCTGACACGCCAGGTGCTTATTCCTCCTCTGCCCTCGCATGCGCACACAGCCCCAAAACGGCCGCTGCTGCCAAGAAATTAAGTTCTTAGCCATTTCCGGCGGGGGCTGAAGACGAGCCTGTGATTATGAGAGAATCAGGGTCCGGGCGGTGGAAGCTGTGGAGGCCCGGCTTCCTCTCACGCACCCTGAGTGGGACGATGCCACAAACAACAACAGTTATGAGCCAAGAAGCTGGTTGGTTATTACTGAGCGGCCAAGCGCACCATCTGCAGACTTCTTCAGGAAAAAGGCTCAGGCTGCAGCTTCCACGGGGGCTGGAGCGGACACCCCCGGGTTAAGTTGCTATATCACGCACAGCAAATTGACCACCACTGTCGCGCACGGGCACGCGCATGGCACAAGCGGAGGGAGGAGGAGGGAGGAGGAGGAGGAGGAGGAATAAAGGGACGCGCACAAAATCTGCCCTGAATCATGACTCAATTAAGATCCACTGAGTCAAGGTCGTTTACAGCCGCAACGTCCATAACTGGCATCGACTGGGCTTTTTAGTCCGCAGCAAAAAACACAAGGTTCACTTGTTACTGTGCAGATTAGGTGTGTGTGTTTGTGTGTGTATGTGTGTTTTTCATATTGCGCACATTCTCATTGATGCACCAGTTCAACCAAACCCTGGAGGAGCAGGAGAGTAACTCCAATTAGGACGTGTGATTTATCTCCTGCTGCCCGATGTGGGTTTCATCAGTGCGCATTAACCCAGCAGGTGTATCATATCTGCTTCAAACTTTACAGAAAGGTGAACCTATTGTCCAACGAGCAGCCGTACTCACCATCAAGAATAACGGTCTTCATGATTGAGATAGGGGTGAAAATCCAGAAGCTGTAAAATCCAAGGCTGGTGAATCCCAGCGTGCGCAGAGACAGAAAGGGTATCCGACGTTTATTGCAATGTTGTGGGTGATTGCAAATCCAGAGCACGGCGGGAGACGGACAGGCTGAAGCACCCCGGCACCCTTCAAACTTTACCCGTAGGTCTTCCCGAGTGGGGAGACGCGGCTCCGACTGCACCCGAGCTCAGTCATTTGGGCGAGGGGTTCAGAAACAGGATAGTCAGCAATAAACATCCAAATTGGGATCGCACCAGTCGAAACCTCCCCCCAAAAAAAAGATATAGGACGCGCAAACAGCTCCCGGAGAAGAGGAGCTCGAAGTGTGGAGAGGAGGAGAAGTGGAGAATCAGCGGCGCAGGCGAAGACGCACAATTTGATCCATCTTTTCAAATCGCAGCAGCAAATCCAGTCCGATCACTTGCCCCGTGGTATATTTCCCAAGTACACAGAGAAAAGTGTTCGCTGGATGCGCACTGGTGCGCGTTACTGTGCGTTTACCACAGGGAGGTGGGAAAGGGAGGGCGGGGCAGCGAGGTGAGAGAGGGAGAGAGGGAGAGGGTGGGAGAGAGAGGAAGGGAGATAGATAGAGAGAGAGAGAGAGAGAGAGAGAGAGAGAGGGAGAGATAGAGAGGAATCGAAGATGAATATTTTATTGATCTGTATCACGCTGCAAAATATATTTATTTTAACTCTCAAAGTGAAATTTGAATTCGTCCAAGTCGAAGGAGATTTGATTAATGATAAGTTCGTCTCCTGATTTCAGATACCTGCTGTTGTTTCCAGACGATCCCTGACGCGCGTGAACACACACACACACGCGCGCGCACACACACGCACACACATCTTGGAAGATCCGCAGTTTTTACATAACTGATGGACTTTCGGGATTTGGAGGGATGGAGCAGAGACCGGGTGATTCATCCACTCAGACATTTCTTGCAGCGCAGGGGTCTGCACTCTGATGAATGTTTTATGTGCACGGGGTGGTGTGTTGATGGTGCTGGTGATGGTGGGTGGGTAGGAAGGTGACGTGAGGCGAATCTATTTGGATCGGACACGGCCAGGCACGCACATGCATACGAAAACAACAACCCCCTCAACCCCCCACCCTCGCTGGTTGGATCCGCGCTTCCTCCTGGGGAGTGGACGATTTGGCTGCTCCGATGTGCTAGGAGGAGTTGTTAAAAAACCGACATAGAGAAAACAAACAAACAACACACACACACACACGCCTCTGCTTGGTTATTAAACTGACAGAATAACCTGGGACCTGAGACTGTTACTAAAAGGTTCTCATGATGTCAGCTGGTCAAATATGTTCTGATTTCCTCACTATAAATTATTGGGATTATCTTGAAATAACTTCTTTTATATTATTTATACTATTGATGTATTTTGTCCACATGAGAAATCAGAGTGCCCGCGAGGAACAGCGTGTTCTCAGACATAACACATTATTTTTTTTAATGCATTTGACGTGTTAACAGTTGCTGATGGGACCACTGAGCAGTAAGAACGCACTGTGGTGATGAGGGCATCGAACCCACCGCAGATGTGCTGGTTCTGCCGGAGCTGACTGGGTTCACAGCAGCGTGGGTTCATCTTTAGGTACCACACGCCCCCTACCGGTGAACACGGACGCCTTTCAGCAACATGGACAGAGACGCCTCGTGTATAAGACGAGTCCCTGAGAGACGAGAGGAAATCTCTCTGTGTGTTTCTGCTGCAGATAAATCATCGACTTTATTACCTCCCCTATAAGGAGACCTGGTAGATCTCCATCTGCTGGCCTGCACATCCATAATGAAATGTGGGAAAGTTTCCAAATCACACAGTAAATCTTTCACAATAGGAATAGAAGCAGCTTCCTCTTCCAGCTTGTCTGTATTGGAGGGGGGGCACTGGCACAGGATCTAATGCTTGCGTTAATTACATTACAGTACATTCACTGACGACACAAGGGAACAAGAAGACATGAGATTATCACCGGGAGCAGGTGGGTGGTGGAGCCGAGTGCAGTGGAGGTATGTGCAGCAGGCTAATCCCGAGCTTACATCTACCACCAGTACAGAATCACATAATCAGAATATGTCGGTGAGCCACTCGGCTTTTATATACCCGCGACCGGCCGGCGGGGCCAGATGGCCGGTGGAGGCACAGTCCAAAGCCGCCGAGAACGAGGTCATCCCGGGAGAAAAGGAAATGTTGTCACCTCTCGCCGTGTAGTCTCTGTCTGTCGTGTCTTATCTGAACCCATCACACATGTGTTGATGCTGTGGTTGGTTTTGTGTTGTGTTTTGAACGTGTGTGACCTGGAGTGCACTGAAACGGGCAAAGCAACATTCTACTAGGGCTGTATTTTGGTCCTTTTCCAGTTATAACCTCTATTAGCAAGGATGGATAGCAACTGTCATAGAGAATTCTAAACCAAAGAAAATATAAAATGAAGTAACCCAGTTCTGCAGAGACATTCTCCTCCTAAAACACACAAGGACAATAGTTGTATGGAAAAAATGATCTTGTTTAAGTGACATAATCACACACACAAAAAAAACTTCCCACTGTATAACCCGCTCTACATTTATCTCCAGCTCGAAAAGCACTAATTTGGCTCAGCGGTTTGGACGTCTCCTTGTGCCAGGGAATGAAGGGTGCTCTGTAGCTTATTACTCCCTCCCCCACCTCATTATACAACATGCCTACTCACTCCTGAGTCCTACGCTCCTTCCATTATTGTATATCACAATGATATGCGCCAGCGAGTGAAAAAGGACACAGGTAAATTGTCGTGGGAGCTTTGAGGCTGGTGGCCTCGAACAACGAGCAAACTGTAAATTAACCGAGAGCAGGTCATTGCTGTGGGAACGAGGGGAGAGAGAGAGAAACGAGGAGATCGGGGGGATCTTTAATTCATGACAGTAATGAAATGAGTCAAGCTGTTGAGTCTCAAAGGAGCCGAGTCCCTGGGCTGAGGCTCTGCTCTTCTTTTCATCCCGAGACGAGAAGAGAATGAGGGCACAAAGTGACTTCCTTCGGTAATGGAGAAGTTAGTTGTCCCACCACCACAGCAGCTGCAGCAGGACCAGCGTCAATCAGAGATTATGCATGAACGTTATGTAATACGTGTTTTAAAAGGTCAGTGGGGTTCCTTTGGGCCACGCGTCAAAAAGGAGTCCATCACGTCAGAGACATAGCAAAACTGTCTTAGCCTAGATCTGGCCGATACTGTCACACATCTCGTTTCCGGCCTACATACCGAGTGGAATGATGTTCCTGGGTGGTCTGCTCCTGTTTGCCATATATGGGCCTCATTTGATTATTAGCAAGTGGCTACTTCCGGCTCACATCAATGTTTTTCAGGCCACAAGGATCCAGAACTGCTGCATCATTCCCTGAAGTGGCCCACACCTGTATGATATCAGTTTGTCCTCCTGAGAAGTCATTGTCATCTGTATTTATAGTTCATTACTGAGCCGGAGTAGCATATTCGTCATATGGACAATATGCCAATATTGCAGTATTGGGTGGTTAGGATAAACATAAATAAATGAATAAAACAAATAGTGTAATGGAAAGAGAGAGGAAGTGGATCCCTGCTGAGTGAGATCCACGTGAAACCAGTTCAGTGCATTAATATTATGTTTTTGACACTAATCGCTTGAATAAGAGTCAGTTTATTGGTTTTGTAACTGCAAAAAGGAATTGGTGAATTGTTCCTATAGGTCACATTAAACACCCAAATATACACAATATAATAATAAAATGTGTCATAAAAACACAAAAACAAAACCCATTGATAGAAACACTTTGTGAGGAGTGAGCTCCCTCACTTTTTCTTTCTTCTTCCTCTCATTTGGTCCTTATTAGAACCTAATTGCAGCGAGTTAGTCAAGTGATTATCATTTTTTTTTGCACACACTGGCCTGACGCGGATGTAGGTGACCAAAATGATAAAAGAGATTTCTGCACTCTTGGATCTGTGCGATGTCTTCGCTCAGTGAAGAGTGAGAACACTGCACGGATCTAAGTGGGTGGAGATCTGTTATCGTTCTGGACTCATTGATTCTTCCAGCTCTGCTCCACCGGCCGGATGGAGCGGCCCTCCATGCAGTTTTTAATGAAGGTGACACATTTTTATTCAGGCTATGCATGCAATGCTAATAGAGTGCAAGAGGTGAAAAGATGTCCAGTATTTTATCTCATATAATGACATTACATATCTGTGGGGGGGTCAGTTAGACACTAGAGAGTTTTAATTTTCTTTTATAAGTCATAATAAAAGATAAAATAAAGATCTCCCATCGCGCTGCGTAAAAGCTACTGTCAACAAACCACAGGTTCCCAGGTAAATAATTACAAATAATAAAACATAATCATTTCTGCATCTGGCTTGTGAAACATGTAGCCAGTTTTAATAAGTGTCTTTATTTGCAATTATCATTAAATTATTAGAGTGGAAAACAACTATGTAAAGTAAAGAGGAAACAACAGATTAATACACATTGAAAACCAGCGATGTTTGGATTCTCCAGCCTGATATAAAAATACTGTGGTTGTTAAATATATACAGTAAACACATGAAATGCATGAGACGATATGTACATACATATTTACAGATATATATATACACTACCAGCTGCTCTATGCACTCAGCAGCTGTCTAACGACAACCACTTAAAAACCCATATGTAATGGAAACACGTGAGTACACAATGTTTTTCCATTGCTTCCCATCCATCCACAGCTTTGATACACGCACCTACCAGCCTGCATGGATAACGTCACTGTGAAAATTAGGTTAGGAGATACAGTATATCACACCCTGGCTGTAGGACAGCAGGTGTAGGGCGCTGGGGACCTTCAGCTTTATTACTACGACTCCATAATTATGTCCGTGTGTATAATTTCGCAGGGTTAAGTGAAAAGAAAGAACGATGGTCACGCTGAAACATCGACTTTCAATCCAACTCGCCCTTGAGGAGCAGAATCCCGTCAGAGAGATGGATTCCCTCGCTAGAGCCACAACTCTCTGCACCATCCGACTCTTCTCTTTATTCCATTTATTTATCAAGGCTGTATTTCTTTCCTCTTTCTTTTTCAGATAAAAAAAAACGTGCAGGACAAAGGAGGCTCCGCTCCACTCGCCCAGCTCCTCCTCATTAGGCCTGGGAGTCAGATATTAATTCTGGCCCCGGTGAAAACCCCTGTGGCCATTAAGATCTGGTGACAGCTCATTTTCCTTGGTGGGCCTGTGGAAGACAATAGCAGTGATGGAATTGCCCCAGTCTGTAACCTCATTAACTCATTGGAATAAAGACACTGTTGTTTGCATTAAGATGTTATTATGCTGATTCACTCACTCTTCCCTCTCTTTCCATTTGCTGTTTTAATGAGATTCTCCTCTTTCCTAAACGCTGACGACGTGGACTGGATTTTGACTCATGAATACAGTCCCCTGCATATCCATCACTTCCTGTATGGGTATGAGAATCGTGTGTGAGAGCGGGAGAGCAAGAGGGGGTGGGGGGGTGGGGGAGGAAGGTTGATGGGGATGGAGCTCCACATGCAAACATGCCATACGTCTTCACTAGACATGTATTACCTGGCTTGACAAGGGTACATTCCCCTCAGACTGTCAGGGGGGTGGGGGGGGGGTCATAGAGGACACACTGCATGTGGAAATTTACTCTGCAACTTTATGTGCTTGACCTGACCTTGATTTTCTTTCACTCCTCTTTTCTTCTCTAGTTAGAGGCAGAGAGGAAAAACATGAGAGAGAGAGAGAGAGAGAGAGAGAGAGAGAGAGAGAGAGAGAGAGAGAGAGAGAGAGAGAGAGAGAGAGAGAGAGAGAGATGCTTTGATGAACACAGGCTTTGTGTTGTGCTTTTGATTTGATCGTATTTACTCTGCGATGAAGACGTGTCAGCTGATCCTTTTCAGTCCAAATCAGTGTGATTATACATAATTCACCATCAGGAAATTATTATAATTATCAAAAAGGAAACAAGAGGAAACACCCAACTCAGTTCATTAACATGTGATCATATTTTTGGGAAATTATCTCAACCTCACCTGTTATGACAACTCATGACCCACACAGAAATATCAAAATGATATTCAAAGGATTGGATAAAAACCCTAACACACACACACATTGTTCAACAAATTACAACTTTGGACACACTGGGACATTTATTCACATTTCTTATTCCCATACATCTGGGAATCTAATTATATCATAGCTACGTGTTAAGAAAGTAACAGGACACCAATTTTACTTTTTAAATCAAATCTCTAATATATCAGTTCTGGACTTAAATGTCACTCTCTAGACCACAAACGCTATTTAACCACATAAATCTCATAGATATAAGTGAAGGTCCTGGATTTGAAAACAGTGAAAATCTCCCAAAATGTTGAATAATTCAAAGAAAGTGATAAAAATCATTCTTGATTGGCCCCTTTGTCTCACCCAATATATATTGATGTGTTTCTGTCTCTAGTGGGGCTTTAACATTTTAATAAGTACTATAAATAAGGACTATTTGTGTTCCTGAATATAACTTTTTGGTATTCATGTGTACTTGTTGCTAACTAAACCCACACCCTCACATTTTTTATTAGATTAAAAACAGCAGGTCCCAGAGGATGCATTATTTTTTACAGCCCACGTGAAAGCTCTGGGAGGTCGGAGCAACACTCTCGTAATTTCACAATTCTTACTTGCTTTGCCCTGGAGCGAAATAAATGGTATTTCTTTCCGGAGGTTTCCAGTGGAAGGGGGGGTGGGGGGGCCATTTGGGTCATTAAGACCCCAGAGTTTGTTCCCTCGGGGCCACGGCCGTGCTCGGTAAGTTGCATGACAAGATCTTGGACGTGTAATTGAACACGACTAATGGTGAGTCCTGAATGTGAGCTGCATGACAAAGTGAGTTCTAACTATGTGTCGAGTGTGTTCACACAGGGAAAGTGACAAAATGAAGAGTACTCAGAATAAGCTGTATGAATTCTAATGATGATAGCTTTTTTTTTGTCAGTTGTATGTGCATTATGTTCCCACAATGCATTGCACAAATGAAACAGGAGAGATGCTCCAAACTGGGAAAAGCTTTTATGAAATTGTGTTTTGTGATGAGACGTCTCCAGACAAATCAGAGGAACATAAAACATAAAAGGAGGGTAAGGAATCTTTCTCTATTTACTTTTTACATAACATCTTCTTAAAGAATGTACTGTGATTACTAGTATATAAGATATACTGTATGATTAATACGTGGAAGGAATCTGGGACAAGCCATACGAGTCAATAGCCATTCAAACAGCTCTGTGAGGCTGTAATTAGCTACAGCAGTGTCAACAGTAAGCTATCATGCTAACATGCTAATGATGTGTAGCTAATATAATGTTTAACGTGTTCATCATCTTTGTTTAGTGTTCACATTTGCTAATTGGCCTTTTAACACTAAAGTGTGGCTGAGACAGATGTGGATGGCCCCATCAACATCTGGTCTTCTTCTTCTTCTATAATTCTGTTGTTGTTTCTTGTTGACTTTATACATGAGGGAGAAGTAACAAACAATCCTGTCAAGATACAATCTGGATGTATTCTAAACATACTTACATAACATTTTTAAATGGAGTTAAAGAGATCTAGTTTCATCCTCTGGGGATTATGAATATCTACTAATTTTCATAACAATCAATCAGAAACATTTGACTCAAAACCACACGTCCCAACAAATTAATGTCTTTACAAACATATCCACTTTATTTTTGTGCTATAATGAAGACTGAACCATTCAGCACTTATTCTAGAATAAGTTTTGAAATGTTGATCCATGACATCCTTTGAAAGAACATCCCATAGTGTCCAAACCAGATTTGTCTTGGTCTTGACCGACTGAGACGTGTTATACATTTATAGTAATCATCCGTCCCCTGGTGTCTCAGGACAGAAACACTGTCTTCTAAGGGCCACAGCTCCTGACTCTTCTATTTTGCACCTATCTCTGTCTGCCTCCATCTGAGAACCGTGTCACTCCAAACGCTCCTTATTTATTCATCAAGGACAAAGATTTATTGTTTTTTATTTAGGAGTATTGAATTTTTAAAAGAGGCAGCTCACCCCCTCGTCTTCCGTGTGGACTACTTTGCCGTAATATGTGAGAGCCCTACATCAGGACAAATTGTCCTAACTTGCCCTGAACAAAGTAACTACTCAGAACAATGGGGTCTTACATAAAGAGGCCACACTGGGCTCGCTGTGAATCCAGGTCGATGCGGGTCGAAGCGCCGTCTGAGACACCGCTCTCCTGGTTCCTTATTTCTTAAATCCCTCTCATTCCAGATTATTGAGGAGTCTAATACCATCGCCGCAGTAGATAAAGCCGATTACACACCGTCTCTAAATGGAATTAGGTAATTTGCCTCACTTCATTCAGTGGAATCTCCAGCAACAACCTCACTTCACCTGCTGCCTCACTTGACTTGATCTGTTTCTCCTGTTTCTCAACCTGAAACCTGACACTTTGGGGGAAATGCTGTGTGTGTGAGAGCAGCTTCTCTCTTTTAAAGAAGTCACTACAAATGCAAAATGTTTAAAACACAA
The DNA here is from genome assembly GCA_038501795.1 of Pseudopleuronectes americanus. NCBI lineage: Eukaryota > Metazoa > Chordata > Actinopteri > Pleuronectiformes > Pleuronectidae > Pseudopleuronectes > Pseudopleuronectes americanus. The sequence continues at coordinate 2,869,884 of CM076718.1, read as the reverse complement.
CCTGAGCTCCTCCCAGTGACTTGTTCAGGGTGAACTAAGCTTTACCAGCAGAACCCAGGCTGTTTCGGGGACTTCTGTTGTTCACGAGCTGAGTGAAGAGAGATCTCATTGTCGATTTAAATCAGATTGGATTATGGGCTTAGTCTAGTTTTCTCCCATTGTGTTATTCTTGCGAAAAGCATCATAAGCAGTAACAATGATGCGATGCTTGTTTCCAGATTTGTTGAATCCTCATGATAATTATCATTTAAAGTCATTTCTTTACACTGAATGTTGCCGGAGACGCCACAAACTTATTTCAGAGCCGTATCACTTGATCATCTTTCAATCCGCTGGAGTTCGATATTAAAATTCAAATCCAAACCCTGGCCGTAGTGACTGAGTTTATGATGTGAAATCATATAATGAGATCTTCGTCCTCCCTCGATATATAGAGATGGTATCATACAGCATCATCAGTAACGTGCGGGACACAAAGCGACGGACCCAGATTGATACGGTCTGATGACACAGCCATGTTCAAATTTAAACACGTCTGCTGTTAAATCTTTTCAGAATGAACATGGCTTCCTGGTAGATATTGCGATTGTGCGAACGTGTTATCAATCTTACACACAATCTCAATCTTTTTTCCTCTAAGCTCACAAAAGACGATAAGACGCCAGCCATCAAGATTGCCGCCCCTTGGCCCCTGAAAGAATGACCCTCGCACCACGATTAACAACGGAAAAAGAACACGATATATTTCTCAGATTGTCGGTAATCTGTCTCCTCATTTCCTTTGCCGAAAAAAACCAACGCTTGCTCTGTGAAACTCATAAATATACACATCGTTCCTAGAAAAACGGTGCAAATATTCGAAAATCCATTTCACAGGTACTCTGCCCAAACAAGGCAGCCCTTGTGATTCAGAGAACTTGCCCGTGTGAAGAGGGGCTTGGAAGTGGCCGTGAGCAGGAGGAGGAGAGAGGAAGCTGCAGAGTGCATCCGCTCACTCTGCCTATGAAATTGATGGAAAAATCACAAGGGGCTTAGCCAAAGGATTCTCTACTTAGATATCCAAGAAACAGCCTGATGGCAAATCCATGGTCCTTTTCTCTCTTTTTTCAGATTTCAGTTTAAAGTAGGAGCTTACTAATGTTGGTGACTCTAGTTAATGTCTTTCCCAGTGGCCGTAAAGCATCTGTCTTACAACTCACAGCCACTCGGGGGGGTCCACAGGCTCAGCTGCAGAGCCCCGTTGGGAATGTATAGGATGGATGTCACCTAATTAATCATTAGTGGTTTTGAAGTCGCTGAGAAGCAATTACTTGTAAAAAAAATACAGGTTCTAATTAAAAACTCAGACATTTAGACTAATGTGTAACACGATGTTCACTGTATACTCACTGGTGTAGTGTGTGAATCACAGCAGGGAAGGATTGTGCCGTCAAACATGAGACTTTCACCCACATCTGCTTCCTGCTTCCTGCTCGCCTGATGTTCTCTTGTAAGCCCGTTCCTCTGCAGCCATTTTCATTAATTTGAAAATGTGTCAGAGGTCCCTTCCATAAATCCATACCCAAGATGGAGTGTCCATCGTTTTACACTCAACATTTGTGTGGAGTGTGGGTAAAGAAGAACGCAAACTAGCTGTGATGTTTCCCTTACATGCAGCAGCTGATGCTCCAGTCTCTCAGAAGTTCAATCATTCTCTTCAGAATTGCAAGATTCTCACCGGTTAGTTTTTTTATGTCGGGTTTATTGCAGCTGTTTGTTCCTGCACCTCATTTCTCTGCAAAATAAAGAGTGTAAGGATGTGTTTACCCCTTTGGGACATTGACTGGTTCTCTGACCTTGACCTGCTTGACCAGTCCAACCAGAAAGAAGACAGAAAAAGCCAGTTTATCTTTGTGTTTCTCAGTTGCCTCCCTCCTGACTCGGGTCCGGCTGGGGGGCAGGTTGTGCTGCTCGGTCTGATCCTCGGTTGCAGCTCAAAAGCAAAATCAGCAGAGTCATATTTCATGAGAAACTCTTGGTCCCCATCTGCCTCCATTTGAATAACTCGCTAACTGCCAGCTGGCAGGCTGCTGCTGCGTGTCATTGGCTCGCTGGTTGGAGATCAGTGCAGGCGGTTTCCCTCATGATCATGATCGTGATTTGATTAGTGGGAAGCCAGAACCCGACAGCCATCACTTGCTGTTATTTTTAGTGATGAATTGACCGTTCGATGTCGAGCTCGGTCGAGCTTGGCCTCACTACGATTGGCTGGAAGTTGTTTTTCTACTCGGAAGTCGAGCCAAGATGGCCTCCTGTGACCGGTGGTTGTATTGTACTGAACCAAACAGATCAGCTTCACATGCCCAGTGCACACAGTGACAGAGGGGAACGGCTTCGCTCGCCACACCAGCTTAGAAAGAAGAATATTATAGTGGAATGTTTTGATAAGAAGGGAAATGACAACACTCAGTAAAAACCACAGCTGTAGGAGTCACACATTTTGTTTTTCTTTATCGGAACATCTTCATTATGAGGCTTCATTGACCTCAGAGAGAAATCACCACCGAACGATTCTCCCTCTGTCCCTCTGCACGTGTTCGGCCCCGGGCTACCGGCTACCTCCGCAAAAGGTCAGCACGAGCCCTATAGTCTCATAAAGACAGGCCAATTAACGCGTCCACACTCGGAAACCTGCATTATTTATTCAAAATTTCTCCCCAGGACGGGAAAGGGAATGAGGGCAGAGGCAGGGAGGATGTAGGAAGGGATGAGGGGGGATCAATGGAAATGTGGAGTTTAATTACCGTCAGCCGGCCGTCCTCACAGAACTAAATCCTTGGGCAGAGGCGGGTGGAGCCCGGCAACACCCGGAGCGAGGGGGGAGCAATTGTGTTTCTGACAAGTTTCACTATTCACGGTGGTGATGTGTTTAACAGATCTCGGATCAGGGCGAGAGCAGTGCCGACACGCTTTATGATGAATAATGAAAGAAGTGTTTTCATCAAAAGCCCTTAATTAGCTTAAAGGGGAAAAGCGTTTTTCTTGTCAGGACGTAATTGAACGTCCTCTGCAGATAACTTTCCAGTCACGATGCACTTATAGCATCGCCGGGCTCAAGGATAAACACTTAGCTTCACACCAAGAGAAGGAAATGTGATTAAGTCCCTATATCTACACATCAGGGCGATAAACATCATTAGATGGAAACCGCCCGTCTAATTTGTTGTGATGTGTCTGTGATGTCATGATTGGATGTGCTCCTCTAAATGAAAGAGAGAGAGAGAGTGAGAGAGAGAGAGAGAGAGAGAGAGGAGAGAGAGAGAGAGAGAGAGAGAGAGAGAGAGAGAGAGAGAGAGAGAGAGAGGCAATTCCAGCCGGTTTGGAAAAACACTTTGATTAATCATGATATGCTGTTGACTGCAATCAAGCTGTGAACGGGTTATTTCAGCGGTGACTCACTCCGGCTTAACAAAAATAAATATACGACTTAGAAGTGCCCACACTTAAAATGACATAACACCGATGCTTGTGTGGAAAGCACCGAAACAGACTCACATGGCGACTGCTCAGTGCACGTCACGGTGGCCCTTTCATCTTCCTGATGTTTTGGCGCATTTCGGTTGTCATATGCAAGAGTCTGTAACTGCATTCATCTTTTATGGTGTTTACTTGATATTCATGTAAGCAAAACTGGCTTCTCACACCCCCTTTGAACACATGGAGGTAGCAAATTTTGTTTTGTTATGGCTACTCAGCGCCAGTCTTTGCTTTGTGATCTATTTGCATTAAACCGGAGAAGAGAGCACGTCTGTGATGGGGTTAAATTTGTGCGACAAACGACAACAGAGATCAAAGCCCGACATTGTGAAACCCATTTGTTTGTCTGCAGGATTACGCAAAAACTACACAACTGATTTCCACAAAACTTGGTAGGATGAACCCAGAAAGAACCCGTTACATTTTTGTGTGGTTCCAGACAAGGGGGCATATCCCGGATGTTCTCGTCTTGTCTTGTTTCATGTTGATATTTTCACTAATTTCCCCACGGAGCAGGAATGGATCTGGCATATTAAAACTAGGGCTTGGTAAGATCGGGCTACCTCGTACCTCCGATACATCAAACCCCCTCCCACACCTCCTTTAAGTCGGGTTCTGTTCTTGAAATAGAGGTTTGTATCTTGTAATTAATCAATGGTAAGTAATGAATGCTCATTAGTTTTAATTGGAACGCTTGTCTCCGCCTCAAAAGACACAGCAGACGGATAATGTTACTTTTCTCATTGATTAACCTTTTACAAGATACTGTTGTACTGAGACGTTTGAATTCACAATGAAAGAATAAATTGGTTGAATCTGTTTCCATTTGAATGTTGGATCAAACTGTTTTTTCTACCATTTAACACCGGGTCAAGCAAATGCATCTTGTTCTCTCGCCCTCACATGTAAGAGCATCGCCGGGTCACAGCTTAAAGTCTGGTGAACGTCCACCTGCTCCACCTGGAACACGTCTCACTCCACGAGGAACCTCCCTCCTCTCCGTTCCTCTGCTGGTGATGGACGGACTCACCTCTGACCCCAGAGCAGGAACATGAAACCGAGGATGTAGGCGGGGGTGGTGGCCCTTTTGACCACCACCACCCACCACCACCCACTGTGTATCGACCACTCGCAACGCAGGCACTGGTCAATACACTCAGACCCAATTAGAGGCTCCTTCCTGAACACAGTGAGCAGTGTAATTTACAACATGGTATCAGGGCCATTGTAGGTACGACACAATAAATCCTAATTAATACAGAGCCAGAGGGAGGATATATCCATAAAAAGCTCTGAATTTTCCGACATTAAAGTTTTATATTTTGTAAGAATAATGTGTTAAATTAAAAACGGAAAAAAGAATATTCTCTGAAATTATTAAATCATAAATTGTAACGGGCAAAAACTCTTTGGCCTCAGGAGCTACGAAGCAATGAAGTGATATAGTTTCTTGCATCCAGAAGTAATTTAAATGGGAATTCTGGTGAACATCATCTCATTTAATTCAGTGTTATTAATGGGGACAATTCACAGAAACGTCTCGTCAAATTATGGATGCTAATGATGATGTTGATATATTCTGGTTTATTCCTCCTGTTTCTGATGTTTGTTTGTTACTTTAAAGAGATTTTTGGGCTATTTTGCCTCTATTTACAGAATATAAGCATAAAACAGGGGAGAGTGTGGAAGACGTGCAACAAAGGGCGAGTCTGAACTGAACCTGCAGACTGCACCACAGGATTCAAGCCTCAGTCTGAAAGCTCACCTGTTATCAGGAGTTTTAAGGTGCTTCATTCCAGACTTTCCCCCAGAGGCAGATACCTATTAAAACAGTTTTGCTCTAACCTTGGAAACCTTTTCAGAAAGCATCAGAAACCTCAGTTAGTTTCCATCGAAGAGAATCCGCAGCGCTGCTCACGATAAATCCAATTAACAAAATATTCATGAGAGCTATAGATTCTTAGATCTTCAGAGTTGAGGGGTCTGATGTTAAACATTTGAATTCACGAGGCACTCAGCAAACTTTTTTCATATTTGAATAATGTGGTTCCAGTTTTTCAGGGCAGCCACTGTACTCTTTAAATGTTTTCTCATCTTTTTTTTTGTTCCATGAGAAGCGAGTCGAGGGAATGAAGACGATTTTCACTTTGTAGAAGCTTCTTCTTTAAAACATGTATTTATTCAGAGCAGCCTCACTGGCAGCTGGGCTTTGTTCCACAGAAACGTCTTGATCCCAATTAGTCAGTCATGTTCACATCTGGACACAACACAACACAACAACGCACTGAAGACCCAGTGTGAGCTACTGGTCGGTGCCCAGTGCTACAGTGGAGTAGTCAGAGGTCGAGGGTCAGGATCCAGTGGACCTTTGTGGAGGTAATGACAAAATGAATGGAGGGTAGATTTGTGTAATCAAAAGGACTGAGTCTGAGTTATCTCTTGGAAGATGGAGAATGTTCATCTCCATGAGGAAGGTTGACTTCAGACACAGGAAACAATGAATCTCAGCTGAGAGACTTGTTATTGTCAGTGCACATTCCAGAAGAAATCAACACAAACATAGAAATGCTTAGAGTTTATTGATCTCCATCGATGTGAATCCACAAAGACTCATAACTCTTGAGGCACCATATAATCATATCTTGTTTCTACCCTCACGTGGACAGGGAATGCATGAGGAGTATTGAGGTTCTGTAGGAGGAGGCATCCTGAGGTTTAAATGTCCAATGACTGGTTCTTGTGTTAATTATTCTCCCATGAGACAGATCATGTCAGTAACTATTCATATGGAACACGTGGCCATTACCATGAATGTCAGCAAAAATATCAATAAACAATCCACTAAAAACTACTCATATGGAAGTTATAGGAGGTATTTTGACTTTGTATTATTAAAAAAACACAAATAATGTGTGTTTTAAACACTGTGGCTCAGATGGAGCAGGTCAGATTATATCATTCAACGAGGTCAAGGGTTTGATTCCCTGGCTTCGGGCAGTTTACATGTTCAAGGGTCCACTTGGCAATGAACCAAACAAAATCAATGTAACAGGAGTGAGTGGTTAGGTCCCAGTTAACAACCAGCTCCTGCACCTGTTTGACCAAAAAAGGTAATCTCCCACGCTGGTTTTGTATGTTTTTCTTATTTTTTGCTTTTCAATTGATGACTGTATTTCATATAAAAACACTTTCTGGCCCAAGTGCCCTCTGGATTATTTCCCAGTGCGGATGCCTGTCACACATTCCCAGCGCTCTACACCGCAATGTGCATTAGTGCACCTTATTCACCGAGCTGAAGTGGCTCCGGTGTTCTTTAGACCAAGCATGTGGGTGTGAGTCATTAGTCACTGCTGGGGCGGCTGTTGATTTTCCCTCCGTGTGGGTCGGGGATGTATATTATGAGACTACTGAGCCGAGCCTCGCAGTTAAATTAATACAGGAGAGCAGGTTTGCTGATTTTCAGTCCATTAAATCTCTCTAATGTACAAGATTCTCTATCATGTTGATTTTTTTTGATTAGCCTCCTGAAGGTTTGTAATTGGCTGTCTCAAAAGAAATATAGTGGACCTCGATGTCTAATGTGGTGGAACAGAAGCTGCGCTCTGGTCCGGGCCGGAATCAATCTCAGAACACAACTTGCTTCTCGGCACAATGGCGAGTATATTTGGTTTCTCAATGTACACGGTGGACATCCGGGCCTTGACTCCATCTTCTGTTCGACCCTGATTACAGACCACAGACCATGCAACAAATGAGATTGAGGAAACAAGAATCTCCAAAATCTTCACTTAACGATTCTTATATTCCGAATGTAATATTCTTCAACTCAAACTAGTCTTCCTATCGAAGAAATCCAAGAACAGTGGACATTTGGCTGGAGGGACCAGTACAGCTGCTCTTTAACCACAATCCTACACCATGACTATGCTGGATTTATCTTCTGAAGAAAAATGTTTTCACCAAAGTTTTCAGAGTTTTGAGAACATGAATTTACATAAAAACCAGACCAGACACTGAGTAGAAGGTGTCAAACAGCCCGACAGACTGTGGGAGAACATCTCGTTCTGTGAGTTACCAACCGTCTTGACTTGTGACCCTTACAAACAACACCACGTCTGACTTGTGATCCCTCACCGCAGACCTGTATCGTTTTAAAACTGCAGTTGCTTTTTTTCCACTGTCTGAGCACAGGACCCTGTTTTATATACTCTGTTAAAATCTACAGAGATCAAGAAAACGTCCAAATGTTATCAGTTTTTTTTAGAATCCACCTCTGAGCCCAGACTCCGGAGCTGCAGCTGCCGCTTGGTTATAACTTTCACAATGGCTCCAAACCTCTTTATTACTTTTTCCTCAGCTTCAGCCCTGCCTGCTAAGTGCGGTCTCAAAACGAACAATACACATACATTTCACAGGAGAGCTCCACATGAAAGAACCTGAAAAGGCAACAGACTCACATCCTGTTCAGGGTGACCTTGTGTGCCACGCGGTCATAAAACTGCTTAATGGTCTGAGCAACATTCCAGTCATGCGGCTCCACTGCCTTGACTTTGATGATTTTTCAAACTTGAGCCATACAGGCATTTTACTCCCTCGCTGTATTTTTATTTATCATCATACTTTTTTTTTCATTTTTTTTTCACTTGTGGGTGTATTTGTTTATTTTGAGGTGCAGAATTTTTATAACTCCCCTCAGGTTGTTTTATTTTATCTTCCCTGCATAATGTGAACTTCTTTTTTATTTTCTATTTTACCTTGTTTTTGTGCACATGAATAAAAAGTTCAATACTCCACATAGCTGGAGATCCGGGTAGAGAAGCTAAATTGGAGCCGAGTTGACCGGGACATCACAATTTCTCAGGGAGAACTCAACAGTCAGTCTCGGCTCCAATGGGAAAAACTCTGGAAGTTGGAGAATAAGTTTCCATCCTCTGAAAAGCAGATACGATAGTCAAAGGGAATTTTGGACCGAGTATAATTTCAAAAAAAGATATATACGAACCTGGCCCTGGCTGCCGATCGGCCTAGCTCAGGATTCCACACTCTGATATGGAACCCTCATCTCTACTGCTTAGTACGGATGGTTATACCTTTCGTGAAAGTAAACTTAAACCAGTTACTGTACTCAGGAGAACTGCACAGACCACTAATGAAGTGGTGATGTTGCATGATGGGAAGAGGAAAGTATTTTGTGGTAACGAAACATGTATTGTGAGCCTCATTCAAGTTTATGTATTTGTTTGCATTAGCTTTTTTATTTTAATTAGTATTTATCTATTATTAGGTTTATAGTTAAGCTGTTAGATATCATTCCTTTGATTTCATAAGGGTTAGATCCTGGTTCTGTGAGTTAAATGCCTATAACAGCATAATTACAGCTTTATTAACGTCATCTGCATGTGCTGAGTGACAGTAGAAGATGTATTTTTAAGTTTCCATCTCAGCACCAGTCAAAAAGTGTAAATAACACACAAAAAAGCAAACACACACTCGATGTGCTGCTAATTTGAATGGTTCGTTAACGTCTGTATGATTGACATGTGATATGAGCCGGGATGCAAACAACAAAAAATAGCGTTGGATTGGTTATTTGATTTTTACAGAGAGAGAAAAGTTCTCTGTTCTCGATTAAATGTTGATGAGTGAGAGACGAGCATCAAAGGCAATTCCTCTGCTCGCTAATATTTACTCTGTGGTGAATCAGAGCTGAATCCACATGCAGACAGACGCTGGTGGGGTGAGTTCTTTATTACAGCTCAGTCAGGGATGAGGGGGCGGTGGATGGATGTGACGAGGAGGAAACCAGGGGGAGGCTAAGCGGGGGGGGGAGGAATCCTGGGAACGGGATCTGGTTGGCGGGCTTGGCCAAGTCCGGCGATCCCGGAGACAAGGAGAACCGGTGTAAGGTAAAGCCCGCAGGCAGGTAGGCAAACAAACTACCAGACGGGAAAGCCCGGTGGATGTACTGGAGTAAGAGCTGGAAGAACATCGACAAACCGCGCTGAGCTCAACCATCCGGCGGGGACGGGCTGTCACTGCAGAACTCTGGTTGGTGGGAGGGGCGGTGATGGCTCCATGACAGACAGCTGATTCCTGATGATGGGCAGGTGTATAGAGAGAAAGAGAGAGAGAGAGAGACAGAGGGCAAAGAGGGAGGAGAAACAAGCAGACACACAAAACACGACCTCACACATACAGACAACAGAAAATAATGAAAAATACTCCTACAACAAGCAGGAGGAGGAGGAGAACGGGTCATAGTGTGACTCACCAGATGTCGACTGTGGATATAAACCTGCTGTCGCTCGGGTGTCTCACGTTGTTTCCTCCTTCCTCTTCCACTTCCTGCCCGGTGACTGTTTCCTGAATTCCCTTCACTGAAACAACTTATCGCCCAGATGCTTAAAAACACAGACTGAACAAGGATGAACGACATGGTGGCTTCCCTATAGAGAAGCCAGAGCATCTTAATCACTATAGGTCATAATTCCTGTTTCCTCCTTGTTAGTGGATGGGAGAAAATATGCTTCAAATTATATGGAAACATCATGATTGACAGCTAAGTCCATGGAGAGTTGAAGACAATGAGACGGATGCATTTACTTTGAAATCTTCTTTTAGCTTTGCATTATTTATTACATTTTCACCAATTTCCCAGGATATAATTCATGGATCTTCATAAAAAAACAATTTGGCATATTAAGGGTACTGGTATCTATATACGTGTAAATCTAGTTTGATTCATGTATAACACAGTCAACATCTTCTACTATGTACGTGACACTTTCTATACAGGCAACACTATTAAACCATTGACATCATTCTGCAGGGACACTGTTTCTCTGCATCCTGGACTTTGTGCCACCCGGGAAGATTGTGATTTGTTTAAAGGAACACAAACCATGCAGAGTGTTTTTCCCCCTATAGCGGAATGATAATGAGCACAGCACGACTGTTCCGCTGCTGTGCAGATACGTCTGGTTACAGACTGCAAAGACCACCGGGCTCGTGACGTCGAGCAGAATACGGCATCTGATGAAATGACAAATCAATGACAAATCAATAGTGAGAAATAGCACTGACGTCACCAAACCACGACACATTAGTGCATATTAATATTCCTTTTGGAAACATAAGAGGCGTAAAAACATGCTTACAGTGATGATGTATCCATCCCCAGCTGTCTTTACTCTCTTCCATCCCCTCCAGCTGCTGTATTCTAATATCTAATTTGTCCACTGCTCCTGTCTGTGCCTGCTGCCGTCTTGTCAGGGAAAGGTCACTCTGGCCCTCAAAGCAGAGAGCACACTTTCTCCTGGGAAATTAATGGAGCCTTCACTTTACCGCAGCTCTCTTTCTTTGTAATTTGCCGGCATTGACTCGGAGGATGCCTTGAAAAGGTAAACGTACACTTAGCCAGGTACAGAGACTGGAAACAGATGGATTGTGCGCTAATGAATTCAGAAATAGGAGAAGGAGGCTTCTCGGTTTTTTGTCTTTTTTTTTCGGGAAACGAGCAGGTGGAAAGGAACAGATTGTGTGTGTGTAAACATTGTCACTCTACAATCTAGTGTGCGTATGTGTGTGGGTGTGTGTGTGTGTGGGTGATAGACAGAGAGAGAGAGACTGTGCATCAGCATCAAGGCAAAGTTATTCCTTTTGATTCGATTTAATTTTACTGCATCCAGCGGAGGTGTCAGTGGGAGGCTCGTGAAGCCGTTGCGACAGCCACCGACCCTCCCTCCCTCCCACCCACCCATCCGCTTTCTAACATTACGTTATTGATGATGCTCTCATCCTCCCAGACAATCGCCGGGGATCCACGGACAGACGAGGGAAATATGTCTTCATTCTGCTGTCAGGAAGGTTTATGGGCAGTTGATGCTCAAACGCCCAGCACTGCCTCCGGAATGGATGATCGGTGGAGGAGGGCAGGAGTTGTGGGAGTTTGCAGGTTGAGGCAGCTCCGACGGTCACTCAGGCTTAAATCTGGAGCATTAAGTTCATTAGGATGTGATAGATTGGGGCACAAATATCAAGGTGACACTTAAACCTACACACTTTTTTCACGTTTGTTTATAACTATCTATTATAGTTCTATATCCTGCAGCACAGTGTACAAACAACTTGACATGAATAAGCTATTTCTCTTGAAGGACACCGTCTTCTTCTTTAGCATTTTTTAATCTGTGGGTGCTCAGCAGATCCCTGACGGCTGTTATCCATTATATTGGAGCTAAATACGTCCTCGACTGTCCAGTTGTTACAGCGGAAGTCTGGACGAGCTCGATAAATCACACATGCAGAAACTAATGGAGGTCTGCGAAAACCATTTATAAGAAAAGTCCTCTGTGCGGGAGGAGAGGATTGGGTTCTGTTCGGGGGAGAACTTGTTTTCAGACGCCGAAAAGAGACTTTAATTCAATTGAGAGCAAACTGGTGGACTTGGCATCGCTCAGGGAGAACTGGGATTCTGCCAAGAGCAAAGTTTCAAGCAGGAAGGATTCAGTCTCGATAAGGCTCTTTGTTTTCCTGCAGTGCAGAGAGGAAGCGGTGTCATTGTGAGAGATAAACGAGTGGATGTAATTCTGTGGAGTTCCACCTCTGTGTTTGCAAATCTGCCTTCAACATCTCAAACGGGGGAATAATTCAATGGTTTGTTCATACATGAGGTTGTATCGTGTAAATCTGGTATTTAAAAATACATATTTGAGTGTGGCTATGGTTTATAGATTCATGAACCTGGAAATAACCTTAAAAAACCAAATGTATGCATAAAACGATCTAGTTAATGTGTTAAATGTCACCTAATGTTGACGGTAGCCTACATGATTTATTTATTAATGCTAAGATTCTTCACTGTGAAGTTTCAGCCTCCATAATCAATTTCCATAATTGATAAATGCTGCTTCATATTTGCCGTGTGGCCAAACAACAACGATTTCTTTCTGAAGCGGTGTCACGTCGTCTTTTTTGTCCCCACGGTGAAGCACGTGACAGAAACCTGAGAAGCACCGGGCTCCACCGGCCCCTCGAACGGATCGATACCTGTGATGTGTGTGTTGAGTGTGCAGCGAATCCAACTGGACGGAGCGGAGACTCTCTCTCTTCATAGCTGCAGGCGAGGTATGATGGAGTGGAGGCCAAACCGCGGGGCCCCTCTCAGGTCTCCGCTTGGTGCCTGAGGCGTCCACAGTTCAAAGTCCACAGCGCGAAGGACATTTTGAAGAAGACACAACGCTGGGATGAGTGAGAGTCTATCTGGTGTTTGTGAAAGAATCCACAGGGATACGTGGAGGGCATGAAATAACAATAGAGTGAGAGATACTGGAGAATGAACAGACAGGATCCTGAGGACTCAGGACACAGGAACAAAAACGTGTTTCATCTTTTCATGAAGGTGTCCTGAAGAAACGGAATTTTACAAAACCTTCCCAAGTGCAGATCTGCAAAAACTTTTGTCTATGAAGCTGAAACCACAACAACAATGGCAGCTAAGTGATGGTTTCTCTACATTTGTCTAGCGCTACTTGGTCAAGTGTAGCATCACTGTCAGTCACAGGCGTCTATGTTCTTCTCTGGTAAATGCTGGATCGGTGATGTCGACTTTATCGCCACCTACTGGCCGTTATGCCTGTTCTAGTTTGGAGATATTTTGAAATAAGAAGGTTGTGTGGATGTAGCTTTTCTTTCAAACAAAGGGGATAATATCTATTCAAAAGAATATCTGCAGTAGTATAGACAAGGCCTGAGTATACAAAGATATTCACCATTTATCCACTTATTTCTATCTACTTAAAATAAATACGTTTTGCCACAGAAGAAGCCATTTCCCTGCCTGTGGCTGTTCTTACGGAGGTGTACACCCAGTGTAGCAGTGGCCAACCAGGACAAATGTGTTCCACCGCACCATTGGCCTAGTGGAAAGAAATCGATATTGCACCGGCCCTGCATGTGTGTCTCTGCACTGGCCTCTCTGGGTGTGCCTGTCAGTCAGAGGGCACATGAGAACACACTGCATACATGTTCAGGGACTGTGTTGTACACAGAGTACATGTGTAATCAACCAACAAGCCAAGCCACCCCCCCCACACCCACCCCCCTGCTCCTCACACTCATCCTCAGATAAGTCTGTGCACACCCTCTGCAAGACGGCCGGGCAAACATTGTTCTTACACAACATGTACTGTACATTTGAGAGAACATGGGGCCTGTGGGATTATGCTTCGCTCGGCTGTGATTATATGGTGGAGAATTCCTTTCAAAGTGTCCCACTTCTGGGCTGTGGGTGGGTGTGTGTGTGTGTGTGTGTGTGGGGGTGGGGATTAGGGATTTGTAAATGGAGAAAATGTGAGTGAAGCCTGCTGGTCAGATGTGAAACAGTGGGAGAGCCGTGTACCTCGCTGCTCTGCCCCTGGTGTTGATCTGCTCCTGAGGGGATTTAAAACATCAACCTTGCCATTCCATCCTTGTCACTTTGCACACGGCAAACACACACGCCAACACACGCACACACACATGCTCACACGCACACGCCACCGTGAAGAGTTAATGCAGATGTTGTGTGTCATGTCCCACGAGGTTTTAACCCCTTTCCTTGTAAACGGTGCTTTGCGGTAATCTCACTTTCCCTAATCTGCCTCTCTGCAGGTCTTCGGAAGCCGCAGCCAGCTATTACCAATATGTTCCCACCATCCCCTTTTTGCTTTCTGCAATTGGAAAGCTATGATGTGATGATATTGCCTGAATGTGCCGCTCTGTGACAGTGACATGTTTCCCTTCTTCCCTGTGCACCGGCGCCGTGCACACAACAGTTCTCTCCCACCCACGCCAACCTGTAGCGCCGCTCTGCCGGTATCATGTCAGTACTCCTATCATTCCCTGACTGAGAGGCACTAAGCTCATAATCTAACTTGCAGCCGGCAAATCCTATTGTTTTCATACCGATGAGAGGGACACGAGTGAACCGGCGGTGACAAGTGACCTCTGTGAGCAGTGTGTTGGTCGTCACACGGGCATCAGTGATCAATAGCCGGCTAATCGTGAGCTCGCTGCCTGTCTTTGTTATTGACTGTCTGCTGGAAATAATACAAAAAAAAGAAATAGCTTTCCTCTTGACCTCATTTTGCTGCACTGCAGTACATTTTGAAAGCTGACGTGAAAATTGAAAATGTATATTTAGATGCAGAATGTTGTGGAAAATGCACCTCACCCCCCCCCCACCCCCCCCGGACGTTCACCAGTCGATTCCTGTATCAGCTTGTTCCACTCTGTATATTGTTAAGCACAAGGGAGCAGCATGCAGCATTTGTCACCGAGGTGTCACCGGTGTGTAACAAGCCGTGCTCGCTAGAAACCCCCACCCCACCCCCCCACGTTCTCGAAGTCTATCTGGGTTAAAACTTGTCTTCCTCGAAACAACAACTCTAATCTCTTTCAATATCTCGGCTTGACGTGTCTCATGGAGGGGACACGAGGGGGGGGTTAAAGAAAAGTCTGTGCTTTTGGGTGACTTTTGCTGAGGCAGGCAAAAGTGTGGACAATTCAGAGGGTGCAGATATTTGTTATTCTTTTTTTTTCATAATATAATTTAGTTGAAGAGAGAGGGTGCACCGCCGATCAATAGCAGGTCAGCAAATGATGGATGGCGGCGCGATTACTAATTTCACTGTGAGACAAATAACTCACAGCTGAGACCTCACAGCTGAGAAATAGAGGGGATGGCAGACAGAGCTACAAGAGGGGGGGAACCTCTGCACCCCTCCAATCCACTTCCCTATTCACACAACCATTCATCTCCATTGCTTCTGCACTGCCAGCTTTCACTCCCGCTCTCCCAGGCGTCATAATGACTGCTCGGGTAATCACATATGGGAACCAGTGCGCCACTAACTTTGGTGTCTATGGGAAATCAGGTCATGGCGGGAGTGTAGCGTTCGATCTCCACGGTTCTATGCGCGTTATTGATGCCCGGTAATAGGAAGGGTCAACAATGACGTGTACCTGGGATGTGCTGCAGCCTTAACTATCGATCCTGGATCGGGAACCAATAATCCATTCCTGTTTATCATTTCAAATGTTTCTGTTTTGGATCGGACATTCAAAACTACAAACAAAAGATGATCTTTGTTTGCCTTCCAATGTGATGGATGGATCCCGAGGGAGCAGGAGAGGTCAGGGAGAGAGAGAGAGAGAGAGAGAGAGAGAGAATGATGGGACGTGTCCAACTTTCTGTGTCTCTCAACGCTCAGATGAACTCATTAGAAGTTAATTAATCACAGGAATCGATCTGTTGTCACTCTTCCCCCCCCACAAGGCTCCACTGGATTCCGGGTCTCGGATTCTGCTCAGCCGGTGGAAATACTGAGCTCTGTCTCTCTCTCTCTCTCTCTCTCTCTCTCTCTCTCTCTCTCTCTCTCTCTCTCTCTCTCTCTCTCTCTCTCTCTCTCTCTCTCTCTCTCTCCCTCTCTCTCTCTCTCTCTCTCTCTCTCGGCCCTGTGTGGCGTCCGTCCTGGCGCCGCTGTGTGTGTCAGCGGGTAGCATGAGATGACAGATCCGTGTCTGGGATGTGGGACGACCAATAGGACAGAGGTTGCTGAGAATGATTAGAGACTCTAATTGAGTGTTAATGCAGTATAGATTTTCATAGTGTATCAAATTATTTCACACCAGGCAAAAACTCAGAGAATAAATAAACAAACACATTTTTTACTCATTTAACAGAACTGACGATTTTGTCTGAGAAACTGTTGCATTTTTCAGCTTTGACCTCTTGTTCCTCTTTTGTTCCTAATTAAATACAAACCAGTGTCCATTGAAAGGTCCAGTGTGATTTAGTGATGATCCATCAGCAGAACTTGGATATAATTTTGTTTTTATATATTATAAATTATCATACATTGGAGGAAAAACTATGAATCGCCCTCTTCCACGGACTCGACCATGTTGTATTTCTACAGTAACCCAGAATAGACAAACTCTCTTTCTCTGATTATAACCTAAAATAAATATTCAGCCTCACTGCTTGATGACAGTTGATCCTACAACTGAACCTTAAAACTTAAAAATGAAATTCCATCAACACTGGTATCTCTCCCATGAACCTTTTAAAGACTGAACCGTGTGGTTGAATCTGGAAAAGTCCCTCGACTCCATAAAAGCCGGGGAGATGAGACCGTGTGAGTCTAAACTGAACCAAGTCAACAGCCCATAACTCACCACATTATTCAGATAAATGAATCATCGGCTCAACTCTCGACTGCAGCAGGACACTTGACCACAGATCCAGCTGCTGCTTAAAATAAAAGGGCAGGAACTGCATGAATAATCGAGTGCTTACGAGAGAAATGATGCAAAATAATAAAGAGGTCCAGTGTGTGGCAGCTCTGAGGAGGGGATCACCTTGTTGTTGGATGCAGTCGAATGGGAGATTGGTTGTGTAGAATAATAACGTGAAGCCATCATGCACCAGAATCTTAAAGTAATATTTCAGCTTGTAATAACATCTCCAGTAGCAACTCTGAGGGACTTTCTTTAAATATGATACAAACTTTAACTTGAATTCAAAGTATACCTGATTAGATGTTTCCGGTCAGAGGTCAAAGGTCACATGTTTCCGGCCTCTTGGACGTGATCTCTCAAATCTGTTTTCAGGGAATTTCCTCATATTGTGACCAGTGGATCAAAGATGAATTGGTTTGCAGTGGAAAGACTGGAACTGCTCCGTTTGGCAGAACCACACAACCTCAGGGCTGTGATTCATTAATTCCATGTCAACCGCTTCCTCATAGAATGTCAATACAGTCTGATTCATGTTGTTGCTTCACAGACTAGAGAACTATCACATTGCTGAACTGCTCTGGATTCTGTTTCTACTCCAACTTACTGAAAGTTGAAAAAAGACAAATCCTTGGCACTTTCCTTGTAAAGCTTTTTAAAAACTGTTTTGATAAATACCAGGAAAGACTGGTAATGTCACAGGGCGACGCAATAACACATGAATACATGTGCTTACAATGGTTGGATTTGATTGTTGAAGCACCGAGTTGTTTTGTGTGTGTGTGTGTGTGTGTGTGTGTGTGTGTGTGTGTGAGTGCGTCTGTGAACGGGAAATTGCTTTTGTCGGCAGGCCTGACCTCCTTGGTTCAATTTGCCTGAAAGATTTGTCATCTCCAGTACAGACTGCAAATAGTTTGAGGGGGGTGGGGGGGGTGGGGAGGGTGGGGGGGGTGTTTGAGCTAAACCCCATCGTACGGACACACGCACACACTCACGCTCTGGATGCATGAATTCATCGGACACTGTGATTAATCATTCAGCGGCGTGTAATCTCCTGTGTCCTGGGAGGCGGCAGTGGGCAGGTAAAGGGTCTTTGTTCCAAATGCAAACAAACAGAAAATCCCTGTTATTTCCTTGCCACTTCATTTGCTTTGCTCACTCGCCCAGACACACACACACACAAACTACCACCACCACCTGCCCACCCCCCTTTCTGACATTCTGTTGCACAGGGATAAAACTTAGTCTACATCTCAAGAGGAGAGCAGAGTGCACGGGGCTGGAAATAGAACTGTCTCTGTGCTCGCTGCCCTCAGTGCAACAACTCATGGTGCTGACTGCTGCCATCTTTTTTTTTGTTGTTTCATATGCCACAGGGGCGAGGAAACTACCTCTGATATTTGGAGTCAGGGGGATGAATTATTAATCCATTATTTGGTCGGGTTTTATTTGGTTATGCAACATAAAAGGGACTCGGGCGTCCGACAGATGTTTGGAATCAGAGGCCGTATTAGCAAAACTTAAACATCCCTCGTTTGATTCCATTATGTATATTTAATATATTAATATTAAACTGATGCATTAAGATTAAAACACGCTGTTTGCCTCTTTGATCAAACGGAGCTGCCGTCATTGGCCTGTGATCGTTTTCGACTCTTTGTTTGTTTTCCACCGCGGGGAGATAATTCATAATTCACACAGTCACCGTGCGTCCTGTTTCAGATGACCTACCTCTAAATCCAGCTGCTGTTGGTTACACATGGTTGTCGTTTGTGAATCTATAACGGCCTGTTGTAACCAGCCCCCCCCCTCCACACACACACACACACACAAACACACACACAATCTACTGTACCCTGTGATCTATTTTAAGGTGTTTTCATGTCCACAGCTCTACTTATACCGGACGACTCCCGGGAGTGAATACTTTTTTTCCCGATTGTGAGAAAAGAAGTGGTGGGAAAGAAGAGCTCATGTGTGAAGCATCTACCGTTCCGTGGATACGAGAGGAGGAAGAGAACAGGATCAATGGCTACGTTCACACACTAGATCCATATTTTGGGGGGGGAATGAATCTGTTATCTTTTATTGTCTTTTCAAATGTGTCCAGCTTGTGCAGAGGAAGAAGAAGATGCTGACGTTGTGTGGACGGAGGGAACAAGGAGAAGTCTGTGAAAAATGGAGGCCACAGATTTGACGTGTTTATAGTTAAATTAGACTTTTTCAAACACAGATCGTTTACGATACAACTTCTCAAGTTCTGCTTGTACAGACGTGTCCAGTTACTTATGAGGTCTTAAACTCACTGTCCCTCCACTGACTAACTCCATCGCAGCTTTCCTCCATCTTTGTGTTCATCAGGTGAAAACATGTCCCCCATTTATGAGGAATGTCTGATCTGTACCTGATTCAGAACCACGTATGAAAGTGGCCCAAACATCAGATTCCATGTGATTTGTGCTGTTTCCCTTCAGATCTGTGCCACAGCGGAGGGAACACATCTGACTTGTATCACAGCTTTCATCATGTGCAGATCATCTCGTCTGTGTGTTATCTGTTGAGCTTGTACTAGTATTGACAGTACACATGCAGCACCATGTTCCTCACCTGTAGATTCCTGAATGTAACAGCTTTAACATTTTTTCACGCCTATAATAAGAATTTCAGTCCGATAACTCGTGTTTGTAAAGATTCTCACAGCAGCAGAACATGGAGGCTCCGACCTCGTGGCTCCACAGGAGGGTCAGACTGAAGCAGGGCAGTGGAGGCAGTGAATAGAGAAGGAGGGAGAGATGGGAAATGTTGCAGCTTAAATGGACCTGTGAATAAGGATGGTGCAGATTGTGGAGAGTAACACACGTCGTGGTGTAGTGCATCTCGCAAGCATCACTCCATTTGTGCCGATTTACTTTTTTATTTCTACGGCACTGAGCTTAAACAAGATGACATTGTGCTTTACAAAATGCACGAGAAGAAACACAGATAAAAACAAGAGTAATGACGTTTACATAATATAAATCATTTAGAAACAAACATCAGCTAAACTAAAAGTGATGGTACAAATGAGGAGGTATGCATTTTATTATTTAGAAACAAAAAACTAAATGTGATGTGTTATTGTCTTGATATATAAAAAATGTGAATGTTACATGTCAATAAGAGAAGCACATTATTAAAAGGAGTATAGTCAAAGTGCTTTACAATAATGAAGAATTGATGGATGAGGAGAATGCATTAAAAGACAGTAGATAACATTTCCAAAAAGTATTAATAATTGAGATTCTCAGAATCAGAAGATTAAGAAGATAGGACTTTAAACTGGATTTAAAAGAGAAAAGGTCTCTGATCCATCCACAGTTAAGATGAGTAGGAACTGATGTTTTGGAATCAGGAGATCATTGACGTAAAGAGGGTCTGGACCGTTTAGAGTAGAAGCTGTATTTTGGATCACTTGTTTCTGGGAAGGTGGAGTAAGACTTTGTATTTTGATTTAGCATAAGTCCCTTTTTACTCTAAAACTGTACATCCAAATTTATCCTTAAATTCTCTGAACTCAATCATATTTGCCGTGGATTTGGGATTAAGAGACGATTCAGTGTCGTCACGCAAACCTTCTGAAGTGGCCCCTTCACATTCTTACAGTTGAATACGTCACTCAGAAGAAACTAAAGAGCCAAGGCAACATAACACTCACTTACTGAACAATCTTTTCTTTAACACAACAAAGACGTATGAGAAACTGAGCTTGATTCCATCTTAAAGAACCGTGAGCTGCTCATTTCAAAACAGATGAACCCGTCAGCCGCTGCTTCACCTCTCGTCGGATGCAGTGACCCGTAATCCTCGGCTCGGAGCAGGAAGTGATTACATCCCGTGATGCGCTCTGTCAAAACCGATGTTAATATTATGGGATTTCACGTTTTTCCCTTGAAAAGCTCAAACTATTGTCAAATATTAACAAACAGGGAAAATCGGTTCTGCCAACAATTTAATTTCACTGGGATAAGGGTCTATTTCCTTTTTGAAAACCACTGTACAGGCGTAATTAGGTCCAGTGTCATGTTATTAGTCTTGACAGTCATTGGGTTACACTGGAACTGGGAAGAGGCAGAGAATCATCTCTCCCACCAACCCTCCAGTGCTCCAGCCACAAACCAGATTGAATTCCATCTAATCCAGTCCTCGCTCATGCTACATGCGTTTAGCGTGTTATGTGGTTTTAAATACGCCAGTTTCCCGACCACACAAGTCTCCATTAACCCCTTCCTCCCATTGTTCAAGAGTCATTAGGTTTTTCGCTCGTGCCTTTTGAAAGACGTCTCACCGAGTCTTTAAACCCATTAACTCCTCGTCGGCTCGCACTTGACTGATTAATCCTCTCGCCTCCTGAAAGCCTCGTTGCTCGTTCGCAGGTATCCAGGGGTGACTGGCCTGGAGGCGCTGCCATTTCCCTGGGTCTAAATAGCCAATTAGCCGAGACCTTGGTAACCACGATGAGGCAACCATTAGTAATTAGCCATTGACATTTTGGCTGCAGGAGCAATGTAATAGCGAACCGATGTTCAGACTGAACGACCCGTTTCATTGAATCGCTGGTGATTCACAGGTCTGGAACCAGGCTGATATAACAGTTGAGGTGTGGCCAGTGCGATGGATCAGTGCTTTTCACATCAATCATTTTAAATCTTCATCTTCCAGTGACGCCTTCTTGGGAGGATTTCACTCCACATAACTCAAGCGATAGAATTTAATCAGTTTCTACATAGTGGGAGATTAAAAACATATATCGCTCATGCTGTGTTTTTGACAACCAAGGGTCTTAATTTTTCCTTTTCTTTTTCAAATCATCTTTGTAATCCAGTCTCATGCATGACAGAGGACATTGAGCATTACCCTTTCTAACTGTGCGTCAATATTCATCAACTGTCTTGAATATATTGTGTGCAGTAAAGCACAATAAGCACTCAATATTAAAACTCAAATTAAAATGATTTAAACATGATTCAATAGTTCAACATTTGTATTTTGACATCATCTTCCTATGATAAACCAGTGGAAACGTTTGTGAGTCTTATTCTTGTGAGCTACAAATCTGTGTGTATAGTTATCTACACAATCTGTGTCTGTATCTGGCTGCACAGTTTGAAACCAGTTGGAAACCAGTGGGTGTAGACGTCAAACTATATATATTTATTTATTTATGTGTGTGCTTATTTATAAAAAGGACCAGGTGGGGTATATTTTATTTTTTATATCACTTCCCATTTTAGATGTTCACGACAGTTTCATTCTCGTCCCTGTGTCACAGCTTTAAAGAAGTGAAACAAGAGGAAGGAAATTAAAAAAAACATGAGTCAACTTAAATCCTGAAAAATATTTGAGATGCTGCTTTTCTCATTAACACTGTTTAATTAAGTAAAGGCTTCTATTGGTTCATTTGAATAACACCTTGTTCACACTGACTGCATTAAAAGAAGCAACATAATCACAAACTTCTATTAGCAATGGAGAAGTAAGAAAAATATCTCTTCCATTGATTAAAGGGATGAAAGGTTCAGTTCAGGTTGAAGAGCATCACTGGAACCTTTCTGTGATCAGAGTGGGCTGCTTGTGTTTGTGCAAAGTGACCGGTGCATGGGTGAGAAATTAATGTGAGCAAAAAAGGATTCAGCTCATTAGTTTTATTGTCGTGATAATGTAATAAGCTCACCTGCAGAATAAAGAGGAGGAGTGACACATCAGGCTTTTCCTCCGGGGCCGGGTGTGAGTCGGGAGCTGTGACAGGCCGGGCGGCGGGCGGCGTGAATCTACCTTTCAGCCGCCTGTCAACAGCCTCCTCCTGACCTACATCCTCCGACACGGACAATAGCGGCACAGAGAATATTGTGGCATTAAGAGCAAGCAGGGCAATTTTTTTTTATCAGGCCTCCCGATGCTGTGGGCACACGCTCGCTTGCTCCTCCCAAATCCGGGGCGAGATTTTTATCAAGCTTTTCCTGTCTCAATAATACATCTTTTGTTATTTTTACCCACCAACAGGCAGAGTAGAAAATATTTCAAGGCTTTTAAAATCAATTTTTCATGAGCCTTGTGGCCTTCTGGGGTAATATGCTACCGTGGCCGTGTTCATTTTAGCGGTACACAAATGTTCAAAATATTTTGGAAGCCTCGGGGTGAAACACAAATTGCTTGTGAAGGAAGAAGGGAATGATGTCTAATAAAGTCAGTGCAGCCTTGTCATTCCTTGTAGTGGATGCTCTGGTTGCTCCCAGGAGAAAAGAAAAATCCAAGCTTTTCATTTGAAGGAACCAGAGCAGTCGCGTGGAGAATGTCAGCATTTTTTATAAATCCTTCGTAGTCGGAAGTTTTCAAAAAGGAATTCATCCTTTATTTGTAACAATAGTCCGGCCAACGATGATCAATACCGACCTCAGACAAAACCAAATTACCGTCATATGACACAATAGGGTTTTCCTTGTTCCCAGATTGTGGTGGGTGGTGAGAGAGGCAGAACCACAGTAGAGGACTCAATGTGGCTACATGGCTTTATCATGACATGCATGTGTTTTTATTGTTAGTTATATAGATTTGTGGTATATTATGGGTCTAAGCCTCCTGCTCACAGCTGCATGCGGGGGACCGCAGCAGTATTCCTGAGGATAAGGTCTCATTTCACTGAGCAGCACCTCCGCATGTTATTTTTCTCTTTACTTCACCCGCTCCCGTTTCAAAACATCGCTTATTGGTATTTCTGAGGCTACAGCACACTTAGATAATGTCAGATGTTGCTCTCTCAGCGAAGCCTGAGCGAGAGGAAACACGGCGCAGAGTGTAAGTAACCGAGGAGGAGGAGGAGGAGGAGGAGGAGGAGGAGGAGGAGGAGGAGGAGGAGGAGGAGGAGGAGGAGGAGGAGGAGGAGGAGGAGGAGGAGAAGGTGTAGGAGATGCATTCAAAATGCCAACAGCTACAGTCTCATCTGTAAAACACCCGGTTGACATTTACCTGACAGCAGGGCACTGGACGAGTGTAGAGCTGCCTCCTCCCTTCCAATCTCCATCCCTCGTGTTCCTCTCCTCCTCCTCCTTCTCCTCCTCCTCCTCCTCCTTGTCCTCTTTGTCTTTCCTTTCCTGTCTGCACTAATTGCCCCCCCACCTTCATCCTCTCCTGTCTCCTCTAAACTCCTCGCCTGTCCGCCACCACTGCTGATCAGCCGCCCCGCGGGCGAGGGCGCCGTCTCGGGGCCGAGACCCGTGCCTGATAAATGAAGATCCAGCCTTGTGCTTCCGAGGGGGGGGCCCTGGAGCACATGTGAGGCTAAATCACCGCCATTGATTGTGCAGCTTCAAGTCACCGACAAAAGGCTGCGATCACTCATCTTGTTAAAAGCGGATTATCTGTATCTTGTTACACCCATAAAGATTTCTCTTCCTTCCTTCTCTCTCCCATTTTAACACATTAGCTGTTTTTCTTTGGCCTAATTTGCCGAACGGGTAAAACTCCACGTTGGGTTTTTGTCTCCGGTTTAACTATGGATTTTAATGCTGTTTGGTGTGCTTTGATTTTCTGGCTGGTAAATTAGACTGGTCAGTGAATGTGTTGTTCAGCGCTCGGCCTTGTCTGCTTCTTGTTGTTTTGTATTCTGACCCCGGCGGGTTTTACACAAGAGTCCTTTGTTGGATCCATGAGATGAATTATCAACTCCTCCTCAGCCCGTTGTTGGGAGTAGTGGTGCCTGTGATCACCAGGTAGCTTTACACTGACCTTAACTGCAGTGATTAACATATCTTGTAAATATATCCATCAAGTAATTCGTCGCCATTTATAAGAAAACGAGACACGATGGCACGCTGTCCTTCGGTGCAGGGTTGTGTCCTCCGTGTTGTGATTCATGAGTAAATTAGACTCGTTCTGTTCAGTCTCTGTCATCTGCGTTTCCAAGACGGGATGAAAACACACGGGTGAACCTGTTTGCATATTGAGGAGGAGGAGGAGGAGGAGGAGGAGGAGGAGGAGGAGGAGGAGGAGGAGGAGGAGGAGGGCTGTAATGACAAATCACTGCCAAGTCCTATTTACCCCATTGGGCTCTTTGTCCAGGCTGATTGCTCAATGCAGGCGAATGACAAATGAACGGTGGAGAGAATGGGAACAGCAGCGCGTCAAACCTGCTGGTAAATAAATCCATTAAACAGAGGTGTAGGTCTCTGCTCCATATAATTGCAGCCTGTGCAGGTTAATCTATCCTTTCACTTAAAAGTCCCCCCCGGCTCTTAACCCTGACGTCAATAGAACTAATACACACTGTACTAAGAGCCATATACATTACACACCATGAGAGTGGACTGTGGCCAGAATGGCTTCACTGCAAAAAGAGTAAATGCAATAAAAAAAGTTTGAAAAAAGAGGAGAAAGGAGAAGAAAAGCAGAAATGTCACCGGTCTGAGAAGTGAATGTGAATGTGGCTGCAAATCTATAAAGTTGAAGGGGTCTTTCAAAACCAGATTAAAAGGATAGAAAGGATTAAAGAACTGTTGCTTATAACGTGCACAGTTAAATGAAAAGGCTGAACGGACACAAAATCAATAACCCCTTTAAATCTGCAAGGGGGGGGGGAGAGAAATACAGTAGGATTAATAAATATCCTGTTGTGATGGGGAATGATGATTTAATTCTTCTCCCCACACAGCGGCCACATCTCTCATGATTGTCTGACTTTAATCAATATCATGTCCTTCGTTGTCAGTTCGATACGAGTCCGGTGAGAAGCCCCCCTGGGATTCATAAGGGGCAGCGGATGTCGTTGGTCATTCACAGAAGATAAAACTGTTTAGGGCAGATATGAATGTGGGAGGATACTGGTCAAGATGCTGCAGAATAATCCCATCAAGTCCAGTCCTGGTTCCAGATGAAGTCTGCATCTCCACCCACTTCCCTGTTGAACAAGCAGCTCTGGTGTTCATACCGTGAAAATGTGTTTCTCTCTCTTAAACTATGAAAACTGACTCAGAGGGACGAGCGGAGACAGTTCTGACACTGAGATAAGCCCGAGAACAAGTGACAGGAAAAATCCAATGAAAGGGAACAACACGAACACGCAGCCTTTATGTAGATCATCACTTTTAAGTCAGATTACACTGCTGCTTTTCATCTGCCGTGAACTTTGAATTGAAGTTATTAAAACATCATTTACAAATCTGTGTCTGTTCAGTGGTGCAGATTCATCATTTCAATCATTGCTGTCTTTGTCAAGACGGGTTGGAAGTGTGTGTGTGTGTGTGTGTCTGCGTTTGTGTGCGTTTCTGTCGAAGACCAGTTAATTAGGGCCAGTGTGTCCAATCGGGGACAAAAGCTGTGTCCCCAAGTGGGTCAGTGGATCAAGTTGGGTTTAGGGTAAGCTTAGGGGTTGGCAAGTCGTGGTTAGGGTCTCCTGTAAGTGAATGCCTAGGGATAGTGTGTGTCTGTGTGTGTGTGTGTGTGTGTGTGTGTGTGTGTGTGTGTGTGTGTGTGTGTGTGCTTGTGTTGATTTCCCACAAAGACCAGTTAATTGACGACAGTGGGTCCAATTGGAGACAAATGCTGTGTTTCTAATTGGTTCAGAGGGTAAGGTTGGGTTTAGGATAGCTTAAGAGCGGACAGGGTTAGTGTGTGGGAGCTGCTCTGTCAATTCCAGACTAAAGATTGGGTTAACTGGGGGGCGTGTATCCAATTGGGGACACCCCAGTGGTCAAGGTTAAAGATAAGGACTGCTTGCGGTAAGGAGCTGTGCAAGTAGCTGGTTAGGGCGAGTGCGTTGGTGTTGTGTGCATGTGTCTAGTGTAGTGGGGAGTAAGAGGTGTAACGGAGAATTAGCGCCAAATCCTAAACACCCTGGCACCAAGCCTGTTTCCCTCTTAGAATTCCAAGCTAAGTGCTCAACACAGACAAATGAAGGGAAAATGGAGACCCAGCGTGTTCCAGCCACTGGTTCATAAATCCATTGCAGTGGAGTGGAAGTGTCTGCTACATCTAATTACAACCAGTGGAGGTTAATCCCTGCTTTGGAGGGAAACAGAAACTCTCCAGTGTTTCTCCCTCTGAACCTTGAGTGCATCTATCACGTCTGGAAAAATATACGCCAACGCAGAGGACACCCAGCTCAACTTTTATTACCCACAATCCCTTGTTCTGCTGCTTTATCCAAGCAACATGCATTTAGAGGCCTCAGCTTCTGTGTCAAAACAAGTCACTTTATGCTAATTGCAATCTAAGGAAAACCACATTTCATTATTTCATCATTACTATTTCAAATTTGTGAAATATACCATCACGTGCCAGTGTTGTAAGCTGCCTTTGTTTAACTCATCCTCTTATATTGTCTTTAAAAAGCCCTTGAGTTCTGCTTTTTATTCCACACTCCACTAAATTCAAATTACACTAATATTCTAATTATGCCCAGATTTGTGTTATAAGTGTCTGGGAGTAGCAGTGACGGCATTTAGACTTCTGAATTAGTGCCATCTCCGAGTTTTGCAAATTGCCAGAGGACGCCAGTGGAGACCGAGTCCTAATCGTCTCACGGGGGAGCTGTTAAGTTAGTGTGTCCGTGAACAATACGGCAAATCAAGCCACGACAGCTCAGCAGGATTGTGTGATTGATGATGTGTTGTCCTTACAGTGTCTCGGGAAATGAACCCCTCTGTGGAGGAACATATTTGAATGAATGACTCTGAATTGCAAAATGGAAATTGAGTCCCATGCGCCAAGAACTACAGGAGCCAACGAGACACCTCCTCTGATTTATTTCCACAGATGCAGACGATGCTCTTGTGTCTGAGCGTGATCCTGTGAGAAGGTTAAATTTGAACTTTTTGCACAACACTTTCCAGCTGATTACATAAACGTAATGGCCCCTTCTGGAGTTGGTGTTAGTCTCGGAATGGAAAACGTGAGTATACATTTGCAAAAGGGTGCAGGAGAGAGCTAATCTCCCGCTAAAGCATAATGATGCAGAACCAGAGATTGCTGTAAACACAGACACAGTCAACACAGAGGCTTCAATCACATCGGGAGGATTTGAGGCAGCGTGGGAAGAGTTAGCGTTAGTATAAGACATTATCAGCGTGGAGAAGTGGCTGACACAGAATCGACCTCGTGTTCATGTTCGGCTTTGTTCCACTCGCTTCCATAACTCGATGCAATCTCTTCCTGGGAGTTTCTCATCCGTCTTTTCTGCAAAGTTGAATCAAGTTACAGGGATTTCTTCCACATTTTAACACGAATCGACATCCGAAACAGCAGCGGTAGTTAAACACTGAAACTTTGGATATTTTAACAAAGTTAAGAATAGAAAAGCTGTTAGATCATGAGCGAACAGACCACAATTCCCATCACAAGCAGAATGTATCAGCAAAATGGTGCAGCTACTTCTGTTCATTGTTTTGTGGTTGTCTCAATATCCGAAATGTTTTCCAGCCCTTTGACTAAAACATATATCTGCTCTTCTCATTCCTGTGGTTTTTTATGGACATGCCTGAGCTGTGTCCCAGTTCAGGGTGTAGGATCTTTAGAAGGATCTCGGTCTGTAGGTCGATGGCCGGACTAAGATAACAAGGTC
This sequence comes from Pseudopleuronectes americanus, assembly GCA_038501795.1. Classification (NCBI taxonomy): domain Eukaryota; kingdom Metazoa; phylum Chordata; class Actinopteri; order Pleuronectiformes; family Pleuronectidae; genus Pseudopleuronectes; species Pseudopleuronectes americanus. The sequence goes on along the minus strand of CM076718.1, from coordinate 2,841,500 downwards.
TGGTCTAAGGAGGATGTCCTAGTCCCTTCAGAGCTATATTTCGTTAGCTTTGGTATCGGGGACACGTTGAAACCTAGGATGAATCGTATGCTGCACACAAATGGAAATTGTCCTTTGTCAGCTGTGTTTGAAAGAGCCTTTGGTATAGAAGTGCGTAGTTGCTCTGCTGTAACACAATCAAGTGTAGCCGCCTTTCTTTATTGAGACATGGCTTTAGACTTGTGGTTCCTAGGGCTCGTGGGAGGCAGTGTTTGTATAAGAATGAACAAGACACCTTTTTAAAATGAATATTCCTACTTAATGCGTGGAAAATCCTTTAGTTCGATGAAGTTGTGCAGTTTGTTTCCCTAACGTCAGTGGGATTTTCAGGGTATGAGATCACAGGTACACAAACCAGAAGCATAGTTCGTATTCTTCACCTCTAAAACACTCGGGTAAAGTGAAGAATACTAAATCCAGATGACAGTTCAGATTATTCACACGGACGCTGAGCTGGAGGATTCGGAGGTGTGTCATCTTCCCAACAGATTAGCGCTGAGCCCCGAAGTAGCAAGCTAACATCTCCAAATTATCCTGACAGCGTAGAGGAGTGGATGTCGTTTGTGTTTACACATCTCTCTTAACACCGTGCACACAGGCGAATGTGTGCAAACACACAGACGCACACGTAACACAATTCCAATGAAGCGAGAGCTGGTCTATTTTTCTTCCTTTGAGTGCTAAACCAGCAGGTGACAGAGTTCTGGTGTGAGGGCGTCAGACGGAGATGACAGCAGAGCAGAGGCAGACGAGGAGGCAGTGGAAGTTATCGCTGCTGAGAGACGAGACACTGATGCAGACATTCCCAGTGGGGCAGTGCCGTGCCGAGCCGAGCCGGGGCCTGGCTGATTCATCCAGAGGAGCATATGTGAGGGAGATTAAAGCAGCAAACCACCAGATTAGAAGACTGCCAAGGTTCTAATGAGGAAAACGTGACAGCTTCTCTTTTTTTTAAAAGTAGCGAGTAATTTGTTTCCGCCCCCTTGACTTGCCATCAGATATGCATGATACAAAATTAATGGTTTGGGGAGGGAGATTATTGGGGACCGGGGATTGCAGCAGTAGGAGGTTTAAAGTGGTTAAATTAATTTTTTGGCAACCTCCACCCCCCCCCACCCTCCAACCACCACCAGTGTCTGTGGAACCGGGATTAAAACTAAAATGGCTTCCTCGAGGGAGCGACGCCGCGAGAGCTTGGGGGTTGTTTGCTGCTTTTCGCTAAGCCCGTGAAGTGTTCACAGCGGTTGTCAGTGTCGAACACTCACAGGGGTTTTTGCAAATCACTTCCTGTTGTGCTTACACATTGAATATGGCTCGAGAAGCCGAGTGAATTAAGGCTCGCTGTCGTTCAGAGGGTCTTGCAAAAAAAAAGAAAGCCGAGACAGTCGTCTGTGCCGGCGGATGAGCGCTGAACCTGAGCCAAGTGGCGGAAATCACCGTTTAAAATGTGTCTGCAAATTAGAGCAGAAAAAACTAAAAGACACACTTGAATGTAAATGCATGGCTGGAATAGAAGTGAGGGGAATGTCTCCAGAATGTTAAATGGTGGTTTGTGGGGCAAGAGCTGAGGAAAGCTGCAGGAAAAATATAGAAATTGATGCGTTACAATTAAAATTATGAATATTTGTATTGATATTAAGATCAACTACATCCTGAAGTCTATATCTCTGCGTTGATATATATCAAAGCCTCTTTCACAGAAGCCGCGGTGGAGATGCACCACCTGCCCTGTCCTCCCTGATACCATCACACAGAGCTGCTGCCTTGTCTCTTCTTTTCTTACCAGCTGTCATGTTCCTCCCGACTCTGTTTCCTGTGACTCCTGAACCGTAGCCTAGACCGCGGCCTACAGTAAGTGTAGCATATAACAGGTCACTGGAGCCACAGCATGGGAGCCGCACAGTGTCACGGCCGAAACCTGCTGAGAGAGTCACACACAGCCTACCTACAGGGATGTTGTTGTTTTTGTACTACACTCTAATCAATAGTGCTAATGCCTTTTTATCAAATATTGACCTTATCGTTATTGAGTCAGAGTTTTAATCTTTTTATTTGATATGACGATCCAGTCGAGATGCAGGGCAACGTGCTACGATTTCTGAGTGACTGCTTCAGACCAACCAGAACTCTCAAAAAACGACTTCAGAGTAATACAAACATGGAAGTCGACTGCCGAGCGTCGCCAGCTGGTTGCGCTTGTCTGTGAAATGTTTTGTACAAACGACAGGACACATTTAAAAAACAGCCCTAACCACTACTCGCCAAACCCCTGAAAGAAAAACTGATGCTGTGTGAAGACAGATTCAGGTTTTGATCCTTTGCTGCAGAATCATTTTGTCCGTCTCCATCTATCTTCTTCAGATTTGTGTCCCTGAAACTTCCCTTTTCCTCCAATAAACCTCCTCTAAACACATTAACATGAACTGTCGACTGTTAATTTGAAAAAAGCTCGGTTCATAGTAAACTGTAACCAACAGTTTGAATCAAGGAGCATGTATGTAGTTTCAGAACCTACTCGATAGTCAAACGTCCTTGTGTCTGGCTCAAATATTTAATTCCTAATTACATGGAAATTCACATCTTTTCACGTCTTTGCATTAAATGCAAAAACATTTTCCTTCATATCTGAATGCCTAATTTTCAATACTGTAGACACATGAATTCTAAATATCATCATTTTTGAATCGCCAAGCTTCCAAGGAAGATTGAATCTGACACCAGTAATCCTCCAGTGTGCAGCTGGAATGAGATGTTGATGTCTGGTCACTTGTTACACCCCTAAGGAGTCGGATGAGATGTGACTAATAAATGGCAATAAAAAACAGCTGCTTTTTATTTAGCGTGGCTAATGTCAGAGCCCGGGCGTTGTTTCTATCAAACCACCAGCATGGTTTACCGACTCGCCCTGGAACAAGGCCACCATTAACAGCATTAGTTACACCTGTGCTCTGCCCTCTAGGTCCTCCGAGCTCGACTCAGAGGAAATTGAAACTTAAATATCAGAGCCGGTTGATTCCCTGGGCAGTCAGAAAAACATTCCCCACTACAAGTAGCTATTACTCTCGTCCGCGGGCCGACTCGTGTCCTCAGCGAGAGGAACAACGGCCAAACACAGTCCTGTGAGTGGAAAGATGAATGGGTGAGTCGAGGCGTCATGCAAAGCAGCTACGGCTCTAATTCTGAACAGCTCCGTTAAAAAAACATGTTGAGAACGATCCATCCTGCAAAGTGGCTGTGGCTCTAATTGTACAAAGCTTGGAGGGAGAATATTTTGTTCGGTAACTAGCTGAGGAAAGAAGTTTAGCACCTCTTACTTTCAGAGACGGAACAGACGTCCATAAAGATGAATAAAAGAGGAGTTCCTTACCTCGGTAGTTAATTGTTTAATGAGCATTTCCAGGGCATATTTCGTCCTCCTTGAAATTACTGGAAAGACTGGACACCACCCGTCACAATATACTAGAGTGGTGACAACCTCTTCTTCTTTACCTTTGTCACCAACATCTGTCAGCTAATGAGGCCCGGTCTTTCCAGAGATTCATCTGACTGCATATGAATGAAAGTTAAATGTGGTGTGGATTGAATAATACATTTATCGCTGTGCATCCTTGGATTTTGAGGCTCTACTGTCCTTGGAGAAAAAAAATCGTGGATTCTGCTGCTTCTGAGTTGCATTTCTTCCTGTGATAGTCAAACATCAGAACAAAGTTATGACAGTAGAGAGACTCTTTGATACTGTGGGAGTGACACATAAAGCCTGACATCTGCTATTGGTGTCGCAGACAACAGAAATACTTTGTCTATTATTGATACACCCGAAAAAATGTTTGATATTAAATTCCTTTTTCTTTTTTAGGGTATATATGGTGACAAGGAAAAAACACAACAAAAGAAAAGTGTGATAAAACATTCATTTCAGAGGCACAGCTGAAAAACAGACTCTACACAGCAGGGGGTTCCACCGGGTTTCCGCGTTTGTATCCTGGATATTTTGGCTTCATTTCTGGATAGTGGGAGGAAGTGGAGACACATCTACAGTCTATGGGATGGACTGTGTGTGTGTGCAGGGGCTGTGGTCATCCAAAATGAATGGAGGTCAATGAACTGCCCTGACAAGAATCTGTTGTCAGGACATATAGTGAAGGAATGAGTAAGTTCTCCAGGAATCAATGTGAGTCAATGCAATGTCTTATTTAGTCAAGACCCGAGTGTGTGTTTGTGTGTGTGTGTGTGTGTCTGTGTGTGTCTGTGTCTTGGCTGGCTGGCAGGAGCAGTTGCATAACACCAGCACAAGCAGGTGGTGGTGCCCAGCCGCCAGCAGCACATAAGGATTAGGAGCAACTCACCCTACAGAGATGTGGGTTAATTAAAACAGTTTTTTAGAGCTCTCTGACCCACACAGCAGCGATGCAGCGAGACGCCTGCTCCGTCTGTTCAGGCAGCGATGAACCTGCAGCTCGGTCCCAGCTCAATGCACCAGCGTTCACCAGATACAGACTGGGTTGTACTGGTTTGCACGGGTTTTACATCCAGAAGCTAAGAGACTGCTCATGTAGAGTGTGATCAGCGTGACACAGGGTTTTAATGCACCGGTGTGTTAGATGTGTTGATATACAGAACTGCAAATATAGGACAAAACACAGAAGCACTTAATGAAATTGTTTAAATTTTTATTTGAATATGTATTGCACATTCTGTCTACATATTCTTACACTCATAGTATATTATATTATCTATTGTATAGTCAAATACTTATATTTATATTTATACCTCTACTATATATCATATCATATTATATCATACTCTTTGTATATTCTTTGTATATATAAGTCTATATACACATATTTATACATGTGTACATGTTATTATTATTATATTTACTATTATTATTATATATACTGTTGCTGCCATTATTACTATATACTGCTATTATACTGGTATAATTACTATCATATATAAATATGTATTATGTTATATTATATACTATATATACTGTACTATTTGTATATACTGTCTAACAATAACATTACCATCATATCATCAGTACTATTACCATCATCTTGCCACTGCACCTTATCTACCTATTTATCTTGTGTTTCTGTTTTTTATTCTTTCTACCTCAATATTTTTTATTTTATTCTATTGTATTGTATTTTATTGTATTCAAATATACCTGTTGCTATGACGACTTAATTTCCCTTCGGGGATGAATAAAGTAATTTGTCTATCTATCTATTAAACTATTGCTGAACTTGTGAAATGTTCACAGCAGCTTATCATCGGTGAAAAATAACAACAAAATTGAACTAAAGTAAAAATGTGTCCTTTTATGCTTCTGTATTCCTCTACCTCATCATGTTTGGGAGGAAATATTGTGGTTTACATTTCAGATTAGTTTATAAAATGCATAGTTTAGTGTTTCAATCTGTTTTGAGTGACGTGAAACCAAAACAGAATCTGGTTGAAACATTATGTCACAATTCAAATTACCTGTCTATGATTCTGGTTTTATTCAAGAGACAAAACATATACATAAAAAATATGACCCATAAAAATATATGTGAAAGGCAAAAACATTTCTATAGTTGTTTACTGTGTTTTTTTTGTGCAACCCTGCATAACCTGAAATCACTATTTATACACTGATGCATCAGTAATAATTTATTAATGTAAAGTATAACAATATGCCAGTCAATGCTCTGCACTGCCAGTCAGTTGTCCATTCACTTATTCTTAAGTGCCAGACTTCTCCTTGCATTTGAGTATTTTTACATTGTGGCGTCAGTACTTTTACTTAAGCAAAGGAACTACTGAATAATTTTAATGTACTAATCCATGGAAACATGATATATGCCCATGAATAAATTAGACTAGGATCCAGTTACAATGCATGACAGCGTATTCATAAGAGACATAAACCTACTGTACGTGTGCTTGCTCCTTTTAAATCTGCTATTTGATATCTCGTGCACACTTGAGTGAATGCAACAAGCTTATATCAGAAGGATAATGGAGTAGAAAAAGCATTATGAGCAATGAGTTAACGATTGTTGAGTATTTGGGATAAAATTGTGTAGGAAATTGGATTCTAGGATGGAAAATATGTGTATTTATCTAAATCTGTCCAAGTTGTCGACCATCATGAGTGGAAATATGACGCCTCTTGTCTTGTACGTCCAAACTGGATGAATCCGGATGTAGCAGTCGTCATACACTCATACAAGCTGGGTGATTTTCATCATATCTTCTCAGTGCTCACACACATTCTCCGTGTCTGTCTCTGTCTGTTGCTCTCTCTGATCTCCATCCTCCCAGCCTGGCAGCTATGAGCCGCTGGTCCTGCGCCACCATTGACACACTTGGGCTAACCTGCAATCTATTTGTTCAGAGGAATTACAGGAGGCTCTCTCTCCACGGACCCCCCCCCCGGCCTCTGCAGCGCCAGAGGGGGCCCATATCAGAAGATTGCACTGGATAAACACACTTCGAAGTAGATAGAGTCGCAGGAAAACCTGATAATCCATCACGGATCTGTGGAATGAGGATCTCATCTGATTCCCCATCACTGACCACTGCATTGTGTCGTGTGGGATACAAATGTGTGTCTTTGAGCTGGTTCTCACGGGGGCCCATTGTGCTTACTACTTGGCTGATTTCATGTTTTCTCTCAATGTGCTAGTGGGGAACCGGAGGAATGATTCAATATCCATTCTGCCACACAATGTGCACCGCACATTAACGCAATCCATTTTCTATTTTCTCCAAATGCTTTTAGTTACGGTGCAGTGGGGAAATTGGTTTTCCTCACAGCTGAATCATAGACTGTATATATGCATATGTATAACATGGCGCGACGTAAATATGATTTGTTCAAACTTAAGTGGGTGAAGAAAGTAGTTCCGTGGCCATATCTGTCGCTAAATGAGAAAAATGAAAGTGGCACTCAGATGCCTAATGTGCTTTGACGAGGATGTTGTCTTCCAAATTGCCTCGCCGCCTTTTTCCCCGGCTTAACGTGGACGGCTGTTCTGAAGCAGCGCGATGTTTGTTTGTCATCTTCAGTGAGCGGACGCCAGCTTTCTGCATCCGTAATGAAAGGTATACGACCGGCTCAGTGGAGAGAGAGAATCTCATTTTCCTGCTGTCTGTCCACCTCGACGCTCACAGGCAAACGGGCTCAGCCTGTGAGCGAGTTGTTTGCTGCTCCCACGCGGTGAAGCCTGCTCAGCTACTGGTGGGCAATGAGCTGAGAGGACACAGGCCTGATATCTGCCAGCTGCTCTTCAGGGAATTACACGACAAAGGTGAGATTTTTAATTCCGACAAAAGACGAGCAGCAACAACAGCTGTGTTCTGAGGAGTTTGTCGTCTAAAAAAAACAACAACGACAAAACATGCCGGCAAAGTAGCGCCGCATTCTACATACAGGGACAAGAGGGTAATGGGAAACACAACGACAACAAATTAGCTGCTATCTTGTTCAGACCAGCAACTACACACACACACAGTACATGATTTTGTGCCCGACACACTCCGGTTCCCAAGGCGCAAGTTGAGCCGGCTAACGTTGAACTTTTCTTTTGTCCAATGGACAGTTCACTAGGAGTAATTATGTCGTCTATTGGTGGGAAAAGAAAGAACCATCTATATCCATAGAGCCGCGGAGAGAGGGTGAGACAGAGTGCTCGGCACCGGCTAATCATTATTGATGGAGATTCACTTTCACTTAGCGACCGGATGGCCGGCTGAGTGCCGATGCTGGGAAGGGGAGCACCGCGCGTGAAAACCACCATTCCCTGGTTTTCACGGACGATTGAGCCAAATCAAGGTGACGGTGTGGGAGAGGCAGCTGGTTCCACCGTAACCATTGAGGGGCTTCAGGTAAAAATTTTAATTGGTCCAGTTCCACAAAGCTCTCATAAGCTAAGGATTTGACTGTCGTGTCAGGATTGAACTCTGCGACTTATCAGCGTTAAAGCAGGAGTGGGTGACACGGCTCTTGTTTAGGTCAATAGAAGTTTTACCTTCAAACATCCACTAACTTCTGAGCTCTATGAGTGAGTCTCTCCACAAACTGCCTCGAAACCAAACAACCAGGAAGCCTGTGCATTAATCATGTGGATCTACTGTGATGTATTCTCCTACTCGTGTTATGTTCACGCTTCGAGGGATTCTAATGTGCGGCACACTCATGAATATTCATGTCTCATTCTATATTTGATCTTTATTAGCCTTGTTAACTGGATGTACAGGATACCCCCCCCCTCCTCTCCTCTCTTCATCACAAACAAGTGCACAGTCTTATTGTTCATTTACAAACACTTGACATGCATATTTTTATACAGCCACATGTGCCGGATACCTTCGTGACCTGACCCGAGTGTGTGTGTGCTTTTGTCGCCATCAGCACACTGTCGTTGTGCGTGTGTTTGTGTGTGTGTGTGTGTGTGTGTGTGTGTGCAAAGCCCGTGTGTTTTGCTGTGCACCAGAGCATCAAATCATGTACTATTCATGCTTCATTCAAAGGAGCATCCCCACTGTGAGTTGTCCATTCAGGTGAGAGGCCCAGTGTGGCAGGCACAGATGACTGTACACTGGAAACTCTCATTAAGGTTTCTGCACGCTACGCACACTGTACAGAGCTGAGACCAGCACGCCGCGTGCAGCTCGACACAATCCTGCCACGCAATGTAACACTCAACCGAAAGTCAGCACATTTTATATGTGAGACACGAAAATCATCTTTATTGTGGCATCTTTTATTCGCTGGATTTCTAATTTTCTCAGATGTTCATAAATGTAAAGGCCGGGTATTAAACTGTGATATTATTGCACATTTTACAGTCTTCACATATTGAAAAGTTCATGTTATGATCCTCATTTTTCTTTTGAGGATCTGTTTTCCTGCAGCCATACCTGTTGTGTGACTGTGTGTGTGTGTGTGTGTGTGTGTGTGTGGGGGGGAGGTTCTCGATCTTTATTGCCCAGGAAATATAGTGTTTATAGTGTGTGGAGTCATATTTCTGCATATCTGCTGCAGGAAAATGAATTTCTCCTGACTCATTTCCCTCCTAACCCTTCTAACCAGGTGGTAACCATAGCTGCCACACGTGGGAGGAGGGATCATTAGTCACAGATTATGTGACTCCCTTGAGACACGGCAAATGCATTAACACAGAAACCCCAGGGTTGCTGGGAGGGATACTCCACCCCCTCGATCTCTCTGAGCAGAGACAGATCTGCACTCGCTTCCCGGAGCCGAGAAATGTGCATGCTAAAAGTTTTTTTTTGCATTTGTGCCCCTTTTCAAAAGGAACGGCAGCTGTGGTCATCTTGATTTATGTTGTTTACTGTACAGTGGAATAGGACGGTGACAGGCTGGTACCTGAGGGGGAAAGTATCCAAGCATCCACAGAAACTTCAGAAACTTCTCAGACCACAGCAGCTTGAATCCACTTCTCTCCTTCATCAGCTTGTTCTCAACAGTTTTTATTTCCAACATGTTGACGTCAGGCCTAAACCTCCTCAACAGAACCCTGGTGTATTTAACTACATCTGAGCAGCAGGACGACAGGAAGACACCAAGTAGAGAAGTGAGTCATAGAGGTCGAGTTACTTCACACCTACATTTCACACCTTTGAATATCTCTAATTATGGACGACCAGTCAACAAGCGTCTCCCTCTCCCTCTGCTGCTGTGTCTCAGCCCGCCACCTGCTGCCTCTCCCCCAAACACCGGAAGCCCGACCTGCTTCCACCACCTCTGAGTCACAGGTACAGACTGTCTCAATTTACCTCGCCGCTCCTGGTTGGGTTGGGGGGCTCGCTGTTTTCAGCGCCTTGCCAAATTAAGGACCTGGGAATTACTCTTGGCGTGGAGTAATGAGGAGGCGGCCCCTACCAGGACGAGGAACCCTGTTTATAATGAGATCGTAAACATATGCTTGTGCCAGCGCAGCAGCTACCCATCAGCTTAATTGGCTGGTTGTGGAATCTTCACTCTCGTTGGTCCTCCGCAGAGGAGAAGGGGGGTGTGTGGCGGAGGAGGAGAGTGCGGAGGTGTGTTGTGACACGTGTGTGAAGTTAGGCTGCAGAGCAAGTGGTTAATGAATGGAGACACAAATGCAGGTGTAAAGGCTTGAACATGAAGATTACCCATAAGATCTAAATGAGTAGCATTTCACCCACTGCACCAACCAGAGGAAGTATTCAGACCACTTGGCACACTGGCACCTGCACAGATACTATTGAGGTAGTGCAGACCCATTGTGCATTGTACTCGCCTTTGAGAATCAATATCCTCTGAGCCACATGGGCTGTAGATTATAATGAATTGGGCCCAACAATTGACAAAGTATGATTTATGCATGTTTATTTGCGTAATCAGTCTTCACCACGGCTGGATCTGGCCCACAGGGGGAAAGAATGAGCAGAGGTTAAATTGCACTAACCTCTGTCTGCTTAGGAGCTAGTGTGGGAACAATTTGGCGGCCTGGAATAATATAAACGCCATAAATCATCTGCTCATCGCACACACATGAACGCTGGCGCTCAGTCACGCAATCGCTATCCGTCCATCTATCTATTTAGCACAACGCATAAATAGGCGGAGGCGAAAACACATTTCCTCACTGATAACACACTCGTTATCACCCGCTGCCGAATCCAACACTGACTGTTAGGCTGGAGATGTACGATATGAACGTCCAATCGAGACGTGCTACACATCTGGAGAGTTTCTGTCCGAGAAATTAATGAGGATCACGGTGACAAAACCTTGGGAGAGGAAATAAGAAGTTCGCTTTTCAGCCTGATGGATAAAAAGTTCCAATTTAGGCTCCCAGCAGATGGACCCTTCACGTCTGTGTTGTTCATCGCTGGCAAGCTGTCCACTTCTTTGTCGTGTTCAGGCACCCGTTCTCCGCTGCACCCGTACAGCCTAATGTGATCACACGTGGGGATGTCATACAGTATGTACAGTGGGGGGATGATGCATGTTGGCGTGTCGTAGTTCCCCTGCGATGGCACTCAAAGAGACGCTAGCTCGGCTGCACAGGACTAATATGGTAATCGCTTGAAGCCATCCGCATAAAAAGGGAACGCTCAGGCCGAGTCCCACCACCTGCTGTTACTGACGGAGAAGTGAGCATGTGAAGTGTCGACTGCAAATGTGCCACAACGTTTTTTTTTGTTCCCATGCATGTGGTTAGAGTCAGACGTTCACTCCTTTAAATAAACTGTACGGGAATAATATTCAATTTGGCCAGATGTGTTTATCAAATACAATTAGTGGATAAATATTCATCAAAAGAGGTTCGGAGAGGATTTGCTTTTCCAAAAGAGGAAAAACACATGAAAAACTATATATTTGTTTTAAGTCTGTCTAATTAGTGTATCATTGATTTTCTCCACTCTTCACTATAGAAGCATTAAATTGCTAAATGAGCCCCTGAAATAGTTGATGGGTTTAGACACGGGAGCCGTACATTCAATACAGCAGCAATGTGCTGAGCTGTAGATCCAACCGACCGTGAAGAGGTGCTCCTCTTGCTTGTGTGATACAGATGTCACTATATTTATGATGTTTTATATCATTGCACTCAATGTGAACTTGTAATTTAAAGCCCAAACTACCATGAGTCACAGCTCCCAATCAAATGTTAATTTACTTTAGCTTTTATTGGACTTGTGTTCATTTTATTTACATTCTTTCCTAAAGTCGGGTTAAGCGTTTAAAATCCAATACACTTTTTTATAAAACACTGCCTCTGAATTTGCTAAATCAATAAAGCTGGACATTCCAAACAGCACAACACTGTTCCAGCCAATCAGTAACAAGGCTATACAAGGTGCAGTGGAAGCATGATGCAGCTCTCTGGACCTGAAACAAGGGATCTTTTCTTTTGAAACGGCCATGAATAGTAAATGCCAGTGGTATGGAAAACCGCTTCCTTGCAGCAATTTTAGATAAAACATGTTTAGACATCACCTGCTACATCTCAAACAAGATAATGTTATCATTCCTCTGCCTTCTACTCTCAGGGGGATGGGAACGATGGAGAGAGCACCAAGAGATGAGAGGGAGGAAGACGTTGCTCTGTTTCCGCCTGACGAATCATGATAAACATTATCTCAAGACACTTAAGGTCAAGACCTTAAACATTTTTAGAGAAAACCAACAGCGCCCACAATGAGCAAGAACGTTGGTAACTGTGGAGAGAAAGAACTCCCTCAATATCTAATAAATAATAAACCTCCAGTAGAACCAGACTCGGTGTGGGCGGCCGTCTGCCTCGACCAGTTTCGGTGAGCAGAGAAAAATGGGGAAGAGAGGAGAGAGAAGGGAGAGAGAGATATGGGGAGAGAGAGACCAGGAACAGCATCAGGTTTCAGTCTGCCTAGTTGTCATTGCATTATGGATGTAAAGATGTTATTAATGATAGCATTAATAACATATTACTGATCTTGGCAGAGCTCCTGCCTGCATGTGGAGGCCTGAGCCTCTGAAGGAGCAGTGGAGGGATATGAAGTGAAGTGTTGGTTTGTTTTGGTCTGGAGTTCGAATATCACTAGTCATTCCTCAGAATCACTTACTCAACCTTTCACAAGGTGTAAACAGGCTACAATGTACAATCAATAAAACTTTCATAAGTTTTGTTTTTCTCCCCCCCCCATCACATATAACCCTCCGTCACTTGTAGCTCTCCCACAGGTTCACGCTTTGCAATAATCCAGCCCTGCTTTGATATCAAATCAAAACAGCGTGTTTCCCAAAAATGACTTTTTATTGCGACTTTAAAGGTCGAGGGGAACGCCGAGCACATGAGACGCTACAGCCACAAGAGACTCTGTGACTGGGGACTTTATGACAGACGATAAAACGTGATTGAATGGCTGTGTAATGAATAGGTAAATGAGCGAGGGAGCCGGAGCTGACTCGGAGGCAGAAGAGGGAAATTATAAAAAAAAATTATGTCGCCGCATGAATCGCAGCAGATGCACCCATCTTTGACGTAAAACTTTTTTTTTACAACATGATAAACTTATTGCTTCTGCTCCAGCCCGAGGAATCCATCTGTTTGATGGTGTGATACATTTAACTGGTACGCAGCGATTACCGTACTGTTACTGGTTTCCACAAAGACCTGATGACTCATCCGATGTGGTCCCGTCAGGATGTTGACGACGAGCTGCAGCAAACGAGCTAAAGAACCAGAGATTGATTCGATGAACAGCTCCGGGTCAGAACAGAGCACATGTAATGAAGCGTGTACTGGGACCGGTTATGAAAGAGCAGAGTCATGTGTTCGGTAACACAACCAGATGTTCACAGCTGTTGTTGCACAAGAGCCGGGAGCCAATGACTGCCAGAAGGTGCCTCCCATTACCTGATTGGTTGATTTACAGTTGCCATAGAAGCTCTCGCAATCAAATATGAAGAGAAACTGAACAAAGCTTTTGCTTGAATGTGTTTGGATCTGCTGCAGACACCCGACAGTGATTTACAGAGGCAGAAAGAACCCAGTGACTTCTCTTATTAAAAGTATCCTCAGAGCACGAAGAGGCTCTTTGCTGTCGATGCTCTTAGCGGTTCCTGTGTTGACAAAGGGACAAAGGCAAAGGCACAGAAGGTAGAAGATACATAAAGACTGGAGCTTTATGCTTTGAAATCAATCTAAAAAAGCTTGATGGCATCAGAGAGGGTTTCACTTCAATTACACAATGTTTTTCCTTTTAATTTTATTTGTATTAATGCAAGTTGCACACTTCACTTCATGTTTTTGGAGCAAAGCTGTAAAAACAACGATGACATATCATCAATATTCTGATTCCAGAACTCCCTGTCTGTCTGTGAACGGTTCATTTTATCTTCTTGACTCTTCCTCATAAAGAAACCAGCATCACCACAACCCAGCAGCATTAGCATCCATTTAGAGCCACATCACCTGACGACTGTAAATCCAATACTCGCTCTGCTTTTAGCTCAGTTTTGGTCGACACCGATTCTACAGGGAAGTGTCCTGCTCGCTAACTGCTGAACGCAGTCTGATGCCATCGAGAGTGGGGAGAGTGAACCGAGCCTTTGAAACCTAAACGCAAGAGGCTGAAGTGATTTGCAGAACTGAGATGAACTCGGCTCATGATTTCCTTTGAGTCTCTCTGAGGAGATTTCGCAGGAACAGTGGTTCAAATTGACTGTGTGTGATGTATAAATATTGATTTAGTGCAGCTTTGAGCAACAGTGTGAGGGATGCAAGATGTGCTTTATGCTTATATGTGCCCACTCAGCCACTCAGGCTTCCTCTCTGTAATACCTTCACAATGTGAGGATATCACACTTCCTGGGCCGCTTTACCGCTAAATGTATTTGGCAAGGTAAATCAGCAGCATATGAAGAAGAAGAAGAGGAAGAAAGAGTTCTTCTGAGAAATACATTCTGGGAACTGTGAGATAAAACGTAATTATCGGTAAATGAGTGAAAAGTTGTCGAGGAAGATCTTTGCAACAACAATTTAATACGAAACACACAAAACAAAATATGTGTCTCTGGCCTGTCGGAGGTTCCACGGCCACAGATTGACCCTTTCATTTGTAAGTTGTATATTTCACCGAGTGAGTTGATGCCACTGTCCCCTGTAACATTTGAGACATTCCGCCTGGTTGTACTGATTCATCATTAGACACCAAGGAAGGGGGGGGGGCTGTGGGACTGGGAGAGTGTGTTTGAGAAAGGAACGAGGAAAAAAGGGAAGGACGTGGTATTACACACCAATCAGCCGCAACATTAAAACCAGTCACTGGTTCTAATGTTGCGGCTGATCAGTGTGTGCTGAGTGTTCCGGGGGGGAGAGGGGGGCGGTGGGGGGGAGGGAGGGGAAGCTATAAAGATGAGAGAGGCGAAAAATATACCCAAAGCAAATAGAGGAAGGAGAATCATAATGAGACCACGACGATGAAGGGAAGGAAGGCGAGGAATGACCACAGGGCGAGGTTCGGATGGAGCGTGGGGGGGGGTATGGCCACATTTAATCCGACACACTAATGCACATCAGATGGTGGTAAAGTGCAGTTCTGTGGCTTAATCAGTTTGGTTATTATGTTGTAATGTGGCCGTAATACAGATGGATTTAATCACATTTCACCGGACCAATTAAAGAGTGAGAATTGTCTCCCATAGCGAAAGGAAATGAGCTTCTTGTGTGAAGTTAGATTACTGATGATCTCAGCGTCTTTATATGAAATCTGAAGAATATTTAAAAATTCATAGCTTTGATTCAACATTTAGAAAAACTTTGTCGAATAGTGATTGAAAACTTTGTCTTGGTTTTGGGCTCACAAACTAAACTATCCCCCAAATAAGTGTAATAACTGGTCCGTGATATAACAGTGTAGCGACCATGTTGAATATGAATATTACTGCAGGAATGAAAGAGTCTCTTTTTGGCCAGATGTGCCTTGAAGCCTCCGCCCGATGGGAGTCGTTGCAAGGAGGTGGAGAGGGTGTGAAGGGGTCTCACTGATGGAATCTGTTTTTTCTCTTTCAAGGTGTGAGAGTTGAGTTGAATTGCATGACAAGTTCCCTCTAGGAGGAAATTGGATAAATATGGGAGCTTATGTGATGAGTGCTGTTAAAATTAAAATCTGCCACCACTGCACTGCCGGGCCTTTTTATAGACCCCCTGCCTGCATGTGGTGTGAAGGGTAGGTCTTGGCAAGCGGATTTGGGGGTGTCAGTATGAGCTTGATCTGGATCGTAGACTGGATACAAAGATTCTTTGGCTTCACTTTTGGGGAGCAGCTATATCCTATACTGCAGCCAGCCACCAGGGGGCGATCCAGATGTTTCAGCTTCACTGTAAAGGTGTTGTTGTTTTTATACACAGTCCGTGATCTGGACTAAGTTCTGTTCCTCCTGATGTTGAGACCATGTGGACTGTGGTATAGGTCATGAAGACTGTCTCCTCCGTGTTAGTGGAACACACATTGGGCCTTCTTTAATTTTCTCCGAAGGGTGAAACATCCTGATTGACAGCCGAGACTGACTTGTGATTGGTCAACCATGCGTATCGGCAGCTGAGCTCCAAGATCAATCGTGCACAGACTCCGGCTCCAAACGACGTCAATAGCCTTCGCCCGGTGTCCAGGACGTTTCATCTTCATTTGTGGACAACAGGAGGAAGTGGAGACATGTTGTCTCTTTGCTTAAAGTCTAAAACCTGATCCCCCTCTCTTGGTTGTGTATCGGCTTGGTTCCGTCCCAGATTCCTTTTAAGGTCATTGATGCATTCTGTATTAACACTATTACCCGGACTGAGACTCTGAATGGATGCTGCCCGTCATCGAGTTGCTTCAGGTCAACCTCACTTTCTCTGGAACAATATCTCCCAGTTCAAAAACTCAAAAACTCCCCCGTCCAAGTTTCCGCAGATGTATTATTCCGAAACCTGAATGCTTTATGAATAGATGTTTTCAAATTCCTTGTCTGTATCTTAGCAACAGTAATATTTACCATTTGATCGAGCAAACCACGGAGATGATGAAGCTCGGAGACATGTAAATGGTAAATGGATTTGCATTTATATAGCGCTTTTCTAGTCTTGATGACCACTCAAAGCGTTTTACATTACAGTTTCACATTCACCCATTCACACACACATTCATACAGTGCCTCTCTTCTCAGCACTTTGTTATTCTAAGGGGGGGCCATTCGGGGTTCAGCATCTTGCCCAAGGACACTTCGGCATGCAGATGGTTCAGACTGGGAATCGAACCGCCGACCTTCAGGTTGGAGGACGACCACTCTACCGCTCAGCCACAGCCGCCCCTAAATATGTGCATATTTCAGAATATTTCCAAAGTCCAGCGTTCCCGTCCAATCACGTTGGAGATGTGATGTAAGACTGCAGCTGTTGAAGTAGCATCATGACACAGTGACCATTTAAATCCCCCCCCCCACCCCCTCCCCCCCACGCAGGAAGTGACGGGTGCTCCGGAGGCAGGGCAGTTGTAGCTGTCAGAGAAACCTCTCTTGTGGTTTTATTAAAAAGAACGACCCCACCTAGCAGCTGCATTTCCTTTAACTCCACTCAAAAGTCCAGCTTTTGTGGTTTTTTGTGAACGTTTGTTCTAACGGTTTGTTTGGATATGAAAAGATATCTTTACCGTGCACGTCCAACACAAACTTTTGCGAATCACTTTTGTTTGTGTTGTGTAGGTAGAAGTGGAGCCGGGAGAGAGAGACAACACCAGCCAATTAACCGGAGACTTATTCAGGGTTTAATTAAAATAAATAAATACATTCATACAAATGATGCATCACAAACTTTGAGTATAGGAGTAGAGTGATACAAGGTTAATTACACTTGCCAGTGGATTATTCAATTTCCTGATTCTGTCTTAAAAAGATGAAATCACTTTTAAATGTAGCCTTTTTATTGAATTAATTAAAATCATTATTTGTTCCGTTTTTCTTAATTAAGAGAAACTCAATGAGGTGTCTGTGAAAATGTTTGTTTACAGGGTCATTTTTCAACCACCCACCAACTCTGTATTCTTGAGTCTTTGACAAAACTGTGAAATTAATTTCCTTCATTATAAAAAAGTACGTCTATTATTTCAAACCCACATTTGTTTTACATCCTTCTTGATCCTGTTCATTGTATTAGTGTGAAACGGTGTCAGCAGGTCAACTGTATCCCTGTGAGCTCATGTGTACTCTGCTCTACTTAGACACAAACAGGAGGGCTTTATCAAATCATAACAGCTTCTATTAATCTCCCCCTTCATTAAATAACAAGTTCTGCTTCAGTTCCTGGGGGTCAAAAGGTTAAACGAACCAAACACAACCTGAAATAATCTAACGGGAAAGAAGCCGGGACTTCTACTGGATTTCTTTTTGTGTTGCAGCTGATTACAAACACACACTGAACATGTCACCCGTCTGTCAAGAGCAGGCAACAGCAGAATAGTCTAAGAACACGGAGGTAATGATGAAAATGAGCCTCAGGCCTCCCTGTCGGCGGGAGCATCACACGCAGCATCTCCATCGTTTCTCTGCCTTCTCGTTTTTTTTCTATCGAGATTTAGAAAAGGGCAGAGTGGTGTCTGGGGATGGGGGGGGCGGGGAGCAGTTAGAGGCTTCTATTGGATCAACAGTGATTGACTGACTCATATGTGGTTGATTGCCGGGGATGGTTAATTCATGGGGAAATTGAATAATGGATTTGTGGACTAATTGGTTTATGCATTTATTAATGATGTGTAGGGGGGTGGCGCATAGGTGGGTTCTACCACCACCCAACGGAATTAACCAAAACTAAGTATTTCTGGTGTGTTTACACGTACACCGAGGAACGATGTGGTGATGACTAGTCTGTACGTGATAACGAATGAAAGCAGGGTTTGTCGAGTTGTCAGCAGCTTCGCACCTCAACACTCGCACCTCCTTTAGAAATAGCTACAACCTGACAAACCTGCTTTCTACACCCAACGTCTGAACCTCCGCTTGGCGATGAGCGGTGCAACGAGATGATGCATCACAGTTTAAAGCCCTCGACTGGACCTCGGCCTTGCTGAAACGGAGAACACCCACACACATCTGCACCATCTGCTTTGTGGCTCAACAAACCCCCCGCCCCCCACCCCCACCACCGCATCACACACAAATCCCCCCCCCCACACACACACACGCCTCTTCAAGCCCTCTCTCGCCCACGCTTGCACGCCCACCCACTCCTGACACTCCTCACATACCTCCGATGTTGTCAAACGCTTAAATGCCAGAGCGTCTTCCACCTTCCCCGGCTGCATCCCGGCACAGAGTCAGTGAGAGGAATACAGATTCTTAAACGCACTTACACCACACGGACACACACACACACACACACACACACACACACACACACACACACACATACACACACACACACAGTCTCCTGCTCAGAGGGTTAATCCCCTCTTCTCTGCTTGTTCCGCCTCAGACTGTTTATCAACTGTTTCCACTCCAGTGAAGTCCAGGAAACAGATAACCTTTTAATCCGTGTAATTTTTTTGTCCGGGGATTTCTTCACGCCACAGCTCGGTTATTCATTTTTAAACCTACTCGCCAAACATGGATTTCATGAATAGTCCAGGAAGTGATTTTTTCTTTTCTTTTGTATTTGCCAGGACTCTGATTTTTAATTAGTGAGGAACATCATTTAACTTCCTGTTTATCAATGACTAGAGAATTAGGTGGTTCCTCTCCTTTTTGCTAGAAATCAAAGTGACTGCTTTAATTATTTATTGTTCTTTTCCCCCTCAGTAATTCAACTTAAAACCCTCTAGTTTCTATGTTTGTATAAATGTTATTAGTTTTATTTATTTGATCAAATTGTCATTACTTTTAAATGATGATGTATTATCTCATTTGCTGTTTTAAATGACTTTAAATGACATTGTTTTATTTGCTTCTGGACCGATGTTCTTTTGTTTTATTTGTAATGCCAGTTTTGAAATGTGCTATTTAAATATAGTCATTATTAATACTATAAAAAACTGAAAGAGTGAGGAGCAAAATGCACGGCTGACACTGAGGGAAATAAATGAAGCATAAACATTCTGGAAATACACAGAAACTGAGAAGAATGTTTTGATACGCACATCATACAAAAATCAATATCCTTTTATGCAATGCTCTGCGAATGACTAATAAACGGCATGAAAGTATCAAGTGAATGAAAGTGTGATTTCTGAAATGAAACACTCCAACAAAAAGTCAAACTGCAATTTAAATCAATACATCTTCATATCAGATTTAAAGAAATATGTATTATAGCAGCAGTATAGTCGAATTATGGCAGTTACACAAAAAACCTCAAGTCCAACACTTGACTTTGACTTCCCTGCACACAGGGTTTCAGTCTCTGGAGAGGCAGAGCTCATTTCTTTGTCTGTTGCTTCTGTAAACAGCCAAAAGGATGAAATCAATGTCACACATTCTCTTTCCCCTCGACAGCCTGTCACCTGCATCACCCACAATGCATCACAGCTGAGCTCGGTGTGTTGTGCAAGTAGCGAGTGATGTCGCCCAGGCTGCTGGACACAGACCGAGACGAGGAGTCGGCTGCAGAGATTCATTAAGTTTACGTCTTTCTAACTCCTCAAGTCCAGATTAGAAATGAACAGTTTTCAGAACCAACTGAAGCTGAATCAAGTGACATCAGTTCAGGCTTCGCTCGTCAGAGGCTTCAGAGACACAAAAGGTTCAATACTTGCTTATGTACTTTGTATTTATAACTTGTTTCCATTGTATCAAGGTTCAATACACAAGATCGACCAATTCTCAGTTTTCAATCATGACATTTCACCTATTTTTGATAGCATTACTTAACTTAGTTAAGCAGTGCCCAGAATTAAAAACACCATCTTTGTGTTTTAGCTTTTTACCTTGTCCGTGTCCAATCCATTAACATGGCAGAGACAAATATATAGCAAATCAGCTTTGATACCAGTTTGTTGTAGTGGCCAGAGGTGGTACTACAACAAACTGCTGAGTGAGATATTATCTAAGTGAGCTCAGAGACACTGGATCACACACACGATGGGGCGCACAACACAAACCCAAGAGAGAAACACTTTTTTCTGGCACGTGCACCCTGGGTTGGCAGCTTCCATTGGAAGGAACACGACCCGTCTTGGAGGGCGTCCAGTTCCCCTGATAGACCCACGAGAAGCCAAGGCCTATTCCAAAAGCAGGTTTTTATTGAGTCATGTGAATCAATCTTTCTGGCTAAAAACCAGGAAAACATTGTTGGAGATCAGTTCATGTTTCCGGGATTTGAGTGGGTTCCAGGTTTTATTGAGCAAACTCAGGAGACAGGGTTTGTTTTTTATAACACAGGTCACAGGTGTGTGGAATATAGATATCTCCTGAGCGTGAACTTCCTTAAATCTGGGAAGTGGGTTTGATTTCCAAGAAGTGAAAGAAAACGTTGATTTAAAATGAAAACAACATTTATGTGGTAACGGCAGGGAGGGACTCATTTCCTCTATAGGTCTTACAAATGATGAGATTAGTGGGATGTGTGTGTGTGTGTGTGTGTGTGTGTGTGTGTGTGTGTGTGTGTGTGTGTGTGTGTGTGTGTGTGTGTGTGTGTGACGGGGGGGGTGGGTGTCAGGATCAGAGATGACACTGTACTCCTTCAGGTGAGAGAGTTAAGAGAGGGAAATTGAAAAACAAGTGTGTGTGCTAAATCAGGAGGTGAAAGCGAGAGACAGAGAGAGAGAGAGAGAGAGAGAGAGAGAGAGAGAGAGAGAGAGAGAGAGAGAGAGAGAGAGAGAGAGAGAGAGTGAAATCCTCGCTGAGGCAGACAGGCAGACGGCTTTCTGCATCTCCCTCTGACACCAGCTCAAGGTCAGCTGAGGTCGGTGCTACAGGGCCAGCCAATGTCTGCTCTGCTCTCTGTTGTGTGTTTTTTGTCGCTCTCTGTGTCCCACAATCCTCGGCAGTGATTAAACAACTGAAAGGGAGCGTGAATCGGGATGATGGGATAGAGAATCAGATGAATTTCTGTGTGAGCGTGCGTGTCGGTGAATATTTTGGGGAGAGAGTGAGAGAGAAACAAAGAAGAGACACGGAGGCAGGATCTGCAGACGGATGCTAATCAGTGCTGGTGAAAGACCGTGTTTGCATTTAGAAAAATAGTACTCTGCAGCATCACAAGAAATTTGTAGCACAGGTTCTTTCTCAAGCAGAACAAAAAAGAAAATGGCAGATAATGCGTAGACAGGTTCCTTCCTCGTGTCTCTGTCTGCCAACGTTAAATAAACTGAGATAATGACCATTGTTGCTGCCGCCTCTGCCCTTTGGATTCTTTTCATACTCTTAAATTCTCTATTTCTGCATTTGAATTTGAAGACTTTGTTTTTGCAGCGTTTAAAAAAAGGATCGGCTCCGGGTAAAATAATCCCCCCCGAGCCTGTGCTTCTGTTCTGAATGACTGATTGAAGTTCATCCATCAGATTCGGGGCATTGCAGCGTGAGGACGTGTAAAAACTTCATCGGCTACAAGCCAGGCTGTAAAAAGAGAACAGTGTGTTTAACAGCTCCACTTCTCATTATGCCACGTTGAAAGCACATGAAAAGCAGGAGTAGTATTTCTCCGTCTCGCCCGTGTGGGCTGCTCGGTCTTATTATTCTCGGGGCCTCGCGGCGAGAATATCAGAACTTCTGTTTAAGATGACATTATTCACAACCCACCACTTTTTTCCCTCAGTCAACATTAAAATGTAGGTGAAATGTGAGTTGATGTCAGTCATGAATAATAATAATACGCTTGTACTTTTAGAAACTGTACTTTAACTTTCAGCGTGAGCAGTAGACGGCGAATAGTGAATTTGAGTGAATGTTTTTGTTTCACATTATGTTTTTGCTCTTTTGTGCTTCAGATGTTTAATCTGATGGTTTTTAAATAAGCGACTAAGCCGGGAAGTCTTAGAGCGTCCAAATAAAAACAGGAAACAGATCACGATAGTTGCATTAATCATACTCACAACTGGCAGATGATGTGTGTTGTGTTGCCTAATGAACGCTGTGTCCACGCTTTAATGAAGTCGTGCACTGAAAACACATTTCTCTTACTTTTTTCATTTTTTAACATTTGTATTACAGATGTAATTAATTTTTTTAATGGGTTTAGTTTAGTTTAAATGTTCAATGTGTAATATTCAGATAAAAGATCTTTTGGCAGAAATTCAATGTAAAATAATCCTGTGTTTCATCTAAATTGTACGATTTGTTGTTTTATTTAGCCTGGAAGAAGCATTTATATATTTAAATACTTTATATTGACATCAGGAGCAGGTCCTCTCTACGAAGGCCGCCATGTTTTTTACAGAAGCCCAGACTTGACAAACTAAATCTTTTGAGTTTTTATGAGAAATGAAAGCTACCACATTTTCTCCTTCATGTTTGGAAGGGGAAGGTGAGGGGTGTTCAGCTGCCACCTGACACATCACCACTAGATGTCACTTAACTCTACACACTGATCCTTTAAATCAGCACCAACATTACTAATATTACTACAGCCGTACAGTAAATCGACCACACATCACATTTCCCCCACAGAGCGATGGATCCTCTATCCAGCTTCCATTTAGAAACAATGCGCTCAGTGCAGAGACTGAGATCGAGGGCTGATCTGGCTGCAGAGCCCACACGGGACGAGCAGAAGACGGAGAACAATGGTTGCGAGGGAGGTCTGTGAAAGTGACATTGTTTTCTCATAACAGATTTGCAAATGGCTGGAGCAGCTTGTAAGCAGCTTTCAATAAGACAGAAACAAAACCAGCAGTTACAGCGACTCTCTGGCTGAACGGGGTCAACTCGCTGCTGATGTGAAGCAGAATCGTGTGTTTTTCCTGAAGGAAGCAAACCGTCCCTGATGGCCAGCCTCATCTCATGTGCAGGGCTCCTGCTGCAGCCCACAGTGAGGCTCCGAGCAGTGTGGGTATTAGCAGTGAGTTAGTGGAGGAGAGGTGGGGGGGGGGCCGGGCAGGCGAGGCTATAACCGTGATCTTCACCGTGAGGGGTAATGAGTGCGGAGGTAATCCTCGCCTGGGACCACGCGCAAACCAACAAATTCACTTCCTCACACGCGGCCAGGCAGCCAAATGCCACCGAGATACGCACATCTCTGCCCCGCACTCTGCCTCTGTCTTATCAGTCCAGGTAGCAAGCATGCAGGGAAATCAGGGGCACACATCTTGGCCCCCGGGAGCCGGATTTGTGGCCTCTCATAGGCTGTTATGATGATTCCCCCCCCCCTCCCCTTCGTCTGCCTCCTCTTCCCTCTCCGATCAGCTTTTGCTTTTATCACACACACGATCAGATAGATAGTCGTGCTCTGGAACCCCTGGAACATCCGGGAGGTGACGAGGGGGCCGCGGAAAAACAAGGTCCTCGCTAATTCAACCCCCCCAATCACCTAGCATGTGTGTTTGTGTGTGTGTGTGTGTGTGTGTTTGTAGAGGAGACACAGTGGTTACTTCCGCAGATGAAAGGAAGGAAAAGCGAATCTCTCTCCCATGTGTCATAAGTCTGTTGCTTTGTATGAGAGTTAAATCCATCAAGTCAAAGAGGAAGAGCTCTCTCTTCCTCTCTCAACATCCCCCCCCCCACGCCAACACCATCCTACCCTACCCCAGCCCAACCCATCCCACGACGCCCTCCCTCCTCTATTCTATATTCCCTCTCTCTCACTTTCCTATCCCTTCCTGATCTGATTGATTTGGTCCAGCGAGAGAGAGAGAGAGAGAGAGAGAGAGGAGAGAGAGAGAGAGAGAGAGAGAGAGGGAGATAGAGAGAGAGAGAGTAGAAACAATCTGCCACCCACAGATCATTTCATCACGGAAATACGACAAGGACACGTGTGTTGGACATGCACGGCCCGCATGACACTTAATGGTTATTTGAAGCATGCATGCCTATGTGTGTGTGTGTGTCTGTGTGTGTGCGTGCAGCCGGGGTGTGTCTTCCTGCTCTACGCTTATGAATAAAGATGATATTAATCCTCAAAACATGAAGGAGGGGATTACTGTGTTTACTACGGTGCATGTCTGTGGGAATGGAGAGCTCTCACCCAGTGACGGTGGCATGTTGGGACTTCAAGAAGCTCTGTGAGACGGCAGAAGAGAGGGAACAGAGGCAGAGAGTGTGTGTCTGTGTGTGTGTGCATGCTGGCAGCGTGTGGGTGTGAGCCCTGCCATATGTTCTTTAGGTAATTTATGGAAAATAAAGAGACATTTCGGGTATTACGGTTCTATTTTTAGCACCGACGGTCTCGACTCGTTGCCCGTGTGTCTCCGTGTGTTTGAATCTGCCCCAGCAACATGCCAATGTCTTATAGTGATGAGGATGTTTTTGTTGGAAGACAGAGTATATAGGAAAGAAAAGAAGAAGAAGAAAAAAATTGGGAGAGGCTGAAGCGACCGATCTCCCAAAATAGGTCGGGTTGAAAGCGCGATGAATTTTCATACAGGCTTTTAAAAGGGGCTTTTTAGGGACTGAGGATTGTGGAGGAGAAGATGCTGCTGAGGATCTCACACACAAACACACACACATATATACAACTGGGTTGAGGTTCATAGAAGGGCCATAAAGACTAACACTGCCCCCTGGTGTTTGCCACTGGGACAACCTGTTTTTCTTCTCTGTTCTCCATCCACACTCACCTCACAGAGCATTTGGAGAGGCAGGAACATGTGGGTTCAGTTTCCTCATATAGGAGCATCGTGATCACAGCTTCACTGAGGGTGTGGGTGTCAAAAAGGCCGAGCCTACACAAACACAAGGGAGAGGGTGTGGGGGGGGGGAGAAATAAGTGAAGACGTAAGCTCCCTCATCCAGGGAAAGAGCTGTGCTGCTGCTGCACGTTCAGCCCGAGGTTGTGTAAGAACAGGGAGGCGTTCTCTGACTCATCATCCCCAATAAGTTCCTATACCGCTGACCCAGCTCACCTCCAGTTGCTCTTCTCTTCAACTTGTGATATATCATCTAAGACAACATCAGTCAAGGAACCCATTTGATTCATGTTCTAATTCATTGTGTTCTTTGTATAATACTGAATTACTGCTTTTTTTTTAAAGTCAATCGAACACGAATCAAATTAAATATTCATCTTTGGAGGAAATTAGGAAAAATGTGGGGAAGAAAGAGCTAATGATTAAACTCTGTGCTTTATTTATTTGTGATGTGCAATCAATGTGTTTTGTTAATGATTTCAAGCTAATTTAAAAGCAGCAGCATTAATTTTGTCTTAATTTACCGAAGCTTCCCTGTGTGAAACACTGAGGAAACTGTTACCTCACTCAAATTAACACAGGAAATCAAAGACGCCACGTTTCAATCTGTTTCTTTAAACATTGTTTTTCACAGTTTCTCATTGCCCCGTGTTCCTCTGTAACAGTTTAATAGAACCAAACCTGTGAATCACTATTATTTGAGACTTTGCTATTTGCCTTGACAACCACAGACCAGCTGTTCTGGTTCTGGTTTCCACGTCACACAACTTTAATGTTCTTGTTGTTCTCTCTCATTTCATAATCTTCTGCCACAGCTGCTGTTTTCAGCAAAAGAGAAAGAACAGTTACAGCAGGGTTCCAGGTTTCCTTTTTCCGTGTTTGTGATTTGAGTCGAGCATCATTCGTCTGGTGTGATGAAAGAAACTAGTCAGACTGGTTCTTTGTCTGGAAATCCGCTGTCTGCACTGGAAGAACCAAGATGTTGGCTGTTCCCCCCCAGAGGCTAATTACTCAGTCTGGCCCTGAGATTGGTTATTTGAGTTTTGGATTTCTGATTGTGAAGAGTTTTGATATTGTTTTGTATGTAGACATGGACAAATGACAGATGCTGCAGGAAGCTCAGATAAATCCCGACTCGATGGAGAAAGGGATGAAAAGGTGTAGCATGGAAGTGAGGCAGACCAATTACCCACCAGTTTAACATGGTTCCCTGTGGTTTGGCTCCGTTTCCTTCCCCCGAAAAGTACCTGAGTTTCACCTGCAGCAAAAACCCAAACACCAGTCTGTTCGATCACCGTTCGCCCGCTCGCCCCAGAGCAGCATCAGCGGAGGAGAGAGAGAGCTCCAGCGTGGCTGCTCTGCTTTCATCTCAGCATCACTGGTTGGGTAGATGTTCCTCCTACTGTTCCAGCATGACAATTAGATCCATAAGCCGAGGAGCACCATGCTGCTCGCAGGCTACTTTTTATACACTTGCTCAGACGTATCCGATAACACATGCAAGGAGCTGGACAGGCGCCACGGGGGGGGCACATGCTGGCATCACTAAATAAACAAATGCTCACACACTGCTCGTGTTTTATAAGCAACTTATGTAAGTTATGTCAAGTGTTTATTTGGTTTGATAAATTACAGTTGTCGTAACTAGTGTTTGCTTCAGGGGGGGTAAGAAATATCCTCAACTAACAGGACTATGATACAATGTGTAAAATCTGTGCTCACATTCAATTATTGCTTAGTGGCTGCACCAAGCAATAATGTAAAGTCTTCAAAACCCTGAATGATCATGTTTAACTCCAAAGCTTTTACTCGTCTTCCTTGCTGAGGTCAGAGAAATGCGTTGGTAATTACAAATGAGCTTCTGTTAAAGTACGGTTGATAAAATAAAACTAGAGGGGCCCAACAGTCCCTTTATGAAACCACATTTACATTCACAAGATCAGGTTATTTAATTTGGAATTGAACAAACACATCATTTTGTTATTTATTAATTTCTTTTGTGGTAATCCGTCCAGCACTTTCTTTTTCCCCTAATCCAGCAAACAGACAAATAAACAAACGCAAATGGAAACACAACTCAGCGCAGCTCACAACTTTGTGTTCTTCACGGAGCTTCCTGCATTATCTCTTTACTTTGTTTAAATCGATGAACGCATTCATATTGTATTATAATTGCTTTTCGTGCAAATTCTTCATCCTCATCTTTCTTTCAAATTTCACTTCTCGTCTCCTTCAAGCAATATACTTTTGCAAACCAATAAACGTCTGACTCACTTGCAGATTAAAAAGTCTGATGAACTGTTATTACTATTATGATTATGTTGTGAGATTGTGCTTTCAACTTAATATGCGGCTATAAAAAAACAAACCTCACCATGTGTCTTTTCATCTGAGACAAATCTGGAGGATGCATCACACAGGAGCAGAAGCCGGCCCTCCCCCAGCTGATCTTTGTTCTCCAATAAGATTTATCTCTTACCCTTGATCCCGGCTTCAATGTGTATGTAACAATATATCCACAGACATATGAAGGCAGAATTGAATTCAGTATATACCTATGCAGGTGGGGGGGGAAATAAACACTCAGCCAAGTGTGCACACAATAACATGGTTTTCTTCCTCCGGCATCAAGTAGCCGATCCATTCCTGTGATGAGGAATTGTTCTTTCTCTTATTAAAAGAACAGGTGGCCGTGAGATAGCAGTCTCATTCCTCACTGCTGCTGCTTCTCTCCATGAGTCCAAACTAATGATCAAAACATTGAGCCGCTTCAAATCATCTCTCACCCCAGACTGATAGATATGGGAAGTGATGGGAGAACGAGTGCGTGTCTGTCTGTGTGTGTGTTAGTGTGTGTGTATGTGTGTGTCTGACAGGGTGTGTTATTGTTATGAAATTCTGACTGTGCATACAGGTCTCCTCATCTAACGTCTGTTTATTTGCATTTGTGGTTACGCATGTGTGTCTCCATTTTTTTGTGTGTGTGTGTGTGAGTGTGTGTGTGTGTGTGTGTGTGTGTGTGTGTGTTTGACAGGGTGTGTTATTGTTATTGTTAAATTTTGACTGTGCATACAGGTCTCCTCATCTGATGTCTGTTTATTTGCATTTGTTGTTATTCATTTATGTCTCCATATGTTTGTTTAAGTGTGTCTGTGTGTGTGTGTGTGTGTGTGTGTGTGTGTGTGGGTGTGTGTGTGTGCGTGTGTGTGTGTGTGTGGGTGTGTGTGTGTGCGTGTGTGTGTGTGTGTGTGTGTGCGTGTGTCTGTGTGCATGCAAAGGTGGGGAATATAAGCCGTCAGGGTGAGTATCAGAACCAGATTGTTTAGCCAGGAGAGATGACGAATCGCTTGCTCTGCTACTTTCTTGTGGCCGTTCTCTAAGCAGTTTTCTCTTCAACACACAAACACACACGCACACATACACACACACACAGACACACACACACAGAGAAACCTCTCATCTCTTCTTTCTTTTTGTCTTCCTCTCCAGTCGTGGCACATTTGTGCTGCACCGCGCTTATCGCTTTCAAAGGGAAAACAGAATGAATCTCAAACAGCCGAGATGAAAGCGGTTTCACGATCTATAAGACATGGCTGCCATTCACAGGCACAGAACACAAGGGTTCACATGTTGGAGGGAACAGGAGACTGCGAAGGAATCCAGTGGTCCACCTTAACTGGTGCCTGTGAGCGAGAGGACTGGGAGGCCGCTGGGCATTGTGCTGTGAATTCTTCCTGGACAGCTTCAAATGAGAGGGTGAAAGACAGGAACCAGTCGGTGATGACAGGACGACCCCCAGGGAGGAGAACATCATTCCAGGAACATGTGACACGTGTGATATGTTGTCTGAATCTGTCTCAGCCAACACCCTGTCTCACAACCTGTGATAATTGATCCACACAAGAGCGTTGGCAGATGATTTCGGGTGATTTGTGTTTGACAGCGTGTTTGACTCTGCCGCGTTAACACAAAGTGTGTTCCCTCCTGCTCACTTGACAATTAGCAGAACGGGGGGAAAAAAAAACAACACAAACTTTCAAATCTCTGCCCTCCCTCCACTCTTTCACTATTTGTGCTTCTTTCAGGCGACACTATCAGGACCGATGAGATTAGTCATCGCCCGTCCCATCTGTTGTGTTTACGACTCATTTGTTTACTCAGTGGTTCA
The DNA here is from genome assembly GCA_038501795.1 of Pseudopleuronectes americanus. NCBI lineage: Eukaryota > Metazoa > Chordata > Actinopteri > Pleuronectiformes > Pleuronectidae > Pseudopleuronectes > Pseudopleuronectes americanus. The sequence continues at coordinate 2,812,012 of CM076718.1, read as the reverse complement.
CATCGGAGCTCACAGCGGCCGGGGAACAATACCGTCAGATTCTTCATGTGCAAAAACATGCAGCGGGAACTTCTTCAGCTTCAGGCTACAGCTAAATTAGACCTGAGTGATTGAGCTTGTCTCCATGAACAAAGAATATCAGACACATGTAAATGATAATGAACAGATTTTAATTATTGGACTCTCCTGCAGCAGACACACAGTTTTGGGCGTAAAAGAAAATCAATAGTTAAATGAGGGTGGTTATTATATTATATTATATTTCGTAGATTAAGACGTTAACATTTGTTGACCTTGTTTCAACCAGACATTCATGTATCAACCCATTAAAAACACACATTAACTAAGTGGTGGAAGTGATCAGGGAACTAAAATATAATCCTGGACTCTCGTCAAGTGTTGCCAATTAGTTTCCTGAGGAGATTTCAGTGTCTTGCACAGAGTTCACAACCTTTTTCTCCTGATTAGACATCAGAGCCCAGTGAGCCTCAGATGTTAGGAAATATTGACAGCTCTTTCTTTTCCAATGATGCTAATAAGACTTAAACTGTGTGTGTCACGTTGACTGGCCGCGTGGAGAAGATGCTGCAACATCAGGAAACGCAGTCGACTGTCTATTGCTGTCCTTTCTGCATTTTCAGAAGTTCTACAATGTTTTCAAGTTGTTTTTACACATGAATTAAAGTGATTTAAACCAAAAACACTGCAGAATACACTTTCTAATGATGGATGCATATGCAGGAGCTAACTGTATTTCCCTGTTGGGGTGAAGAGGCTTATAGAAGTACTGATGGACGAGGGGTAACATAGAAAGCATGGGAAATCTTGAGAATTGGTCCTCTACTGTACATTGCAACATTATTTGTCTTATCTTTCCCAGCTCTCCTGGAGTGAGATATAATTTAAGCATCATCTCATATTGTGGTTATGATTCCCATCGTTCATTTAAAAGTACCCAGGCCTAGTTTTCAGTTTTGTTTTTATACCACGGGCCACTAATCTCTCAATTTGCTCTCAGAAGATAAAAATACACAACCCTCCTGACTGGCTCTGAGCCGCCACACTCCTTATTGTCAGTTTGTCTCTACTGGCACTTGAACAACGTTGTTACCAGATTAAATGGCTGCTGGAATGCAAGCGGCGAGCCAATCCGCTCAATGTGCGACAGTGAAAACCAATCTTTCCAAATTTGGGAAAATCTGAAAAAAAAACACAAAACAATGCTCAGTGTGTTTACAAACCGGGGGCCTGTCGCACAGCATGTGTCTCAATGTTTGAAAAGCAGTGGACCGCCGTGAAGCCAAGGGCACGGGGCGAACACACAACGGGCGAACACACAACCCGAGACTACGTGGGGGCCGTGGCGACACAGCAGCCCAGATAAATCCCGTTATGTATGCCGTCCTTCACATCTCGCCTAATAAAATGTCAACATTCATTCCATAAAGTAAATTTGCCTCGGCTGACTATTACATGCCTGTGTGCTTTAATGTCGGGGGGGGGAGGAGGATATGCTGAGCCCCTGCTGCTTTTGACTGACTCGTGGAACTTGTGTAGAATTCTTCTTCTGCCCCACAATGTGTCCTCTAAATCATATTTGCCGCTGCCGCTCGCCCCGGCACCGTGCCAGAAGGGATTTGATGGCAGACGTTCACTCGAAGGCGACTTCATTCTTAATTAAACTGGGCTCAGCCGCGGCCGCTTTGCCTCAGTAAAACTTAACAGCCACTAAAAGTTTCTTCTGAGCAATGATTAATGCAATCCAATTTCTGTGATCTGTACTGAGCGGAGCATCATGGGTAATTAAATGATGGTCTGCAGAGCACTGGCTGCTCTCATAAAATGACAAGGCCATAATTATCATGAAGCTCGGTTACCCTCTGACTCAAATACTAATTGCGTATCAATAATCAGGCGGAATATGTCACAGAATTAAAAATCCAAAAAACAACCTAAGCAGTACAAATAGCTCCCGGCTCCAGAGCTGCAGTCGATAACCCCCCGCCCCCCCGTCCGTCTTCCTCTTTTATTTATGAGCAATTTCACAGGGTCCATAAAGTGAGACGTGTAAAACCAACAAATAGAATCGTCTGCTTTAAACATATTTACATTATAAAAGATTAAACTCGCACGGTGCCTCGTACATCAAAATGCAATAAGGCAGACCCCCCCCCCTCCCTTTTGTATATTATCCATGTCATTAAAAATAAAACAACCTGCCAGACTCGCAGGCATCTGTATTAAAGAGGGAGCCTCACTTCGCTGAATGCTCGGCACGGCGTGTTCCCTCGCAACACCCGAGTGGTGGAGAGTATAGCCTCCTCCAGTTAAATACAATAACAACAGCATGGCACTCTCAGAAGAAGAAGAAGAAGAAGGAGAAGAAGAAGAGGGATGAGCCGCGAGGAGGCATTTACACTTTCTCATTGATTCGCAGAGAGGCATCGTTTTCAAACCGGCAATACAAAATCAGACGCAATACAACACAGAGGATCCTCTTCAGGGCTGTGAGGCCGTCCAAGAGTGAAAAACATAATATAGGAGTGGGGATATTGATGTTTCCTTTACTGCCATTTAAATCAAGCCTGTTATTCTTATTATTGTCGTCCCACTCCAAGATAAATAGGGAGATAAAAAAGGGTCCTGTTGACATCTCAGAGAGTCCTTCTGGAGCAGTGAAGAAGCAGCTGGATGGATACCACGGTTCTCTAGACAAGGGGAGGTGAGGAATGCTTGTGGACGCAGAGAGGGAAAGAAGTAGAGAGAACATGGACAGTACATGTAAGTAGGAGGCAAGACAGGGGGTGGGGGTGTGAGAGAAAAAAGGGAGTGACGTGCAGAAACAGTCCATCAACGAGGAAACTCCAGAATAGGTTTGAAAACGGGAGCTACACGTCCAGGGAGAGCTGCAGCGAGGGAGAGACAGAACCGACAGCCACAGCAGCAGCTGTCAACCGGAGAAGATGAAGAAGAAGAAAAATATCCAACACGTTAGCACTCTCTCTCCTCTCTCTCTCCTCAGTCTCTCTCTCTCTGTCTCTCTCTCCTCTGTCTCTCCTCTCTGTCTCAGTACGTCGGCCTGTAGAGAAGCTCCCCAGAGGACAGTCTGCGCTTCAGCTCCTTCCACAGCAGCCCCCGCTCCTTCTGGACGCCCTTCATGAAGCCTCTGTTCTCCTGGGCTCTCCGAGACAGGTAGGGCATCACCTCACTCACCGGGCCATAGGGGACGTACTTATAGACGGGGAAGCCTGCCTGGCCTGGGAATGAGGTGCAAGGGATGGAAGACAAGGAAAGAAGAAAAAAAACAGTGGCATGGATGAAGAGGAGCAACAGAAAACAAGAAAATACTTTTCTATCTTTCTGCGGAGACTGTTATATTTGATTAACTTGTGTTTAATTTCAGAAAAAAACTTATTTCTATGTTGCAGTTGTCAGGGACGAACTTCTAAGGAATCACAACACAGACGTCAGAACAGACACTTTCCATTTGTGAGGAACGATTTCACATTGGCACCACAAGAGAATTGTAATCTCACAGAAGATTCTTCTGCATTTTTTTTTATGCAGGTTTGAAAAAACATTTAGTCACATTACCGACATCTTCTGTAACTGAATTTACAGCAAGTAAGTGGGCGTGTTAATTAATATTTTTGTTTGTGTGTGGCCCTCTCTTCTTGTTATGCTTCTGCACGAGCTAGGCTGAAAACAACTCAAGTTAATGTGTTAGTGTCACATTCGTATTGTTTTGTGTAAGTTTCTCTTTGGATGAGGAAGCTATTGGATTCTTAGAGCTAATTCAGGCCTAGTTTTTGTTTTACAGATTTCATGTTGTTAGACACATCCACCTTGTTCTGTGCGTGTGCTTTGTGTTGAGATAAGTTAAAAAATTATCCCCTTAATTTCCACTATTTCTCTGACTGTCAGTAATTGTGCTTGTTTGTGTTATTGTCTCCAATCGTCTTCCCGTGAGGGATGTAACAGAATAGATGAAGACAAACATGGAAAAAATTACGTTCTATTTGTTTGCAAATAACAAACACATTCCATTAAAGATGTTAAAATGTGATATTGAATTAACTAAGAAATTTCACAAACCACAATTTCATGAAAAATATATTTTTCTGCAGATATTTTTTGGACAAACTCCTGAGAGCACATCACAACTGGACGTCCCCTTGATTGGCTTCCCTCACCGAGTGTTTGCTTCAATCCCTCTAATCAGGCCGCCCCCCCCCCACGGCTCGCCGCATTTGAATTAGAGGAGCTGCTGTTATCTGCCAGTCAGGCTCACACACTGTGCTTTGTAAAAAGGTCTATACTCCTTTACTCCTTCTCTTTTTTAGCTTATCCTCAATTATTAGCAAAACTATCAATAAAGTGACCAATAAAAGTGGAAACAACAAATATGGAAAACTGAATGACACCTTTCAAAACACTGGAGATGGACAAAAAAGTGAAAAACACTTAATATATATGTGTTTTGTATTATTTCAGTAACAGCGCCGCCGTCTGCTCTAACCCTCGAGGAAACCACAAAGAAAACATGTGTCTGTTTACATCAATACTGGTCAAGGTGGTTTTAACACGAGCCTCAGATTGACAGATAACCGACTGCTGCTGCCGCGTCGGCCTGTGACTGACAAACAAAGTGTCGAGAGCCGACAGCGGCGCCTCGTTCCGACAGCTCGTCGATACCAAGGTGTCACGGCTCACATGTCACACTGTGGAGTATGTTCACTTCACATACTCCTCGTGGCCTCCAGGGGGCGACCTGTGCAACGCAGAGTTTTTACGTTGAATCTGTCAAAGCAACAGAGATCAGCGTGTGTTGTTGTGTGTTGTTGTGTGTCGGTGTGGAGGTTTCTCACCCAATGGGAAGCTGATCTGGTCACACATTCCCAGGAGCTGCCCGAAGTACACCTTGTTCTCCGTGGGGACGAGACCCAGCTCGTTCATTCTGAGGGCGGCAGAGAGAGAGAGAGAGAGAGAGAGAGAGAGAGAGAGAGAGAGAGAGAGAGAGAGAGAGAGAGAGAGAGGGATAGAAATACACTTTGCTTTCTATGGATCCAAAGCAGAATGAAGGAGATCAATAGTGTTTTCAACAGTGTCCTTGGTAAGAGTTGAAACTGTACCTGTGGATGGTGTGTTTCACTGTGTCTTCATTATGGGAGGCGACCATTACGTTGGCGTTTCGGTTGATTGCAATCTCGTCCAGCACATGATCCAGACACCTCACACAATCACACAATCACAGAGGAGACACAAATAAATACCGGTGTCTGTGAAGTCAGTTATTTCCCACTACAGAGTGTAAAATCTAAATTTATCATAGGACATTGTGTTCGTATTATGACTTAGACTATTTTCATGACTCTTCCGTGTGTATCTTTCTCATTAGGAAGTAGGATTTACCTTTCACGCAACTAAACAGTACAAGTATATTCAAACAGTGAATATATTTCTCAGGAATTGGAACCCATCCTTTCTGGAGGGACGTCCGCCTTCGTTAATATTCATTTAATATTCATGCACTTCACCACCATCTGCAAAACATGGAGTCACACCTCATGCTGCGCCTTATCAGCCCCAAAACCCTGTGTCTGAGGGCTGCTCCTCTTTTTTGTGAGGGAAACATGTTGATCTCCACAGGGTGACGGCTTTGATCTCGCATTAATGTGGGAGCGTAAGGAAATTGGTACAACACAGCACCCCCTACAGCTGGATGGCTTGCTGACACAGGATGATAGACCCACAAGCTCCAATTGAAGGACCCACTTTCGCTGAAATGAAATCCCCGTGCTCAGCATTTTCAGCAGATTTGAGCCTGTGAGGTGATCACTGAGAGTCTGTGGAAACTTGGAGTGGAACAAGTGAGGGGGAAGATGTTTTCAGGCTCTTAACAGACAGAGGACGAGTCCTGGCTCTTACCTGTGGTACATTCTGTTGGTGGACTCGTAGTCAGGTTGGATCGGGTCCTCGTAGCCAAACTCTTCGGCCCTCTCTCGCTCCTGGTACATGTAGGCCCCTCGCACAAGCTTGGCAGCAAAACACCAGCCCTCCCGTCGGGACAGTTCCACGTCCATGCTCACGTTGTCATAGGCGTCCTAGGGAACAAACAAGAGCGGGTCAAATGGTCCTTGTGTAAGGTCGAGGACGACGTCATTGTATTGTAGACGCACCTCGGCTCAATTGGAGGTTACACTGATTGTCTGCTTAGGGGAGCTGGCAGAGTAACAAAGAGCTGCTCCACCTCTCTTTAATCTCTTAACAGAATAGATGCAGATTGAGTTGTTTCTCTCACTCACAGACGGCACAGGTGACCGTCTTATACCGAGAGGAGATTAGATTTGTCCTAAAACTCACTAGAGTTTGGCGCTTGGAGTTATTTAAAAAAGATCTCTAAAAGAGTCTTAATAAATTGGTAAACTAGCTACAACAGCCAATTGGGAAACTCCCAGGACTCATCCACCTACGTGGACCAATGGCCGACCTCACAAACACAATGCAGTTACATCATGTTTACATCATGTCTCACGCTACGTATTCAACTTGGATTAAGAATTACCAACCGAGGAAAAATGAAGGAGCGACAGTGTCAAAGGGATTATGAAAAAACAGCTTTCAATATGACTTCAACAGTTAAATATGCTAGAAGAATACTTGTGGTTGTGTTTCTACAGAATTGATTCTCATGGGGGAAATGAACAATACATTGTTGTAAAGCAAAGCAGCAGTGTTTTCAAAGTGGGAGCCCCATTGGTGTTATATCATTATTATAATGTGTTTTATTTTCTTCACAACAGGTAGGGTCCCAGTCATTTTAAATAGAATATGATCAAGTTGTGAAAATTGTTTATCAAGCACATAAATGAAACTCCACTGTTACTTAAACAGCGTTTCATTTGCAATGTAAATCAACCCAATTTCCACTCAACATGATCCTGTTGCAGTTTCCTCCACAACTCCACTGACTCATGCTAATCCGATTATGTCACAGCATCACAACACGTCCAGTTGTTGTGTCTGCGTGTTAAACCCTGACAGATCGGAACATCTGCCGCCAGCTGCTGGGCTCTCACCTTCAGGTAGCACTGGTACGTGTTGAAGATGACAGGCTGGTCTCTGTTGTAGATCCTCTGCATCTCTAATGTCACTCTGCTGATGGCCGGCTGCAGATACGTCTGCTCGGCGTCCACCATCAGGCGAACGCCGTTCTCCAGGGCGTGCTGGGGCGAGAGAGAGCTCAGTGGTGTGGTGATAAATCCTCTGACAGTGCTTGAATGTCAGGTTATGTTTCCATTGCAAGTTGTTTGGTTGTACAGAGCTCTGAAACGCTCAGGTGATATTTCTATATCTGGTGCGAACAAGATGAACGACTTGTTTGCATATGACAAATATCTTGTGGGATAATTCACATGCTTTGAATTAATAAATTGTGTGTTGTATTTATTGTGTTTTTATGTTTCTATGTTCATTGTATGCACCAATAACCAGAGCAAATTCCTTGTATTCCTTGTTGGCAATAAATACTTTCTGATTCTGATTCTAAAACTTAAAAAACACAAAAAGCAGTTCTGTCTACACACATTGGAAAATTTTCTTGTAGAATACAAATAATACAATGCAGCACTGTAGTAGTTGTGGTCCTATTAATTATACCTCTCTTATATATTACAGGTTTGAATATATAACATATTTGTTCTGACTTAAACATATTTATACATATTATTAACATGTCACTGTTGTTTTCCCTCTACCGGCTTGATTCTTGCTAATTAACAAGATATGCATGAGTGATAACTTGTGTGTATCAGTCCTTATCTTATTGTTTACCTTTGCTAAAATGTCCATACGCTGCATCATCCTCTTCATCTGCTCCTCCTCCTCGGTACCGAACTTCTCCAGCAGGGGCTCCAGCTCTCCTCGCTGAGTGACCAAACCAGCACGAAATGCAAATGAACCAAATATGACACCTATTAGTGTGTCTCACTAAATCCACCCCCTTCAGCTTCCTGCGTTAGAACGTCAGCAGATAGCTTGAGGGTGACATGTCCAGAGTTTGTTGACATGGCAATTAACACAATATCCTCTCAGCATCACTGCTCTCCATCGGCCTGGTGCTGCTCACACTTCACATCTGCTCTAAACTGTGTTCAATTATAACCACTTCATTTCAGGAGTTTAATCTACTGACCTGAACATTCGGGACAACTAGCAGGTCCGAGGTCTGTGTTCTGTCATCTATGAGGCTGTTCCAGTCCAGCACATCAATGGTTCTGTCAGAGCTGAGCACAGAAAGATATTAAGGCTCCAGTGAGAGATTAAAACATAAGCAGCATTTTGATGAAAGAAATTCCCCAGTTACTCTGCAGCAGAACGTGTCCTTGAATATTAAATAAAAATACCTGTATTCAAATTCTAGTTTTCTTTCTTTTTCAAGGTCTGAAAACAAACGGAGGTGCTGAGGGAAAATCCTTCTTCACTGATCTTTACTAAATTTGAATATAGCTAAAAACATCCAGTGGTAATATGATATATTTTGAGTTAGTTTTTTTTGTCTTTAAACACCAGTAGGAAACATGCACTGTAAACTAACCATGACAATGAATCATGTTCTTTGCATGGTCATGAACAAATAATGGTTACGTTATATAATATTAACCAGTATTTCTACTTTAAATATCTATTATTTTACAGATATATGATCCTGTGATCTTGCTCACCCTGAGGTTTCTTCTTTCCCATCAGTAAACCAGCCATAGAAATCACCTTTTGCACCCAGTTTGGTCAAAGATTCCTAAAGATATAAAGCACAGCATTTTTAGAGTGCAAAGACAGTTAAGAATATTGCATGTAATACTTATTCATACATCACCAGGTTAATAGGAAAAGAAAACTGCACCTGCAGCTGGTTGAGCTCCAGCCGTTGATTTAAAGCTTCCACGCCGTCCTTCCCCTGCTGCGACGCCAGGAAGCTGAAGAACCGCTGCCATTTCACCAGCACCTCTGAGAGTTGGAGCTTTAAGATTAAAAAAAGAAAGTCTTTATTAAAAAAGAAAAGGAAGTCAGTCCATCCCACCCTGATAACAACAGCATAGGGTGCTGCATTGACCCATGAATCGCCTACCAGAAACTGAGGTCGTCCCAGAGCCGTCATCTTAATGGCAGAAAAGCCTTCCATCGAATTCCCACCTGTTCAAATGGAAATATCACCATGACAGTAAACACAAGATTAATCGCAGCGCTGCATGTAATAAAACACGATGGCTTTACAGAAGCAGAGCACGAGTGCGCTGGTGGAGGAGGGCAATATTTCCAAGTTAATGGTGGAAGGAATATGAGCCAGTATAGAGTTACAGCTTAACACAATGTGCATAAACAGACGCACACTGTAAAAGCTGTGTGTGGTTTTCACTCTCCATTTTTTTACATACCAGATGCTTTGATGCATTTGATGAAGGTTTCCATATGCCGGTCACATTTGGCCTCAGCGCTGTGGGAGTGCGGGCGGGCGGCCGTCACTCCCCCGCCACGCCGCCCCCCCTCCTCTGACTCCTGCTGCTGTTTCTGTTTCTCCTCTCCGTGGTGCTCGCCTGGAGGTGAAAACAAATCTGCATGCCTATTTCTTCTAATTACATCATGTACTGTGAAAAAAACCAGGCAGCTTACCTTTGCTCCCGTTCTCTGCAGCGGATTCATATGAGCTACATTAGACGAAGGAATAGAACAGGATTAAATCGGTTAGCGTGCATTTTTTTTGTGTTTTCGATATTAGAAAAGTTGCATCATTATTGCAGCCGAGCATTTCAGAGGTTAGTGGGGGAGCTGGGATTCTTTCTTTCTGTGGACACGTTGGGGCCTTGTTAAGGCAGCGGTGGAGCCAGAGGATGATGTTGTGTTTGGTGAACCTAAATAAACACATCAGCCACAACATGAAAAACAAACTGATGGATGTGTGCTGAACTGGGGGAGCGTACAGCGTCACTCCACACTTGACCTAATCCCCACCCATCATAAGCCACCGGGGAGCTTGTGTAACCACACAGACGACTGAGCAGCGAGCGCCCAGGACATCAGAGACGTCAGCAAGTTTCAAAGACAGAGAAACTAAAGGGAGTTCTTTCTATTTGATGTATATCATGTGGCCTGTGCTGAAGAAACGTGGATGAAACCGGAGAATATTTAACACCGGCTGACATTTTACTGTCTAAAACACATTTCATACACACTCGTCCTGCACTTTGGATGATTTAATGTTTTAATTTAAAGCCCTAGAATGGGAATAAGGCCAAGGACAGAGAATTTATCAATGAAAGATTCGGATGATCAGAAGAATGTGTGTCTACAGCCGCAAGGGGGGTTCTCAATCAAAATAATAGTAAAATAACTAACTGATGATGTTGTGGGATCATGGGAGTTGTTTTTAAAAAACGTCTCACTGTCTTTTTCATAGTTAGAAATCATTTGTCCTACGGGTTAGGGCAGAGATGGACAAAGCCAATGGTAAAGAAGATATGACGCAATTTAAAAGCAACTAAAACGAAACGTCCCATGAAGTCCTTTTATCAAGTAAAATGGATTTACTCTGCTTGATAAAAACTGTAAACTAAACATCATTTGGTTTGAACTGTTTGGTCATAAAAATAGCAGAGAATTAAAAGAAGCCATTTGGGCTGTGGGAATTGGTGATGGGCATTTTTCACTGTTTTCTGGCCCAGTTAAGACTGAAAAGAATAAATTAAAGGTTAAATCGATAATATACAAATAATCTCAGAGTTCTAAGTAGCATTGAAAAGCAAGAGTTAATAAACGTGTTAGTTCTGGTTGAAACGTTTGTGTCCAGTGACAAATATTATTATAAAATTAGTAAAGTGATTCTTTGCAACACTGCCAATACCTCAATCAACCGAAAGCCTGGTACAAAACATTGGTTATTGGCAGCTTTGTTACCAAAAAACGTCAGAAGCAGTCTTCACACGCCTGCATATATCAAATCCAAACTGTCTATATTTTAAGTCTATATATAAGGCCTCTGAATCTGAGGGCTGGCTTTGTGAGGGTGTTTATTCTGCACATCAAACCGGGACCTGCCTCACCTCCTCACATCTTCCTTCTGTTACCAGAAACCGACTCGTGTTGTTGTTGCTGTCCTGACAGATCATTGCAGCTCCTGTCAAACCTCACTGCTGCCGGAGATCAAGCTGTCTTAATGTCTTCCGTCCTCCAGGTTCCGAGGTCTATATTCGCCAAACGAAAAATCCTTTCTAGCCCGAGGTCTGATGCCTCTTCTGATGTTTTTCCATAAAGCTGCGAGCTGATATCTTGTTACCCGTAAGAGAAAGTACAAGAAGGGCCGAGAAAGTCACGGCAAAGGGCTTTTCCTGGAAGCTCTGCCGCCTTACAGGACCTGATTACACCATGAGATGATGATAGAGGATGTTCTGTCTGGTGCAGAGCGACTTAACGTTCAGACTTTACTCAAGGCAACAGTAGGTAACTAATACTGAGCAACAGCGCCACCTGCAGCCAGGTGTGCTGACCTATCCTGTTGGCCAACGTGCCCAAGCGATGAGGTGGTTTTCAAGTTGAACCAAATCCACCAAACTCTGTGTAGAATTCTTCCTATTTTAAAAGTTTCCCTGCTGAATATTGGAGATAAACTCTGGGTTTTAAATAACTTCTAAGTCTTTTTTAACTGAACAGCTACAGATCAGCTTTACCCTTCAACTCTGCACCTGAATCTGAAGCTGCAGTTCCACATATCTCACAGGAAATCATACCCATTCCCCAGTGGGAACAAAGGAGGAACAATTCTCCCTCCTCCCTAAGTTTGAAACTGATATTTGACTGTGAAAAGGTTGCACAGGGTTGCTTTAAGTAACTAACGCCTCACAGCTCTTGGTCTCTTTTAGCCTTTATATAAATGGAGCCGTTGTGTAAGATACAAAAGGTCAAACTTCTCCGGCTGACTCTTACGTTCGGGCAGAGCAAATCTGACAAGTGCACTCGTCTTTTTTCACATTAATGAAATGAACATCAGATAGATTCACTGGGGAACTTTTTACTCCCTTGTTTGACTGTGGGGCATCTCCTAAATGGGGCCAGAACGTCCAACTTTTATTTTGGACGATGCGATGTCCCAATTACTCAGAATGCATGAATGCCCTCGGCCAAACTGAAGCAACATTACTGCTGCTGCTGCCCAGAGAGGCCGCTCGCTTTAGGTCTGTACTGTTATCCAAGTTTATATCAGCTCACAGGACAGAGCCGCTCTGCCTTTTGCTCCCCCTCCCATGTGACAGGATTCCTGTCATGTGAGAGATTCTCTCCAGTCCAGTAAGGGGAGCCACGGCTGGGCCAACAAATCGTGATGTAGCGACTGTTTACTTTCTGGTAAATCTATTTTTGATCCTCACACAGGCGTATTTATACTCTTGATATTTGTAATTTGATATTAGTTTTGTTATAAGTAAAGAGAAGGTTTCACTGTCCTTCCTGGAGCTGTTAGATTCACATGAGACCCTGATAGCACAAAGCATCTTTTAGCGTTTACTGGAATCTGTGACAATAGAGGAACTTTCGTACTCCGCCTCCTCCTGGCGGATGTCCTCCTCGACGCTGTAGTCTAGGACCGAGCCCACGCCGAAGGCCTGGTTCTTCTGGATCAGAGGCCTGATGGACTTGTGGTCCTCGCCCGCCACAAACTGGCCGTAAAACGTCATCTTCATGAACTGGTTGAAGGCTCTCTGGCCCAGTATCTTCTTTCCCAGGTCCATTATCTGAACAGAGAGGAGGACATTATAGACACGCTTATAACTAATTAAAGACAAATGTAGTTTATCTACGTGAATCATAAGGTCCCAGATAAAAAAAAGTATGTTTTGAAGCAACAAGTTAATCTGACAATTCTTTGGGGACAAGAGGGAAAAAGCAGAAAGTTGTTCTTTCCCAACCGGAGGAATTCAAAGCATGTTCTTCGCCCCGGGCTGTGAACCACATGTGTGTGTGTAAAGACTGTAAACAGGGACAAAGAATCACAGACTGTAGCTGCAATGAAAAGCTGATTAATACCAGATCAGATTAGTGCAACTAGTCATTGAATGTCCTGATGCATCCACAACCCGGGCTGAACGAAAAACAACCTTCAGTGGAAGCGTGTCTGTTTGCACACATATGTAATTTGAGAGGTGGGAGCTGTGCACTTGAGCCTGAGGCACAAACAGTTAGATGTGTAGGTTTCAAGGTGTTTACAGTGTGTGTGTCTGTGTGTGTGGGGGGGGTTTGTTCAACTTTAAGTCTATCTCAAAAAACAAGCTTATCTCTGTATAAACACTGGGCTGCTAATGTTAGTGACATATAAGTGAGTCTAATGGAGTGTTTCACCTTCAGAGCTAACACCTGCTCTAGTGTTGAGCCCTCTCTCTCTCTCTCTCTCTCTCTCTCTCTCTCTCTCTCTCTCTCTCTCTCTCTCTCTCTCTCTCCCTCTCTCTCTCTCTCTCTCTCTGTGGAAATGTCACTGAGTTCCTTTAACCTTTTTTCTATACAATGTTCTGATGAGGTGAACCAGCCTCTGACAAACCGGCCTCACGGCTCCTGGCCCGGGAACCAGCTCATTACCTCCGTGTTCTTCTCCACCAGGATGTCATAGGAGCAGAGCTTGAACACCACCAAACTTCTGAGCAGCTCTAATGAGTCTTTGCTCTTATAAGCCTCCCGGGTCAGGTCAAAGTCAACAGAGATCTCATTAGCGGTGGCCCTGGTCCTGGAGCTGCTGCTGGAGGTGGAGGTGGAGGCGTCTCTTCCTCCGGGACACTGCAGGGCCGAGTCCCGCTCAGCGCGGCCGCGGCTGCTCGCCTCGTCCCAGTGCTGCTCCCTCCGCTGGGCGCTGGAGCCGCGGAGGCTGATCCGGCTGGAGAGCAGCCATCTGCCGGGGGAGTCCGCCCGGGGGGTCCGGGACAGGAGGACCGGAGCTCTGACACAGAACATCGGCCCAGAGGAGGAAGAGGAAGAGGAAGAGGAAGAGGAAGAGGAGGAAGAAGAGGAGGAGGAGGAGGAGGAAGACGTGAGGGGAAGTCACACTGAGAGTGAGGTGGTGCAGGTTGACAACATGTCAACACACAGACACACACACCGAGGTAACACTGTGGTTGGTGGAGCGTCCGTGACATAAAAGTTGCATTAGCCAATCACAGGCCAAAACAGTTACATCAGCCAATCACATGCCAACAACCTGTTAAGGGACACGCCCAGTTTCTCACGGCTCAGGTAGACTGAGCTGCAGCAGCTGGAACTAACTAAATAACAAACTAACCAATTCACTAACCAATTGTATCAGGGCTCAGGTAGACTGAGATACTAACTAGCGTATTAACTAATGTACTGGTTTGTGTTCCAATTGTATAAACCAGTTTGTCTCCTAGAGGAGGAGGGGACTTGTTTGTCTTTAAGAAGACTAAAGGACATGCAGGAACTCATACAACACAAACATACACACACACTAGCTAGCAATCTATGGGACCCACTTTGTTATAGCACAGGTAGACTAAGCTGCAGCAGTCATAAATAACAAACTAACTACTTCGCTAACACACTAACTACAAGACACAATAGGGTTAACCAATGGCATTGACTGGCCCCTGACCTAAATCCAATGGAGCACCTATGGGACGTTGTGTATTGTGTATCTGACGCCACCAGGTTCCTCCACAGACTGTCCAGGAGCTCCCTGATCCCTAAATCCCTGAATCCCTGATCCCTGATCCAGATTTGGGACGAGATCCCCCAGGACACCATCCACTGACTCATCAGGAGCAAGTTCTGTCAGGAGCACATACCGGCACACAGGGGCAATACACACACACTGAGTCACATTATGAGTGAGGAAATACACACAATTTGGACCAGCCTATTATTTCTACTAGCTTTGACTCCTATGTGTGTGTGTGTGTGTGTCTGCATGTGTGTTGTATAAGTCCCTTCATGTTCTTTGCTCTTGTTTAAGACAAACAAGTCCCCTCCCCTGAATAGGAGACAAACTGGTTCATACACTTTGAACACAAACCAGTTCAGTGTGTGGCCTCACGTGCAGGCTGCCTTGGTAACAAACCACTCTGAGCACTTTACCTTTCAGCAGAATTCTTAATATAAATCATCTCATGCTTGAGTAACATGTCCGGTGTTATCTGAGGACTCTCAGTTCACCACTGGGACGTTTTTATCCTGCCCGGCATCGCCCATTAACCACACAACTTAGAAAAAGAAAAACAAGACGTCTAGAACATTCAGAAAATATTATTCATCACTTGTTTATTAAGTTATTAATAAAGAAACTGTCAAACACAGGTCTGAGCATTCGTCTGTATTGAATCTTGGCACCGCGTTTGTTGACATATGGATCACAAATGATGTTAAGTTGAATTTAATTACAAACATGTCATAACATTTTGAGTAACTTGACTTATTGGGCCTGTCTCCTCTCACAGACCCCTGGAGATCCACGAAGCACAGCTGGACAGATGTGGAATGCAACACAAGTATTGGACCGACTCGTCCTTAATCTAATACAATCAATAGAAACAGGAGATTTCTCTCGTGCTCAGAGACAGAGGGACCTCGAGGAGGCTTCCTGCAGGAGAGGATCCAGGAGGTGTCATGCCCCAGCACCACTTTGTTCCTCTTAACAGATGGGGGAGCCATTGTTTCACATGTTGGACCGCTCCTGCCCCCTCCAACACCCACACACCAGAGCACACGCACTTTTCTACTTTATTCATTTAACCTACTTTAAATCCATGTAGTTTTTAATTGATTAGTGTCCTGGAATACATTTTTAATAACTTAAATTTAAAGTTCTGAATGATGAAACTCAAAAACTTAAAAAAAGTCAATATAAAAGTTAGAATTATGATAATTTTCCTACTATAAAAACGTTTTTTTCCACCTTAATCGCCTCTATTCAGTGTTAAAGAGTGATTTTTTGAATGTATATCCAAGGCCATTGAAGCAGACGCTGTTGCACACATGCGTATGTAAAGTTGGTGGCGCACACATGGCGCACGAAGCCAAAGATAGAGTAACAAATCAGGAATTTCCCTCCTGCCACTCCTGAGAGCGCACCAGAGGACACAAGTTACGCGTAAGGCGCTTCTCATCGGGAGAGGAGACACACGACAGGCAGCTATTTCACTGATTTTAACTTTCTTTCGGTCCAGATTATCATCACCAGTTCACACGTTTCCGGATATTTCTTCCTTTCGGGACATTACAGTGTCTGGAACAGTGTGATGTCTGTGCCTTCATGCGTCTGGATCCATCCGCTGTGCGCGCTGGCTGCTTCTAGAAACTTTGGTGGAATACTTTGCGCGCTGCAGGAATGAAGAATGAAGTTTTTCCACTTTTGCTTTCGTGACTTTTCTTTTTGTGTTTGTCCCCCCCGTGTTTCCAGACTTTGAGTTTCTCGATGGCGTAGGGGTCGCGGTCGATACTTTTTCTGAAACACCTCGAGGAAAAAGAAAAAACGGATTTCGCGTTCCCAACATCTGGATCATGTGCGTGGACGTGTTGGAAATACAGTGAAACAAACTCCACCACCATCTCGAGTTGATTTTGGAGGAGTAACGACGGCGTCTAGAAGGATGCTGCTGCTGCGTGTACAATGGAAGTGAAGAAGTGTGTTGCTGCTGTGGTTGCGCTGGTTTGTCTCTTCTTTTGCTCCAGTTTCAGCCAAGAGCTCAACCCCAAAGGCAGGAATGTTTGCAAAGCACCGGGGTAAGCATCGCTTCACTGCGGGAGAAGATGGATTCTTTTATTTCCCAGTTGTTGAAAATGTGTTTAAAAGTTTTCCTTCTGGCATGTTCAGCCTTATTGTGACTTATCTCAGGATAACACTTTATTAAAGACATCCAATCAGAGTTGGACTCACATTTAAAATAAACAGAATCATTTCTTTCCTTCCACATTCCTCATTTAGTTGAAGATAAAGTGTTTTCATACTGCAGCGTTGGCCTCATGCACGAATAACGGTTCTCCCTATAGAGTCAGAAACTTGTTGTGAAATCAATCTCTGACTTTATTCTACAAACACATGTTCTATATTCTTACAATATGAGTAAGTGTTAGTTACACAGATTTTTTACTTTACTTGACCTATTTGCTCCTCTATAACATGTTCATTGTGTAGCGTGCAGGAGGAGGAGGAGTCCACTGAAGCAAGCAGCTATACAGATGTGTGCATCTGGAACGAGGGGTGTTTGTATTGCTCTATAGGGGGCGCTCTTCTCGAACTTCACAGTATTCGTGGCACCATTAGATGACACGATGAGGTTTTAGGGAAGTTTTAAAGAAATGTTTTGAGGAACATAATTCTGCAGTTTGGACAAGAAAAGATCCAAAGTTTGACATATTTTCATGTTCTTAGAAAGATTAAGGGCATCGAAGAGAATGTGGTGAAGAGATGTGTTGATCATGTGCAGATTGTTGTATTTTAATATGTTGTGCGTTTGTACGCCTGCTGTCTTAGCCAGGACTCTGTAAAAGAGATTGGACTTTAAGGGAATAAAGGGACAATGAATTTTGGTTAACAGTTGATATGATCAAATATGTGAAAAGTAATTGATTAGGAATCTACATATCTGGACAGTCTCCCCTCAAAGGGTTATGCATCCAAAAACGCATTTCTTCACGACCTCCAGGAATAAAACTGAGCCTCTGTTTACTTGTGTAAAAGAAGAAAACCTCAGAGTCCACAATTACCGACTGCAGGATCCAAGTTTGTTGCACCGATGGCTATAAAGTGTGAAGAGCAGCAAATACTGTCAAGACCTTATTCTCCAATATGCTAGAACAGATGTGTGATAGGAAACCATGTGCACATTGAAGTAGCCCTTGTTTCCTGGATCTTAACCTCTTTCACAGACTTTATGGCAGAGGGGAGTGAAAACTGAAATAAAAAAAGTTAATAGTATTTCCTGTGCAGCCAGAATTGTTGAATGGGAAACGGAATAATAGCTTATCTGAAAAGCAACACGCTACATTTAGTCATCAGGTGTTTTTTCAGTACTCTGCTTGGTTACAAATAGTAACTTACCAGAAAAGATACTCCCTATATTTGTTCTTCATGAAGTTTTCAGTGTGGTATTTATAGTACTTTCACTTCCACTGCTCTACAAGTTTGACATCTTGCCCTCCTTCCAGTGTTTAACATCTATCGCGGTGAACTCTCCACTCTCCCCTGACTTGTTTTCCACATTATGCCCATTACGTCTTATTTTCTCGCTTGAATCGAATGAATAGAAGGAAGTAGTTCAGCATTTATCGTCACTACTCAGCGTTTCCAGTGTGCCGTCACATTGCAAAATCAGCTGCTGAATCCAGCTGGAACGGCAATAAAACGACTCGATGATTCCTTCAACACTGATTGTTTTCCAGCTCCTTAAAAAAAAAGGACTGTGAACAAATAAAGCTGTTCGCCATGTGATGTTTTGAGCTGCGATGCAGAGAAATCTGTTTTTGAATCAGTAGAATCCCTGGAAAAATGTGGTACATTCACTGATAAATGGGAAACAGGGACGCAGCGTTTAAAATAGCTCCACAGTGAATGTAATCTTTGTCCTTGGGTGCTGCTGTCACGGATTGGCTGCGTGTCAAAGGGTCAACAAGGGTCAACTCCTTACATTGTACCTGGAGTTTGTCAGAATTTGCAGCAGCTGAGCCGTTTAAAGCTAAATCCAGTGTCATGTTATAGAGATAAAGTTTATTCCCTCATAGGAAGGGAAAGCATGCAGAGGTTAGGCCTGTGATCTCCACCACGCGCCTCTTTTAGAGAACAGCATCGCTCCCCTGCTCGTTGACCAAAAGCAGCCAGCCGTCCTCAAACACTCAAAGGGAGGCTGACATGTTGCAGGGCCCCCCCTGCAGAGGTCACAGGCGTGGGAGGAAGGGAAGAAGCATCCTTCTTTCCCTGACAGGTCGAAAACGTGGCTGCAAAATACTTTTTTTATGAATATTCATGTGCCTCTCTTGCCCCCCGAAGGCTGCGGCTCAGCACCGGGAAAATTACGCAAGCATGTGTTGAGCATATGCGTCATGTGCAAAACACACAGGTCTGCAGAATTCAGCCCGAGCCACATCAACAGAGATCAAGGAAACATGAGTCGGGTGTGGATGGAGCCACGCTCATGTGTTTGTTTGACTGTTTCTCAGTTCGGGGCTTTATCTTTCCCCTCTCATTTTGAATCTCTCCTCTCCTCAGGTCGTCTGGAGTGGCGTGCTGCAGTGGATGGGCGCAGCTGGCGGATGAGTGCCTGACACGTACGTGCCACACAGGGAGCAAACATTTATCATGGCCGCTCAATGTGCAGATCACTGGACTAACATTGGCTTCTTCTTGTTCACCCCAGCGCTCTGTGAAGGCAACTTCACCTGCAAGGAGAACGAGGTGTGTGTCCGGCCCAATGAATGCCGCTGTCGTCACGGATACTTCGGAGCTAGCTGTGACACGAGTAAGGGATTGCTTTGTTTTTATGTTTTCTTTAAATCCATATTTCTACCCTTTGTTTCTTGAATATGGTGTTAAAAGTTCAAGTTGTTAAAGAGTATCTACCAAACACCAATTCCTAGCTGTTGAACTACAAGGTAAGCAGAATTTAGGCTGTGTATATAATCATGAACGACATAACTGCTCTCCTAAAGTGAAGCCAAATCATCTCAATCACCACCTGGTCACATGGAGGAGTCTTAAATCCTGTCTCCTCCATGTTAACAGATGGGAAGCGGACCAAGTAGTTATTTTCTTGTAAGTTTGGGTTTAGTTGGTTATTTGATGCTATAAAACGCTGAAAACTCGATAATGTTAGTGATCCCTTTTTTTATATATCATGCCAGCACTAGGCCAAAGTCTTTATTTGTATGATTCTTTAGTTAATGACAGAACACATACAAATGTTAAACTGTATCCTGACGACACCACTGTCTCTTCCACAGAGTGCCCTACCCAGTTCTGGGGCCCTGACTGCAAGGGGAAGTGCAACTGCTTCCCCAATGGCCAGTGCGATGACTTGACCGGCGCTTGTACCTGCAAACACAACCGCTGGGGTCCAAAGTGCGAGAACGCCTGCATGTGCCAAAAGGGCAAATGTGATCAGGACACGGGCAAATGCACGTGCCACCCCGGCGTCTGGGGTCCGCAGTGCAACAACAACTGCTACTGCAGCATCAACTCCATCTGTGACGCCATGACAGGCCGCTGCCAGTGCAGCCCGGGCTGGACGGGGAGGAACTGCGCGATCCAGTGCAACTGCAACAATTCACCTTGTGACCAGTTCACGGGACGCTGCCAGTGCCGCGAGAGGCTGTGGGGCCCGCGGTGTGAGCGGTACTGCCAGTGCGTCCACGGCAAATGCAACCAGGCCGACGGCTCGTGTACCTGCACGCCAGGATACCGCGGGAAGTTCTGCAGGGAGCCGTGTCCCGCTGGATTCTACGGTCAAAACTGCAGGAACAGGTGGGGTTGAAGAGAACCTGGCTGAGAGCAAATGCACCATTTCCCGAAAACACAGGAAATCTGCAGTTTTACAGATGCCTAATGTTCAGGTCCCTTGTCTGAGGCATGTTACGGTGCGGTTTTGTGGTCTTGATAGGAAATAAGATTTGATATATGTTGCGGCTGATAACCTCTGAAATATCTGGACACGCTACTTAATGGAGCAAGTATAAAGTGAGATTTGTGAGTTGGTATTCACATTATCCCATAATCACCAGCCAACATATAAAAAGCAATTCAGATTAAGTGCTTTACCTTCCATGGTCTCCACACTACACAGCTGCAATGACCCAAAGAGAACCCAGTGAGAGCTCAGTGTTGTTACTCTCCCTCTCTCACTAGCACAACCATTTAAACCAGGCAAATACACATGTCTCTCGTCACAGTTTCATTAAAGTCGGTCGAGATGGGGCTGTTTCTAATCTTGAGTGAACAAAGTAAATGAAGAGTTGTTCTCACTGTTTCCTTCGGCCGCCCACAGGTGCGGGCACTGCATGGGCCAGCAGCCGTGCAAGGTGACGGAGGGCCGCTGCGTCACCTGCGACCGAGGCTGGAACGGGACGCGCTGCGACCAGCTCTGCTCCAAGGGCTTCTTCGGTGAAAGCTGCCTGGAGGTGTGTCCCACCTGCAGGGACGGGCACCACTGCGACCCCATTCTTGGCAAGTGCTCGCACTGCAACCCGGGCTGGATTGGGGACAGGTAAGAAAACGTGTGGAGCTTTATCATTTTGAAATGTTAAAAAAGCACAATGGCAGTGCCTTTAACTAGTAGCCCACTGTTCCACCCTTTGTGTCACTGTAATAATCTCAATGACTCATACCTGTAATTTCTTGGAAATGACTATTTACGACATTGTTATTTGTCACAGGTGCGAGGTGCGCTGCCCCAACGGCACATATGGCGAGAACTGCGAGAACAACTGCAGCCACTGTTTTAACGGCATCTGTCATGTTGTCACCGGAGAGTGCCTGTGTGACCCGGGGTTTTATGGCACCTAGTAAGTCACGAGACACCTCATATCCAAAAAAAACTCAATTTCTTTGCCCTTGGCGGCGCACGGTGCTCGGCGAAGAAGGATTGATGCCTTTCATAATACATTTGTCACACACGTTTACGTCCTGTGAATGGAGGGAGCGAGCCCGGGGTCCTGAGGCATGTTTTTACAGTTACTGATAAAGTGCGCTCTTGGAATAGAAAAGTTTAAATTCCTGCAAACTTCCATCATAGAATAAAAAAGAACAAAGCACCGGATCCTATCGATCACCTTTTCCTCTCTCTCTCTCTTTCTGTCTGTGTTGTATTTTGCACATCTGTCACTTGGACGGGACATTAAACAGATGTTGTTTTTTCTTGTGTCTCTTCTCTGTATTCAAGCTGCAATATGACCTGTCAACCTGGCCAGTACGGAGTGAACTGCAACCAGACCTGCTCCTGCCACAACAAGGACTGTGATCCTGTGTCTGGAGCCTGCTACCTACGTAAGGAAACCCTCATTTGTTTTGCTCTGTGGTTAAAATGTTTTTACAAAACAGCAGAAACTAGTGTTTTTCTATGTAAATCCCCTTTTTTCGAGACAAAACAAATATTTCTTGCTGCGCGTACAAAACAACAGGACAAACCCTAAAAAGCCAGATGCCTCCAGCGCCGCCTGTGTATTAAATGTCCAATAGCTGGCATCAACACACACGTCTATTCAGGTCAGTGTGTGTAGCAGGAGACTTTGCGTAGCGAGGCCTTGATAGTGTTTCCAGACCCAGACCGGTGTCCTTTTTATGGCTGTGTTTGTTGGCCAAGTTCCTGTGCAGCTAGAGAGAGAGAGAGGGAAAGGGGAAGAGAGAGAGAGAGAGAGAGAGGGAGAGGAAGGAAGAAGAAAAAGAGGGAGTTGGAAGGGAGACAGAGAGTAGAGGAAAAGAGTTTGGAAAGAGATAATGAGTATGATTGGGCAAAGGTAGCAGTGATTGTGGTCAATGGACCCCCACCCCCCCACAAACCAGCAATAACAACACAACCAACCCACACTGCCCAACAATCCATCTCCACCCTATATGTGACTGTGCAAAGATCCAAATGTTGTCCGCACGTGCACCACAGCATTTATCTTCGGGGTGCATCTCACTCTTTGGGTTTGAAGGAGGGGAGATAATAAATCATCTGAGCGATTGCGAGGGGGTGTTTGCGGTAATGAGGGGGGGAGGAAGTTGCTCGCAGAAAATCGGCATTGAGAGGGTAAGTGCTCTTGTGTCTTGGGGGGGGAGATAAGATTAATCGTGAATTATCCCTGTGGTGAGTTCCAGCCTGTTGTGAAACCTCATTTCCTCGGAGATGCTTCACGTCAAAAAACAGAATCAATTACTAACGCAACGCCCTGCTCCGTCTTTATTAGCCACACAAACTAATGCATTAATAACAATTACACACAGTGAGCCGAGCCCCATACACTCGAGTCAAGGGTTTTCTTGTAGCGATGACAGAGGAGGAGATTTGTTGAAACTGGCATGCAGAGCTTCCCCACGCCAGAGTGGCACACCCAGAATTTCTCCCCATCTCGTCTTTCAGAGCCCAACCAGCGGATGGGTGTGATTGCGGCTGGAACCCTGGTCTCCTTCTTGCTGATTGTCCTGCTCTCGCTGCTGTGCTGCTGCTGCCTGTGTCGACACAAAGACGACCACAAGTGAGTGACAGATATCCTCGCTGCACGAGGTCCACAGCGCCGGCCTCGAGTTCCAGGAAATTTGAATAATGTGTCGAAGCTAGACGCTACTTTTTTTTGCCTTTTCTCACAGCTATAAAGTTGTTAAATGAATAAATACATAAAAGTTGGATATTAAGTCCTTTTTCTATATTGACGTTGCCGGTTAGTAGAAATGTGAGCCGCCTGCGAGCCCTTCTAAAGAGGCACTGGGCCAGGGCTAATATGGCTCCCTTGAATGATTCATTTGGATTTCCATGGCATCATCCCTTTTTTCAGTCCTAACCAAGACAACTCTACCAACAGCAAAAAAGCCAAGCGGATCCTGTGTGGACGATTCAGCCGAATCAGCACTAAACTCCCCCGTATTCCACTGAGGCGACAGAAACTGCCCAAAGTAGTCGGTAAGCCCCCAAAGTCTTTTTTTTTAAACATCCCACCACACGGCTGCCGGAAGCTGCTTTCACTCGTGTTATCTTTCTCTTCTCCTGAACGACAGTTTGCATGATGCTTAGCTCTGTTCAAACCCGATGCATCATTAACACAGTTGTAACAAGAAGATTGTGGATATTTCAGAGGCTTCTAAATATCTTCAGGAGACAATGACAGGGACGACTGGCGAATCAGGGTGAGCGCTTCACTCTGGTGCTACCTCCGTCCGGCTCGTGGATGATGAATAGGGTTGAAAAGTGTATGGTGGCTGCCAGGCGAGTGTGGGGTTTCATTTGAAAGGAATGCACTGGTTTTAGAGCCCCTTATTATTCTTGGCACCCTCAAATGCCATGTGTTCATATTATTACAACCCTAAAAACTGGGGCTTTTTTTTATTTTTTTCCTTCCCATTTTCTCTGCTCGTTTCCATCATCTTTTTCTCGGGGCTGAGGAGGAGGAGGAGGAGGAGGAGGAGGAGGCCGTGTTATTAAAAGAAGGCCAGTGGTTGTCAGAGGGGCCCGGGTGGTGCTGAGTGACGCTCTATCAAAGGCAGCTCTGTTTGGGTGGACGCTGCTGCGCCATGTGGACGACTCGTGGTGTGTGACAGATCTGTCTGTGACCCCGGTCGTTTATGCAGCAGACACAGGAGATATGCTGATCTGTTACACCTCCATCACACACAGTTTAACTTACTGCTGGTTTTTCTTCAGGGTCCATCTGTTGCCTTGCTCCTAACAGACGCTTCATCTCTTATGATGCTGGACAGTATAAATTATTATTCTTTGTTGTGAGGGTAAATGTACAGCAACTGTTATATTCTTTGGTTCAATTTTTTAACACAAAGAAACACTATTCTCACTCTACAAATGAATTAACCATTTTATACCAATATATATTTTTCAAAGATATGTTCTGAGCAGTCAGTTGTTATTGGAAAAGACAGACCTCAGTGTGAAAGGGTAAAAGAGCAAAGGAGACAAGGCTGCTGCAGAACTCCAGGTTTTCCGTACATGCAAGTTTTACAAAGTTTATTTAACCTTGACAGATGTTTGGGATGACGTTTAAAACATTAGGCAATATTTTCCTAAAATTCTTCTGTTGTAAAACACATTCTGTGGTTTTGAATTCCCAAATCTGATGATTTACGGGTTTCTGTCTGATTTGTATGATTGTAAACTTTTGGACTGTTGCTTAGACGAAACATACTTTATTTTAAAGACATCAACTTGGGACTCTTGTATTTTCCAGAGCTTCCTGTAGATTACATACATCAACACATTGTCATTTTGAAGTGACCGAGACGTGGAAGCAGTTAACAACATGGTGCCCTGGTTTCCTTTTTCCTTGAGTGAGCAGCACGTGGCTCCTCAGTTTATCCAGTTGATTACTTAAGCTGGAGTCTGCCACCGTTATATATCTTAGCTCTAAATACAACACTCAGACAGAGTTGCCTTTGTCACGATGACAGAGTGGGACATTAATGTATTTGACAAGAGCCGGACCATGTGAAGACCATGTTCCAGAGGCATGACGTCATCCAGTCAAAGGCAAAATCTATTTTTACGTGTTTGCGGAGATAGATTTTTGGTTTTATCCAGGATTGTCAAAATACAACATCCATGTACCAATCAGATTCAAGAGCAGACATCAATTCCCGGTCACTTACACCAACTGATGCCTGTCTGTCTCCTCTCCCCTGGTTTGTCCTGTGTAAACCTCTGCTCCTCTGCTTTCTGTCCGCCTGCCCACAGAAGAGTGATCTGCCAACGTTAAGAGAGTCTGAATCTGACTGGAAGCTGCACAGTCCTGCACACACACACATTCCAGAGGGGGCCCGATGGGGCTGGAAACAGGAAGTGGTCAAATTTACCCCAGCGCGTGTCAGAACTGTGATTTATCCACACCAGGGTCACTGGCAACAGATGTGGCAAGAGAATATGAAAAAAAAATGTAAAAAAGGGGAAGCAAGAAGATCGTCAACTTTCCAATCTTTGTTGGCATAGTTAAAGCCTCATAGAAACGACTACATGAACACACTGTCTACCTATATTCCATATATTCCCCTTTTGGCCACAGCAAAAGTGTTTGCATGTAAGTTTGGTTTTCTGTTGCCTCCATGCCCGACACACTCACGTCTGTTCGGCATTCCGTGCATCCTCTTAGCTTCCCCACGGCCGAGAGCAGCACCACCTGCTTTATTCATCTTTATTTATCCTGCAAAAAAGTTGGCCGGGTTTTGCAAAAGTGTTTCGCAGAAACTCTGATTAACTTTCATCCAGTTCCGCCCAATAAACGTGGGTGAAAAAATAAGCTTTCTCACACTATAAAGTTGTTTGGATGAACCATATTAAAAATTGGCCTTAGTTTTAATAGGGTGAACTAATGCTACAGCTATGTATATGTGTAAATAATGATCAGTGAATCTGTTTAAACTCTTTAGACTTGTTTAGACAATGCAGTCCAGTAACTCTGTCCCGGGCTATTTCAGGCTCAAACATGTTCATTCTTATTATTATTGGCGGATAGCGTTCCCATTCAGTGTCCAGATTTCCACAGCTGGATCAGACATTCGAACCGGCAGCCTTCTTATTCCAGCCCGGCTCTCTAACCTCCACACTTCCAAAAGCCCCAGGTCTGCAGACACGTCCCCCCACTGAGCAACTGTGGTGGTGGAGCTCTGCAGCTGGGACACGTCAATAAGGCCCTGTTGTGTGTCGGGCCTCCCAGTATAGGGGAGGGATCCCAGTGGCATCCAGTCTGCAGAGCAATCTGCTCCGCTAGACCCTCAGTCTGGAGGGAGTCGCTTTCAAGGGCAGCAGTTGTTCACCAGCGTGTACAAGTAATGTTGCAAAATGCCCATGTGTTAGCCTGTTGACTAACTTAACAGGAGTCCTAACATAGGTCAGATGCTCCACATTCCTTAGTCCCTGAGAGCAGCCGGCAGAAAGGTAGAGACTGAGTGAGAGTCAGTGTCCACAGGCCGGTTGGATTGGGCTCTTTGTTCGGCCTGTGCTGGCTGCTGCTTTTCTTTTTGAAACTTTTAAAAGTGAACTCTTAGCTGCAGCAAGTGAAGATCGGCTGCAGGGCTCAGTCCACAGAACCCTGAAGCTTCAGCCCCTCTTCTGCACAAAGAGCGGTTCACCTACTCAAAGTCTGGTGAAGCTCGGCTCGGTACGCAGAACCTGAACCGGAGAATCAGTTGTCTCTGCTGACGTCGTTGTCGTTATCAGCGTCTGGGTTGAGGCAGATAAGATGAAGAGTTCTCAAGATATGAGTTCCACATACAGACAGACAGACGGATATCTGGAATTATTAGATAGACTGCTATTGCTCTTGTACACCCACTCATAGCTGGTTTGCTATGTACAGTTAATCCCATGAGTAGGAGCTATATGGAAAATGCATGTTGTGGTTATGTGTTTACTTATGTAGAGAGAGCGGAGGAAGAGGATATCTTTAAATAAGCCCACAGACGTGTGCCCTTGGATAGAAATACCCTCGACACGTATCCAAAGCCCTTGTTGCTTTGGTCGTTGTTTTCTCTTCTGCACATCTGCACATGTTTTTCATAGACATGTTGCACCTGTGTTGACTTTATCCACCCGACAAGTAACACAAAGACATGAGACTCTCAAACGTAAACATGTAGTTCAGAGGTTTAGATTACTATTTCAGTTATATATAACAGTTTTATCAGTGTAGCAATAAAGATTAACCCAATTTCTCAGTTCTCAGCAAATCAGCAAGAAAACAGATATTCTATCTGAGGCTGTAAGAGCCAAAATCTGAACTAGATAAAACTCAGCAGCATCAAGGGAAAACTACAAAGCAAGGTCTTTGAAAACACACACACACACGCAAACCCTTTATAACCCACTTCTGATTTGACCATGACTAAATCTGTTTGCTGTCATATGGTGCGAGGCAGAAAAATGGATACAGGAATTCAAGAGAGAGAAAAAACATCAGACATGATTTACGATGAAAAATAAACCAGATGTGCTCAGTTTATGCTTAATGGTGTGAAGAGCCTCTTAACCGATCATGTGCTTGTGTTGTATGTTTCTGAATTGGTGTTGAGATCAAGCCTTTCTTGTGTTGTCGCACTTCAGAATTCATCCGTGTCGAGCTGTGTGAAGTCTCAGTGACACAGGCTTCGTTTATACTCGTATCACAGAGTATCATCAGCGATTCTGCAAGTCACCAGGTCTGTGATAAAACCCCTGCAGACATTTTCTTAAAGTAGGTCGTCTTTTAAGTTACAGTCAAACAACAACGGCCTACAAGGAGCTTGAGTTTGTTCCGGCGGTGCAGGTACAGTCGGGGGGGGATTCCTCACATGAGGGGGTTTATCTGAGGTCCAAACAAACGGACAGACCCGCGTGACCTCGGGCACAGAGCGGCGTCTGATGTGGTCGGTCAATTCGAGGTTGACGCCCAATGCGGTTCAGGCCAGAAGTGTGCGTGCCAGATGGGAAGATAAAAAAAACCGCGAGTATCCGTCATAGACCGCAGCTGTCCCGAGACTGAAGGGTCAGCAGAATCCTGCTGTGTCTGAAGGGGAGGAAGGAGGATGGAAAAGAGCAAGAGGGAGACAGGAGAGACAGAGAGACAGGGAGAGAGAGAGAGAGAGAGAGAGAGAGAGAGAGAGAGAGAGAGAGAGAGAGAGAGAGAGAGAGAGAGAGAGAGAGAGAGAGAGAGAAACATGACTTGACCTACATATCGGAGCAGGAGAGGATCGCCTGGAAGATGATGAAAGAATCCAGTTACGGCCCATTGTGCTCGTTATTTAAATTCTGGAGAAGAATACAATGAGGGATGAGATGAGCGTTTCCTCATTAGCTTCATTATTATCTCACTCTCACAAAGAAATGCTGATCCAGCACATGTATAAATCCTATATTTTTAAGCCCTCTTTCCTTCCTCTTTAATGTAATTTAACTGGATTTGAATTTCTATTTCGTGGAATTTCCATTCACTAGTTTTTGCGTCATCCAGCCGACAAACAAAACTGACAAGAGTCAAAACACAACCCTCTACATGGAGGTAAATAACAGTTTAGCAAACTGTTATTTGTACCTCAGCAGCTTTATGTGGCTTTTTTAAAAAGGACAAACAGTCGGATCTCTTTGTTTCCTGGTAGTCTGGGTCACAAGACCTCCCAAATCAATGCTGGTTGTTTTGGGTTAGTTGAGAATTTCTGTTTCATATAATGGTTTAAAAAAACCTCTGAATCACTTCAGCTCTTTGGCATCAGAATATGAAAAGACTCCACAGCTTCTATGAAGGCGTTTGCTTCTCTTGCTCTCAATAAACCCAATAACGTTGCTGTGTCTGTTAACTCACATGCAAAACCAATAAAAGCCCAATTTTTCCGCAGACTCACTTAAACCAACATTTCTACGACTCCGCTGCAGTTGTGAGAGTGAGTGAGAACAGACTGTTGTTCTTGTAACTCGGTACAATACCCTCTGGCTGACCTTTTGGCTTCTGCGTTTGTTTTCTGTTCTCAGTAGCCCACCATGACCAGGAGAACACCTTCAACTGCAGCTTCATCGAGCCCCCCTCGGTGGCCGAGGAGCCCTCCCCCTCGTCCTGGTCATCCCAGGAGTCCTTCTCTTCCTTTGAGAGCGGAGACGAGGGGCCGGTCTACTGTGTGCCCCACGAAGGTGAGTCACCGTTAGAGTAAATAAACAGTTTAATTATCTGGAATGATGCACATAAAAAGGATAATTGGCCTTTGGCATGAAGGGGCATTCACACTGTGGTGGGCTGTGACGTCCCCATTGCTCCCTATGTCATTACAGAGATAGCCTGGCTCTTTATCATGGGCCATCAGGGTCTAGGTTTTGCTTAGAGAACAGAGGGAGTATAAACAGGAAATGGAATAGTCAAGTCAGCATATGGCGCAAATCCAAACACTGACAAACCTCTGGAAGTTTGGTGGGAAACACCCATTCCATCAGTTTCTATTCTGGAAGTCTGACAGTGTAAATCAGGTATTTTTTTTAATGTGTGTTTGTTTCGTGCTCTGATTGAGTTCTCATTTTCCTCTTGAACGGTTCAAGGGCTTTGAAAACAATTGATTGTGAGCAGAACGCAGCCAGCACAGAATCATTGCTGTAAACATCATGAAAGGGCTTTGAATTGGATTTGCAAAGATAGGATCTTTAGCACTGGAACCGCTCCAGCTCTCAAGTATGTGTGTACACAAATTTGCAAATGAACAGATATCACCGTGTAATAACAGGGAAGAGGCCTTTTCTGGTGGGGGAGTAAATTATATTGCATGAAAAATAATAATACACAAATTTGAGCATTATATTGATAAACAATAGTCATTGTCCAGTGGTAATTATGGTGTAACATTTACCATGAGGTAATGGTACCACACAGAGAGAATCATTGAGTCAGTAAACAGCATTAGTCACCATAAACTAGTGGTTATACCAAACCACAGTGTATTGATTAAAGCCACAGTTTGTTTTTATTCCTCATGAACTTAACCTCAGATTTATTTGACGATGAATGCGTCACTTCTTCCATTAAGATAATTTCACAAACTTTAATACATAATCTCTGATCTGCCATTGATCCACAGAGTCGGTGAATGAAAGCAAAGAGAAGTGCAGCCCCAGCCCAGACCCTATCCCTAATGATGAGGATGCTGGGGAGTACACCTCCCTGAAAGACACCAGCATCACAAAAGCAGAAGGCAGCGAGCAGCCCCTGATCAAGTCTTCTGACAGTGAGGGGTCCACCAGCGGTTCTGAGTCCACAACTGCGGCTCTCTACGCCCGCATCGCCCGCCTCTCCAAGTCCAAAGAGGATGACGGTAGCGGCAGGGATGGAGAAGGCACTCCTACACCAGACTCCAAGCGAAATGGAAAACCACCACCTTCACCTGGCAAGCCCAAACCACGCCCCCCAGATCCGTCGACCAAGCCCAAGATATCGTGGATACACGGTAATGCCACAGGGACTCCCCAGCCAGAGCAGCAGGGCCAGGGGGGGATCAAGGTGCTGGCAGTGCCAAAGGAGAAAAAGAGGAGCTCGAGTGATGGCTCAGCCAAGAGTGAGGAGCATCAGAAGATGAAGGAGAGAAACCGTGAGCAGCCGAAGAAGCAGGAGGGGAAGGAGGCAGACGCCAATGGTTCGCCCAGTAAACACAAACCTCTGCGAGGTAAGAAGTCTGGGGACGAGCAGAGCAGTCCCAGTCACATGGAGCACATTAACGGTGTCGTTCAGAATGCCCTGAAGAAGATCAGTAGCTTCCATAGCACCACGTCTGAGAAGAAGAGCCCTGACAGTCCAAAAGAGACCCCTAAGGAGCCACCCAAGAGCCCTAAGGTCATCCATCCTCATATGAACTCGGAGGCTGCCACACTGCTGGCTGCTCAGCTCAAGGAAAAAACCCAAAGCATCAACAGGAATGAGGGGACAGGCCTGACGAAAACCAATGGCCTCTCCACGCCCAAGGGAAACCGAGAGAAGCCCACACCTCCACAGAAAGCCAAGAGGAACCCCTCCAGTGGATTTGGCTCCAACAAGCCCCTGCTGCCCACCTCAAACAGCCTCCAGAAGATGGTGGCTCCCGTTACCACCGACCTCGGGAACCCTGAAGCCAAGAGCCCGGAGAAGCAGGACTTGAACGGCTCAAGGTCAGGGGACCCAGCGCTGGATCCCACACCAAAGAAAACTCCAATTAAAAAGCCACCAAGGAAGAAAGGCAAGGAAGGTACTTTGGATACACCTGAAAGTAAAACACCCCAGCAAAAGACCGCCATCATGCCACCACAGGTAGTGAAATAAATGTTTCTTTAAAAGACAAATGGCACAAAGTTTGTGATGGATTTTTCGAAGGAGAACTCAAATGGATTTGTCGGGAGGAGAACCGCGTCGTTTTTCAATCGAGGAATAAACATTTACCTGTGTGAGTGTGCTGTGACTTCAGGACCAGTCAAGAGTGAGAAATGCTTTTAAATCAAGGGCATATTGGTGAGTTGGATTATAATGACCTCTATAAACCCTTTGTATTACATTTCAAGACATTTTTTTTTGTGTAACAACTGTGTATCTCACAGAGCAGCCTGTGGCTTGGCCGGAAAGTAAATCCATAGGTCATTCATCTCTGCAGTATGTCCACCACTATATTTATATACATGGATTGCTTCTGAGGTTGCATAATTGTCATATGTCATGGAGGTGTCAGAAAAACTTGCTATTTTTATGAACGTTCTCCACAGGTACTAAAGGTACTAAAAATAACGAGAAAATTTGGATCCTCTAAGGATTGCAAGCTATTGTTTTTTTTTGATTGTGTCATTTGAAGGACCAACATTTGCAAACACAGATAGAACAAAGTTATAGTCCTAATTTTTACGTCAAGGCTATACTTTGCAGATGACACTCTACTTAGCTTTGTGGTTTAGCGGATAGATTTTCCTCGTTGCTATCTGTTTTCCAGACGTCTACCTTGTGCTATGAGAATTTATTTCGTAAATGAACTAAATTTGAACCCCTAAAACTAGTTACATGTTATGATATATTCAATATTGCTCTCAAGGCTCTTCTCTTTAGAAATGTAGTATATTGGGATGATTTCAAAGGAGTGGCTCTCCTTTGTTCAACTCTGTCACGACTGGTATTTTGAAGCCCAAACAAGCTTTTTTGATCTTTCTGCAAAGAAGGGGCTTTTTGAAACCTCTTTCATACTTGTGCTAACACCAAATCACCAGAATGTGCTCTTACTGTAAGTTTTACTCAGTCAGCTAAACCACTAAACCAAAAATGAAAGCCGAGCTGCCCAATGCCCCTTGCTTTATGTCATGCTTATAAATCACTCCGTTTATAACATCTGCAGTTTCCCTTCGCTGGATTTTAGAAAAACCCACACACAATAGATTGTTTTGTTAAAGTTGGAAGTGTCCTCTACAGGTCAGGAGGCTCCTGCCATCTGTATTCACTCTTTCAGTCAAGAAACTCGGTCAGTATCACAGTTTGAGCTACTTCTTTTCTCACATGAATCTGTTTATGCCATCGGGGCATTGAGTATAAACAATAAAACTTGATGTTTGTCCCTTAAGGATCATATTATTTTAAGCTAGAAGATCCATGCTGAAACACAGTGCTTTCATTTGATTGTTCATAGGGTAAGACTATAAGACCACATGGTACTGTGCCTCGAGTGTTCAAATGTGCCTCAACTGTGGATCAGTCCAAGCGATGTCAGCCAACTTTTATTTCGAGTGTTTATCCCAGAATAAGTCGAGCAAACAAGGCGGTTGGGTGGAACACTTAAACTGGACTCGTTCAAGAGGACAATGCTTCTTTTTTCAGTTACTGGTGGACAGCTATTTAAAAAGTAGCACTTAAAACACGAGCTATGAGCAGTGGGTGAGGACAGTTTGTGTTGGTTTGTGTTGGGCTGAGGAATATTTTACATTCGCAGCGTATTTGAAAAAATTGTCTTTGGTTTTATGTGTTTTTATGAAGGTACAACACATTTCTTTGGTTATTTTTTCAACGTTTTCTACTTGTATACATTGTGTACTTTTTTATTATCCTTGTAAGCTGTGCTTATATGAACTTCTTTTTTTTTGTTCTTCTGTTTTCCTTGGTGTCGATGAACTGGCTTTCATGCTTCATTTGCTTTTCATTCCTATGTCACTTATTTTTGGCTCTGAATCAAACCTACAGTATCAGTACTTCCCTCCTGTAAAGTTTACATTGGCTTTGTAATTGTTCTCTGTTGATGTTATTGTTTGTTTAACACTTAACTGCATGACGCAGAGTGTAATTATATGGCATTAATAGCTGCACAGGAAATCTGTAATCTTCTTGTCCTGTTTCTTGTTTCAGTCGTTACTATTGCCTCACATAAAAAAAACATACAGAAAGGATTGTACAATACTACTATGATACCACTGTCGAAACAATTTGCATATAGTTAAAACCTTGACTTTGTGTAATAATGAAGTAATTGGCAATTTGTTAATCTGACTGGCCCGTGCCTGTTTTTATAGGCTTACAGTGCATTTTTTTTTAAAGATGGGCCTGAAAAGCTGCAAACTCGTTACCAACTGTAAGATATATTTTCATCTTTTGTGGATTTGTTTTTTTTTAAGCATCTTTGATTTCCATTTGTGTATGGTCATAAAATTCATGGTGTTTCCTCATTTACTTCTTTGGAATAAAAAAAAAGCAATACATGTAGCTGTAGTCAAAGCAGAACTTAAAAATCACTTCTCGTTTTATTGATTCACAACGACAGCCGTGATAAAGTTAGACCCCCTTCGTGCTCTAGGGTCACAGCCTCTTGTTGGCTTCTTCTCCTGGTGTCGGATTCCGGCGTAGAACAACAATAAGGTGAAATGGGATATATGAAGTAATACACCACACAAATCGCCTGTTGTATTCTCTGAAGAGATTCATTCAGCTGCTGATTGATATTTGACCCTTTCCTCCGACGACTCCGGGCTACTGGGCCGCTGCCGCGTCCCGGGACCAAGCAGGGGTCCCACAGAGTCCTTCAGTCACAGCGGCTCTTCAAAGGGCCCCGAGGAAACCAGGGGACTGTTGATATGGCTCCTTCAGGAGAGAGGAGGGACAAGAGCTCCTTTCATTGGGGAAAAAAAACAAAACATTGGAAACTCTGTGCTGAGGAGCTAATCACGCGCTGCATATGTGTCCTCTTTTGGCGGGGAGAAGAGGGATCCAGCCAGGACCGGGCCACAAGGCAGTGGAGCAGGATGAATGGGTTGATGTAAGGATGGCAGGATGCGTCATGTGATGGGTAATTGGAAACAGAAGAGAGAGGCTTTGTTTTGGATTCGACTCATTTCTGCCCGGTGTCCTACATGTGTTTAATGAACGCATCCATGTTTTATACATGTGGAGTCTGGATTGGGATTCACTCAGTGTAGTGTCACACCTACTTTGATCTAGACTTTAATTAGTGTTGACCACAACATTATAGCTGCTAACACAAAAGGCCTTGTCTACACTACTGTGGATATTTTGTTGAGTGTATCCCTTATGCCATGTTTTTTTTTATAAAATATCTCCATCCAGACAAAAACAGCTACAAATGCTAAAATGAGCATAACAGGCCTGTAGGTGGCGATAAAGTCAACATCAACAATACTGTGAATATTGGTAATATGGTGAAAAGATGCTCAATTTAGCTAAAAAACATGTAATCAGACCTTAGCAGTTCTGATCGGTGTGTAGCTGCCATTGTTGTCGTTGTTTTGAGACAATACTCATCACACAAAGCAGCTGTTGGCATTGATGACTTAAGCTGTGATGTTATCGTTTCACAGATGCTCTGCTTTACATATGGAAAAAACAGATACCAGAGTTTTTGCAATAATAATCAAATTTAATCAAAAATAATCAAAAGTTTTCGGACCGTAAGATGGCGCCTTAGATTGCGGCATTGTAATTCTGTGGGTGTGTGTTGATGTTGGCTTTTACTTCAGGATTCTGTGTAGAACATCATCATCAGCTGCTAGACTTCTTAGTTGGACTTTAATAGTTCAAATCAATCTTCTTCTTAATTGCCATCCCAGATATTCAAACCAAACCAACACCAGAGTCTGAGCACCACCCTCCAGTCATCTCATGTCCCATGTGACAACCTACTGAAGTCTGATTCACTGCCAGGATGCAGAGGAACGTTGACACAACTGCCTCCATCTGCTCGTCCTGTCCTCCCGCAGATGGAGGAGATCCTCAGCTGAGTCGTACCAACACATGCTCTCTGGCGTTTCAATCCCTGACATGTGGTGGGAAAGTCACAGCTCGTGAAGGAGCATCGCGTGTCACCAGCACGCAGCGTGTTCAGTATAAACTGAGGTGATTGATCGTGTGCATCATCTCCTGTGAGGGATTCCTGTGCCGGCAGCTTTTGAATGGATGCAACGTGCAAAGTCTGTGTATGATTATGGAACTTGGCCTCGTCATATCCCCTCTGCAGTTTAGCTGAGAATAATATTTTGCTCGTTTCAGTCACTCGGTGTTTAAGGTGGACGTGTGAGACACAAAGGAGCGACTATACCGACTAACGCGAGGCCCGGTCAAAGAGTCAGGGTGAGGAGTTTGGGAAGGGGGGTTCAGTGACATCTCGGCTGCCAGTCCAAACACCACTTGGAGCCGGGGCACCCTCGTCGTGCCAAATCTACAGCAACAGCGAGGCTTTTAAAAAACTGAGGCCCCTATGAGTCAGCCAAAAAGCCCTGGACTCGGCAAACCTATTCCAGTCCCCGCGTTTCCCCGGCAACGGGAACAGATTGGAACCACATCTGGAAGCCATTTCAGTCCCTGCGAGGAGAGGAAGACAGAAATTTATGAGTGAGGGGGGGAAAAGAAGACAAATATTTTCTGCAATGCAAAGCAGAAAGAAAGTGGAGTCACGTTACACTTTTAAAAAGAGGTCGAGAATATTAATTCTGCCGCGGACCGACTCGGGAGCAGTTTTCCGATGCCTGTGTAGGTTCAGGATCTGGGATTAATTCAACTGCTTCTCAGCTGTAAAGCAACTTCTCATGCAGACAAAGATATTCTGCAGGAATAAAGATGAGATTTCAGGTCATCTCCGCAGATCTCTTGATTTGTTTTAACAGCCTGCCGTTAGTGTACGTTTATTCTTGAAAAATCTCCTTGTAAAAGAGAGGTTCTGGGTTTTTTGTTCTTGTTTTCTACTCATCCTCTGTGTCACCGTCTCACAAACATGTGCGTCTGCTACGTCCCCGATTTCCTGAAAAAGCTGTCATTTCCCCGGCCGATTCGTTGCATCAGACGAAGCCAGAGGAGATTTGAAAAAGTGCTGTTTTCATCTGTTCTCCCTGTCAAGAAAACACGGGCTAATTGCCGCTCCTCCTTCCGCATTCGATGTTTCTCCTCGGCCCCGTGGAAATTCAGGATACTTATGAAATGACATTTACTGGAAATGGACTGCTAGTGCTCTTCTGGAGCCAAAACCGCGGAGAACTGAGGTCAGCGCTCAACCAGAAGAGGAGGAGAAGGGCCAGCATCAGACGTGTGTTTATAGATTTCCAGTGACATCCACTCGCTGTAGGATTTAAGACTGTCATTATAAGAGAAACGAAACTCCCATGCAGTGGCAGGGACCTAAAATAGTTTGATCTTGATGCACAAGTTATAAGACAACACAGGGATCTGACGTTTCTGTTGCTAAATGTGTTATTAGTATTCCGGCAGCATCGGGACATTAAGCTTCTGCAAAGACGCACACACAGAGACACACACACAGTTGTTATTTGCACTCGTTCTGTAAATGTGGAGATAAATAAGCACAAACAGTGAGAAGAGACGCCACATCTCTCTCTCTCTCTCTCTCTCTCTCTCTCTCTCTCTCTCTCTCTCTCTCTCTCTCTCTCTCTCCAGATGGAGAGTTTATTTTTCCTCCGTGTCGTTCAGGGTGTGCAAACCGTCGTCTGGGACATTTCAAATTGCCCTGAAATTTTCCCCCTTTGTCAGCATAATTCTGCAGAACGAGCGCATTAGAGGGAGAAGATTTGGCCGGCTAATAGGAAGCAGATCAGTCAGATGCTCTTTTTCTTCCCCTTTTCTCTCTCTCTCTTTTTCTGTTTCTCTCGTTCTTTTAAACCCTTTCTCCTCCCCCCACCCCCTCCGTCCTTTCATCCCTCACACACCCATCCGTCCGCTGTCTTGTGCAGTAAAGTGGGACTTCAGGCTTCATAATGCGGGCCTGAGGTTTCAGCTTTCACATAATTCCACAAGCTGACCCAACCGAAGTTTTTTTCTTTTTCTTTCTGCTTCTCACTCACTCCATTCTGGAGCAGAGGGAAAGAGAAAAGGGGGGAGAGAGAGAGAGGCAGAGCTGCGGCCTTGCTCCAGATATTGGGACGGAAAATGATCACAAGACTCGAGTGTGTCCGTGCAAACCCGGGGAAGAATAAGCAGAATCTCACGGCAGCTTGTGTTGTTGGGAGATGTAAACTTCTCACTTCTCTATTTTCAGTTTTTTTTTCCAGTTATATAGAAACACATGTCGATGCAGAGTTACTCACCTTCCTCCAGCTGGAACGTTTCCCCATCAGCCTGAATCAGCTTCCATCACGTCCCTCTGACTCAGAGGTCAGGGGTCAGGAGTCTTCGCACCCTTTCTTATCTGGGGTTTATTTATTTAGGACACAC
This sequence comes from Pseudopleuronectes americanus, assembly GCA_038501795.1. Taxonomy (NCBI): domain Eukaryota; kingdom Metazoa; phylum Chordata; class Actinopteri; order Pleuronectiformes; family Pleuronectidae; genus Pseudopleuronectes; species Pseudopleuronectes americanus. The sequence goes on along the minus strand of CM076718.1, from coordinate 2,774,167 downwards.
TGATAACATCTGGACGTAAAAAGGGGCAGAGAAGTGGTTATTTACTGGTGCTCGGCTGCCGGGACTTATTTAGTGTCCGTGGGTTGCGGTGCAGCAGCGTGTGAAGGGAAGTGTCGGCCGTGTCATCGTCACTGCGGCTGTGTGCTGGTTGTGTACTTGACCCTCGCGGCCCTGCTCCACTTCGCAGGACAACACTGGAGTCATTATGAGGAGCCATGTGTTTCTGATTACCCAGACTCAGATTAGAGAGGGAGGGGGAGCAGCGGTTACTGTCTGCTCGCGGCTCCTCTGATGTGGCCAGCAACAGGACAACCACCGGTCCAAACTCTCACTCCCCGTCACTCTTCTCACCTCCACGCCAAAACCCCTCAACCATGACGTCACTACCAGGCCCAGCACCTTATCGTGTTCCTCATATAAACAGGGGAAATCTTCGTCATTGAAAGGCACTGGACATATTGCACTGCATTGTAAACATAGTTGTGCTTCTGGGGTTGTGTGGTTTCTGTTGTTGCATCAGTTGCACAACACTTACCAAGTGACCGCCACGGGAAATCCCTCTTCTGGTTCCTTCCTCCTCGAGGCAGGTCAGAGGTCAGCTGCCCGGCAGAAAGTGTGAGGAAACATTGGTTTTTGGGAAATTTCAGATTTAGTGTTAATAGTTATGAAGTGATGACGCCATTGTGGTTCTCTGTGTTGAGGTCATATGAGAGTCAGCTGACAGTCGACTGGGAGTTTGTTTTAAAGGGCCATAGAACATAAAAAAGAACAATTAAAACCAAGTCAGCAACTGATGATCTGTAGTTTATCTGATGGTATATTAGGAAATGCAAAATGAAAGTCCCTCCAGAGAACAGACATGTTTATTTGACACAGTATTTACATATTTCTCTCATATTGATCTTCTCATTAAAACTCTCAAAAAATAAATATATGTCAAACTGTTACTTCAGGTAAGAGAAGTACAACAGAATAAAAACGATATCCTGCATTAGATTCTTACTATAAGTACTCATGAGTATTGTAGCAGGTTATATCATAAAATTAAAATATACAAGGTGCATGTAAATCAAAGTAATACATCAGTGGTGTACATTGACAATTTAAGTTAGTTTACACAACTTATTCAAATACTGACCCATAATTCTGACTGAATAAAAACCTTCACCATCAACACAACAAAGCAACAAAAAGCTTGTCAGTCACGTCTGTACAACAACACTTCACGGTTCTCTGTCCTCCCCCCCCAAACACACATGTTGGATGATTTGAGCTAATTGTGGGTCAAAGGTTCACATTAACCACGAGCTAAATCAAAATCAGTGACGCTGTAGTTTACTGCATGAGCTGTACATTTGTTCAGAGTCTCTGTCACGTAGCATCAGTTCACTACACACCCTATTCTTTAAGGCTCAATAAACATATTCTTTTAATTACAGATGTTGCATTAAGACGAATAAATCCATGTTTAAGGATTCATCGTGAGAACAAAAATAAAGAATAAATCCTTTTTCTTTCGTTAATGTGAAGCTTCTCTGTGTTTTGTGCCGTTTCAACATGTTATCCAAGTCGGGGAAATATATTTTTACACCTCAGCCTCCATGAGTGTATGTCTGCACACTGCACATTATACAGTGGAGCCCCCTCCTCATTAGCATTGCATTGTTAATGAATGAAGCCTTCAGTGCTGCTTCTCTTTATGAGCAGACTGCAGCGCAGCAGGCAGACAGGCAGCCGGCTTCCCCCCAGGTTCCCCGAGGCTCCAGACAGATAAACACACTCACACACACACACTTACACACCCACACACACACACACACACAAGATAACTGTTCCAACTAAAGCTTTACATTTCATATTCGGCGCCGCTGCTGCTCCTTTAAAGCACAAGCAAATGTTCAGTGTACGTGACAGCTGACGTCGACATTAGAGCCAAGTTTTCTCTCCTGCAAAAGAGAGCACACACATTCACACACACACACACACACACACACACACACACACACAGACACACACACTAATGTCCTGCTGGCTGGTGGGCAGCATCCGGTGTTTAGCTGCGACAGGAAGTGTGTGTGTCTTTATAGAGAGCCCTCTGAGGGAGGCAGGATCACAGCGAGGTGTTTCAGCGTTTGATCTTCTGCCAAACGCAAGTGTTCCAATTTGATAACTAAATAAATAAATAAAGAGAGACTCCTGAAGAAAAGTTGCTTGGTACAATTTTTTTTTCATAAATGATTTTATCGTCTGCTTTTCTCTTCTGGTTCTAAATGAAAGCCTTTTCCCCTTTGTCAGCAGAATAATAACAACATCCCCCCTTTACTTTGGGGGCCGGCACCATGTGATGTAAGCTGAAACATGCTGATGGTGAACACATATGGTTCACATCCACACGTACAGGCCGAGACACAGCCGCCCCACCCCCCACCTCTCATTACCTCCTCAGCTCATCAACTCTCCCTTTCCCCATCTCGGCGATTTAACTTTTCCGAGTCCAACACAGATCGCGAGGAGCTGGAGAGGAACTTTAAAAACTTGAAGATGCAAAGCGTGAAACTCCAGCAGGACGAGCGTTAAGGCCCTCTGGGGTTTTTTTTGTGTTTTTTAACGACAGCTGCCAAGGGGAGGAAACCCTGTTAAAGCAGGGGGGACTGTTTTACAGCCGTTTGACACATAATCTCAAAGAGTAGAGCGAAAGCGGCGCGAGCACACGTTTTACCCGCCAAACTGCCAGGAAGTGAGCGTGTGGGTGTCGCCGCCCGCGTGTGGGTGTCGCCGCCCTCGTGTGGCGACCTGATGCGTCTGCCTCTTCACAGGATGGAGGGAGTCGGGTAAACTCGGACAGATGGAGAGATGTTCTCCTCTTCAAGTGTGTTAACGTTCTCTCATAAGGTCTGATTTCATACCAGAGCACACGAGGGAGTTTGAGTGTTCGACTTGTGCAACAACAGCAATGAGAGCGAGAGAGAGGGAGAGAGAGAGAGAGAGAGAGAGACTAGTTTGACTGTCTCAACAAAGCAGATTTTTTCAGGTCTTAAAAGGAGGAGAGTTATTTTTAAGATTTACCAACAGATTTCATTCTCTACTTCTTGTCTTTCCAAGTTGACGTCTGACGAGTTTGATGCCTCTTGTTCATCCTGACACAAACCAGAGGGCTGGCAGGAGAAACTCCGGAGAAAGTTCAAAGCCCTTCAGATTCCATGATTTGCATTCTCACAGAAAAAAATGACCTCCCTGATATGAATAGAAAAATAGAAAATATCTTTGAAACTACAGGGTCTGTATGAAAACCATTGGTATCTATATAGAGGCAACACCTGTGAGATTTATGCAGAGGTGTCAGCCTCAGTATGGAGGTTATTGGACGGAGTAAAGGTGGAACACAACAGACATGACAGATTGTATTTCTGCATTACAAAAAAATGTACAAACTTTGAGTAAATATTCTTTATGAAATCAGCAGGAAGGTTTTCCTCATATCTGTGTGGGTTTCCTCCAGGTACTCCGGCTTCTTCTCACTGTCCAAATACATGCAGCCTAGGTTGATTGGCTCTACACCCCCCCCCCTCCCCCCATCATCAAAGAATAGATAATGGATGGATGATCTTCATAAGACTTACGAGTGAAACTGGGAGCAGGCCGTCACCAGGTCTACTCCATTGCACATTTATTAGAAGCTTTAATCAATATGTCTGTAAGAGTTTGTGGAGACCAAAACAAAAAGGGATAAATTGAGATTCTATTGGCGTTGTTGTTCCACATTTGTCAATATGAAATTTTTTCCTGCAAGACTCCTAAAATAATTTGTGATATTTAATGTTTATTTGATCTGTTTTCTCCTCTTATCAATAACAAATGATGCGTTTACATACATTACACAGATTCTCTCTTATCAGAAGCTCTCCTGAGAATCAAAATACTTCAGTTTTTACTTCACATGCACGTTAGATATGTTTATTAAAGAAGTTGCACAGAACATGTGCTGAGCTGAGTTTCATCTCTCAGCAGCTGCGAGGGTCGAAACTCGCTCTCATTGGCCGTCAACGACCTGTGAGTTCATTCTATGGGAATAGGTGATAAGAGTCCAGATGTTTGCTGATGACATCTGATGAGGAAGAAACCATAAACCATAAAAGATGGGGGCCTCTGTGTGACTTTAGAAAACTCAACAAACAGCTTAAATAACAACAGAAGAAGAATCAGGCGTGTGTGGGACAGTTTTTCTTTAAGTGTTGAAATTAAAAAGCTTTTTAACAGAGAAACAGGAAGAAACAGTGAGAAGAACCGAACCCAGGTGGACGCTGCTCCCCCGTGGGAACACCTCATGGTCCCGTCCAACCTGAGAAAGTGTCCAAGTGTGTGACTGGGTTTCATATTGTTGGTAAAAACTTCGGCAAAAGCACAAGAAGGAACCAGAGTGTGGTAAAATGTGGGTTTTATTGGTGCTCGCCCTTTCCCTCGGTGTGAGGGCGTCAGAAAACATCACAGAGGAGCCGGTGGTGGCCAGAGGTAAACTGCTGGTGAGTACACACACCTGATGATGGACAACTCACAGAGGAAGTTTGAAGTTTAAAGTCAATAAAATAACTTTAGCTCAAAAGTTTGAAATCAAATATCGTCTTATCTAACATCCTGACATCAGGGTTGAGCCGTGTGCTGTGATGTCAGGCTGGAGAGTTGTGATAGCTGGCAGCTTTGAGCAGAACAAAGCGAGCACACGTCCGTTTGTCACGCTGCTTTAACAACCGTCTGCTGTCGTCCTCACAGGCTCCCAGCGTGGTTGGATGAGACATAAAGAAAATGCCCGAGCTCCATCACTTCCTCCTGGAGCGATGGGCTCTCTAGTATCCTTGTTGCTCTTTCTCATTCTCCTGCGGCCTCTTGTCGAGACGTGACCTTTTCTCCCCAACACACACATACACACACATACACACACACAGCAGCCGGTCCTCTCGTGACCTCTCCCTCACAGACAAAACAATGGTCCCAGCAAATAGCCCGGTCCCGTGCCAGCCAGCTCTGGGAGCTTTCCAAAACACTCCTGCAAGTCCAAATCATGCAGGGTCTAAAAATAGACAATAGACTTTACACATCACAAACCCCTATTGTGTACCTGTTGTTTCCCTTGATCCCTTCTTTTCCCCCCGTGTAGCCACAACTTGGAGTATGACTCATCGGAGGAGAAGAATCCCCCGTCTGATATTCTACGACGAGTCGGACGAGGTGGTAAAGGTGAGACGAGAGTTCAGGGATCTTTTTGAATCCGGCCTTGTGATGCAGTTTTTTTCACGGGGGAGCAGCGGAGTGTCGAGACGGATTCATGTGGGGAAGTTTTTAAAAGCTCCTGCATCTGATATGAGATCGTCTGTCAGATATCGGCTCACAGAGACAGAGTGTGTTTGAAAGAGTGAGAAAAAGAGGGATGGCAAAAAGAAAGAAGGAGGCTGAGAAAGTATATAAATCAGAGTTTCTGACAGCTGAGCGTTATTTTTATACGGAGACATGATACTCGGCATGAATGTTGATATAAATGTGAGCCCTTAAGTTTCATATTGTGAATGTTTCCCACAGACTTTTTTTATCAGTGTGGAAAAGCCCCCGAACCAAGGGACAATAAAACTCTCCCAGTGAAACCCACCATTAATGAATTTTTTTCTAAATGCACAAAGAGCCCCTGCTGTGACTGGAAAGTGAACTCTTCTCCTTCTTTGTTTCTTTCTCCAGTCGACTCTTTACCTTTTCGTTTCCCTTATTAATCTCCACGTGGGAGTTTTCTTTTTTCTGTTTTTCCAGCGTCTGTTTTCAAGACCTTGTGTTTGTTGTTGTGTTCGTTTATTGCCTCATAATGTGGGCGGTCGCCCTTTGAGACCGTGATTTGAAATTCGAATGAAGAATCATTTCAGAGACTAAATTACTGAGCAGATAAATGAAAATAAATGTGCAGGCGGAGGTTTTAATATACAAATCCAGTTTCTGTGAAATTAACGGTTTTTTAAAGACGAATCACAACAAAATCATTTGTCAGCTAAACAACATCTTCTCTGAATCCATCTACACAACATGACAGCCTTTTCAGCCTTATGTCCATATGTGTGTGTGTGCTTGTGTGTGTGTGTGTGCTCGTGTGTGTTTCCCCCGACACGTCAGACTGTTCCCGTGAAGAAAATGAAGGCAGATGAGATCAGCAGCCTGCTGGACTCACTGGGTTTCTACAAGAGGGCCCAGAAAGGGGAAGAGGTGCCAGAGGAGTTCCAGCACTTCCCCCTGCGCGCCCCGAGGGACGAGCTGTGACGACATCTAGTGGACAAACCCTGCCGCTGCAGCCCGGCCGCTTTAATGACGTGTGGGGCCCAAAGGCCAGAAAACGAGGAGCCAGGCTCCACGCTGAGGACTTGCTGGCCGGGTGCAGGGAGCAGGGGGTTAGACATGGATGTGTCCTTCTGTTAGTGAGCTTAATCTAAATAATAAAATAATATGTCTGAAAAACAACACAAACATGTCTGAATGTGTCAGTGTATTCATGTGGGTCTGTTTTCTTCACTATAGTCACAATATAGAGCAATTGCATAAATAAAAGAGATTATAAACTGAATTCAAATTTGAGTTTTATTTCCAAGGGAGGTTTAAATTAAACTTTATTTTATGAAGATGCATCTTATTTTCCTCCATTTTATACTTCTGTGTAGATCTTAAATAACTCTTGGTTTCTCTAATTAGACAAACAAATCATATTGAGCATCATAAAAAGCCGCTAAGTGACTAACAAACTGCCAGGATGCTGTTTCAGCCTAATCCTCAGCCCGCCTCCCTCACTCTAATCTGATTAGCACCAGTGTCTGCCAGCCTGCTTCTGTGTGTGTGTGTGTGTGTTCATTTGTGTCTCTGAGCAATTTAACACAACAGGGATTAGCAGTAGTCACTGAAAAACACAAACACAGTTTCCAGACCGGGAGATTTCCTGACTCTTTTGGCTCGGTGATGGTGAACAGCTCTACTCACGATGCCTGTGTTTTACTCACCGGTGCCCGAGAACCTGCAGATGGGTCTGGCCTACATGGGCGGCTCGGTGTTCACCAACAACAGGACGGCCGACAGCGACTTCACCAGGGAGCAGGAGGACGCATCGGGTCGGTAACTCGTCCCACAAGAACTACAACTGTGCTGTAGTGTAGTAGTTATCCAAAGTAACATTTTAGAATATACTATGATGAATTATTTGAAAAATTACGTGTTTCTGAGTAACTGGAACTAATTCTGATGTCAATACAGAGGGTAAATACTTTGTCATCTTTGTGGAAACTACACGGAAACTTATCATAACTTAACTCTATCTTCATCCACACTTTTGATCTCATGTGCATTATCAACGGTTCATGTGTAATTCATTCACTGAACATATTCTCGTGTATTTCCTGTCTTTACACTGTATATAAATAGTTTAATTACATTCATATTTCTCAATACTTCGATATATATTATTATATCACATAAACATTGCAAGTAGCTTATTACTTCTGATGTATTTTTGACTCTTGCTGCTGTAATACTGCAAATTTTCACATTTTGGGACTAATAAAGGTTAATTTGATCTTATTGATGTTTCTGTATGTGTACAATTTCAAAGCTCTTTCTCTTGACATATACAACATGTTTATCGAGGCACTTGTGAAGTTTTAAAAAGTCCAAATTTCTGATTTCAGAAGCTTACATGTTCTTCATCAGCAACAAACGTGTGATCAAGTGATGTTTATTGTTGTTTGTTGTGTTGCAGTGGTGAACGAGCTGGTCTCTCACCTCCCTCTGCAGATGCTGCTCTACTTCAACATGTTTTATTTTCCTTGCTGGTGGTTCTCGGCTGTGTTCATGCTGGAAGTGAAGGTTGGTTGAAGATTGTTCACGACACAAACTCAAGTTAGATTTAGATTAGTTTAGATTATTTATAAAAGTCTTGAAATCAAATCAACTGAGGAAAAAGTTTTAACTGTGAGGAGTTTAATACGTAGACTCATTCTTAATAAGTTAAATCCACTTAAATTCAATATTTGTCAAATTGGAAAACGTGTTTCTTTGGCGCCATCTATTGGTCGCATCAAGTAGCACTGAGATTAATAAATAATAAATATATTACAGCATATATAATATAAACAATAATATTATTATAATCGTTGTTTTTGTTGCACTTTTCTTAACAAGGTCACAAAGTGATTCACAAAAGGATAAAATAACAATAAAACAAAACAAAAATTACATTAAAAAACTAATTAATTAAATTCAAACGGAGATGAAAAGCTTTAAAAAACGTTTGAAGAAGGGATTTAAAAGCAGTAACAGCTGTAGCAGGTCTGATCTCAGCTGGAGAAGTCTTTCCACAGGTTTTGGGGCCGGTACGGCAAAAGCCAATCCTGCTCTGGGAACGACAGAGAGACCATAAAATAGAAAATAAGAAATAAGAAAAGGAAATGGGAAAAAAGGGTTGAACAGAATGGAAATATGTATGCAAGTGGAAATGTGAATATTTGAATTGATAAACAGAACAAAATACCAAACCCATCCTGTAGAGCCCGATGAATAATATTACACCTATTTTACCACTTTTTAAATATTAAAGATGGCACATGGGGTCATTTGCATTAAACCCAATGATATGCATAAAGGTTTGTCATGTAAAACACTTTAAAACTCAGTGAGTAAATTCAACTTATTGTCATAACAATCCTTGCTTCATTTGCAGTTCTACCATCTGCCCGGATACTACCAGGCTCTGCTCATCACCGGCATGATCCTCCTCACGGTCATCGAAGTGGTGCGACTTTATCTGGGCTACATCGGCAACCTTAAAGAAAAGGTAATTCAAACAGCCGACATTCCTCCTTGACGCACAACACAGACACACAACCCAGGGCTCTTCTGTGAAATCGAGTGGCTGCTTGAGTTGCTCTCCTGTGTGAGCAAACAATCAGCTCGAGGCTACAACCACCTTATTCTATTGAGTTTCTCTCTGTGTGTGTGTGTGTGTTTTCATGTTGACACAACTCAAGCCCTCGACTGCTTTATCTCTGCATCGCCTCCGTCCACCAACCTGACTCCTCTCCCTCCCCCCCCGCCCCCCCGCCTGTCATCAGGTGCCAGAGCTGGCCGCCTTCTGGCTCCTGTCTTTCATGTTCCAGCTGCCCGTGCTGCTGTTCTTCCTGACCGATGAAGGGATCCTCATCCTGCCCCTGGAGAGAGCCGTCCACTCCCTGTACCTCCTCTTCCTCCTCGCCCAGATCCTGGCCTCCTTCCTGGCGCTCAGGACCATGACCCGAAAGCTCACCGTCCTCTTCCATCTGCGGCAGTTTGGCAAAGTGGAGAGCCTCCGCCATGCGGGGATGAGCCCCGTCCACGGGCTGACGTACCGTCGGAGCGTGCTGCCGGTGTCACCTCACCGTGACATGTATGACTGAAATATGAGTTCACCTGACTCAATATTTGTTTACTTACGGTTCCAAACACTGGACTTTGTGCTGAAGTGCCACTCCAGCCCTAAAAGTTTGGGCGTCTCTCACTGGAAATACAAGTAAATGTCTTTAGAACTCAGAGCTGGGACGCAGGACCTTCCTCTTGTTGGCTCGCCAGAGTTTGTCCGGCTACAAAAGACGACTCCAGCTGCAGCAAACACACTTCTGCAAAAGAAATGTCATAAAAAAGTGGAAAGTTACTCACCTCCAGAGTTTCATTGAAACGTTTGGGGCAGCCAAGGTTAAAGCAAGAGCCGAGGTCTAAGTTGTGATCATGTGGGACGTCTCTGACTGGAAGGCAATGTGGGTTTAGGCCTTTAGTTTCAGATCAGGTTTCATTTAATTTGAAAATTAGATGTGTCTGGAACGGAGGGACTTCCATCTTTGAATTATAAATGTCATGATGTAGAGACAACTCAAACTGCTGCTTTCTCTGTGTAGGCTTCATACCTGCAAGGTCTGAGATGGTTTGTAGACACTAGGTGGCGTAATGAGCCATCTATGTATGACATGGTTTTGTTTATGTGGGAATAAATGTTAAATTGAAAACATCATTAATGTGTTTCATCAAAAAACATTACAGATACTGAACTTTTTGTACAATCTGCACTCTGTCATGCACATATCTGTTTCCTTGCATTCTGGTCTTCAGATTGCATGTGACAAATCTAACAGGAATCTTCATTTCTCGATTTTTTTTGGCATGTGCAAAAAACAGAAAGCGCTGACGCCAACATCCAGACATTCTGTGTTGTCGTTTTAGAAAAGATTAAACACGTCACTTTAGCCCCACTCTAAATGTCACAGCCTGACGTAGTGTCAGCCGAGCCGTCATAAAGTGACCTGACTTGAAGAGAAGAAAGTGCATCATCACCCCCCCTCCTCTTTAATGATGATGGATGACGGAGGCTGCAGTGTTGGTAGAACATAATTGTTTTTGCAAGCGCAGATTACATTTTGTTTTATTACCCACGAGACGAGATTAGTTTTTCAGAAGTAGAAAGCAAACCTGTTCTTTCAGGAAAGAGCGATGAGAAACACCTTTTGTTTTCCACTTTATCTTTAAGTCGCCCTAACGTTTATAATATTAGCTTTAAAAGGTGAGAATCCAAATTTCTTAATGCTCATAAAGTCCGAGAGTTTTAATCCTGTGACTGCTGCGGAGCTGTGTTAAATATGTATGACCACACAGTGGCAGTCAGTGACCAGGGGAAGGAGGGGAGGTGTGGAAAGATCTGCTCAGTCCAGTGAGAAGAGATTATCATGCAGCACATGTCCTGGTCAGGAAACCCTCTGGCAGAGGAAGAGAGGTTAGGCATGTCCGCACTACTATTATTTGATCATCTATAACTTTATAGAAATCGATTGCACATCGTGTTGTCTACACTTTTCCTCTTTCCTCTTGATGCAGGCGTAGAAAGGATTCCTCACTTGTTTTATACCACGAGCCTATAAAGCCAGAGTCTCAGATGCTTTACTAGTCCCACACCAAGCTGCTAATGAGAGAGACACAGTGTCTGTGATACAAAGTGTTCATCCTATTTTACATCCAGGAAACAAGCTCAAATTATACCTGAAAAGAACCAGGTCCCGTGTTGTTGCAAAGTGGAAAACGTCTATTTATCGGTCGACAGGAAGGTTAACATAAGTTTATCTTGACTAAATGAGGAAAATGGCCCCAAACACGGGTCTTTAAATAAGAGCCGCTGCCCTTTCACTTCGGTCTAAGCTGCTCCACGTGTCCTGAATTCTTCCCTACAGTGAATTAACCTCACGGACTGGAAGAGGAACCTGCTGCCACCGGTGCTGGCGATAAGGCAGCTTGGTTTTGGTTTGATGCTCCTGGCTCATTGATAAAATGGAAGAGGAGACGTGAGCAGACAACAGGAGAAAAAGAGCTGTTTGCTCTGTTGTATTTATAATAGAATCTGGATAGTCAGCAATATGTTTTTAATTACCAGGTAGATTTGTATTTTCCAAGGAACAAATTGTATTTGTACAGGTTCTGTCTTATATGGAAAAAAATGCATCTACACACCATAGGCCCACTTAATATAGGGTCATAATGTCTGCACATGCACTGATATATTAACAATGTAGACACATAATCTCTGTGCCTTTTTAAAGTCATTTAAAAGTAGTATTTATGAATATATGTTTTGGATTTAACAATTAAATGTCTGATCATTTCCAACTCAGTTATTCACCTGATTCTGTTCACCTGTCCGTCCTGCTGCTCCTGTCACTCAGTAGCTCCTCATAGATTTTATAGAGAGGCCGGATCAGTTGCTGCTTCTTGTTCATGTTCTCTCTGTATGTGTGTGAGTGTGTAAATGTATGTCTGTGTGTGTGTGTGTGATGCCTCATTATTATAGATTTTACCATAAGTCACTGGCTCAGACCGACCTGCATGTTAAAACTATAGACGCCCCCTCATGAAATTTAAATTCTCCAGATCTGGATTTTTTGGAGGTTGGAGATCTGCACCAAATTACACACATTGTCCCCAAAAATGTGCTGGAAAGTGAAAAGACAAAGATCACAAAGCTAAAAGTTCATTGTCGGATCTTTTTCAACTTGTGCAGTTACTTCTTCCTCCTCAGTAAATCAACTGATTCTGTCCTGATGCCCCTTGTCACTCATTAGCTCCTCACAGGTTTTAGATAGAGGGCAGATTCCAGTGTTTTCTGACACCAGCCGAGAGAAAACACGAGTTATAAAATAAATGCAAAGCCTGTTTGTCCTTTTCACTCGTCTCTGAGTGCAAACAGAGGATAAAGTCGTCTCTTAAAGGTGGGACGAGCTCATGGGAAAAAGTCACTTTCAACTCGTTTGTCCTCTTCAGTAAAAGCCAAAGAGAAAACAAACGGGTGCAGAGAGTGAATGTGGTAAAAAGCAGACGGGTTATTATAAAGCTGCAGGAGTCGGGTAGAAAGCTGTGATCCTCTCAACCGTGTTCTCATTTGTTTTGATTTGTAATTATACCGATGAATCACAATTTATTCTGTTGTCATGTCTTGATTTGTTGTAAACGCTTCACAGAATCACGTTCAAGACACAAACTAATGTTCTTTATGCTGTTTTCATGTTTTTCTAATGCATTCAATGGGTTATTTTCTTCAGGCGTTGCTCTCAGCCCCCTGAGCTCCTCCTCCTATATGTTTTTAATAACTATCAGGATCTAAAGAGGATGGAGATTAATCAGAAAGGAGTAGAAATTCCCTCTGGAGACACGGTGGTCACATGTGAAGCGGCTCCTTGCATCAAATTGGCTTCCTGTTTTTTGAAGTGTGGTGAATAATATCCTGGGACAATCTGGAGACACAATGTTCTCCAGGCTCCTGTACACATCTTTCTTAGCGCCCTTTCCATTCAGAGTCATCACTCCTGCAACTTCTCCAAGTTTTCAACGAGGCTTTTTTTTATTCACATTATCGTCTGCTGAGCTCCGGTGAGCACGTCATCGCCTTAATTATAATTGGGCAAAATGTGACTGACGAGGCTACGAGCGCTCGCAGGAGGACACACCCGACACGTCAGAGGAACATCTTCTTTCCTTATTTCAGTAATCCCTCACGATGGAGAGCTCACCAGACCTGCCTAGACGCCTGGAAACGGTCCCATACCCTTAATTCCAGGGTGGTTATACAATTAACCCTCAAACTGCCGCTCGGCTCCAGTCGCTAAGCGTTATTCCAAGTCGCTAATGGACGGTGTGACGACACAATTAAACACTTACCTCAGTCACATTATAGAAATAAAACATTTCCTCTCTAATAAGGCTGTAGACGTTTTTCTACATTTTTCTGAATGCCAACAAAATGCTAAAGGTCAAATCTTATTTAACTTCTGTGGCCGGAGAGTTTTACATCTTATTCCTCTGTCTCCATTATAACTATTAAAACTATTCCACTGGGAGACATGTAACTTCATGATGAAGATGAACCCACTGAAGATTTTTTGGGAATCAAAAAGTTTTAGACAGAATTGACAAACAGTCCCAACATCTGTCTACACACCGATTATTTTGAGTATAGGAAGATCCAGCCCACGTAGGTAATGACTTCAGGAGTCAGTTCCCTACAGTGCCATGTGAAACCCGACCAACCGGATCGAATGTGTCAGACAAGAACCTCGCTCCATACTTAATGATGTGAAAACCCAAGTTAAACTGTGGCTTTATTCTTTCAGGTTTCATGAGTTTATTAGGAGCAAAGGAGTCGAGGCTGCTGCTCACTAGAGGATGATCAGGGCCATTTTAGAAGCGATTTGCCCCTTTGGACAATCATGGGGTCGCTTCGGATTGGATCTGAACATTACAAGATTAAACATCGGTTAAATCTGTCATAAATGTATGTTGGTCTCACGTGTTTTTAGAATCAGTCGAGCTGGTGAATGGAGCCCAACACCATGAGTACACTTATAACTACTTTAGTGATATTAGAAAAGAATAAATCAATGTAAAGTCTGAATCTGTGATTTAAGTAGAAATCCTCAAGTATGTGCATCTGAGAGCAAATATCTGTTTCAGTTTGAAGTTTTTCTGTTTTCCACTGGAGCGAAGCAACGTTCTTGCAATTTTCGGTCCGAACCGGTCCTTCAACTCTCCCAGTCTGATCAGCTGGTGAAGAAACTCATTAAACCAGCCAAATGTCCGCAACTGACACCCCCCCTTCCTATTCCGTCCACAACCTGTTTCCATTAGCAACTGAAGGGAAAAATACTTCCAGGAATATACCGAGCCCCGTTTTGCTCGGGTCCACCGGGAGCGTCAAGCTGTGAGCCTTTCCTTTAAGTCCTCTGGGACACTGTTCAATCTCTCTTACTCATTTCCCCTGATAGAATGGGACCTGGCATTTGCAGTGAAAGGGCGATATCACAGTTGATGGGAACACATGTATGACTGGAGATTCGATGGCATCGCTACGACCCGAGTGTTTCGCCGGTCAAATCAGAGCGAACGGGGCCTTTTCTCAGAGGTACAGAATACATATTGCCCAATTACTGCCTCTAAATGATATTGAGCCATGAAATTCAGATCTCATTCATAAGCTCCTTATATTGTTTCCCCCCTTTTTTTCGCAGCCAGCAGGGAATGGGACATCACACTGGCAGGCAGGGATATTGAAACTCCAGAGTGAAATTGGTAGTCGGATATTTTCAATTTGGGTCTGATTACCTGGGTGAAGGGGAATGGCAGGACAAGTGGCATCTCCCCCGGGGTTTAAATGGCCTCTCCCGGTACAGTATAGATGAATATTTGATCAGCAGCAACAGTATTAAATCTGCACTGCCTGATGACACAGGAGAATGTGGAGCCTTTACAGCCAGAACCACAGAAAGGCTGATATACATCCATTTTCCTGGGAGCGTTGTTTTACTATAATGTGAAAGGGTTTTGATTTGAGTCATTTGCATGTTACTCACATCAGCCTTTTTGTCTCAAATACAACCACATTCAATTATATCCATATTTTTATCTAAAGGTTTTATTAAAATGGTTTATTTTTGCCAACCTTTAGCAAACTGCTGATTTTATGTAAGTGCTGACTTTAAGAATGTTGAATACAAAATATCAATTTACTATTTTGTCATGTTTATTATCGTCAAACTTTTTCAGACTCCACCTTATTTCTATTTTAAGGGTTTTTCTTTGTTGCTATTCACACTACGAAGACCTCACATTTTAAAACATCAGCCATATGAAACACTACAACAGCTTTACAGGATATTGCTTTTGGTCTAGCCCTTAAAATACAGCCTTTAATGTGAAGGAGCAAGTAAAATCCTGTTTGTTGCAGATGGCAACTTTATGAAGTGTAGAAGAAAAGCATCTCAAGCTGCCACTTGTCTGGATGAAGTTCTGCTGATGCTCGTGGCCGATGGCAGGAAATGAAGGCATCAAATCAAAAAGTAACAAATGTGCTTCATCTAAAGAAACCTGGGCTTTTGTCCCTTTTGGCTTCTTCATCACAGAATGATCCCATTACAGGTGAGATGTGTGAAACTCACATGACACAATCTAACATTCAGACTGTGGCTTTGAAGCTGCTCTAAATGACTCAGTTCTCCTCCTCTTTGATTCAGCGCTGTGACGGTTCTGCTCCCACGTCATCTGTTGCTGCCGTGACGAGACCCTCCATTCAATTTACAGACTCGTCAATAACTCAAGGTTTGTGAGACGGGGACGACTCTGACCCCCGTGGTGACCTATAACTGAACAGACGACAGAAACTGAACTCCCCCCCGGTGTGAGTTACAGTTTAGCCCTTTATCTAATCAAGGGGTCTGTCACTGACGGAACGGGGGGAGATATATCCATCCCTCTCTCTCAAGGATACTTCAGCTTGACACCGAAAGCATCTGCAGTGACCTCGGCTGTTTTTTCAGCTGCTGAGCTCATGAACCTTCTTTCTTTCATCACCTAAAAAAGACAATACAATCATTCCTGCTTCAGACAGGAAGTCCAACTAAAGAGACAAAACCAGAGGGATGTTTTTTAGAGGCTTGGCCATGTGTGATGTCACGTGTTCACCATATTTCCCTGCAAATTACATGACTAATATCTAATATAGAAACATGTTTGAGTAGCTACCCCCTTATGCACATGAACCTTATGCAGCTAAGAACTTCACCTTCCCTTGATTTGAAGGTCGCAGCAGCCACGGATAATCATTTCAACTCATTTCTTCATGGTATCTTGAGATTTTCCTGAGAGATGAAGGAGAAGTTCACTCTCCTGAATCCTGCATCCTGATTGGCTGCGGCTCAGCAAGCGTAACAGTATCACTGTGGTGGTTGAGAAACATGAATATATTCTAAGAGGAGAAGATTCCAAGTGGGACCTTATTTTTGGGGTTAAGGTTAACAACAAGTGTCTCATGTTTTACATCCACCTTTGCTGTTTTTCAGCTCATTCAAAATAGTTTTTAACAGATGTTAAGACCAAGTGAGGAAAGAAAGGTCCAGTTTTAAAGATAAAAAAACCAACTTCTCTTAACGTCACATTTTTAATTGTGTATTCTGACTGAAGTCTTCAGTTAAATCTCCTGTCAATGTGGCTTTTGATTTATGCTTTCTTTTCATCTCAAAAGACATTTTGAAATGACAACGAAGGCTCATTGGGCTTCTCTATGACAGCAGCAGAGCAGCAGACCTCCAGGTCCACGCTGGTGTGAAGCAGTCGCCTGCCAGACGTTTGATCCAGACGGGACTCTGATAATCCGTTTGAGGGTTTTTCTGACAAAAGCAATTAAGCTTCCGTTCTGTGAGATTCCAGGAGGATAAGAGCAGCTATGCTAATTGATTATAGGGACATAAGCATGTGGTTTGTGTACAAACACACGGAACTGCTCATTAATTTCTGAATAACTTATGCAGGGGAAATGCAACTCATTAACTAAAAACCCTAAACGCACTCTCATGAACTCCGTTTTTCTTCTTGCTCTTGTGGGTTTTGCAGAATTGGACGCAACCGAGCTTCTGAGAACTCTCCACAGGCGCTGGTGGGAAAACATGTTTTCACTGTGATAGTTAGTTGAATGATTGAGCCGACAAACAGTCGAGGGAAAACACACGCTGGAGAGTGATGCCAGGCTTTTTGAAAGAGGACAAGAAAAAACTCATCACTCCTTTCCAGCCCATTCTTAATGTGAAGCAATAAAAGGCAAAAATAGATGATAGTCAAGATACAGAGATTAAAAATCATCCTCAGAAGAAGAGGGCATAACTTTTATCTGCAGAGCCACATTCATCACCGCATTTTTCATTAAATATTTAGTCGGGCTGTTCAGTTTCTAAAGTAATGTTTGTTTATAGCTTTTCACTCAGTCCAAAAATCCAACCCTGTGTATTCTAAACACGAAAACGCCAAATAAAGAAACATTGTGTATTGATATTCAGTGGCTATTAGTCTCTGAGCAGCCTCCAGTTAATGCACACTAACCATCTCATGCATATTCTTAATGCTCTGCTTAGTATTTTCTACCCACGGGCCCCTGGTAGACTCCCGGGGAGAGGACGGCCTCGATTCAATTAAAACTGAGAGATCGGTGACTCCTGATCCAATCAAGCTCTTGGCTCCGGTCCGTGACCATGACGTGAATGATAATGCCACTGAGGACAATCTCAGAGACAGACAGAGACAGAAAGAGACATGGCGAATTGTGACCAGGCAGGAGGAGACTGGGATGGAAATTTATAGGGCTGGAATAAATTGAAAGCACAAGTCTACGAGTCGTTTCATCGTGATGGTCGAACGGGAGCAGAGCAACGATGTCTGAACGGTGGAGGGAAAAGGTTCTGGAGGAAGAAGCTTCGCCCGGCGCTGCTCCGTCAGACTGATGGAGAGAAGAAACGCTACATTAGCTGATGGCAGAAAGAAAAATGTCACTGGAAATTGACACAAATGTACACAGAAGGACAGGGGGCAACAAACACAACAGTTAGAGCACAGAGGCAGTGTGCTCAATCAATGTATTATATTCTGTCGGGTTACTTGAGGTTTCTCTCTGGGTTCAGGTTAGGTCTAGTTTAGAGGTTTGTTATCGTTTAATCCGAGTCATCGACATAACATTGCACTCTTTTTAACCCTGTTGGACTCGCAATGGATATTTAAAATAAATCTATGCAGCAGAACTACAGAATATAGCAAATAAGAACCAAATATACCAAAACAAGATGCAGCGCTCTGGTCATATGGTGAATATAGTCCAAATGGCACAAAACACATTTAGGCTAGCTTTGGTTGACATGCTGTATTGCTAGGGCTTACTTGTGGCTCAGTCCGGAGCTGAACACCCAAGGGCCACTATTCAAGAAGGTATGTGAGCCAGAGGACAATGTGTAGCCTCACACCTTTTCTAAATCTGCACCTGCAGAATGAGAGAAACTCCAACAGGGGGAGTAAGCTTTCAAATGTAAGTAAATGTTTCAATCTTAGTCTCAAAGTTAGATGTGTGCAGTTAAACTAGTAAAAGCTTTTTGGTTGAGGACATCAGTGAGTTCACCTTGACTCAGGTGTGAGGGTTAAAGATGCCTCACAGGCTGTCTGTTGACGTCTTTTTGAAATGACGAACCAATTAAAACTTGAAACTCAAACTATTTGCCCCGGCCACAAAATGGTTACATTTTCTTTTACTTTGCACACAAAACCCAGAGCATCTTTTTAACCTTCAAGTCCTCTCCTTCCTTTTATGCTCACAACTTCAATGATTATGGGTTGAAACCATTAAGAGTTACCATTCAGGTTACAGGTGGATATGATTGTTTTAGAAGTTTTACACATAATACATATAGTATCTCTATCCTTTGGTTCTGTGAGTGTGAACCACCTCCTGCAGCACAGAGCCCCTCAGCCTCTTCATCTGAAGTTGTGGGACATTGTCTGTCTGGGGGTCACGTCTCTGGATGCTGTAATCCAGGTTATCCACATTTGAGGTATAACAGGCCGCTCATTAAATTGACCAACCATGAACTTTGACTTGTTGTGACATTAAGCTTTCAATTAAGAGCTTTTGCATAGGTGAAATTATTCAGT
This sequence comes from Pseudopleuronectes americanus, assembly GCA_038501795.1. Classification (NCBI taxonomy): domain Eukaryota; kingdom Metazoa; phylum Chordata; class Actinopteri; order Pleuronectiformes; family Pleuronectidae; genus Pseudopleuronectes; species Pseudopleuronectes americanus. Next base: position 2,755,132 of record CM076718.1, on the reverse strand, counting down.
ATCCGTCCGACTGGATCTCATTAGGTGTAAGATCCTCTCAGCCTTTTGTGCAAATACAAAGTTACGATGCCTCATGTATGAGCAGTGCTGCCATCATTTGACATTTTACCAGCTCTTTGTGTATAGTTTTCTGTGTACAGGCTGTGATTGGCATAATCTAATTTATACTGGTAATGTAGAAATTCATGAGGCTTGAAATTTAGCTTAGGCAAATATGTGTTTTTTTCAATAGTTTCACCAATATTTTTGGTTTCCAAGGGAGACAAGTTTACAAACTGTACAAAGAGATTATGAATCTAAAAACTACAACAAAGATGATTTTTTAAAAAGTATTTCAAAACTGTAACAAGAGTTGGGTAAATGTTTGCCTAATTATGGCTGTGGCACCACTTTCAATAAACTTTATTCATAACTTGAACACTTTGAAATTTTGCCAAATACCCAAAACTTTTATTTAAATAAAAAAATTCATCAAACATTGTTTACACAACAATTGTCTGTGTCCAGAGCCATTAAAATATTTAGAATTTCCCCTGATGGTGGAATTCTGTCAAATCTCCATAACATGTCATTTTAATCCCACTGAAACGTCTCTACTGTCACATGATAGCAGAGTGACAGAAAAACCCCAGAGCTCCTCCTCTTGTCACAAACATCACATATCATCAACAACCCAGGGAGAAAATAAAAACCTCAGACAGCCGAGCGCTCCATCTGCTCCCATCAAGTCCAGCGCTGATGACATCCAATGGGTCCCCGGCTCCTCTCTCGCACAAACAAACTGGCCTTGACCCCGGGGTCGATTTGAATAGCACCCACCCTTCCTGGCAGGAAGTATGACACTGTGTGATTTCCTGGAACTCGGTTGATTACTGTTCATCTCCTGAGCTCTGTGAACGTGCTGGACACATCTCAGGGAGGGGCGGAGGGGGGGGAGCGTCGGGCCGAGCTGGACGGGGATGTTGTTCCAGCAATCGGTGATTAACCGTTGGTATTGCTTTCACCTTGTGAGTCTGCGTGTGAGTGGGTGTGCGATCCATTTCCCTCTTATCTCGCTCTGAGTGCACACTCTCAACCTGCCTGTTTGGAATGAGCCGTGTTCTCGGCCTGTGGTGATGCTGGTTGCAGCTTTTCTTTGTGAATCTGTAAAAGTGACCCGCAGTAATTGAGCTACTGCTAGTAAAAAAAAAGCAGAAATAAACGGCTCCTGCACAAAGAGCTTGGTGAAGCTCGACTCAGCACGCAAACCCCCGAACTGGAGAGATGGTTGTTGTTGCAGTTGTCAAGATCAACAATGGCACATCGATGAGTCCCAGCCGCTGCTGCTCCAGAGCCCCTGGTTGCCTGTCTATTCCAACTCTGTGATTATCGATCGTATCATGTGTCCAAATCACACCAGATGTGACACTGCACCTCCCTGGGTCCATAGAAACACACATGACAAGTGTGAAGCAGAGGTGATGAAGAGTCCTCGATGTACGAGAGTGGCAGGTAGGCAGGTTTCTGGAGTTAAAAGATGCATTCGGTGCAGCGATGTGGTAAATGTATCTGTTGGAGGTCTCAAGTAGAGTCAAAGTATAGTGGGTCTATTTTAGAGAGATGTGTATCTATTCGTATTCCACAATGGGGGTTAATACAGCTGAGCTTCCCTCAATAGCTTCAGTTATCTGCACCCCTTTGTTTCATAATGGAATGACCTCATTTCAAATGACTCAAACGCTGGACCCCGCTGAAAGTTACGATTCAAGGAATAAAACATTAATAAGATCGGATTCAGAGTTTCATCTATTTAGGCTAAACAGGTTCATCAGTAATGGATGAGTAGGGTTTCTTTTTTCTTTCGTTCTACTTTCTGCTGTGAGCGCCGGGTTCTTCAAATCGCACGGTTGGACGTTGGCCCTGATGTGACTGCTAATGTCCCCGTTGAAAACACTGGGATCTGACGCCTGCAGATACAAACCTACAGTACAGACCACAGGAGAGATGAGTGCATGTCGTGTGGATCCCAGACGAGTCATCTGTATGCAGCCGGGGAGGTCCGACAGATGATGGTGATTGGCAAACACTCCAGACGGTCCCCTGGCCATTAGCTTAGTCGGATAGTGCAAATGTGTTCAGCACCTTATTGAGGAATGATAATGATCTGATGTGCATCCGACGCCCGGGAGAGCGAGGAAGATTGAAGGAACCGACTGAGACGCGCGGACGTGCAAACCTTTTAATTCGGAGCTGCAGCTTCACGTCGAACAATTAGTTTGTAAACATCTGTGACACACACTCTGCACCAGACTGGCAAACAGTCAAGCAATTAGTAATTCAGCAATCAGTGTTTTTCCTGCTTGGTTACTTTCCTCCCATGTGAACACTTCTATCCCAATATGTTTTTTACGGATACAGAAATGTATTTTGTTCTCTGATTCACTCCCGTACAAAAATTAATTTTGATTACCACTGGTGCTTCAGCAAATCGGCTTTGATCTGGTGCTTGTTTGAGTATGGCGGAGAGAAATCATGTTAAATTGCCCATTTTGTTTATGAAGCTCTAATGAGATCGACAAAACTTCCCTGAAGAGGGTTTTACCTCGAAGTATTTTTGGAACATGTTCTCATGTCATTTTATTTCCGTCCTTTAGGCTCTCTGCCAACTGAGGGTCTTTAGCCACATTAGGGACCTTTTCAAACCTTTGCTTGTTCTCTTGAAGCAGCATCAAGATATATATTTTTTCTTAATGAAAAGCCTTTAAGCTCCACCGAGGAGGAAGCTTGTCCCTGGATGTTCAAAGGCACCGTGGAGATCTGCGGAACGTCAGTGGAAAGCCGTTTACGGACTGATGCAATTGTTCTCTCTGTGAACCCTGCAGTTGAGTAATAACGCTGCAGTGAGTCACTGATCCCACTGAATCTGGGATAAATCTGGCTTCTCCTGAAAAAAAAGAAGAAACAAGACTCCACTGCCATGTAAAATCTGACAGGTGCCTCCTCCTCCTCTTCTTCTCCTTCCGCTGTGATTCATGTTTTCATGTGCGACTTCATTTTCTGACCTCCATTGATCATCAGGTCGGCGTCACAGTTTTACAGTCATTGGTGTCTGCTCAGTCTTTTTTCTTTCCTTTCCTTTATTATATCTTTAAGGTTTTTACTCACACACACACACACACACACACACACAAATGATTGTCATGGCAGTTATTTCATTCAGGTCACCAGTGTTGACCTTGAGGCGTTCAGCAGCTGATTAATGTCGAGACAAAAGTAATGAAATACTTTTTCCCATTTCCTCTCCCTCTGGGAATGACACAGCCGTTACTCATTCTGGCAAACCGCCTGTTGACTCCAGTCAATTTGGAAAAATGTGATGACACAAAAAACATCCACTCTCTTATTGTGACGTCTCTACAATGGGTTAATACATGATAATAAAATTCTGCTTCAAGAAATATAACAATTTTCAAGCACCAACATGTTCATTTACTTATTTTTGAATCCTGTCAATTTATTTGAGGATATTTTGCATTTTTTTTTCTATTTTCATACATGTGTGTTTCAGGAGCACGTATATGGAGGTTCTGTCTTTAAGCTATTTTTACTCTCGGCATCAGGAACATGCAACATGAATCATCACTGTTTTCTGATTCCAGAGCTTTGTTACAGAAGCTGTTTCTCTCAACAGCCGCAGTCACTGTTTTACTTCAGTGGAAATTACTGAGAAATTACAAAGCAATGTTGTTGTTTTTTAACGATTAGTAGATCCTATTTTTAATATGCTGTTTATTGTAAACAAATCTGGCTAACATAGGACTATGTTTAAATGGGTGTAGTTTTTTTCATTGATTTTACAGAATAGAATCATGGAAACAGGTTACCCCTGAAAAATTTGTAGATCAATTTGTAGAGTTGTTCAGCAATGATAATAAACACAACAACGTAGAGTTGGGGCGGTTGTGGCTCAGGAAATACAGTCGACCCAACTAGGCTTAATGGTTCAATCCTTCAGCCCTTCCAGTCGAATCTAGATATGGAAATTCTATATATATATAGAATTCTGGACAAATTGGTTGAAATGCAGTTAATTTAAAATAGATGAAGTAAGCCGTGTCCTATAAAACAAATGGGGCCCAAAAACTCTTTTAACTATTTCATCAAAGCAAAGTCACATTTGCATCATTCAGAATTTTATGTTTGGCTCAAACTCCATTCTGGGACTCAGACCCTCTATCTCCTGGAAAATAAGGACACTATGAATCTCCTCTTACCACCCACTTGCTTTTTTCAGCAGCTCAAATGTAGCTGTGAACAGAAGACAAGTGCATCATCACAACATTTATTTCCAAAAATATGAGTACAAAATAAAACACATGCAATATCATAACCCCAGTGTTTGTGTGTTGGATGCAGCAATGCGTCATTCCTCAAGGGAATGGGAGCCTGTAATGGAAGTTTGAGCTTCTGTTAGTTACGGCACAAGTTATAAGATAATTGCATTTGCTGTACATGTAAACCAGCAGATATTCACAAGCTGTAAATATTACTGCATATCCCCCAGTCTGGTTCAAATGACCAAGATTGTCTGACCATCACAGGTGGACATGAGATATAAGAGGTGACTTTGCTGGGATAAATGTGACAGATCACAGGGCTCAAAATACTCTGCTGAGCCAAAGGGCATCTCAAACTGGAATAAAGCAATCAATGGATTCAGCCAAGCTGGGAAAATCCATTCTGGTCCATGGATTTCAATCTGAAATGTCAAGATGTCAATCAATACCGTGAAACTGATCCTCAGCATTTCATAGAGTCGTCTACAGCCCCCTGATTGGGGACTTGACAATCGAAAAATTATTCAGACATGCAACACGGGTTGATGTATGATTTTTATTCATGTGAAATACCATTCCACACACATAGAAGAACATCGGGTGGAGTCAATGAACAGATATCACATGGTCAATAAACATTTTTGCAAGATCCAAAGACGAGTATCAAAGTACAGTTCAATGGAAATATAACATTCAGAAGACTATCAACAAGTTCATACTGGTATTTTCACCTATAAAAAGAAAATGAATATATTAGTTTGTATATTTTGCTGTGATGACAAACAATAAACACATGATACATGAATGTTTACGTCTATGCACAAGTGTCTCAAAGAATAAGGCAACAAATCAAATTATTAGTCTTTTATTCCGCATGAGAATGTTTCCCTCGTAATGCCATGATAGAAAACTAATGAGACATTATCAGTTGTCTGTCAGTAAATATTCTATACGGTTGCGCTCCTTTCACAAAAATATACATCTATGGTAAAGTATTTTTATGCCTAACTATATCTGAACATGGATGAACAATCATGGCGGTGAGTTGGTGTTGTGCGCGGAGGCACATCTTAAAGTGCAAATGGAAACATAGGTATTAGATAATAAATAGAGCTTTCTTTTCTTTTCTTTTTTTTAATCAAGTGTTTTCCTCCACAGACTCGCCACTTTTGACAAATTGCCTGAGTGCATCAGATAATCATTATCCGGCCTGACTCGGGGCGAAAGGGTAAAGTCTAATTCAGGTTGCAGCTCTCGTGCGAGATCCAAGTTTGTGGCGCTGCCAGTAGCGATCCTAAAGGGGGATATTTATGAGATGTGAATTATTCAGCTCTCTGTATTTCCCTGTCTTATATTTGATGGCGTCATGAAGGGATTTTTTCTTTTGACTTTTCAAACACAATGCTGCACTGTCAAAAATTCAAATTGGCTTTGAGATATCCCCCCTCCCCCCTCGCTGGTTTCAGGTTAGATTGAATCCTTTCTAGAGCGTCAACTAAAATAGTGAGCATAGGTTTCTGTGTTTTTTTTGTTGATATTTTAATTCTTCAAATCTTTTTTTTATTGTCTATTATTGCTAAGCTTGCTCTTGTTCATTGGCCCAGTTGTGTTATTCCCCAAAGCTTTGGTTGAAATCGCTTCAAATGCACAAAACACATCAATTGTGACAGACCTGATCCAGATGCATGCACAACAATCTACACTACATCCAAACAAACCTTTAATGTGGTGCTTCACACATATTAATGATTTATTGCAACAGTTTACACGATTTGGCCCCAGTCTCACTTCAAAGCAACGGGCAGCCTCTAACACAGAGACGAGTGTCGACTCGTCTGTGATCTTCACTGTTTGAACATCAGACCCAGTGTCTGTTCTATTGCCAAAATCTCCAATTCGAAAAGTGCTATAAAATATTTTTAACCTCAACAGTTTGTAGGTCCGTCGGTAGTGATGTTTTTGAAGAATCCTGTGGTGACTATTTAACATACAGTTATTGCTCTATAGCAACACTTCAAGACAAAAAAGACACAAAAGAACAAAACACAGTCCTGCAGATTTACACCCCCAACACTAGCTAGATCAGTAAGTGCATATTCTTTAAATGGTCGAGTGACGAACATCTTGAAGGAGTTTGCTCTTCGGTTGCTGTAAGAGACGATCATCAGGTGCCCCGTGTGAGGCACAATGTCCATAGAGTAGCCATCAGGGAAATAGTTTTCACGAGCATGTACTAAAGCAGCCCTTCTTTTTCATGCAGTAGTATAATTTACTGTTGTTGTGATTGCTGATACCCTGCACCACAAACAATTGCTCACAGTTGTCATAAAGTATTTAGAACGGCTCTGTTACACAGTCATAATGATTAATACATTGATAAGAACTTTTACAAATGTGTCAAGACGACTGTTTTTTAAATCCATGCACTTCATGCATAGATGATGGTCACCCTCCAAGGCCTGCAAAGCCCCCCCGTGGAGACAGAGCTGAGTGTTTACTGCATGTCCAGCCACTTTCCAGCCAGTTACCTTCGCATTCAGACCCAAACACCTTCCTCCTGAGAGGTGTTGACCCGCTTCGCCCCCTGCGCAGCCTGAAGCCCTGCAGCATGTGAATGAATGACACCATCCACACAATCATGGGCACGTCCCTGGAAACCCACACCTGCCTGTTTCTTACCACACTGTTGTTATTCCCAAGAGGTTATTTTTTATTTTGAACAATGTTGCACCACATGCACTGCCCCCACACATCGCTGTGCACACCAAACCTTACAAATATCACTTTTCCAGGCTCTGGAATACGTTTTCTTCAATGTTCCCCACAATATTTCACAGATTTCTTTCTACACTTTTATAATTAACCGTATGGTACACTGAAAAATACAAAACTGGACATTTACTACACTTCTCTCTATAGCTGCCACCATAGTGAATGCAACACTGCTCAAATGCACATAGCTAATGAATACTAAATGCTGTATTACGAATAGTGATATGTATTGTCAACTGTCCAAGTTTACACACGCCTCTGTCTCTTTATATGTGAGGTCCTGTTGTCCTTGGTATTCCATGAGCTGTTAGCTTGTCTCTGTCACCAAGACAGATTCCTGCACCTGTGGTGTCCTTGGTGCCTCCAGCAGTCATATGTAAGCCTGTTTTACAGCTGGGTGATTGTCCGTAGAATTATTTTATTTTTTATTTTGCTAGCTTTATCTCTCAGTCATTTATCTGTAAGGCAGCCTTTAGGTGGTGGTCAAGGCTGAAAACGCCACAGCTCCTATTTCATGCCGCTCCGCAGCACCTGATTGGCTGCGATGAGCATGACGCTGATGATGAAAGCGATGGCGAAGGCGCATATCAGGCTCTTGCGCACACAGGTCTGCTTCACATGCTGCGTCGGGCTGGAACCTGCACAGAGAAAGGTAAATAGAAAATGTGACGGGAGGGAAAGGCAGAAGGAAAGTAATACCTGAAGGTCCATTGAATCAGGAGTTATTTAACGCATGGCAGACATCTGATAGTAATTTCCGAATGAAAGAGCTCATCACAGAACTTTACAATTACGTGAACACAATTATACGGGATGAACACAGCCAAGAAATCGTTGTTTTCACACCTGTATGCTGCGTAACTGCATCTAGATTGAAATGTTGATTGGAGTTTTGGAACAACACACAAATAGACTGGCACCTGACTGGCATATTAAACGACGCTCATCAAAACCATCAGCTCCCTGAGAGAAGGTGCAGCAAACCTTCAGCAGCATCCGAGCAAAGAGCCAAGGCAGTCGGACCGGAGCTAAGTGTATTATTGATTTTCTACCTGCTTAAAATTAATTCAGCTTTTTGATTTATCTGTCTTTCCTCCAGAGGTAATTGCTGTTCTCCGAGAAAAATACCTCACAAAAGAGTTTCTTATTGAAAACCACAGATTAGGTTTGTAAAGGCTCCAGCAGTCGTTGAAGTTACGCTGAAGAAAAATGAGCATTTGAACCACGTAAAAAAGCAAAGTATCCTCAATTGCATCCCTCGCTAAATTTCCCATTTAAGGAAGATTACAGCTATTTTCTAATGATTCTAATAATTTACTTTATTATAGAGCGGACACTTTTCCACTTCTGCTTCCGTTAGGGATTTCCTGCATTTCAATGCATCGTGTGCCGGCGGTGCTTTCACTATAGCGCAGTAATTTATAATATCCTATATGGAGGCTTTCTGCTTCACAAACATCAAGCCATGCAGAACATTTGATTCATGGGAAAATATAAACTTTTAGTTGTGGTGCCCGGAGCCAAGATAAAACTTTATTTGATTAATGCCAGTTGCACATCCCTCCCTCTGCCCCCTTCCTGTCTATCTTTGCTGTCACAATCTAAGGCAATCAGGGATTTTTGATTTAACAAACGATAAGCTGGGGGGAAGTGTCCAGTGTTTGTGTGCGATTTAGGGGAAATTACTCTTTTACATTTTAAAATAAAATATGACTTAGGGTTAGGTGTTAATATTTGCAACACCCCCAAATAGCATATGCACGTGGGCCACTTAAGAACATGATACAGCACTTCTGGCCTCCTGCACAAAATGGATGTGAGCCTAAAGTGGGCCACTTGTAAAAAAGCTAATGTGGTCCAAAGATCCCCACACATAGATTGACCAATTCTTCCAAACCACAACATAAACAGCACAGGTCTGTTAATAAAGATTCTTCCTTACTGTCTATATCCACCTGGCACTGCCCAGGGTTCTCTATGTGGTTCTCCTCGGTCATGATGATGTTCTCGATGTCTTTCATAGAGAGGTGGTCACAGAAGGTGTCGTACAGAAGCCTCTTCAGCTCTTCTACCGTCAGCTTCTGCATGTCTGTCTGGAGATACACACACACATATACACATGTATTTGAACATTAATGTGGATACAAGGCTGGACACAAACACACACACACACATGCACATGCATACAGCATGTAGGCACATGATCAAAACAAAGAGGGCGTGAACAATAACAGCAGGACAGAAAATATTAACTTTATTAAGTCATCGGGTTATGGAATTATAAGTTATTTATAAATTCAAAGTTTGTATATGTGTTTCACCTGAATTAATTTGACATCCCGAATTCAAGGTCCCCTCCAATGGAAGTTCCTATGTGCTGATTAAGCGGTGTTGTTTAACTATTGGGAAACCGAGTTCTGACTGCAGCAGGTTGGAAAACTTCATTAAGATATTGCTAATTTGTTTTCTCACCCTCATTTAAAAGTGCTAATAACGAGCTACCTGTAATATTATAGGGAAACAGAAGGCTGTGTGACATCTGAAGAAAATGTGGCAAAATTATTTACTAAAATGTAAATTTAAAAGAATTATAGCTAAAATTTAACTTAAGGTTAAAAATAAGACCTATATTTAACTATATTTATAAAAACTATTAGTGCATTATACAACTATCAGTACTTCCTTATAAAAAAAACTAAATCCTTCAAAAATCTATTTCTGTACCTGAGTATTATTATCAAATTTGTAAGTAAAGTATCAAAAGTAAAAGTATGCATTATGGCTACTGTCTTTGTCATACTATTATACTGAATGTTATTGGATCATACTGCACATACTGTTTAGTAGTAGTGCCTAAAATACATGGTGTACAGTAACAAAAATAATACTTTTTGGACTAAATGTCCCTGGTTGTCTTCCAGCACTGTGGTATTATGTAAAATCTGAGTCAAATAAAATAAACGTGAATGACTAAGACCAAAAAAACTAAAAAAACACAATCCTGGATCGGTGCCTGCTTGTAAAGACTGAGTTACTCAGAGCTGCAGATCAGCAGAGTGACCGGAGGCTGGGAGTCATCACTCCAGCAGCAATGCTACTACAACTCCATTATATAATGTTACGTGAAGCTATGGAGCTTCTTCAACAATCCCTCAGGTTTATTGGCTTTCCCAGCAGGAGGTTCGGGCTGAGAATCTTTTTTTTTAATCCCTCTCCTGCACTGACTGACGGCATCGAGAATTCCCATAAATCCCCCCCCTTTAATAATCAATTAGGAGCCGTTTTTTCTCACAGCTTCTCCAGCTCTTATCACGTAACTGCAACAAAGGCGGTTCTGACACGAGCGCCGTCCCCTTCATCTCCATCCTGGTGTCAGAGCGAGTTATTGATTCTATCAAGTATGATCTAATAAGGTGTCTGCTAATAAATCCTGGCTGTTCTACATAAAGAGCTGATGGTGGAGCCAACCACACAAAGACGTAGAAGTCCGGATCTCTATGAAGGATACATTTCCTGAGGGAATCTGAACTTCTCCCTTTAAAGATGGTGAATGTAATAATTAATTTTGGTTTCGTTCAGTGGCAGAGGCTCTGTACTGTCTTCTCTCTAATTGGCAGGAAATGAATGACTGAGTAATGAGCACCTTCCAAAAGACGGAGTCAAAGTCGGCGCCGTGGAACTTATCCGGCAACCCAGCTGCCGTCAGCTTCGGGCCCAGGAGAGTGACAAACTCCTCAAAGTCCACCTGGCCGTCGCCTGTAGAAAGGAGGAACAGTTGGTGTTTGTCGACTTACTACACTACGCTACACAAAAAGAGTCAAGTTTCTATTCTATACTGTGATTTGAGATGATATCAATCTGTGGATGTGCCTCACCGTCCATGTCCAGTCTCTGGATGATGACCTCCAGCTCCACCTCGTTGGGCATGTAGCCGAGGGAGCGCATGGCCATCCCCAGCTCCTGCTTTGAGATGAATCCGTTTCCATCGCGGTCGAACACTTTGAAGGCCTCGCGGATCTCTGCAGAGGAAACACACACAAACACACACACATACACATGAGCTCAATTCTTAAAGCAGAGAGGGAGATGAGAGCAGGAAACGGTCAACGCACCAAAGACACATTTGCTATGCTGCATCAATGCTTGAGTCATAGTTATATGTGGGTTGGCAGCTTAGAGAACAGAATCCACCAGTTCAGTGAGAAAAAAAAACAATGTATAATAAATAAAGAGAGCTGAGATCAGGATTTAAAGAAAGCAAATCTCTCTGGCTTCACCTGAAACTTAACCTTCAGGGGGATTAATACAATTTAAAGGCTTTGACTGGACTGAGGAGTTCGACCTTGAGTCAAACCTGTGGCATTGGAAAACTTGACTTTGTTTAATCACCTTTTATGTTGATTTAAACAAAAATGCTCACAGGACTCTACTTCTCACATCAGTCCCATAAGATAAATCTCACATCTGAGCAAAATGTGACAACATTTAACTGAAATGCAGATTCTTACATGTGAGAAGGAAGGAATTGTCCTTCCACAAGGTTTTGTAGAAATCAGTTAAATAGTTTTTACGTATTCCTTTTAACTAACATACAAATAAACGAATCAACAAACATACAAAGAGAAAGGTGCAAAAACATGTCCTCCTTGGTTGAGTCAATAATCAGCTGGTTCACCCTGTACTGATGTATTGTATTTATGAGCTGATAAAAACCACATGTGTAAAACCATATTCTGCAAAGAAGCTGCGGCTGTCAGTTTAACACTGAAGTGAAAAATAGGGCAGAGCTCACTGCCTTCTTATATTTTAAATTTTCTGGGGATGAATCAAAACCTATGAAGTCTTATTCACACATCTGCCAAACTCTGAACAGCTTTAATGCCAAAAATAACCTGCAGAGGAAATGTTCTGAGTGCACATGACAGGAGAGTGTAGCTCTCCGGCTGTTTCCTAGATTCCATCAGACCAGTATGTTCCTAGACAAAGGATTGACAGTGAAAGCTGAACCCGATATGCACAAGAGGTGACGTAGTGAAAGTAAAATAATGAGTCAACTACACAGAAAACTGACTCTGCAGCACAAAAACATCTGCAACAACGTGATCAATGTGTGGATTTGTTAAATATGTTGAGTTTTTTAGAGTATCAGAGTTCTGGATGTTTGTGTCAAGGCTCAGGGGCTCAAATCAAACTGAAAAGTGTATTGATCACTTTGTGTGTGTGTGTGTGTGTGTGTGTGTGTGTGTGTTTGTGTGTGTGTGTGTGTGTCTGTGTGTTAGTATCTGGTAGAAGTGGATCAGATGCTGCTCTGTTGGTAATTGTTGGTATTTGGTAATTAGTGTGTGAAACAAAACACAAGGTCAGAGTATTGTATATGTGAAATGCTGTTGAGTAACAGACGTGTCAGAACAAAAACAAACGTCCCAAGTCACAATATGAGACAAATATCTGAGTTGGAAAACAAAACGTTGAATATCAACGATGGCAGGAAACTGTTTGTGTGTGTGTGTGTGTGTGTGTGTGTGTGTGTGTGTGTGTGTGTGTCAGCCTGGTTTAAACATCCTACAGCAAGACTACGGGAAACGTGTTGTCGTAATCAAGTAAACTGAACAGAAACGTGCCACAGGGACAGGGGTACTTGGCAATCATGTATTACAGAGGATTACATCCAGCCGTGCAATTCAATGAACCCAGCCGAGCAGCAGCAGCAGCAGCAGCAGCAGCAGCAGCAGCAGCAGCAGCAGCTTCTCTTCACGCGGCTTTTCCCTGCAAAATGTCTGACTGCAGGTTTGGGTCTGAATCGCTGAGCCCCCCCTGATTGTTTAGAGAATTACAAACCATCCATCTCCACCTGAGGTCCCCGGCTTTATTTGTTGTATCGAGGGTGAAGGTGAGTGAAACCTGAGTGCTGCACCGTGTATTCCATTTAGAAATAGAGACGTGAGCAATTTGTCGTGGGAGGATTTTCATACCCTATCATGAACCAAATATAGAATACAAAGGCCTCAGTCCTGAAATAAGATAATTGGCTTATCAACTCTATGTGAGATATGAAAGTGTAAAGCTGGGATCTATAAATGTATTATTGAAAAGTGCTTGGCTCTGTTTGAAATCAGGACAGAGCTACTGGAATGAAAACATGTCTCCAGTCAAACAGACCAAGTAACAGAGGCTGGCTAATCATCCCAAAACAATTAATTCCTCTTTCTGAGATAGATCAACTCTCAAAGAGATAAACCTCTATCTTAATTACCCCCCGGAGAGACAATGATAATCTTCCATTTCCACTGTGTGAGCAAATTAACACGTTGGACCACAGAGAGGAAAAGGAGACGTAATTGGGTCAGACGCTAAAATCAGTTTAATGTGATTTAAATCAAATCATAGAAGTAAAACAATGATCAGTGGCCCTTTTCTTTTACGACATAATATTTCACACTCTTGGTGAATTCCTCATGCTGTATATAACATACAATAGTTTGACTTGACACAATTATACTGGGATTCATCATCTCAGGGGCTGCAACTAAGGATTGTTTTCATTCTACTCTAGTTCTCGCAGCCTGAGGTGACATTAGCCGATCTCTGATTCAGTCAGAGCCACACTTCACAACCTGAGCATGAACGGTGAACAATAATAAACACAAATCCTGACCTTTCAGAGGCCGAACCCCCAAAAGAGGTTTGGCATTTTTCATTGATTAAAGATTGCAATGATTAGTTGAGTATCACTGATTTCTTGATTGTAACAATAGTGATATTTTTGTGTGTGAAAACAATCCGCTTAGTTAAATTCCTTCTTTAATTTCTACAGATTTATCTGAGCTGATCTTTACTACCTGACATTTTACCAACTCGGTTGTGGTGCTAGTTAGGACGAGCCTGTTTTCACCTCTCCCATCGATGTCTGCAGTGGCGTGCCGCAGAATGCACAGTGCTGCTACCGCTGGTTGTGCACCTTGACACCTTCCACCTTTCCAACTTGCCATGTGCAGCATGTCTAGCACTCCTGGATAGAAAACTCCTAAAAAACCCTCTTATTGTTCACAAGCCGGCAGTGGTTTTGCTAGGAGAAACAAGTTGGAGCACAAACTGTTCCTCTTCTTCCTCTTTGAGGCTTTTTTCACAACACTTATTGTTTTGGAGAAGGTGTTGTGTAGACGTTACAGTTACCAATCCTTCAAGTATAACCACAGCTTCAGGAGAAGTTCGGGGTAAGGATCTATCATGAGGACTCGCCCCATGCAGACCAATGACTTCGAGAGCAACAGGTGAGGGTCAGGCTGCTGCTGTCACTCAGGAATGGAGAATGTTTCCTCTTTCATTCCCCCTCCTCACCCTGAACGTCTGTTCTATGTAACTTTGGTGAGAAGGTTTGATCTCAGGTGAGAAGAACTGACGGAGAGTCACAGCTTCAAATGTCAGAATTAGGTCCAGCGAGTTGAAGAGTGAAGCTGTAGATTAGTTGAAGAGTTTATCGCAAATATTCTGCCGGGACCTTAAATTATGAAGAATTCAACACAGTTTGGTGGATTTCTGGTTCAGGAAGCCGGGGATCGTGGGTAATATCCACTGCTCAGTTGTGTTCAAGTTCAGTTAATGGGACTCTGCAATCAAATCATTAATAGATTTTTTTTTCTTTACATGAAAATTTTATATTGCTCGGACATGGAGCCAAACAGGATTAATCATCACATGTGGCTGCAGGGGGCGCTGTTGCTAAGTAAAGGTTACATGGTGTTTCTTTAATCTGTGAACATTTACTGACACATTCAAAACCAACATAATGTAACTTGCCTATTAATGTTAATTAATTAAATTAAATGTCTTTACTAAATTAAGAGAAACCGTAAAAAATAATCCAGTAGCAATTATTTTCTTTCACATCATCTTTACTGTTTCATGTAAGTCATATTTAAACATGATTTCTGAAAGACTGTCCTTTCAAATAGATTGAGCTGAAAATAAATGACCTTCTAGTTAATATCATTTTAACTTTTACACCTTATTAATATACACATGATTCATCTAAATATTGTTGCATCGCACACTCGTTCTCCGGGACCTCAGCTCCTCAGACGAGGTGTGAATATCTTTAGCTGAAAGTGGAATAACACTTGGAATGTGCTATTTGCTTTGAAGTCAGCGAGGTGCTCGTTGGCCTTCAAAGATGCGACGCCCCGCGCTCCCTGGTGGTTCGCTCCGACAGAGGATGAAAAGCCCAAGATGGGATCGCGAGCTGCGAGAGGCAAACATCTAACGCCGACCTCCCACCAGAGAAAGGTGCTCTCCACCGCTGCACTGATATCAATGAGCTGCACTGGTTCAACGTCTGTGAAGACAAAGGCTGGAATCACTTGGAAACGGAGCTGAATCATGAGCATGACATCCACCTTCTCTTTGCTATGAGTCTGCAGAAGATACAGCCCCCAAAGTGAACACAGCTCTAATCACATGGGGAAATATTTCCTTGGAGCAAAGCTTTACCCCTTTTTCGTGCTTAATTTAGCATCAGGAAAAGGTTTTTGCTAATTACACGCGGGGCACTTGGAGCAGAAGTCATGGGGAAGTGTGTGTGAATATGATCCAGGCCCAGTTGTGGCAGCCAGAGATCCTCCTCGTCTCAGTGAGACCTGCATCGGCTCGGGGCTGCGTTGGATCTGTAATTGCAGCACTCCCCCTCTTTATATAAGACCTTATCAGTGTGAGGAACAACACAGCTTCTCTCTGTGTCTGTATGTGCATGTGTGTGTGTGTGAATGTGTGTGAACCTTGGGCGACTATTTTTAAAACACCCTATAGCAACATTAATCCATCTTTAGCTGGATTGGGCCAATTTGGGACCACAGAAGATTTAAATGTTACCATAACGGGGTTCTAACAAGGCTCTGGGGTATTAATCGGGGGGTATATGGCAGAGTCTTGGTAGTCTGGGTCTTTAGGAGAAATCCCTCGTCTGGGTTTGGATAGGAACTCCCTCCCTGCTCTTTGAATCTCAGGCGCTTGAACCTCCTCACCAGCGTCCTCACCTCCATTTGACCTTGAATGATTAAAGTCAGTGTAATCTCAGCCCTTTTCTCACCTTCTTTTGTTTTTCTATCCCTCTTGGTTATTCCAAAGCCTCGAGTTTTCATACCAAGCTGAGCTGGAGCCAATATCCACAAAGAGACAAAGCCGTGAGAAGAACCTCAGAAAGGTCGGGGAAAACCATCAGAAGCCGACGCCATGAGTTACTGCTCCCCCCCCATACGTCATCACTTCGCCACGCACTCATATACAGATGCAATGTTTCTGAGGTGGGTTTTTTGTTATTGTCTAATGTAGACTTTGAGGTATTGCTCATCAAAGGGAGGAGATATTACCCGGGAGAGAGAGAGAGCACTTCACCTTCCAGAACTCATCTCAGTTCATTTAACAGGTAATAAAGTCTGCTGGATCCACTCCTGCGTGGCAATCGATCATAATGGAAACAAATGACTTAACTTCATCCGACCCGACAGCCGTAATCACAGCACTTCATGATATTCCCCCGCTAATCTGCACCACATGTTTCCCAACAGAACCCAATTTGGCCGGGTGGGCTGTCGGGGACCGGATTACAGCAGCTGATTAACTGGAGATGAATGAAGATCTCTGTCTAATATAAGACAATGTCTCTTAAAGATTGTTCTAAAATATCAGCTTCTTTGCAGTTTCATGTAATAAAGTCATGAGAAGTAATGAAATAAACAATTTGCTTCATTTTTAAGCTTATTGTGTTGAAGGAATAAATCGTCCTTTTGGGAATTTGGCTTCTTGAATTCTGGCAGAGAGACGAAGATTAATATCACACATCATTAATATGTGCAGAGTAATTACCTGGAGAGCCCGAGTGTGAAAAACTGAAATGTTAAAGTGTCAAATCGACCTGAAATGACTCGTAACCAATTAGCCCAACACTTAACACAGAGGTTTGCTGGTTTCCTCTTTCCAGTATTGATGCTATAAGCGAACAACCTGGAGACAGAATCCTTTCCCGAGGCAGATTCCACTCCACTGATCCAACCTGTGGCTCGCCCAGCTGTGGTGCCCCACCTCCCTGAGAAATGGCTGGTTTCACGCTCACATCTTTATCACCATCTATGTCAAGTGAGAGCCTTTTTTTTCATATGCCGCTCGTCTCCATCCAGGCCGGGGGTAATACAAGCCAGGGAACCATTTGCAGATCCATTCCTGCCCGTGCCTGTGTGTGTCTGTGTGGCAGATTGTGCGAGGTGACTCTCCATCATTTACGAGACGGGAAGCGACGGCGAGACGCACAAAGTCAGATTTATCATTCTCGGCCCTGATTGCGTACAGTGGGGACGGAAAGTCTGAGACCGCTTTCCCGATAAGGAGAAGGATGTGAGCACCCCGGATGAAGTTAATCTTTCTGTCTTGTATTCACTTCCTCACTCAGGTTTGTGTTGTTTTATTTTACTACAGATCCACCCCTGTCCCTCTGTCCTCGCACTATGCCTCCCCTTCCTGTGATGCAGTGTGTTATCAGGTAGATGCTCACAATTCAAACATCACCGACGTCAAATTCTGACAACGGACTCTAAACATTGACACAGGGTTTTCACTTTGGAGCAATTTAACAATTAGAGCAGTCTGCGCTGTTGATGCCGCCACGTCTTCTTTCTCTGTTAATCACCGACCAAATCCGTCTGGGTTCTAAACGGATGTTTCCCACACTTGTAACGAAGTCAAAAGGATTTAACAGAAGACAGAAAGTGGAGATTTGTGATGTGTCGGCATGCAGTGGATAACACAGCTTCTAGCTCGATTGTCTTTTTCAGGGAGAGAATACTTGGTTGTTTTATTTCTGTCAACACGCTCGAGGGCTCTTATCTCTGAGAGGCGAAAACAAACAGATTGTTCAGGGGATTTATCTGAGGGCTAAATCAAGGTGTTTCTTTCAATAGGAAACCATAATTAGTCTAATTTCCTGGGAGAGAACCTTCCTCTCAATAGCTGAAGTGAGCAGGAGGGATAATTATGTATTTAGGTAAATGCATGGAGATCATCTGCACGTGTCATACTCCTGAAAATGAGCCAGCACAAAGCAAATAACACACATTCCAGCAGAATGGTCATTTTTTGTTATGTGTTGTTGTCCAAATCTTCCCTGAGCAGCTTACGTTGTTTTAAAAAATGGTCTCAGTTGACCCCTTGGAAGAACGCCCCCGCTACGCCCCCACGCATTCTGCACCAGCGATACGTTGTGTGCATAATTTTTCTGTCTTGCCAAAGCAGATGCCGATGTCTTTAAATATCTTCATTTGTATTCATGTAAGTATTTCCAAAGGAGTGGAAGTCAACCCTCCACCTCAGGGCAAAGAAATGAGTCAATGTTTCTCTGCCGCAGCTTCAGTGGGAGTCGTGCAGAAAACATCAAGATCTGCTCACAGGCGATTTATGCCGTCAGGAACACAGGGAAGTCAGTGTTTTTATTTAATATGCTGCTGTCAGTCAAACAAAAACCTGCAAAGTCCCTGAAAACTGCTGAAGGAACAACTGACGACAAAATGAAGAAAAAAAATAAGTCCCAGTAGCTTGTTCAACTTTTGCGACTGAAAGAAAACGACTTGCAGCGAGCGAGTCTGAGCTCCTAATGAAAAGAGTGTGTGTTTGTGACTTAGGGAAACACACGAGAACCAAAACAACCCAATTAGTGTCGAGGGTCCACAAGCAAATGGCAGCAACTTTCACAGTTTCATTTTCTGCAGTGGATACTTTACCAATTTGAACTAACTTTACCAAAAAGACTTCAAATCCAACTGAAACTCGTCTCTGCGACAAATCAAACTGACTTCTTATCGTGACGGAACAACCGCCATTTAGTGAAATGAATTTGTTATTGGAGACTTGAAGGCTGTGATAAATTATCTACGCAATGATACTGAGATTTCCAGGTGGTGAAATCATTTCAGAATTTTTTATTTAGGATTGTGAATCCTGATCACCCCCTGGTGGCCAGCTACAGTAAAGGTCATGAATACTGTCTCCTCCATGTTAGTAGATGGAACACATGGACCCAATACAAATGTCAAACTTCACAGACTGTGTTGCACCAGTTCAAGATGGCATAACCCTAGTCCAGGGTTTATTTAGGCTTTGTTTTTGTAGAGTGTAGGATGTAGACAATTCATCCGTCTTTATTTACAATCCGATCCCCAACGTGGAAAACTTAACGACTTGGTCTGATCAGCTCGTGTTTCTACTGTCGCTCTGTATCAAGGAAAGAAACTTCCAGGCCCCAGTGACTTTGTTCTCTTGATTGGAATTCGGCTTCCTGTTTTGTTACATCTCCGCTTCCTGTCTCTCGAGGGAAGGTTTATGACAGTCAAATCTGTGTTTGATCCCGAGACAAGGGAAGCCCCCCCCCTTGTCACTTTGCCCCAGAACAGATGCAGAGGGAACTTAGTCGTCTGCAGTGATTCTGATCAGCGCAGACAGTCGCTCTACGAGTGGAAACTCCTCCTCTGGAGATTCTGTCGTTGCTGCAGCACCTGTGACAGTTGTGTCTCTGGATTCACTTTCATGTGTGTGTGGCAGTCATGATAATGGAGCTTCCTGTACCGAAACCAATCACATGGAGGAAGTCGAGGTGGGAAAGCACGTATTGTTAAACAAGCTTATGGATATATATTGTATAAGTGTAATTTTAGTGACGCCTGTGAATGTTTTAAAACTGTCCTGGCTGCATTTCTCTCCCTTTAGATGTCTGCCAGTTAAAACAGCTTTATTTTGTGTTGTCAATTTACTTGCAAAAAGATGAAGTAGCATATTGACTGAGATTTCCACAGAGTATTTACCACTTTTAATTAGTTAATTGAGTTCTGTAATTTTCAGGTTTTTACAAATAAAATTTGTCTCTTTTTGTAGCAGCTTGCTCGCGTTTTTCAAATGAATTAATTTGCCTTTATGTCAGTGTTTTCTGATTAGTTATGAATAAATTCTGTTTTCACTCTTGGTTCTAAATGAATAAATGTGTTTATGAGGTTTTTTAAGACAAATCTCAGGAGGAATAACTAATTCCACAATTGAATTAATCCCCTGAAGCTTTTATTTACCTACAAATTAACTAAAGAAAGCAATGAAAATGTGAATGATTATCTTCATAAACATAATTTATCATTCATCTTCATGATGAAAGTTTTATAGAAGAACTGCTGGATGGATTATCATGAAACTTGGTTGGAGGAGGTTTTATGAACCAGGGAAAAAGCTCTTATTTTCTATTATACACATTTAGGAGGTTGGTCTCTGGATCCAAGTAAAGATCTGGATTTAAATGTGGGTTTCATTTGTCTGTGGGTTTCATTTTGTGTGTTTCCTTCAGCTGCTGAAGTTGTGCACTGGTCACTAATTTGTCAGAAAGATGCAGGCACTCGGCTCCAGTCCTGTGTTTTTGCTTGTGCCGACAGAAAACTGCTGGCGTCTGTTTACATGAGCCTCACTCAGGGACCTTTTAAAAATACTTTAAGCTCAGCCCTGGGACTATTTTGAAGCTGCTTACAAATAGGACTGTTGTTGGGCAGTGTGGAAATGGGCTACCCACTTAATTCCACCTGGAGAGATATTGACAGTGTGTGTGTGTGTGTGTGTGTCTGTTCGTGTGTGTGTGTGTTTTAATGGTGGAGGAGGTCTAAACTATATTCAGCTCCTGTAATATGACCAACTGTTCTTCCCTCCCTCTTGTGTGGGAGGGGAAATGGAGAATATGGACTCCTATTCAATTTATGCTCACATCATCGTACATTAAGGTACTTGCTGCCACCCCCCACCTACTACCACACATGCACATACATGCACACACACACACTTGCACACAAAGGCTTATCCAGCATTAGAAAAATAGGATTTTCTTCCAATTATATCTTTGACAGGCTTGTGGTTCACAGGGTCCATTCCCTGAGGTGTCCACGCCAGTAATTGAAAACCCTGTCCGTGGCTATGTGTGCCAATGGGGCGCCGGCTTCCTGTCCTCATACATGCACACACACACACACACACACGTATACACTAATGTGCAATCTGGTTTTGTGACAAAGGCCCGTCTCCCTGACAGCAGAGCTGATGCATGTGACACTCAGGACTTCCAGTTCTCATCCGTCTCTCAAGAGACGATGACAAGACGGACGTGGAGTCTGTCGCTCGAGCTGCAGCGAGTCTCTCATCAACGTTCATGAAACGTCACAGCTTTTCAAATCTGACTGACAGAAGCTCCAGATTGTGTGAATGGGTATAATTTCGAGCTTATTGACCTTTGCAGCATCTTCAGGACTTAGAGTAACATGAATCCCTCTGGAATCCAAAATAAAATGGTAAATAAGCCAAATACAACATGTTGCTTGGAAGGAGAACGTTGCAGCTGTTCACTTGTTGCACTGCTCATCGTCTCTGAGCTGCTGGAAATACACAGGAGACAGCAGGTGTGTTTCCTGATGCGACAACGTGAGGTTTGAACGTCTGAATCTTCCCTTTAATGTATTTATTCAGTCACTTTCGATGCTTTTCAACAGACCAATCGGCCCTGTCGTGTATTTGTGATTCCGGTCTCGTGCTTTCGGGCAGAAAAAGGTTGTGAGTGTCTTGTTTGACAAAGAAGACGACAGCAGCGTTCGACCTCCTCTGTGACTCTGCCTCTTTCGCAACCTGCGAGTCGTCCCTCACACGGGATCAATGATCTGCTGCGGCGGAGAAAGCCTCTGTCGCCTCCTGCACCCCTGCTCTCCTCCTCTCTTCCTCCCCTGCTCTCCTGCTCTCCCTGCTCTCCTGCTCTCCTGCTCTCCTGCTCTCCTGCTCTCCCGTTCTCCTGCTCTCCTCTTCTCCTGCTCTCCTGCTCTCCTGCTCTCCTGCTC
Source organism: Pseudopleuronectes americanus (assembly GCA_038501795.1). Lineage (NCBI taxonomy): Eukaryota > Metazoa > Chordata > Actinopteri > Pleuronectiformes > Pleuronectidae > Pseudopleuronectes > Pseudopleuronectes americanus. Next base: position 2,733,156 of record CM076718.1, on the reverse strand, counting down.
TCCTCTTCTCCTGCTCTCCTGCTCTCCTGCTCTCCTCTTCTCCTGCTCTCCTGCTCTCCTCTTCTCCTGCTCTCCTGCTCTCCTGCTCTCCTCCTCTCCTCCTCCCCTGCTCTCCTCATCTCCTGCTCCCCTGCTCTCTTCCTCCCCTGCTCTCCTCCTCTCCTGCTCCCCTGCTCTCCTCCTCCCCTGCTCTCCTCCTCTCCTGCTCTCAAGCTCTCCTGCTCTCTTGCTCTCCTGCTCTCATGCTCTCATGCTCTCCTGCTCTCTTGCTCTCTTGCTCTCCTGCTCTCCGCACAACACAACTTATCTCTTCTCCGGTCAAACTGACATTTATACGTTGAGCTGTAAAACCCAGATGGCTCACGGTGAGAGTGACCGCAGCCAGAGAGTGCAAGTTGACTTGAGTAGTTAAAGTCAAAATTAAGTGTTGTCTGTTTATGGCACCCAAAGTGGACTGTGGATTTAAAGTGGGAGGCTAAAGATTGAAACACAGATTCCTCATGTCTCAACAACCTAACGGCTTCCTGCGGCAATGAGTGGCACCTCTGGTTCCTCCCGTGCAAAGTAAAGATGGGGTAGTGCAGATATATGTGGTGCAAAAACGTATGTCTGTCATGCAGTTTCTTTTTACACTGGGAATCATGTTTGACAGGGAAGAGAAGCGACTGATGCAAGGCCATGACAGAGGTATGGCATCATGCAAAGATCACTCGTGGCATTGTTGACACTTCTCTTTTATCGCAGGCTCAGTTCGTTGAGAGAAGAAAAAAGGACAGAGGCAAAAGCAGGAGGCAGATTGACACTCGTTTGGCTTCTATTCTCGTCATTTCTGGATGTGTCGTTTGAGCTGTGTGTGTGTGTGTTTCTTTTCTCTGAACATCTTTTCAAAGGCAAAATCAATTCATGTTCAGCCCGAACCCCTTTTGCATATGACACAAAGAAGCGCGTGTGTGGCTGTGTAATCTCGACTCGACTCCGGGTTTGGTTCATTCATTACAGATTTCTCCCTGGGATTCTCTGCACCAGCCCCGACTGACTGATCCCTCACAAGACCCAGCTTGTCTGTAATTTACACCTGTTGGTCAGAGCCTCATCGGGAAAGGCAATACTTTTAAAGACACGTGTGCATCCACAATAATCTCTCTGACTCTGACTCGGAAGCACTCCGATCTATCAGAATAATAAGGACAGATTAATAAGGACGGGAGATAAATAAAAAACAAATAATTCAGCAGGGACGCATCAACCACTTTTCAGCGTCACCACTCACCACACTGACAACACGACAACAATGCACGAACCCTAATGTCAACACACACGCCTCGGGACTTGGAGCAATGTCCCAGGGGCTGCTGGGTGATAATGTGCATATGTCACAGGTTCACATCACCAAAGGGCTGCAGGCGTGAATATTCTCAGGATACTGGAGAAGAAAACCAACCGCTAAGAATAATTGTCCTGTGTCATGGTTGTTGAGGAGGGGGGGGATAGGCTACTTCAATGTGTATGATGCGGAGAGAAGAAAACGTTTAAAATGCAAATTGTTTGAATCATTTAGCAGCTGTAGTTTTCACAGCTTCCCTGGAAAATATGTAGAAATAATATGAAATATCAAACTCCCTGAAATCAGACATTCCATGATTCACATGTCCAACAAGGAGCTTCTACTTCTTCTCAGGCACAACGTTTCATCATCTCAAGGAGCAGCACTTTATGGCAGAGATGTTTTTTAAATTTTCTTTCCCAACCGGCTCCAGAACTAAGAGGAGAATGTGTGACCCTCAGACTCAGCTGCAAATCTATATCTCCAATCGATGGAACCCAATTAAACAAGTTATCTGATCTTTGAGTAACACAGGTAACAAAGTGGTTGATTATGTTTTGGAAGATTCTGTCTCATATGTTAAGATGAGGAGAAATTAGGAGATGAGTCAAATCAATGAGGAAACACAAGCCAATTAAAACCTCTCTGTGCACTGTCCATGGTGCTGAACGAGCTCCACCACAGCCACGAACACAGAATGAGACAAAACAACCAGATCCTGTGATGATCTGTGACTCAGGTAAACACGAGCAGGTGTCACCATCCTAATCATCATCATCTTTATCCTCATTATCATCATTATCTCACCTTCAACTTCGTCTTCGGGCAGGTTCACCGGCTGGCTGTACAGCATGTCGGGGATGGTGCAGATCCCCCGGTACATCAACGTGGAGGTGACTGGATGCATCGGCATGACTGCGACCTTTGGCTGCCACCTGCGCCCTCCACATGCAGATGTGCCCACAGAGAGGAGCCCAACTTCCCCCCACGATCACCCAGGGACCCGCAGCGCGTCAGTGGACGATGGGGGCGAGCGGTGGATTCCGCAGCGTGTCCGCCGAAACCTCGCTTTGGGTTCAATGAATGACAAAATTGAAAATGCAGGCGGCGTCTTACCTCATCGCAGTTTCATTATTTGCGTGGAAAATAAACCACTCAAGTCGCTGGAGAGAGAAACTACTTGAGAGCGAGACGATGCGCAACACATCTGAGGAGGAGCGAAGGAGCGCGGGTTAGTTGAGTCTCAACTGAGAACCAGTCGATCGATATGTGATCAATCAATCCACCGGGAGTTTGTGTGTCTGGTCAATTCGTGCGTCCACCTGTTGGACACGCGCGCGCTGCTCTCCGCCCGACGCACTCCGTCCTCACGGTCCACACACCTTCATGTAATCCACAGGGAACGACGCTGGGAATGAACCGAAAATGTAAAACGTGTGTCTCTCCCCGGTGCGCGCACAGGTGGCAGGTGAGCGCGCGTCCGGACCCTCGGAGGCTGTGGTGGGGGGTGGGGGGGGAGCGCGTCGCGATCCAGTTGTTCCGTCCGTCCGTCCCAGTGTTTTGTGTGAAGGAGGCTGCACCGCGCGCGCATCAGATATGTAGTCAGTCTCCTCTCGTCCCCCTCACTGTCTCTCTCATATATATATCTACACACACACACACACAGACACACACAAACTCAACACACCCTCCCCTCTGTGTGTGTCCCTCTCACCATGAGCATTATTCTAAGTGTGATTGATGATCATGTGTATTGTGTCTGAACGGTTGGTTTCCTGCCCCCCCCCACACACTGAAGATATAAGACAATATTACAGCCATTTGCCTGAACGATGATCCATAATGTTGATGATCGGACACTTATTACGCGTCTTGCTGTAAAACTGCATTAACACTGATGGGACTGTGTAGACTGAGGCTCCAGGACACGATAACAGGAAGTACTTTATAGTTTGTGAAAGAGGCAAAACAAAGAAGAGAAGAAAATGAGTTGAAATAAATCTCTCCGGAGTTTTCTCTCTCTCTCTCTCTCTCTCTCTCTCTCTCTCTCTCTCTCTCTCTCTCTCTCTCTCTCTCTCTCTCTCTCTCTTTCATTGTTTCCAGTTTAGCTGCAGGAGTGGTGCAGAGCGAACCCAGTGACATTAACTGTTGTTACCATTTGGCTTCCTCGGTTCCCCCCTTTTTCTAATCAGTTCCCTGATTGGATCCCTCTCTTTTGGCAGCAGCCTGCACATCAGGTGTTTCTCTCCTCCTTTTCTTTTCCTTTTAAATCAATACACACATTCTGCTTCTCAGAGCCCTGGGGTGAGACTTTTGGTTTCAGAAGCACAGAGTTTCCTCCATGACTTTTAAAATGCTCTCGCAGTTATTGGACCACAGACTGCAGCGATGACCTTGCTATATATTGGTGTATGAATGGTTTTGGAAGATGATATATATTAATGCAAAGTGGTTATGGAAATGTTTAAAAGTCAATTTCGTGGCTCCACAGTCCTCCTTGGATTGTATATGATTGTGTCAAGTCTCAGAGGATCTATTGGATATTAAATATGTGGAAAACTATGAGGTGAAAGGAATGTGAATGGACTTATTGGGGAAAGTTTCTCAATATCAATCACAGCTCAATCACTAAGACATTGATACTAAGTGGAAAAATACATGTTCGACAAAATCGACCTAAATCATAAAAATGTCCTCTACTTGAATTTTTTTTTAACCTATTGACACAGTCCGGCTCAGATTATAAATAATGTGTGAATGGTTTTATATCCCTCCTAGAAAAAAATCCTCCAAAACTCCCCTACTTGTTCACTGAGATGCAGCATCGACACTTTGAGACGTCCACTGTGCTGGCTGGCATTTCCCAAAGCTCGATGGACCGAATCTCCGGTCTGACAGTGTCAGCAGCGTCCAGCCACCGCTGGCTGGACACAAAGGGCACCGCTACCTCTGTGTCCTAAGGTAACGTGTGGCGCCTTGTTTTTATTTTGACAAAACCAGCCGAACCGAAAGCCCTCGCGACGGGAGGAAACTTTGAAGGTCAGACCTCTTTCGAAATCCAATAGGTTCAGTGTTTGGACTTCGGTGCATCGCAGGCGCTCCCTCTTTGTCCCTGGAAATGTTCAATGATTGTCCCCCGCTGGGTTACAGGCCTGAGGTCTGTCAGGTTGTTGTTATACAACTGCAGTGAGTGTGAGAGGGGAGCTGCTGGAACTAGACGTCCACTGACCCGTCCACCACAGAGACGGCTCAGATCAGTCAGGTCACTGAAAGCTGCTGTGACTGTGGATGATCTAATATAAAAATGTATGTACACATACGGGTCTTTATGTTTATTTATGGATGCTTTTTAGAGCTGTATTTTAATTAATGACAATGGCAGTAAAATAAGAGTTATAAACACAACAACAACAAAAACAATCACATTTTATAATTTTGTTCTCACCGTCATTTGAGCCTTAATGGCTTCGTTAGCGCAGCAGGTGCGAGTCTCAATACGACTTTTCTACACGTGTTAATTCCAGAAGTGTAAAAAAATGACCGACAATTTACTGCAAAACAGCAGAACATTCCAAGTATTCTGAAGCCAAATGATTCAACTGTGGATTCAGGAGTCCAATATTTCCCTCATTAAGGACTCGGCTCCTCTTCACCCTGCGGCAGTTTGGCGGAACAGTTTCTTCGCCTTCATCTGCTCGTGAGCTCAGCTCCTCTTTACCAAGTTGCCACCATGAGATGAAAACTCATTATGTGTTTGAGTTCTTTCAGTTTCTGAATAATCACAAAAAAAACAACTCGTGCATCATTTATGATCGGCGGGGAAGCGCAGCGCGGCTGCAGAATGAATCATCTGGATCATAATGTAAGAGATTAAAAATCAAAGTGGGGTTTGGTTGATAAACAGGACGACAAGAAGACCTGTCATCCTGTCTTTAGCCTTCTAAGTTGAGTAGCATGTTAACATGATGGATGTTGTTCTTACGTCCACAAAGGACCTTACGTTCATTTGTTTGTCAGCAGGATTGAGTATAAACGACTGGACGGTAAACTGAGGGGAAGGATGGGACACGGGCAGAGAACCCATTAAAAATTGGGGGTAGACATGAACAAAATCAATCAATCAATCAAATTTTATTTGTATAGCCCATATTCACAAATTACATTCATCTCAAAGGGCTTTAACAGGGTGTGGCATCCTCTGTCCTTAACTCTCAGCAAGAGTGAGGAAAAACTACTAAAAACCATTTTAACAGGGTAAAAATAAGTAGAAACCTCAGAGAGAGCCACATGTGAGGGATCCCTCTCCCAGGACGGACAGAAGTGCAATAGATGCCACGTGTAGAAAACATTCATCATTAAAGTCTTTAGCGGCATTGATGCAGTCCCGCTGCAATCACAGTCCATGGTCAGCAACCAGCAGTACCACGATCCAGCATCCAGACCAGAGGCCACTCCAGTCCTCAGTCACCGTCCACCGCCGCCCACCAGGACCCACCACGAGCCACCGCCCCGGCCCTGGTAAATACATTTACTGGTTTCCCAGAGAATAGTTAATGGTTCTAGAGGAAATAAGAGGACTGAAATACTACATAGATCTATAGATCGTGGAGTAATTTCAAACCAAGAGTCAAACATGTCCTTCATGAGTCAGTGGAGATTAAAATGTTTGATATGTACCTGGACAGTACAAATTAACAGTTTTATGACAATATGGCAGAATCAAATTAGGCGACAGGCCCATTCCTTTGATTTCTAATGACAACATGTTTTTACAGATTTTAAACTTCTCTCCTCATCAGTGCAAACAATAAATTAAACTCGTCACCCAGTTAATTATTTTGTCCAACCCCATTCCCTCCTCCTCAGACGAGAGAAGAGCCAGATAAGTTTGCCCACAAGTTGCCTGATTGAATTGTTGCAGATTAAAGGGAGAGGGAGTGAAAAGCTGTGATTTTGTGTCAGGCTACCTGCCAGAAGTTATTACTTCTGAGGATTTACCATATTTCAAAAATAAATAACAGCTCCAATGCATTTGTAGAATATGTGGACACTTCCTGTTCTGTGAGGAGCTTGTGTGAGACGAGGGCTCGCTGTGGTTCTGCCCCTGTGCTCAGATCAGAGACACAAACAACCCTTTGCAATTCTGACTGTGCCTAATGGCCAGCGCAGAGAAACAAACCAAACAGAGAATTGAAGTGAATAATGACTGGAACCCTGAGCCCATTGAGCCGCTCCAGGATTATGAGCAGGGAGCCAGAGAGAGCTGGAGACTGAGAGGTTCTGGTTGGAGGAAAAAAGAAACAAAGACAGATGTGGTCATTTCACGAAGCCCTGAACTGTCTCACGACATCAGGGCTCTGCATTACAACCAGTTAATGTGGTTAGGTGATGCATTTACCGAATGCCTTCACCACAAAATGCAAAAAAAAGTCTGACTGAGCTCCACATCGGATCACTCCGGCATCCCTCAAGTCCCACTGCACGTCGGTTCCTCGGTTTGGGGGAATGGGAGTCATCCCTCTTTTCATATTAAGCCTCTCTCTCCTCGAAAACAAACACGACGGGTCTGGTGCCGCCATTCTTAAAAGTTTCTGGCTGCGGGGAAGAGGAGTTCCAGTCTGTGAAGGGAATTATAAACCAGCCAGTGGGCGCCTGCGCTGAATCTGCCTGTGAATGAGGCGGCAGGATCAACATAAGCCGCACTGCAGCCGCAAACATGTATTCCCCAGGTGTTCTGGCTTGTGTTTATCTCCACGATGCGCCCTCCTCCCTTCGCCTCCCCCCTCTCCTCGCTGGGCAGCCCCGAGCTGGACCCCATCACGGCTTTTCCAGAGGATGTCGGTGCCTGTTTGAAGTGCTGCTCTGATATTTAGGGAGCTTCCGCCGGGAGGAGGTGTAGGAGGGAAAAAGATTGGATTCGGAAGCAAAAAAACTAAAAAACAAAAGTCTTTATTGTGAAAGAAACAAAACAGCAACCTCTGGTGGAAAATGGAAGCAGACTGGTTCCTCCCTGTTGTGACAAGCTCTTGATTTTAACACACACACACACACACACGCACACACACACACACACAAAATCATGCAGGTCTTTGCAGGGGTTGGAACTTTGAGGGCATCTGAGGTAGGGAAGGAAAAAGAGCGCATGGAGTCTTGTGAGGCTGAACAGGGAGAATATTGTATGCCCTGTACTATATCTTGATATTTATGCAGGGATCTATTTTACACATCCATCGGTCTATGCTTCAATTTGCTCGACCCCTTATTTATTGAAAGGGAATAATGAATCTTTCCAAAATAAGATATTTGCAAGTCATTAATCCGGTGATTGTTCTCCGTTAGAAATGTGTTTCATGGTTCAGGCACCGTCAGGAGCCTGTGTTCATTTGACAGATTTGACTCGTGATTATGGTCAATGAAAGTCTCCGGATTCAACAGGAAGCAGGAAGGACAGAAAGAAATCTGACAGAATGAGCATCAGGCAAAATCACCCAAACACTGGATGAAAATAGAAAAACAGAGCAGTCAAAGGAGCTCGGTGTATTCTGTACGTCTCAGTTTACTTCCCGACATTCAGCTCAAATTCAACACGTACCAGGTTCCTTGTGTTGAGAAGCAGGAAGTTAAGGATTTCACAGGTTCGAGTCCTGCCTGTGACTTAAAAAATACTTTTAACTAGCTGTAACTCTGGAATTTCCCTAAACATTGACCTGTGTCCACAACCGGAAGTTTTCCATTGCTCCAGAAACCAGGTCAGAGTTCTCTTAAACTGTATCTGCCCCACTGGAGAAACCAATCTTCTGAATTAGCTTTTAAATCTGCAGATGTATTGGGAACATCTGGCTTTCTTCTTTCTTCTTTCTTCTTTCAATGGGAATGGAGTCATACTGAATTCCCTCCAGTCCCGGGTCAAATGACTCTCTGGCACTAATGGAAACACGACTCCCGGGTGAACAGACCCCGATTTGGCACGACAGCGAGGTGAGAGAGCGCCTCAGTTGTCGGCGTGTTTGTGACATTGAACATGATGCTTTTGGGATTTAAAAACTCCTCTATACTGGAAATGGCAGAGGGGTCAATCACCTTTTTAGCGTGTTTACAAGTGCATTAGAGGTTTTAGGGATAAGTAAAAGTGAAAAATAGTCCTGTTCCCCTCTGTGTGAAACTGGGGGTTTGTTCACTGAGGTGCTGAAATGTCTTTTTCGTGCAGCCTCGGTTTGGTTCAGTCCGACCACGAGTTTGATTCACAGCTTTGACTCCAGCAACACTTAGAAAAATGGGTCGGACTCTGTTTTAACCAACAGGCAGTGGCAGGAAGTCTCAGTGAATGTAAGATTACATGTCAACGCACATTTGGTGAGTGGTTCAAGTGTTATCATGTATCATTAGTCCAGGGAGAGGGATCTGTCGGACAAAGGCGTACAGATAGAAAGCAACTTTAGTGTATATACTGTATATATATAAAGGATGCAGTTACTGGCAAATCACTGATGATGCATCCAAGTTTTTTATGTATCCGGAGAGAGGCCATGTTAACGCTCCAGTGCGTCAGTGAGCCACAGTTTTTTGGTCCAGACAAAAATAAATCCTGAACGCGAAAAATGAATTTAACGCTCTAACCGCACAATTAACTGTGGAGGGTGTAAGTTGGAAACATCAGACGTGCAATAATCACTGTGTAAAGTGTGATTGGAGTGGGCGTCCCTTCTATTTACAATCTCCCAAAGTATCACTGTGCATTAATCGTCCACCCGTAAAGACCAGGAAGCTGGAGCTGACGGCCTGTGCAGGGTAATCTCCAGCCTGTTTGTGAAAGTTAATGCTCCATTAAGGGTTCATCAGTCAGATTTAAATGATTCGGATGCCCCCGTTATTCTCCCCCCCCCCGAGCTGAGACCACTTCCTGTTGTAACACAAGAGACAGAATCTTCTCACATTCAGCCCCCAGCTTTGGCCCAGAGGCGTCAGAACAGCAGCGTAAAGAACAAATCTGTGAGAATCGCTCTGGAGAAAAATCCCTTCGCCCTTAGCGCCGAGTTTGAGGGAGATCTGATGAGCACAAGCACACAGCGCTTCTTCCAGAATGTTAATGCCGTCGCTCCCAAACATCAAAGTGGTGGAAAGTAGGGTAGGAACGCTGCGTCATGTTTACTTCCTGAGCGAGCCGCAGAGTGTTCACACACCTTCTCTTCTGCAGGAACCGTTTTGGTCTGAGTCTCTTCTATCTCCCCCTCGTGACCCCGACATGAAAGAGAACACTGGAGGCAGCGAGGAGAGAAACCACGAGGGACTTTCGGTTTTTCTTGATAAAAAGTCAGGCAGACTTCAAGTTCAGTCGGAGTGAGGTGAAATCTGATTACATAACTGTGACACTGGTTTGGAAAGTGTCTTTGTTGTGTACTTTGTGTTCCTGACGGCAGAAAGTCTCCCAGTGGACGAGCTTGAAGATGGAAATGCAGGTTTTTCCTTTAGGGTCCTGGTGTTTACCATCTCAGCACATTCACGCCCGATTGAAGCTCCATTTTAAACATTGGACGACCTGTGGATGAAAAAAGTCAAACAATTTTGCCCCGATTCTCTAAATAAATCTCTTTATTATTCCCTAAAATCCTCTGGGACACCTCCTAGACCTACAATTTATGCTTCCTCCAACTTTCCCAAAGTGTTGCAAGTATCATTCCACTATTGAATCACCTCCTTCGAGACTCTCCTCGAAATGGAAATGCAAACCTCTCCCTGGTTAAAATCAATTATTCACCGTCATCTCTCCAGGGATGTGCAGGCTCCGGCAGTATCCTAAGATGATTCCAACTGTGTGAGTGTGTGAAGCATAATGTGAAGAACATTCCGGATGAGGAGAATATTCGGGTAAATGCTCCCTGCTGCTGCGGCCGTCTCCTCCCTGACTGAACCCCGCTGAGAGAAGGAGCCTCTTAGGCCGGTCTGCTGGATCCGATAGGGAGAGATTACAGTGTCTCTCCACCACGGGGAAGTTGTGGATGTTTTATTAAGAAAGGCTGCACTGCTCCTCCGCAGCCTCCTGTGACTGGACGTGGATCCAGTGTGTGTGTGTGTGTGTGTGTGTGTGTGTGTGTGTGTGTGTGTGTGTGTGTGTGTGTGTGTGTGTGTGTGTTATCCCTCATCTGTTCACTTCCAAATTTCTTTTCATTTAGATTTGTTTCCAACTGTAGTTTACGACTAAATTCTGCACGTGCCAAACACCCTGTCGGTAGAGGAGGAGGTTAAAGTCTGTGTGATTAACACACATGTTGAATTAAGGGCTTTACTTTAAAAGCCTATAATGTTACTCAAGTAGACTCGTAGTAGAATGAGCTGTGACAATATGACCAGTATCATCATGGATATAAAATAATCGAACTTAGAATTCAGAGAAAACTGAGAAGAAATTGAGGATCTGCAAAAGTTAGCCGTCAGATTTTTATGCAAATGCAATAAATAAATAGTTATAGTTACCTATAATAGTTACCCCCCCCCCGAATACCAAGCAAAGCTCCGGCTTCCTGTGTCTGTATCTTAATGGTACATTACTAAATCGCCGTGTGACCCAGGAATAAATCTGAAGAATGCGTTTCCTCTTTATCAGCCTTCCAACCCCCCCACCCCCCCCTTCCCACATGAGTCTGCTCCATGAGGTGGAAGCACCAGACTGTGACTGAAGAAATGGAAGAGAAATAGTGGTTGACATGAATTATATATATATAAATGCATATATTATATTATATTTACATGCAGTCTCATTATGAAACAACAGGCATCTTGTGCATTGAAATGTCATTTAACACTTATTTCTCTCTTTTTGATTTTCATAATTTCTTTTAGTTTAAACATCCGACTAATTAAAATGTTTAAATGTCAGTTTTATCCTTCTTCTATACATTAATTTATGCTTAAACTTTGGACTAATTAAAATGTTTAAATGTCATTTATTTCCAGCATCTAAAAATAGATTTTTACACCTGCGGCTGTGAGAAATGTAAATATTGGAACACGTTTAATTGAAAAATGGATGAATTCTTCCTCTTTTGAGTCTTTATTTGTCTAATTCACTTTCAGACCTGCACTAATGACATATACCGGATCCTCTGGAGAGTCCTTCCCTGCATCACATATATAAAGAGATTATTCTTTTAAATGTAAATGAGAAAACACACTTCATTTAACATCTTTCAGACCCAGGAAGGCATGAGTAATAATCTTCGCCTCCAGCTGTCGAGAGCTTCCTCTTATTCCAGCGATTTCTATTATTAACGTCCCGTAATTAGCTTTGTCCAATCGAACCTGCAGCGACTGAGACGTGTGCAGGTGAAGATCCCTGTGCACTCAGAGGCTCGTGGGGTCGCATCCTGTCAGAGGGGCTGTCAGAGGGAAGCAGCTGGTGTCAGTCTGCGTTTCCCCGACACCCATGAAGAAGAATGGGGAGCCTTAGTCGTTGGTGGATGGACCCCAGGGGCAGATGCTGCAGCGAGAGGTGACGGACAGACGGGTGTGGTGCCCCTCATTCCTTCTCAGGCAGCTCCCTCGTGCAGAAACACCCGCCGCTGATGGATGGATTTGGCACAAAGCAGTATTCTACGGAGCCGCTCAATGGCTCCTGTCCATCAACCTGGATCCCTGTTATTTCCCCTCCACTCCAAACTTTCCATCAGCAAACAGCCTCTGAAGAGTCCACAACTATAAAAGTCCTCATTTAACTTTTTTTCCTGTACAGTGTTTGACACAGATTATAAATGCACCCTACATAAGTGCAGTGAAGCTCTTAGCAGGAGGATGGATGTTAAACAGAGCAGGTCAGAGGAGCAGGTGGAGGAACCTGCTCTCGGCTTAGGAAGAAAAACTGTGGATAGACATATTAACAGAGATGTTGGACAGATACACACACTGCTACACACACAGGCTCACGCAGCCTCTCTCCTCTGGTTCTCTGCTCTGCACCGCTCTTATAACCCGGCTCTGATTCTAACCATCGGACCAGAACTATTACACACGGGCCGCATACCAATACGTTGTACTGGCTGAACGGTGAGTGTTCAACAAAACGTCTCATAGATCTTTTAGCTTTATCGGCAGGTGATTTCTCTTCTTTTTTTTAAAGTCATTGTTACACAAAGACAAATTGTCCCCAGCATTTGATTTTCAGCAGCATCTGTGATTTATTGTTTTCTTTACCGACGGTGGAGACTGGATCCGCCAGTCAGAGCAGAGCACCAGAGGAAGGAGGAAGTTCTGAGGCGGCCCCTCGGCGAGCTCGCTCTCCTGCCTCTGCCCGCCTGTGTAATGATGTCAAATGGGAAGAGGTCTGTCAGGGGGGGTAATTTATTTCTGCCTGTCGGAGAATATCAAACCGTGTGCCTCGCTGGAGGGAGAGGAGCCTTCATTCTCCCCCCCACCTCTCCTTCCCTCCTCCACTCTATACTGTCTGAAATGGGATGCCCTCTCCATCCCCGAGTAGAGATAAGGGATCCATTGCTGTGGGATTCAGGAAGCTGATAAACCCTGGATATTAAAGACTATTAAAGTTTTTCATGCAGCTTTGCATCTACAGTAGTTTCCCATTAAAGCAGAGGCAGAAAAAGGTTTTCCTTTACGTCCACGTGGGAAACTGATAAATATGAACTGACAGTTTTAGATTTGCATCCTTGTTTTGTACAAATGTCGAGCACGTATGCATGTGTAGGTGTTTTATGTTATTTCATTGTTTGCGGTCACACATCAATTTTAATCCCTTGTCAGTTTCTATTGCGTTTACTTATTTGTTTATTTGATTCCTCCACCTTGTCTTATCTCTGTAATTTAATATTGTTTATTCTTTATCTGCCGTAGCGCCGCTGTCATTCCGTCTCTACCTTTATTTAATCTGTTGTGTTGCATTGTCAAGCTCTTTGTCACATTTCTTCTGAAAAGCGGTGGCAGGTGGGTTGTGGGAAAGAATAATATTTAGTATATTCCAATGGTTTTTAAATTAAAATGGTTTCCAAGAACTGAATCATTTGAACTTGAAAAACCTGAGGGAAGAAAAGGTTTAACATTTGATGGTATAAATCCCTTTGTGAAATAGTTTAAGTTTTGCAGTTCACAAATGTTTTACTCAGTCTTACTAATCTTGTCATTCTCTTTTTGAAGCAGACAACATGTTTGCTACCCGCTAAGCACTTTATAGTGGACTAATACAGTTTAGCTATAAGCTGAAGTTGCCAAGTACAAAAAGACAGAGCTACAGAAAGAAGAACAATTGTCAATGTTGTAATTTATCCTCTAAATAACCAAGTTCTTATTAACATATTGGCTACGTTTTGTTTTGCTAAAAAATTTTGGGGTTTGGGATTAAAGCTAAATTATATACGAGAGAGAAATCGCCGTCTATGCAAGCCAAGCATGGTTTTACTTATTTTACCATTGCTGCACTGAAACGTGGACGCTGTGGATGAAGTCGTGTTAAAAGTCTGTCTAGGAAAAACCGATTGGCCCCCGACCATGTTAACATAGACCCCTCATCCGGCAGTCAAGTCAATTCTCCCTCTGACAAGTCACTTGACAACTATGGTTATGGAAAGACAGAACGAGCCGGTCATGCCTAAGTGATCTTGATTGATTTGGGATCCAGCCTTCAGTCAATGTTTCAGTGCCGGCGTCGGTGCCCACATGAGGCCGAGCTGTCAATCACAGCCGGAGACAAGGCCCCGGCTAAGTTCGGTGCCGCAAATCAATGCCACATCCCCGGCTGCTATCGGGGGGGGTAAATGAAGCCTTTGTGTGGAAGTGAATGAGACGGAAGGAAAATCTTTGTGATATCGTTCCGTCTCAAGTTAACAGTGACGACGGCGACAGAAGCAAACACACATTTTAACATCGGAGGAGGAAAGGAGCCAACTCTGGAGATAGAGACGTATTTTATTTTAGTAATAAAGCCTGAAGATGCATCAAAGAAATAAACAACACACACATATTGAACAATCATCTCTTCAAATTGTGACGATAACGTGAACTTAAACATCATGACATGTTACCAGCTGCAGTAAAAAGCTGGTAGAAACTTTATTGAGATTTACAGACATAAACAGAACAAACTGGGTTAATCATTTAAAAGAACTAGAGGTCTATATTTCAGTAAGTCTTTGCTTTCATTGATCTGAACTTCACGCATGGATTGGCAGAATTAACGACTTGGAAGTTTCCGGTGAACTTATTAAAAGCTGCAGATGAGTAGGACTGGTCCGAGGTTTATTAAGAACCACAACGGCACAGACAAGACCACTTCTGCAAATTACTGGGTTATATAAGGTGAACTCCACGAAGACGATGAATCTGTAGGACAAACTATTGCATCACAAAGTAGGTAAAAATTTTCCTCACACAAAACCCATAGGGATGTGAGAACAGTACGATGCATAATCCTCCTCATGAGCTTTTTAGCAATGTAGCTGTTATCTAGCCACAGTATAACACTCATTATAAAATCATCTGTAAAATCTTCAACTCCAACTGGCAACTTGGGGACAAACTGTAAACGTGGAGATACCAGCTTGTTTTAGCTGAGCACAGTTTCTAAAGCATGTGTAGCAGGGACACAGATGAGGACGACAACGACAACATGATGAGAAAAGACACACATTTCCCCAGATGTGTGAAGGTCATGAAATGAGATTACCTCTGACAGACGAGGCATAAGTGTCCAACCGCACCATCTGTCGGTGAGAGGTGAATCCTCTGTGAAACAAATGTCCCTCCTGTCTATCCCTGGCATCTCCGGAGAGCGATGAACGTCATGTCCTCGTAAAAAAGCTTTCAAAACTTTGCTTAGATCTCGAATGACGTCTTTTCAATACGGTCTGAACAGGTTGGTTTTCACACAACACGTACAAACCCAAAGCTTGGATGCAGCCGTTCATTACATTCACACCGATCTTTCTCTGTCAGTGGAGCGTTCGCCAGCTGGATCAGGTCCATGCTCGGTCGGGGAAAATGAGAAAGACGCCACTTCCAAACTCATTACGATGGGACAGCTGTTCCGGCGGGGACTCTCCAAAATCAACAATCACTTCCTGGGCAGCCGCTCGTGGCTCATGAGTCTCGTCACGGCGCCAAAGACACTCTGGTGCTGCTGCTCTACGTTTATAACACCTCTCAATTGGGCACGGTGCCGTAGAACCTGACTTCTATAACCACACACATAGAGCTGACACACCTCTTACCACTGTTTTATGGCTTTGACAGTCGCGGGGAAGAGAAAGGCTTTGCAGCACATTTGAACAGATGAGATTCTCAGTATGTGGTCCTGGAAACTAGAGCAGTTAAGTTTGATTCCCTGGGGCCACTTGTGCTGAAATTAATGCTCTTGACCACCTATCCACCAAATGGCACCTTTTATATCCCACTACGAGTGAGCAGCCTCATGTTTATTATATCACGTTGCTTTGGCATGTCGTGAATCAACTAGCATTCCTCGACAAGTAAATCTCATTAGGGGTATATTTGTTTGTGTGTGTGTATGTGTGAGGGTCGATGTTACTCATGTTGTGGGAACCGAAACCTGTTTATACACTGACATTTTGGGGACTATCCTTATGGGGACATAAAGGTAAGTCCCCATAAACCATTAATTTATACAAATGAAAATATAACACATTAAACAGGTGAAGGCATGTTTTTAGTTAAGTTTAGATTAAGGGTTATGCATGTAGGAGTTATGGTACATGAATGTGTGTGTGTGTGTGTGTGTGTGTGTCTGTGAGTGAGAGTAATGAGAAAGTCAGGGGAGTATGAAGAGGAGCATGACTAAGTTTCATCCCGGCAGATGTTCAACATCTCAGCCGTCCAGTCCAACCACATCTCCGGCCTTATGGGTAATGCCCTGGTGTGTGACTGGCTCTCTGGGGACACGCGTGTAGGGGAGAGTGTGCCCAGATGTCCAGCTCCCGTCTGAAGCTGATTTACAGCCCAGCCGACGCAGGGGAAGAGGAGCTGCTGTTAGGGCAGACACCCTTATTAGAGGGAGTCGTGATGCAGTGTCTGCGTGTTAACCACTTCAGGTTTGCACTCTTGTTTGTTTGTGTTGATGTGCCGTTGCTCGGGGGGGAAGAGCAGTCCTCTCTGGAAGAGAGTGTGTTGAAGTGTCCTTGAGCAAAACACTGAACACCTAACTGCTCTTACTTTCCATGAATATATGAATGGGGGATTAAGACATCAACTTTGAGTCATTGACGGATGAGAGAGAATTAAATAAATGTGGTAAAGTTTTATTTTATCCGTACATGCAGAGGCTGCTAAATGGAACATATCAATGAGTCAATAGAAAACCATTCATTTCCAGTGATGCTTCACAGTGAGAACAACAGATAATGTGTCAGTAATCTTTTTAAAAGCTGAAACATTTGCCATCGTCGTCCTTTTTTACAGCCAAAATCACAATTCACCTGCCAAACTCATTTAATTGTACTGACAGCAGGTGTGCACGGGGCTTCCCAGGTCTGCACAGGTTTTATCAGAGAAAGAAAACAGCAGAGGAGTAACTGGTTGAATCCTTCACTGAGGTAGGGAGTCAGCTCCGAGGCAATTCTATTCATTCCTGTTCATTTTCAATTACTTCCTAATCAGTGCCTGCTGGGCAGTGGTTTTAACTCATCAAAACAACGAGCAAAGGGAAATGAAAGACTTGCTTGTTCAGATTTAACTGCTGAACACAATCCAACTGGACTAATGATATAGAACAAAGAAATATGGTTCTATGGTGTGAAGATATCAAACTTTTAATTATTTCTATTCTATATTCAGGAACCAGTACGTACAGTGAAATTGACAGTGTTCAAACCTGGAGTTGCAATTTGCTTTGAACTCTAAATTGAATATGGTGAAAATAGAGTTATTATTATTTTGCAAACACTAATGAGCTGAATGATACAGATTTGTGTGTGTTAATATTTGTTTTTCTAAATGTGGCCTTACAGGAAGCCAAAGTTCCATCTGAATGTAACATCCACACATTTCAATCTTTTAAATTCTCACTTGTGTTTGGTGTCATAATAACTTTTGGAATCTGTCTGTTATATCATCTGAACAGCCCCACCCCCCCTCCCTCCCCTGATGTGTAGCCCATCACTAATTATCACTTCCCCCTTTCGATGTAAACATCATAATATGTCATTATGCAAATACTCAATAATGAATGCCTTTGCCCTGCTCCTCTGTCGGGGACTCAGCGAGGAAGTGCCAGCAGATTCATCAGCAGATTCGTCAACATGCAGGAGCAGCATCGGACTTCAGAGGGGGTGGGGGGTGGGGGGGGAAGCTGTGCTCCTCTTACTACGACCGGCTCTGCTTTATTTACAGGAAGATGGATCCTTCTCCTGGCTGCAGTTTTAATGAGGGCACGGTGGGGCAGGTTTGCAACGATTGACGTGGAACATCTTTTATAATTTATTTATAACATTTTTAATGAACTTATTGCTCTTTGCTCCACACAACACTGCTATTTGTTAAAGTTTATATCTAAATGAGAGATCTATTAGCTATGATGACAAAATTGTCCGTACTGAAAGTAAACTTATTCATGCATATTTTTTAAGTTAATACTGTTATACATACACAAGCTCTATTAACTTTCGCTGATTGCAACAGACAATGTTAATAACAGATTTGTCCGAAACTTGGAAATCACACACAAACATCACCAGCCCTGTGAATGGAGAGACAATTTTCTAATGTTGGTTTTAAGGAGTGTCAAAAGATACAAATACCTGTGAGCGCGAGAATAGCAAATTGTTTGTCTGACAAGTTGTCTTTTATGGTCAATTTAACATTAAGGAGACGAGCAAATGTCAAAACAACTCTCTGAATTATGGATGAAGTCTCTTCCACACTTCGCTCCACGTCTCAAACCACAACTTGTTATTCAAAGCTCTTGACTGCTTTACGCTATTTGTGATATACGTCTGGGTTTTGAGTTTGCAATTGCAAATACGTACGAGGCCAATGTGGGTGCAGCAACTCCTCTTCTTGCAGCCTTAAGCTAAAATTGCTTAAATGAGTTAATTGTTAAATTGTGAATACATTTTCTGCCTGTCTTTTTAGATTCATATTTGCAATGAACACAAATAATAGATCTTTATAATCTAGTCTATCGTCGCTGAGTACATTTGAACCTTTGTAATTTAAGTGATTAAACTGACTTTATTCCTCAGGGTGAAATTCCGCCTCAGACATTAATTGTTGGACCTTTACGTTAAAAGCAATTATAATCTAAACCAGCTCTTCCCCCCTACCGCAATAAGTGTTCTGACCTTCTGCTCAATACTTTGAGTGTAGCAATACAATACTAAAGTGCCTTTAGCAGTGCGTATGGTTTGAGTCTTCTTGGCTTTGGCGCAACAAAGTTTGCACATATGGATTTTGGGATCTTTTTAGTCGTTCTTCTCTGCTCTAAACAGGCGTTGTGGATCAACAGACATTTTCACTGCTCTGGTTCAGGTCAGGGCTCCGGGTGAATCACTCAAGAACACTCAGAGGTTTTTACTTTGCCACCTCTGTGTTTTACTTGCGGTTTGTTTAAGTTCATCGCTGTGTTGCAACATGAACCTTCTGAAAACTCTGAGCCACATCCACTGCTTTTTCTTCTTCAACTGTTTGTTCCTGCAATCGGTCTGAAATTCTGAATCATCCAAACAAAAGTGTTTTCAAACGAACTGACCTATGGTTCAGTTTGATGCGAGCTGAGACCTCTTGTTTGGTCTTGACGTAACTTTGGTCAGTCGGTCTGATCCGTGGTCCGAGGAACCAAACATCCCTGTTTTCATGGTTCAGAAGAAACTGAAACTAAGTTGTGAAAGTGCCAGAAATTTCATAACAAACAATTCAAATGTGTATTTTATTGAGAAATAGTTGTCTATGGGATCTTCACAGATTTATATTGTAAATAAAGTATAAAGCCCAGTGTCAAATAAGATATAAGCCACATATGTGTAAAGGAAAATAAAAATCACAAATGGGTGATCTAATATTTTATCGAGCAGAAAACCTCCCTTTAATAACAGAGATATTTCACTACTACAACTGTTTTTCCTGAATAAAATATGCCACAAATAAGAAAAACAAACTGAAACCGCAGATCAAACATATTTATGCAGCTAAATCGTCCTTATTCACGTTCTGTCTCCCCTCAGCCTCGCACTGATTCTCCCGCAGAAGACACGACACCAGCTGTGATGAACATTTAGAACAGAGACGGCGTGTCTTTGTCAAACAGAGAGTTTATTTCCCCACTGCACCCCCCTTTGGCTCCTGCAAATATTGGAGTAGCGCCTCAGAAAAGCAACTGTTTGAGTTGAGTGTTAGATCGTGGACACTCGCGATTCCCACAATGACTCACTCACAAACACACGGTTGTGTACCTGAACTTGAAAGAAGTTGTTTATTTTCCCGAAGGGGGTTGGCCTCACACCAAACGTAATAGACAGCCTGTGGTGGGTAATATAATAGTGACTGATAAAATGGCTCTCATCTTCTTCCCTGTTCGTATGTTCTGTTCACTTTAATACACAGTTTGTGGAATGCAGTACCTGCTTGGGGGTACTTTCCTTCTCTTACTCACTACTGTGTGTGTGTGTGTGTGTGTGTCCTTTACGTCTGGGGATTTGGATGGAAAATCCCCATATCTGACAGAAGAGTCCATTAAGATTCTGCACAACACGCCAGTTGAGGTTTCACTCGAGGGCGGAGGGGGGTATTCTCTCGCTTTAGTCACTCTCTCTCCACCTTGCTGTTCTCACTTGCGTGCACACACACACACACACACACACATCCTCGCCAGTCATCTTTTCGTCTCTCTGCAACGGCCCCTCCACCCAGAGGCGAACCACGCTGCACCCCTGCCTTCCTTCTCTCCCTCTGCAACACTTTTGTTTCCAGACTCGAGCTGCGGCGGTACTGCGGCACAGTTCACTTCGGAAAAAAAAGTCTTGCCCACCTGGAGAGACCCCAACGATAACAAAAATAAAAAAAAACACTGGCAAGACAGCATTGAACAGTGAAAACAGAGGAGACTAGACGCAGCTGGATGATTCTCTTTGTCCTTTGTCTTTTTCATATTCAAGAAGGATGGTATCAGTGCATTTCAGAACCTTGTAGTTTTTAGTGGTAGGAACAAAATCCAGGGTCCTTACTATACATTAAAGTTTATATGTATGTTTATGCATTAATGCAATAACTTCTGTAGATATTTCAGCTCTGAGGGAATGGAGTCACATTCCCCCCGTGTTCCAAGCTTCACTTTGCTTTGGTAGCTGGTCTCGGAGTGATTTTGTTTTATTGCATGTGTGTGTACGAGTTTGTGCACGTGAGTCTGAGGCTTTCCCCATGCTCACTTGCTGCTCCCCACCATACAGGCTCAGTGACCAAAGAATGGTGTAGGTAAATGTTCTAATCATAGCAGCAGTACATCGGTTCACACAAATGACTGCAGCCCATGTAAAAATGGACGGTCAAGGTCTCTGCTGTCAATCAAAATGTTTCAATACATTTTTATAGCATCGAATAACTAATTACAACCAAACATAAAATGAATACTTCAACGCACATATGTGATAAGATTTACCCTAAAATTATGAATAATCTTTGGGAAGAACCTATTTTTACTTTTTAGTTTGACCCAGGTCCAATCTGTTAACATGAGGTGTTCGTACTTCCCATTTCCATTTATTAATCTATATGCAAATAAACACGACCATCATTTCTGTTTTCAAAGAGCGAACACATTGTTGTTGTTTTGTTCTGCCATGACGGACGGGTCTATTGTCAATATGTGTGTGCGTGTGTATGTGTGTGTTTGTGTGTGTGTGTGTGTGTAAGTGTGTGTGTGAGAGAAAGAAAGAGGCAAGAAAGGGCTGAGAGCTCAATCAATGTGCTGCAGCTGTAGTAGAAAATAAGATTTTCATCACAAGTAAAAAAAAACACACACAGAAAATCCATATGTGGGGGGTCAATGTCGATGTTGTGGTGATCTGCCACAAATAACTGTATGGGATGATGTATGGGGAACACAGATAACTGTAAATATATTCTCATTATGGAACTGCAGCAGAGCGGGGGGGACAGAAACACATGTGTACTTTGTCATATTTACTTTTCTAAAAATGATAAATAACGTTTTTTGTGTAATGTTTTATCAAGGTATTGGATCTAATTGAAATATTCAATCTTATTTTAGATTGAATATTTAGATGTAACATTACATTATTATGTTTTAGTTTTACAGATACAGTAAAAATGGAACACACATGATTTGTGTCTCCCAGTTTTCCTCTCCCTCAGTTTCAATGACTCACAGTTTCTACCTTGTTTTCCATGACCTTTAAATGTGCAGCCGACACGACGTCAGCTGCCTGGATGTTACCTGCCAGTGACTCACGATCCACACGGAGGTTACTACGTGTGTGTCAGAGTTTTACAATCTGTGCGACAGGACCTTAAAGTCGTATCCCGACCTCGACAGTGAGACTGTAACAGCTGTGACAAATGGAAACAGGACACAGGCGAACAAAGACATGAGATGGGGTCAATCAAGTTATCAGGATATTTGCACTTGTCAAGCTTCTTGTATATATATTGATAATCTATGTTGACCACATATGAGGATTTATCAGAGTCAACTGAAGCTCAACTTCTTTGTTTAGTTGAATCAGAGGCTTTTACATGTTTTTAGGTGTTTTTTTTGCTGGAAAAAAGTCTTCATGAGTTCTGCTTCTCTAATACATCAGTCAACTACAAGCTATTCACCATCCATTGTCACAAGATACTTCTGCTTTGTGGTTCGCCCTGGAAAGAGTCTCCAATGAACCCAACCTCAATCTGCATGTGGAGGACAGAGTACCAGGAGAAAACCTACCGACTGAGAGACTAACAATGATAAAAACCTGCATTTCTGACTTCTCCACAGATACACACGGTCATAATGAATCATTGACATCTGCACCTGACACAACAGATAACTGTACAGATTTAAAGTCTCTCTGATTGATTTTAAAATCCAGATGAGACCTTTTTAATTAAAATTGATCGACACACTCTACCTGCATGTTACACCTGAGGGACTCAGAGATATTAATGGAGTCATAAAGCAGCAGAGGGAGGAAGGTGCACAGACGGGGATGAGTCAGGTGGGCCGGGAATGAGGCAGAGGCTGCAGACAAGTCACCGGTTTTGGGAAGGAATGATAGAGCAGGCAGGTATGAATGGTGCAGCATAAACCAGTGCTGCACCATTTAACAGATTTTACCACTGATGATAT
Organism: Pseudopleuronectes americanus; assembly: GCA_038501795.1. Lineage (NCBI taxonomy): Eukaryota > Metazoa > Chordata > Actinopteri > Pleuronectiformes > Pleuronectidae > Pseudopleuronectes > Pseudopleuronectes americanus. The sequence continues at coordinate 2,710,540 of CM076718.1, read as the reverse complement.
GTAGAGCGACTCGTTCCCACACTGGGAAAGATTAGAAGAGATAATGGAGGAAACACTCAGAAACATCCCAGATTAATTAGCTGCATAAATAACGTGCACAGGGTTGTGACACCTAATTGCTGGTTTTATGGAGGCGCACACAGATTTGTATGCCCTCCTGGTCAACAAGTAATATTTCACGTGGACCCAGTAAGTTCAAAGTGATGCAAGATAGTCTGTAGTTGTGTGTCAGAGGATGCAAACGTCTTTGTTATCAGACAATCTTACTGAGGATTCGTAAAAAATTACATTTTCCCAAACCCCAGCAGGCCCCTTCAAACGAAACCTCGTCCTATTGAGTCGTTCTCAATCATCTCGATTCTCTTCATCCTTATGAATAAATCAGAATTTCACACAGAGACAACATTCAATACTAATTCATTGAATTCTGCTCCTTGAACACGGGGCTATAATTCCAACCATATTTCAATAACTGTCATGCATCAGTAACCTTAGAGAGAAAGTCATTTTTTTCCCACAAGCCCAACGTGACCTGGATCCCGTTTAATTTAAATGTATCACCTGATCATAGAAGCTTATCTCCCACTCCTTCCATGATGCTGCCTGCGGATGGAAGAAAAGTCTAATCTTCAAGCTTCAGCTTTGTTTTTCTGTCTCGCACGTCTCAAGCAAACTTGCACGAGAAGCAAATTCACGATCGGAGAGATATTAACGCCGCCCCATTATTCTCAGAGGCAAAATCCTTTGATATGCATTTTTCAAGTGAGGCCTATTCCCATGTTGCACAAAGTTTTAAGGAATAGAGATAGAAATGCAGACGGAGCTCTGTAGGGGGCCCATACTGGAGGGTAATCCTGAGGATAATTTTGTCAGTCTAATGTCAAAAGGAATCCACAAGGATATAAATGTGGTTTAGTAGTTTGGATAAATAAACAAGACAAATAAACAGTTACTGAGGTGTCATCTTGAAATGACTTTGGATACAAACGTGTAACTGTGAAATATGTAAATATGTTTTTTCTCTGTGGCCACTTTATTCAATCAGTTCTAAAACCTTAAAAAACAAATTCAGTGGATTTTATTACCTTCTGAAATAACAAAGGTTTCTGGATCGAATAGTGTGAAACCGTTTGTTAGAGTTGTTCAGACCAGATAATTGTTTTAGGAGTTTTCTAATTACATTGTGGTACCAACGTAATCACTGGAGAAATTATGTTGTGAGGCAACTTTTTTTAGTTTTGGTTTTCAGTTATGTTTTAATTGACTTTAGTGCAGTGTCTGCTCTAAACCTGCCTGTTTGGAATGGGCTGTTTGTTTGTCACTGTGGGGATGCTGGCTGCTGCTTTTCTTTCTGAAACTGTAACAGTGATCTGTGGTAATCGACCTGCTGCAGGACTGAGTCCTCAGAACCGTGGAGCTGCATCTCCACTGCAGCACAAAGAGCTAGACACCTGTTCACCCAAAGTTCAGTCGAGCTCGACCTGAAACTGGAGATTCAGTTGTTGTTGCCATTGCTGTAAACGAGTTGTTGTTGTGTACGACAGCGCCACATATTTTGATGAGCCCCAGACTCTTTAAGTCTTTAAGTATCGAGCCGATAAGATGAACAGTTCTGTAGATGTGCAAGACAGATATTTCACAGTGATTCACATCAATGTTTACTACAAATGTAAAGTTTAACTGCAAAATCTGATATTTCAACAGAAAACAAATACACTGTCGGAGAAGGATTAAAGTTTAAACAATCCACACATGAGCCAAATTAATACGTTCAATGCAAATAGAGTAATTCATAGTGATGAACCCATAAAGTTATAACCATCCCTGCAGTTACTCTCAGTGTTTTAGGAGATAATGGTCACGTGACTAACTTGGCACCTGCCTATCATCAATTTCACTGACATAGAGAAGCACTTTGGCTTCTGAGTTTATTTCCCTCTTGTGAAAAACAATGCAGCGCACCACTGGGGAACTGAGCCGGTAATCAGGATCTAAAGCTTTCAGATAACCGTCCTCTCAAGGACGCCGCCTGCACGCAGGGTGACCTTCAGCATAAAACCAATTACACCTGCGATTAATCAAGCTCGTGTGCACAACAGAGAACAAACGACGAGCAGCGACACGGCACGGAGCCGCTCACCAGACGGCAGCAGATGGGATTTGCTTTAACTGGACACATACATCACGGTGAAAAACCAGAATGAGCTCTCTCTCCCCGCACTCTCCGGGCCTCCTGTTAGCAGTCGATGAAAAGTTAAGACGCCCCGAGGCCACATCTGTCTCGCAGAGTGTCCACACTCCATTGTCTTCAAACAGAATGGTTAAGCTCTCTGTGCACATCTTCAGGTGCAGAGAGGGTTTGTTTTTTAAATGATCTCAGGGCTCTCAGCAGTCTGCACCCCCTCTTTAATAAAGAAACCACGAAAACCGTTCACATTATGGGTAATATTATTCCAACAGATGGTGACAGCTTCTGCTGAGAGTCTCAAACAGAACAGATTAACAAGTTCATTTCAGACGCAGTGATTTCTCCCCGTGAGTACTTAACTTTTAAGAAGTTTTCACAAAAGATAAGAGAAGCTTTATTGCTGCAGGGAAATTCACACGCAGCAGGAGAGAGTAACATCAGAGACAAGAGGAACTGTGGAAGTACATGAAACTATAATAGGAGAATATAACATTATATAAAATGTACATAATAAACACATTTCACTGCAGATAGACATATTCTTTTTATAAAGTGAAGAGGAACTATACTTTAGACTGAACTGTTCTGTAAAATTGATATGAATGCTATTTTACATTTCACAGCAGTTATAGATTTGCATGAAATAATAAAACTAATGAATCAGCATTGATTCATTATGGGCCAACAGCTGAAGAGTGAAAAAGACTTGCACACATCTCATTTCCCGTTTGATTTAATCACATATTTTTGTCCCTTTCCTTGTGTGTGATTTTCCACCCAAAAAAACTCACACAATCTGTGAAACCAGTCATGCGGCATTTCCCGTGCAACAGCTTCTTGTGGGGGGGAGTGAAGTGTGGAAGGTCACAGAAGGACACGTCGAGCCTGGAGACGTCTCGGCTCAAGTCTTTGAAGTGAGGGACGTCCTCACCAGCACGAGGCTGCACGTTCCAGTGGAGGCTGCTGGAGAAGAGAGAGCCGGGTTCGGATGGAGTTATGTAAATCTCCCAGATGGTAATGACTGTGTTTGATCGATGACAGCAGCGCAGGATCGTGGAAACAAAGTGATACGGGTGGGGCGGGGGGGGTTCATCACTGGAGGATGTCTTTATTGTCACGGCGAGGAGAACATGCCATCGGGAGGTTACGTGTGTTTCACTTGTTTGTGTTTTTTCGACGTGTTTCTCAATCTGCTCACGAGGTTATCTCGAGGACATCTGCATAATCCTGTAATTACTCCCCCGGATTCACATCACCTACGTTAAGAGGAACATGAAAACACGGGCGTCAACACAAAGGAACTTTGCTCCCTTTCAAAAACCAACTTCACAGACTTTCTGCGGGAAAAGCTAACTGAGCTGTAACAACCCGGCAGCAGGAACTCCTTACAACACACCTCCGGGGTTTCTTCACCACTCTCTCACTCTCTCATTCATTTCACCTTGTTTATCTTTTTTCGCTAGTTCTGAGGCTAATGGAAACAGGCAGGAAAGCCAATTATAGACGAACCAATGAAATCACCAGCAGCAGAACAAGCTGCGCATCGGCCCGGCCCTCGGTATCGATGGCCCCAACAACCAAGCTGCCTCCCAATTAAACTCACTCGTGTGTTAAAAAGACAATAAAATGTGTTAGCTAATGCTGTTTCTTTTTGGCAGACCCACACGGGGCCAGAGGGAGGCAGATGGAAGCTTCACCCACAGCACTCCTCTGCTCTCCTTGTGGAGCTCCACCGAAGGGGCTTGGGTGAAATAATTGGCTTTTTGGCAACTGTGGCAAACACTAGGCGTGACTGTGGGAAAGTAACTTCCAGAGGACAGGCGACGAATTTGCAACGTCTATTAATGATGCAATTAATTTGCAAGAAATTCATCTTTTCTCTGTAAATGCAGTTTGTAATGAGCTTTTTGTGTCTGCAGCCATTTTTCTTCTTCTTCTTTGTTTGTGAATTGCTTTATTTCTACTCCGCCTCCCTCAGACACTCTGTTTTGTGTTTATTCACGTTGTGTTTGTTTTCATTATCTTCTGAAAAAAAGGCTCACCAGATTTTCATCTAATGTTTTTGCAAATTGTGTCTACGTGTCGTGATGACAAAAGATCTAAACAAACCAAACATGTTTGATTTTGCAATTATATCTTGATATTGCCGCAAATGCTGTGTATTTCCTCAACATGAGTTACTGCAATGAGCCGTCCTCGCTGACGCGTGCCTCCGAAATGCTCAGAGAAATTAAACAGCCATAAATCACAGCTGCTGTGTAAAACAAATACTCTCACAACTATAATTGCAAGTGCAAGGAATCATTAAAGTGATTTTTCTAGAGGCATTAAAAGTGCTGTAGCAACGATACACACAGAGAATTGGTCATACTGGTGGGATCTGCTAACTGGTTAGGGACTTCCTGATGTGAGTATCTTGACCAAGGACACTTTGGCACAAGGCAGGATATCGAACCGTTGACCTTCTGGTTAGTAGACGACCTGCACATCTCCTGAGCCGAGGATCAATCAATCTCATTATCATCTCAGACATATAACGTTTTTTTTATTTCCAATTTTTTTTAATTCAATCCATAATGCACGATACAGCCAATACGAGAAATTTTACAAACTGTAGACAAATGTGTCTTTCAAGGAATTTATGAGGTGGATGACAATGATTTTATTACGATGAATGATTTGAGAGCCAAATTATTTCTCAATGGAATTCTGGTTTAGTTGTGAAGGTAATGTTGTGATCGAGAATACGAGCAGATTTTATTTATCAACCACCTTTCACAGATTATGTCTCAAAGTGACAAAATCAAAAAAGACTCAGTTAAAAATAAACCAGAAAAACACACGGGATGAGATAAAATACTACATGTCTCCTAAAAGTCTGAACAGAACTTTTCAAACAGTCTACAGAGTCCAAATACCTGAAGCTTAGTGGGAGACGGTTCCAAGGCTCAGAGGCAACCGACTGGAAAGCTTCGAGTCTTAAAGTGTGTCCAAGGCAGAATTGTAAAGTTCTGGGTAAAAGAACTGAGAGTTTGCCTTGAGGTGGTTATACTGCAGAACCTGGATTTGTTTTTTCATTTTCAAATGGATTCAAGAAACCAGTGTGTAGAGGAGTGTAAGATTGGACCAGCAGTTTGTATTAAGAGTGGGTTTGTTAAAAACACACAGACTCACAGATCAACAAGTTTATTCTTATTCCCCTCCACATTTCACGGAAATCAAACGAGCACTTTTTAAGTGGTCCATTAACAGACGGACAAACAATTAAAACACACGATCAGGAGCTCATTTTGTAAATCCTGGGATCTTATCGGATGTTGAAATCGGCCATGATCCGTGTAAGGGTAACTGACACGCTGTAAAAGAAGGTACTGGAACTCAAGGACGCATTGGAGCTGACAGAATCCCAGCGGACAGCTCTTTGCCCCGGGGTCTGTATCGTCGGGGTGGCCGAGGTCACCAGCAGGGTTGCTAGACACTCAAACTCGAGTCAAGAGGTAAACAGAATCCTGGAGAGTCGCCCCCCCCGGCATCAACTACGTGGCTGGACTTGCGAGCACCTGGTTCCAGAGCTCGGTGGGCGTGAGGTTGAACGGCACCGCTCCACCTGCTCACACTTTGTCCTCAGACAGGAGGACAATTCAGCAGCAGGTGGCCGAGCACATTCAGCCTCACAGGAGGAGGGGGCCCTTTCTCCAGCCAGAAATTAGATTGAGTCGTCTTCTTGTACCAGTATCTTGTGGTGTGATAAGTTACCAGTGCTTCAGTTGAGTTTTTGATGAAGAGCAAAGCCACACAAGAATCAGGATTCATTCTTTGAACGGACCTAGACCCATATTCTCTTGAATTGTTGGGAAAAGAACAGAAGTGCATGACCCCACTTCTCACTTGATTTATAGCCCCATTTAAGATTTTCCTAAGCAGCTTTTCAGGCTCCATTTTGCATTTCAAATATCGCTGGCTTATCCAATTTCTTTGGTCTTTCATGTCTATCCAATATTAATAGCCGGAGGACCCCTGTATAAACGAGCGACCTCCTTATTAATAAAACAACGGTGCTGAACTGAAATGACACTCACACTCTTCGAGTTTCCTTGAGAATGTAAATACGAGCCACGGGGGTTAATGGTTTTTAGAACGTATCGTTTTCTAGATTTCCATCATATCGCTGTTATTAGCTCTCTGGTCATTCTTAAAGAGCAGCTCGGGGGCTTTGTGCTGGAGCCTGTATTGTAACGGTTGTGTCAGTGCTGCTTTCTGTTCCATTAAGACACAAAGGAAAACTTAAACTGACCTTTCAAGAGCTTAGACACCAGTAGTGGCATAGTGCTTTCAATCTACATATGCTGAAATAGTGTGCATGAGGCTGTAGTAAGAGCAATACTCACTAAATCTAGCCTATAGCCTATATGTACATTGTTTATACAGTGTTTATAAGACATTTTTTCTAACTAAATTTGATTTCAATTGTACCAAATGTAAAGTGCTTTTGAAAAACATTTTCTAATCAACAAAGTTTGTACATTTCGTTAAACCTGTGTGTTACTCTTTGGTTAAAAACAGTGCACAAGTATTTGTGCCACTTCACAGGGTAGAAAACAACAGAAAATCAACTTCTGCTACAAGTGAGGAGACCGCTGTTTCATATTAACTGGTAAAACAAATTTTTTAATTTGCTTTAAACTTTGTCTATAATATTTAAAACTTACATTTCATCTGTTTCCATTTCAGTTAACAAAATCAGCTAGAACTACATATAGTTTATATATATATATAGTACATATATTAGTACATATGCAAACATTATTGTAAACTACCTATACACAGTGTATACGCAGTCAACTTGTGTATTGTAGCAACAGAAGCTAACAGGGGCTTGGTGAAGCAAACAGGAAATGTCACTGACCGTCTGTATAGTTGACTGAAATAAAAGTATTGTATCATCTGCATATAGGGTCAGAATATGTTACATATTCTCTACGACAGATCACACATCAGTGTTCATGCATCCTCAACAACGAGCGTGTAGCCCAGTCACTTCTGGATGAGGTTTTATATAGAAACCACACAGGCTGAATAACAAGGACGTCCTTTGCACTAAGTCAGCGGTGGCAGCGAAACAGACGTCCATGCAAATCCACGGCGCCCGTGAGGCGCAAGGAGATGACAAGCCGGGGAAATGTTAGGCTCCCCGAATGCCAACAAATAGGTCACCAAACCACAACCTGTAATGAGGAGGCAAGGAAGTGGGGCGACGTGATTCATGCTGAAAACACAGAGAGAAAACGAGGCAGGAAAATACAGGACGGACCGACGACATCTGCTGAGAAACCTCTACGACAAGTTTCTAATCACGCTGCAGAGACAGACTCACAACGCTGCACGGGTAATGTTGTGTGTTTGGTTGTGGCTATGTGAGTCACGTGTCAGTTGTTTCCTTCTCTCTCATGTTCTGGTTCATCGTCCGATGACAATGAGCCGGAGAAAAAAGACTAGTGGAGCAGCCGAGAGAGAGAAGGGAAATCCAGGAGAGAAGAACATGACAAGACTGAGGAAGAAGGGGATGAAAACTGGATTCCTTGCACATGTATGGATATCATGCAAGGTGGAGAAAATACATTAAGCAGAAACCAAATGTGCCGTTTCACCGCCGGGCTAAAAATAGAGCCGAGGCGGGAGCACTTCCAGGGCTGACAGTGTTTTGAGTGCTGTATCTTCAGTTGTTAAGAAACAGAGAAAGAGGGACAGTAGGAGAGCAGACGCCTCTGCCAAGTGTGCGTTTGGAAATCCCTTCCGCTCAACCAGGGATGTTGGGACGTCTGCCACCAGGACGTCGGAGGAATGGCAGCTCGGAGAGGAAGAGAAGCACATGAATGAACAATACAACTGACATCGCTCCCCACAGCAAGACGTCCGTCTGTGCTGCATTCTGCTCCCATCGCTGCCGGTTACATAACAGTTATATTCCATCCAAATTCCCCAGAGCAGGAATAATCCAAATCTGGCACATTTGGATTCAGTGCCACTTCCTTTTTATTATAATTATCGTAGTTTTGATTTCTCAAAGAAGTCAAACCCAGTATCATAATACAAGGCTGTGAAAATCATATATTCTTCTCTCTTGGCCAATGGATCCATAGGATTTGGCTTCATAAACAATACTTGTTAGTGGGATACGTTGTTGGTTTTCATCTCATTAATTTTCTTTTGTAAACGATAAGAAAAACTGTGAATGTATCATCACTTTTAAAGGTTGATATGACAATCTTAGATAACAGTTTCACCTTCAGAATTTGGATTCCTCTGAAATGTGTCTATTCTCTCTGTTTTTGGTGTCCACCAACTCTTGGGGGTAATAATTGACTCTTTAGCTGCCAGTGCTCCACCATGTTGTCTGACTCTCATCCACCAGAACTGCTGCGTCTACCTGCTGGTTTTGTTTGTTGCTGAGCTGCAAAACACCGGAGAACCACTGTGATATAGAGTTGAGCATTTTTCTCAGTGGTTTTGTCACTTTAACAACTTTCACATTTCATATTATTGTGAAAAGAAAAACATCTTGTTTATGGCAGATTTGAGGGATTTGATTCTTGAGCCGTTTGGTAAACATTACAAAGTTATAACACATCACAGCCTTATTGACATTCGTGTTGTATCAGGCATTCTGCACACAAGTCTTGACAACATCATCATCACAGAGTCAGAAACACATCGGACACCTGAGGAAAAGAAAATCATAATATCTTCGATCCTGCCTTCGAAGCCTCGGTCTACGAGTACAGTCTTGTCTCGAGAGATTTAATCGATACCCCCCCCCACGACACGTGTGTGTTGTGTTGTTGCTGCTGCAGAAGTGTGCAAGTCATAAATAGAGCAGCCAATTACTGAAGCACCGCTGGTCCTCTGCTCCTCCACCTCCCCCAACACCCTGGCACTCATTGCCCTTTGGATTTAACCTGGAGACGTTTGCATCATATATACGGTTTAGCCGATAAAATAAAAAGGCTAAAGCGAAGGGATGTAGAGTTCAACCAGTCCACAAGGGGGCCAACGGTACGAAGCAAAGTCTGCATGGGACTTATTGACCTCTTCTTCCTCTGTGGTGGAAACAATGTGAGGTTGATTCCCCCCCCCAGCAGGTCTCTGATGGAATAAACTGTAAGGTAAGATGAGGTTGTTTAAAAATCACACGGAGAGATTAACAGACATTCTGCAGGAAAACAAAAAAGATCCTTTATGCAAATATCTCCTCCCCGAGCATCTGTGACGCAAGATCTTCATAAACCTGATCAGACCGGCAGGTAGCCAAGGAAGTGGGTCAGTCAACCAGGGGGAGCTGGATGAGCGCTCTTCTTACCATCTCATTAATACCTCCAAGACTTTTACATGAACTATTTACCACTCTCTCTGCTGATATTTGGGTTTAAAAACCAGACTGACACAAACAAGCCACCAGTGGCCCCCGGCAATCAGAACATTAGTATAACTGGGAGAAAAAGGCTGATGGCCCATCTGTCACGTCACCAGACGGGGAGATGGAGGACGGAGGCGATGCAAACAGAAACTCATTTGGAAATTACATGAGAGGAATTTGGAGGTAAAGGTGCAGTGAGCAGCACCTCGGGGGGGTGGGGGGGGGGATGGATGCTAAATGAGGTTTCTGCAATCGAGGAGGAAAATTCAGTTTAATTCCGGACGTCGGCCTTAAATATTCACCAACCACCGTTTGGCTCATTAATGATTCACAGCTGACTCCTCATCGTATCTGAAAGTCAAAGACTGATTAACAGTCTCTGCATTGACAGTCCATACAGAGACACACTCTTTCTTTATCCTCTAATGCCGAGGAGGGTGTGAGGAGGGAAACCGGAGGACGACCACGGACTCCCACAGAAGCCCCCGAACACAGAGAAGAAGAAGAAGAAGAAGAAGAAGAAGAAGAAGAAGAAGAAGAAGAAGAAGAAGAAGAAGAAGAAGAAGAAGAAGGAGACACATTTCTGAAGATTGATTCGTATATATATCGCGATGAGAGATGCTATTTCTCATTTAGTAATTTATAAATGGACTGAGACACCTTGCAAACTGCAGGAAACATAATGAACCCAATCATGGTGATTTTTTTTCCACAGGTATCTCGCTCAGAGACATCTGCATCCCCGGAATGAAAGAGGATCCTAATTTGGCCGGAAGGGTTTGGGGAGGATTTTGTGATTCTGTGCATGTGTGTGGGAAAGTGTGCGTCTGTCAGGAGTGAGTGTGGGTGCATGAATTTTGAGAGAAACACAAATAAGCCAGGAACCTGATGCAGCACGGCATCGGCTTCCAAGTTTTTGCATATTCTATACGCCCCCTCCCCGGAGACCCTCTGTGTGGTGGCGGCTGGGGGTGGGGGGGTGGGGGGGGGGAGGAATGTAATCACACTGAACACACGCGTGAGGGGAGATGACACACCATCAAAGAAAAAGCGTCATGAAGAGGAGCAGAAAGGAGCGATGTCAAGAGGATTGAATATGTTGTGAATAAAAAGCTTTCCCACGGGAGCCGGCATCCTGACGCACTGCACCCCCACACATGGAGGAGAGTGTGTGTGTGTGATTCACCCCTTTGATTTAGTGTGTCATAATGAAGGAGTCAATGGATCCTCGTGGCAGGACGAATCTGCTCCAGATACCGATAAATGTGCTTATTGCTCACAGTCGAGCGGCGGTACCGTGCACACTCATACATTTAGATGAGGTTTCATATTTGACGCCTGTCTGTCCACAAGCCAAAATCCTAATGTGCTTACACAACGACTACAAACCCACGTGCTGGAAATGAAAAACCTCACTCCTACATCATATTTCCATGAATGAACATCTGCACATGAGGCTCAGATTAAACCGGTTGTGTCCTTGTAGTGGGGATTGCGGTGCTGAGGCAGTTTGAGGGGGTGGGGGGTGGATTTCCGCACCAGAGCAGAAACCTGGAACATCAGGTGTCTTCAGATGCTTTGGAGAGTGCACGAGCACGATGTGGCTCTTAGAGTCGGTCAGTCAAGCTGGAGACGTGAGATCTACGTGTGGCTGTAGACAGGAAACAGATCAGGTCCAGGCTCTCAGTGTTTTGTCAGCGATGACTCACTGGAGAGGAGCGAGTTCCCAGCAGCACGTGGAGCAGATAGAACATCTCTACTCTTTACAAAGACATTGAAGGTTGCTGACTGCTGGAGGAAACGGTTTTATTTGTCTTGATTACACAAACACAGACACACACACACACACACAGACACACACACACACACACACACACACACGGTAGTCACTATTTGGATCATGGAGGCAGCTGATCGTGGGCTGTGATTACAACAAGACTGCTTGATATAAAATATTCTACCATTACTGACAATAACTCCTCGATCCCTTTGTCATTGCTGCTCCCTTCATTTCTATCATTAGATGTTTCACTGATGTATAAATACTTTAAACATTGACACTTTTGCATTATGTTACACATTGTTTCTCCTAATAAATATTGTAATGTGGGTCCTGGTTTTAAATATATATATTACATTAGTAACAACACACTGTATCTGCTTGAACGTTTTCTATTGGACGATATATTGCTTTACTTCTTGACCCTGTCTGACGTTGCAGAGAAGATAAGACTGATGTTCCTGCATCTGTTGACACCTCGATGGTCTGAACAAAGCCTCAGAGACACCAGTGTTGTCAGGGATTATTCTCAGGTGGACTAATGAGACGAGGAAGGAGCAAGAGGTCCTCACAAAAAGAGGTTTGGCGTCTGAAAAAGATTAATTTGACCGTTTCCAAACTATCTCGTAGTTTATTTATCCCTCATCTCTGTTCATTTACTTCTCTCAACTCAAACTACATGAGTAGATTTCAACGACATTTAAGACCGTGGGTGAGTAACAGTTAAACTACCTGGTGGCCATAATCCCATTTTCTAAGGCCAGTGTGGCTCCTGACACAAAGACGGCTTATCACAAAGAAGTCACAGAGGATTGTGGACACTATCTCCTCCCTGTATCTGGAAGAGGTATTTAAATCCATGCAGCTGAGCTTGGAGATAAGGTTCAGAAGACAAGTGCAGCTTTATTCCCTCATATTAGGGTGAAAAGGACCGAGAGGAGGAGCAGGGGGTGACGCACAGGGCAACCTTTACCGGGGAAGACTCCCCCGAGGGACGAGCAGGCTGGAGCTCGAGAGAGGGAACCAGCAGGAGGAAGCAGACAGGTGGGTAGGAACGTGAAGTGAAAGGAAACTGGACTGACGGGAGATTTGTGATAGAAGGCAAACAAGATCCAATTCACGAGTTAGCTACGATTTCAGCAGATTCCAGGTGACGTCCATTTAAAAATCTCCTTCTACTCAAATCACTCTGACAAAGATGTCAGTCTACAGATAATGAATTCTCCTCCTGTCCTTTATTATGTTCAGTTTGTCCGAGCATGATAAGCCGGGCGACACAAGTTATCCAGCAGCAGCAACTGAGAGCAAATAGATTAATCCATCATCAGGTGAGAATGAATTGTAACATTTACCCAAAGTGCTTTTAAAGAATACGACTTCAGCGCTGGCATATTTTAAAGAGATGCACGGTTGGGATGAGATTAGCTCACCGAGGTACATTTGAGGGAAGCGGTTGATAAGCCCACAGGAAATGGTGAGCCCTTCCATAGCTGGGGCAGATAAAACACACAATAGATGGTTTAGTCCGTGCGGCTCACAATGTCACGGGAGGACATGTGGAGGAGAAGGATTCAGTGCAACGAGACGGAGATGGAGCCATGTGGGGGGGAAGGTTGGTCACAAGCTGGTTTGGTAAATTACTACTTACAAAGAGTGGTCGTCCGGGGGCAGGAAAAGACATTGGCCTTCGAATTCTGCATTTTAAAACCTCTTGCGTCATATCGGCGAGGTTTGGTTTGGTCGTCCAGTTTCGAAGGCTCATTTAAATGCGTCCTTACATCACGAGAGGGTGGATCCTTCTCGAGCCGACACATCCAAGAAGATCCATCAGCGCTGGGAATAAACCAACTAAACTAACCTGAACTGTGGTGAATGCAGTGACTGAGAGGCGCTAACAGAGCGTGGAGAGGAAGTCCTTCAAGGGAGAAGGAGCCTGAACTGGTCCGGACCTCACGTGTTTGAGTATTTGATTATGTAAGAGGTGGGATACTGTTTGTTGTTTGAATCTATAAGTATATACATTGCATTAAGAGTTACATATTGCAGACATCATCATCATCCTTAAAAGAATACACTGCAACTCAATCAGTTAAGTAATGGAGAAACACAATGTAGTTTCATTTGACCTTAAAATAATAGATTCAAAATCATTTTGAAGGTACACAAACCTATAGTGGGTATAGTGGTTACCACAGCACTGGTATTGCTGGCTGCGAGCTATAAGATGTCCTATATGGTAACGTGTGTTAGTGGTAGATTTCAGGCTTTGCTGAATTTGATGCAATACAATTTAAATTTGTTCCTGTTTGCAAACAGGGGTGAACAGTGTGTGTGTGTGTATGTGAGAATATACCAGCAGGAGAGAAACGTAATTGAACTTCTATTTAAATTGGTAATTGAAAGGCAGATTGGCAGTTTAGGGTTTATTTGGGGGTTTTAATGAAGACACAGTGCCTTTATATTGTGAGTCACTTGGGTGTAAAGGTCCCCGTGCAGTCACATGTAAAATAGCATAGGGAGATTTTATTGGCTACTGTACTAAGCCAATAGAACTGTAACTACATCCTTTTATCTAAACCTGAGTCGTGTCTCTGAATTAAGTCTCAGCCCGGATAACGACACGAGGGTTTTTCCCGCTTATTGTGTGTTTGTGTTCTATATTCAAGCCCTTATTGTGTGTTTGTGTTCTATATTCAAGCCCTCGGCAGGTGCTGCTCCCGCTCTGCACTCAACTAAGAAGAAGATCTGCAGCGAGACGAGAGTGTTCCTGTGAACGTGTGCAGGCGTGACGTCAACTGTGATCCCCAGAGAAAGGAGCAATGACAACAGATCCTTTCTATCTCGTCCCCTCTCGGTGTTTCAGAGGAAAGAGTGGAGAACCTCCCACCCCCCGAGGGCGAGCTGGCTCCTGAAGGCGTCTGTCTGTCACAACACAGATAAAGCCGAGGGTGGTCGTTCTCCAGCTGAGCCCAGAGGTGACGGAGCTATGGAGAAGCCGACCTTTCCCGCCCTGACCCCCCCTCACCACTCTACAAGTCAGTCTCAGGGACCCTGAAGCCACGGGTACAGCCTCACATTAAGCGGTTGATGTGATGACAAACACACACACACGTAAGCACACAAGCAGACACACAAAGCCCCTGTCACTCAAGCAAACAGGGTGTGTGATCTGACACAAGATGGAGGGTGCTTACATAACACTTGATTCGTTTCAAAGGTGTAATTGGATCTCTGTTTGGGTCGGGGTGGTGTATGTGTGTGTGTGTGTGTCGGCTCCCGGCACCGGCAGAATCAAAGCCGACATTCATCAAAGACGGCAAACTAACTAACAGTGTTATTTCTGTACGGGGAAAGAAACTCACAGAGATACACACACTCACACAGATCAGACCTGATATTCATTTATTTTACAGGAGGAACAAACACATCAGTCACAATGTTCACCACAGGTTGTATTTTAAATACTGCTTCCTATTCGTGTTAAATTTAGACAAGGAGAAAAATATAAAATGTCTTCACGTTACAATTCCCCAAAAAAGGAAATTGCTTTAAAAAGGGAGAGAGCACCTTAATTCAAGAAAGACACATTAGATCAAAATATATGCAAATTCATGATTTGCTAAATAGTGGTTTGTTTCGATATGACATAAGCTCACATCTACAAAAACAAAACAAATTCCAGTTCCTTCATCCAGTTCAGATTCTACAAAACAACAAATTGATGGTCTCTTCAGTTTTCACCATCTGGAGGCAGCGACAGACGTGTAACATGGCTTCTCTGTGTAATCCAGATGTACACATAACGTCCTCGGGCCTCCTGTATAACACTGTGCTTACATCTCACCACATCCAGCAAATAAAATGGCTCTTAAAATGTGCGACGACAAAAGAAATGCGCTGAATTCCACTGACACAAGAAAAACCAAGGCGGGCGTGAGGTTGTAAAGCAAAGACAGAAATCGTTGGCATTTTGAATAACTCGGAATACGATAAATGGTCAGTTTTTTAAGGAAGAAGGAAGTCGAGGGGTCTTTATCTGTACATACTGCAATTGGGTCAGAGTTTCCAGCGATAGGATTCTCTCTCCTGCTCAACTTCATCCCTCCGTGGCTCGTTTTCTGTTTAAATTTTAAAAACAGGCGGATCAGTAAATGTAGGTCGCCCTTGTTTGAACACGATACAGTAACCGCTCCACAAATACTGTCTCGTTGGGCCCGCAGTGCAACGAGAGACGCCAAAGATCATATCACACCACTTCTTAGTTTTTTGTTCGTTTCCTTCTTCGCATTGTCTATCTTTTTAATCTCCAACACTGATAAAAACCACAGCGGAGTTCACTTCAAAATTCAAAAGAGGGAATGTTCTGTATTTCACTCACAAAAAAATAGAAATCCCAGATTTAGTAGAAGACATAATGTGCAGGAACATATCAAGGCAGTGGTCATGTTTTTGTTCATAGTGGTTCCCAGTAAGTGTTGAGACATGAGGCCTCGTGGTGTCGTCACTGAGCAGGAATGTAGAAACCAGAGGTTCATGGCTGTTTGTGCGTCCTTCACCTTCACGTTGTGTTAAAGCTCCTCGAAGAAGGCCACTCTGGTCTTGGTGCTCTGCAGTGTGAGCTGTGGAGGAGATAACAAATCCACAGGGTTTAATCCATCAGTGGGGGAAAGTAAACAAGAGGAGAAAATACTGCAGTGGAGCAACATATGTAAACAGGAAATCCTTATTGGAAACGAGTGTTAGTGAAATCATTTCCATCAGCCTGATCCAGCCCTTCCACTCCAACCACTCCCTGTCTGCTCAAACCTTCCACCTGAGAGACCAGTAAAACCAGTGTGGATGGTCAACAAGCTGACTGGGTCAAAGCCTGTAAACAGAACTTAGATTTTAGAATGTCCTGGTTGTCAACAGCTCTACACAACTAAAAAAGTTTTGTCCATGTCCAAAGTGTATTGATGGAGTGTGAAGAATTAATGTCCAATTTATTTATTTACTAAGGTAAAGTAGTATTTATAAGCAATAAAAATACTTCTTGCAAATCCACCTGTAATTAAAGTACAGAAGTAATATAAGCAAATACTACTTACGACATCATAAGTTAAAGTACTGATTTAACAGAACCACCCCCGTAAGTGTTTTATGTTGACTTATTATTATAATTATTAGTGATGCATTAAAGTTTAAGAAATATTTAAAGTTGTGCCTCCTCAACCACCAGTTTTGGTAAATTTACTTTGATCAATGATCATGTTTAGTTTGTTAAAGCTTAAATTTCACACGTTAGTTATGTATTGTATTACAGGTCACAAGATGCTGATCCCTTATTGTACTATATGTCCATGTTCTTTTAAGTTCTGTGTTCTACTTCCTCGTGTAAACACAAAGTAGAAGGTTGAAGTTAAATCTGCCCTTAATAAAAACAACAACCTCCGAGATGCAGGATTTGAATGATGTTCGCAGAGCTTTGATATAAATGTACATTTATTACAGTAAATAGAACGAGGCTCCAGAAACAGAACATCCTGCCTCAACCCGTGATTTGAGTCGTTTCCCTCGACTGATCAAAACACTACGAGATCATAAGCAGAAGATAATCAGACAGTGTTTGTGCACTTTGCTGTGTTTACTGAAAACAAACCCCCAAGGTGACTCTGTCTGTGATAAATCTCTGATGTGCGTCTTACACCGATTCTAATTTACATCAACTAAAAAGCAGAACCAGCCTCACTCCGGGTTTACAACCGGCTCTGATGACAAAGAAACCTGTGACTTTCTCCAACTCTCTACTCCACTACTCCGGCAGAGATAAGGAAAGAGACGGGGGGTGTGGGGGGGGTTCAAATGAGCTGCTGATGGATTCATTCGGGGCCACCGGCTCTGCTCTTACCCCCCGAAGAAAACTTTTACCATCAGCTCATCTAATGCAGCGTAACGGGGGGGTGACTTCCATCAGGTGGGGCAAACTCAAACTCAAACTCTCTCTCTCCCGTCCTCAACGTGAGCAAGGTGAGGGGAATTAGAGCAGCTGCCAGAGTAAATATTATATCAGGGATGAAGGAGGACGGTCAGTGAAATCCAGGGTTTTTCTGGGGGAACGTGTATATCAGGGGACTTAAGCAGAATCCAAACAGAGCATTCTGTGGGACAGGGACGGATTTGCAGGGGGATGTTTACCAGTCACCTTCTACTGTCCCTGCTGATATAAAGTATGAGTGGTATGAGTTCATCTACGACTGAGGCTGTATCCACACTACTCTGGTGTTTTAGAGATGCTGAGACAAAAAAAGTTTAGAAGTTAGAGTATGAAAACTCCAGGGGGCAGCGTTTTAATCTGGACAAACAGAAACTGAGATGTTTGGAATTGATGACGTAGACTCAGTGATTGGGTATTTTTGGTCAAAACGTAGCCTTCGCTAATTCGTCAGGCTCCCGTCACATGACCTCCCTCTGGAAGGAAACCACTGGCACTTAGGGATGATCAAGGATGAGTGTTACTGCCTCTGTTGTCTTTGCTAGCAGCTGTTGTGCAGTTAAATCTCATTTGTTATCGGATAGGGATGGAAACTGATGCAGATCTAAAACCCTTTGGACTGTTTTAGTTTGAAAACTGCATTTTAAAACATAGTAGTGTAGATGTAGCAGAGCTCTCCAGCTGTGTGCTCCACTCTATCCCTCCTCCACATGTAGAGCAACACCTCTAAATTCAACATCCTAACCTAGCGTTTACTCTTGCCGAGACTTTACACGGAATCGGAGCAGTTGTTGTGTTGTGATTCAGTTGTTGAGACTAAGCTCTCCTGACAGGCCCGGGGCCAGCGGAGCAGAACCTGCAGCCTGCTGGATGAGCCGAGGCGCTGGCCCATGTTAAGGTTCTGTTCATTAATCATCCAGAGGGCAGTGAGGGAATCTGGACAGGGACGACCAAGCTCCTGCTGCAGCCGGCACTGATGCTCCTGGCTCAGAGATCTGTGCTTCATTCCAAAGTCTATCTGACCTTCTTATTCCCCCCCCACCACCATGTGTTCCCCCTTCCTCTCATCCTGCTCTCTCTCTGTGACTCTGCCTCTCTTAAAGTCCTCACCCTTTGAACATTCTCGGTCGACCTCAGCCTTTCCACAACTTGACATCTCTTTTGGCACGGCAGCCTAAGTTTCCTCACTCTCGATTTTCTCCTCCCCTCTTCTCTGCAGTGCCTGGTGCAACCCCACCTCCTCCCCCCCCTCGCCCGTCTCACCCTTTCCCCCCCTCACTAATAAGATGAATGCCAGCCGCCTCTGGTTCAATTAAACCAACACTTTTAAACTTCGCTCCTTCTCCCCTCCTGCACGCTGGAAGTGCCCCCATCCATCCAAATGACTAATCACCATGCGGAAATCAATTAGTGCTCCCTTAACAAGTATATTTTACACTAGGAGAGAAAGGGGGGGGGGTTACACAATGTGCTGAAAACAGCTTGAATACTCAATCAGTAATTTTACAGAAATCTGAGTGAGCGTGGGTAGATGGAGGAGAATTTGTCTAATCTGCCAGTTCATCATAAGATGGTGGAAATAGAATCCACTATTTAAAACAGTTTTCATTTTTGCCTTTTGACCAATCAATTTAAAAAATATCCCTCAAGCCTCCAGCAATCCCAGGCTTTTATCACTTTTCCGACTTTGAAAATCTATTTTGAGGAATTTCATCATCAGCTTTTTTATTTGTTTTGTCAATTCTTGGCTTATGAACTGTACTAACCATCATGATAGGTGCCAAACATATAAAGTTTGACGGATGATGAATGATTGATTGATGGATTGATTGATTGATTGATTGATGAAGACAGAATTGAGATGTTCAAAAGGCCCCAAAAGTTTTGTTCTCATTGAACATTTGTTCTATATTTAAAAGGATTCTCTTTTTTGTAAGTTCACCGTGACCTTGACCAGCAAATTTCTAATCAGATCATTACCAAATTCGAAGGAATCGCCTTGAGGCGTTCATGAGAGATCGTGTTTTTTCATAATGTGACGGACAGATGGGCCGAGGACCTGAAAACATAATGTCTCCAGCCACCTACTGTTGCCGGCACGGAGGCATAAAGAACTCTAATTTCCCTCTCAGTTGTTTTTGTATTTCCTTTTAATAAACATAAGAGCGGTAATCGCTGTGCACTAGTAGAGGTCACGGTGGAGAATGAATAATTGCTGCCCCTCCCCCTCCTGCATCATCCAAGAGAAAAAATTGAAAAAAGATCCCGGGCCCAAGTGGAGACTGTTGTTATTGGGGCGATGCTCTGAATCGAAACCCAGACTTAAAACAAGATGATGGCTGAGAGATGTTATTGATGTACGAGAGAGGATTATAAGAATTTGATGGACAGTTTTCCTCAGGAGATGATGCAAGGTCAGTAAACACAAACTTCACCAGCTTTGTGTAACTGGAGCTCGTCAGACAACTTTGGACACAAAGATACAAACTCGTAAATGTAACCAAGATGAATTAAGGATAAGTTGAGGTGTTGTTCTTTACATCTTAAATTTTTTTACATATCTATATAAATAGACACAGACTTTATCCAAGCTTTTCAAAGTTTACGATACTGAATTGGAAAAAAAAACACAAATAGAGTTTCTCTGCTGCACCAACAGTAGGAAGCAGCTTCCCTGTGTCTCTGTGGCTTGGATTTCAGTCAGACTCCCAGGAGGAAGGAACTTAAATGCTGCTGGTTGGTTTTTTTTTCCATCTCAGCTCCTGAGTCAGTAATTTTCTTCAAATCTCGGTACTTAAATTCATTTCAAGAGGATTGAGGACGTGTCCCTGTGAACGAAACGCCACACGGCTGCAGTCACTGCAGGTTTTCCTCTAACCAGGAGAAGTTGAGGAGCAGCTGGAAGAGGCATTTCCTGCTGACAGTTGTGTCTTGGGTTCCTCTTCAGAACTTTACTTTCAGCGGACATGTCATATATATTTTTTTAACTGCTGAAATGTAAAGATTTCAAGTAAGAGTTGTACAGGATGTTCCCAAAACCTCAGGTTATAGACAGATAGATAAAGATCGTTTTTATGACAGCTGCATCAGACTTTTTAGGAGAATTTGGTTTAGATGTGTGTTTGTGTTTGGAATTAATTGAATGTCAGGTTTTTATATTGATTTTCCAATCTCACTGTGAGGGGAAGATGTCATCAGATTTCAGTTCTGCGTGGATCAGGCATGACACATGGTTTCTATGCATGTTTTGGATGAAATGAGGGGTTATTTTGCTAACTGTGTGACAGTGTGTATTCATGTGTCTGCCACACAAGCAGCGTGCCGGTATCTACCTTTTTAAAGTTGCTCTGCTTGCTCGTCCCCTGCTCTGCGTTCTGGTTGTGAAGGATGTCCAGAGGAGTCTCTCTCTCTTTCAGCTTCAGGCTTTCAATCTCCGTCTTCAGCTCGTTCAGCTGCTCCTGCAGGTGCTTGCTCTTCTCCATGTACTCCACCCTTCACACAGACAAGTTGTAGGAAGGAAGATTTAACTTTCTGCTCTTTTTTTTCAAAGATACACACAAACAGATGTTGTATCTTCATCCTTCTCACATGTTTTGGAGAAAATGATGATGAATGTGTCATTTTTCAGGACCAGGGGATAATTAGGAAATGGTAAACGACTCATGTGGACTGACGGGTCTGTTTATGTCCTGGATGTTGTCATTCTGGAGAGCTTTGTCGAATTAAAAATGACAGTTGCGTGTGAAAGACACAAAATAATAGAAGGGGAAAACGTCAACACATCAAAAAGATTTTTCTTAATGGACTGTATTTATTGAGCATAGCATTTTTCTAGGTTTAATCACCACTCAAAGACCTTTTACAACCATTCAAATGGCTCTTTGCTATCACTCACACATCAAATTCACATCAGAGGACCTGGGGAAATCGAACCCACAACTTTGCGATTAGTAGACAACCCACTCTATCTCCTGAGCCACTGCAGCACTTTTTATATATCGGCCACTTCAATCCCAGTCTTTCTTTTAGTTTTACGACCAGTTAGTGGACCTGTCATCTCTTTGCTCGTTTGCTAACCTAATTACCTCATTAGACGACAATGAGGACCCAGGTAATTATTCGACTGCACAGCCAGGGTCAAACTGGTTTAAACACACTTTCCTGTCTGCAATCAGTGACACGGGGGGGGGACATCAGTGACAGCTGAAGGTCAATTGCTCACCTGAACTCTTGGATTAAAATGTACATATTTAAACATGCCTGTGTTAAAAACAGCACTAAGTTTGAATCTTTCTCAAACACATTTTGAGGTAAAGAGATGTTCCTGCTAAACGATTCCCATCTGTCATTCAAATTACACAATGAAATCACTGGAATCAGGCTACAGCACATAACCAGAAAGTGTCGGATTCAAACTCGCTGATGCCCCCCAAAAAATTTAGCATCAGGCAGCATCAGCGAGGTGCGAACGGTGACTCACTTCTCTTTCTCGATCTCCATGGAGAGGCGTTTCATGTCCGTGTCTTTAAAGTCAAAGCTGAGGTTCTCTCTGCTGAAGCTCAGATCGCGAGGCAAGCTGTCGGCCGGGTGTCCAGGGGACTAGAGGAGGGACGGACAGATGAGACGGGAGAAACAGATGCACACAACACAGATACACAAAAAGTAAAAGTGTGAAATTGGAAAGAAGAACGACGAACTTAATAAAAACTATTAACAAAAGAAAAAGGGATGGGAAATATTGGAAAGGTTAAAGATAGAAATCAAGAAGAGGAAGAAAGAAAGTAGTAGCATATATCAAGGGAAGTACAGATGTACACCAGTATAGCTCTAGGACACATAGATGGAGAGAGCAGTCGGAGGAAGAGAAAGAAAGATGACCAATTTGATGGTCACACACCATGAATTCAGAAATATATTCCCTTAGATCCAGGCAACATGTCTCAAATGTATTGGCCACACAGCACTTGAATAAGAAATGGACCTGATACACAATTTAAATGTAAATCCATTTGTTGGCACGTTAATCTAAACTGCACGGAGGATATATCCGACATAAACGTGGCCTGGCAGAGCATGGAGGGCAATCAGAGGCTGGCGGAAATGGGAACAGAGAACATTGTGTACATGGTGTGATGGTGAGTGTGTGTATGTGTGTGTTTGTGTAGTTTTCACCAGAGTGCTGATAAGTGTACACTAGAGATCCCGTGGCAATCTGTCTTTCATATGTATGTGCACTTGTGATTGTTTGTTTTGGCTTTTCATTCATAAGCTTGCAGGAGAGTTCTCTATCAATGTCCAGCATTTCAATGTAAATCTGTGTGTGTGTGTGTGTGTGTGTGTGTGTACATATTTGAGAGCAGAGGAACATGTAGTGTGTGGGTTTGCATGTTGCATGCTCTTGCGTGGGCTGCCTCATGTGCAGCCTGTTCTTATGCAAGTATCTTTTGTTCAGTGTGGATTTTTATGTCTACAAATGCATGTGTGAGTATGTAGATTTGTGTGACTGTATGTGTGTGTGTGTATATGTATGAAATTAGCAGTCAAGATAAACCTGTCATACCTGTACAGCTATCACATACTTTCATACGAGCAGCAGCAGCTCATACTCCAGATGAGAAAGTGAACAATATTTATGAAACACGACTGCAATGTACAGTTCCTCCCAACGGGCACATTGTGTTCATGTACTGCATAATGTGTGTAATATTTGCAATAGTTTGTATGCATGTATGTCCTTGTAAACACATATTGTCTGGGGGTTTTCAACACACATATATAAATATATATATATTGTGTAACCTGTAAATCTTCCAGAGCTATAACGATTAATTGATCAGGCCAAAGATAATTGGTCAGCAACTCTTGTTATTTACCATCGAAGAGGCCAAACATTTAATCATTCCATGTTCTCAAAATTGAGAAAGAAGAGATTTTCTTATTTATTTGTCTTACAAATTAGTAAACAGCATAAATTTGGCGTTTCACAACCTTTAAAGACGACACCAAGATATTGTGAGCTGCACTTTTCACTGTTTTCAGGTGTTGACTAGTTTGTTCTCCAACATTTACATCAGACTCTGTACCAGTGTATGACTTGTGTGTTATGTGTATGTAAGGTTACCGTGTACACAGCCTTGGTGGTGATCTCCAGCAGCTTGTGCTTTGCCCTGCGCTCCGACTCCCTGGCTTCCTGCAGGTCCTGTTTCAGCTGCTCTGCCTCCTTGGCCCTGAGGGACAAACACACACAGATAGATGCAGTTCATACTTTAATTCACCTCGCACTCAAAGAAATCATCTGAATTAAATCCCAAACGATCGTACATAATGGACACATCAGCACTCAGTGAACCAGGAATGTCATTCTGTTAATACCCAAGTGATCAAACGCCCATCAGACAATCCTCCCTGACTCCATTACAGCGCCAACGAGCCTTTGCACATCTTGGTAAGAATTTGAATACGGTGATGATCACGTTTCTTTTGATTGTGTTCCTGAACACTCAGCAGATCCTCGTTGATGTGGGGGAGCTCGGTGCCTCGAGGGTTTGAGTGGACCGAGTCATTTACACGTTGAGTGCCACAGGTTTAAATTTCTCTGGTGCTGGAAAGTGCTCATCCAGAAATTGCAGTTACCGGCAAGTGGTTAATGGTGCCCATTTGAAATGATTGCCTAATAAATTGTGGAGTAGGGGCTGTGAAGTGATATTCTATCTATATGTAGTCTTCTATTATGAAAATGACTTCAGCTCCTTTCTACAATGATTGGCAGAGTTCTGATTGACGATCACTCATCAAGGTCTAATCTCCTTGTCCAGCTGACATCTACAGACCTTTTAAAAAAGCATTTGATTTGAACAACTCAGGGAAGAAGAACAAAAGTGAGAATCACAAACTTTCTCTTTCAAAAAACAAATCAAAAAGTCAGTCACAGCGGAGTGGAGCTTCAGTGTGCAGTGAAAGAAACCTGTTTGATGGGGTCTCCTACCTTCGATCGATACTACTGCTAACAATTAACCAACAGGAATTAACCTCTGTGCCTCAGAGCTGCTGATACAAAAGACCTCTTTGTGCAGCTGTAAGTGCTTGATTACCTGCTTTTCAGCTGCAGCGCAAGAACAAAGCCTTTGAAACTAAATGATTTGAAATAAGTTAGAAGTTCTCGTGCTCTGATCAGTTCAAATGCAGCTGAGCTACCGCGGCTCTGCACCCGGAGCATATCGACCGACTCCTGAGCTGCAGAGCAAACGGTTGTGCAGCTGCAGGTTTGTGCATCTTGACATCGAACACTTCAGCAGCTTGAGCTCACGAGTTGAGGAAGTTAATTAGCAACTGTTTTCAGGATCATCCTAACTCAGACTTCACTATGAAATTTGTATTTAAAATTTCAAAAAGTGTCTTGAAAAGTAAGAAAGATGTAAAAACTGAAATGTGTTTGTGTGTGTGTGTGTGGAATGGATCCACAGAGAGAGATAGTGATAACAGAGAGAAAGGCACTTAGTGGCCAAAGCTAAACAGATGTATATTGACTGCAGCACACATGGCTCTACTCTCGCCACTCATCCTGCCGCTCCTCCTTCCTACGCTCCCCACCTCCTCTCCGACTCCTCAGCCATCTTGAGAGCCAGCATCTCCGCCTCCAGCATCTTCTGCTCCATGAGCCGCCGCTCCTCCTGACCGCGCATGGCACTGACTTTGATGCGCTGCATCTCTGTCACAGCCTCGGTAGCTTTCTGGGCCAGCAGCTTGGCCTCCTCCTCCGCGATCTGGGCCTTCTCCGCCAGCAGGTCGGCCGTCTGCTCCGAGCGCAGCTGGGGAGGAGCAGGGAGAAGGGGAGAGGGGGAGAGGGGGGAGAGACACAGAAAGGTGAGACGAGCGACAAGAAAAGTAGAAAATGGGGCAAAGAAAGAGAAAAATATAAAGACGGAATGGACACGAAAAAGAGACACATCCAACAAAGTAATGGATCTGGGTTGAAGCTAACCAGTCCAGTCTTACCAGGGCGTCGTTGGCCATGTGAGCTTCATCCTGCAGCTGCATCAGTCTCCTCTCCAGCTCGTCCCTGGCTCTCTCTGCCTCCTCCCGCAGCTGCTTCTCCCTTTGCAGGCGCTGCCTCTCCACCTGAGCAGCACAGACAGGCGGAGTGTGGGCAAATGAGAACATGATTTATTGGGAAAGTATGTCGAAAGTTTAAAACTTTGCAATCGACATGTTCAACCCTATCCCCTCCGTTTTTTCCGTTAACAGTACCTGTTTCCTGGCCCTCTCCTCTCTGGCCTGGGCCCTCATCTGCTGCACTTCAAGCGAGTCGACCCGTCGCCGGCGGATAAACAAGTCATGGTTCCCGATACACAACTGAAGGATCTGCACACGACAAACAAAACAACAAGATTGTTTCAAAAGGTATTTGGCCACTGGACACCATCAAAAACAGCTTTTGGAGTTTCAGCTGAACTCACCAATTTGTTGACTCTCAGCCTTGAAGAGTTGAACTTGAAAACATTGGTCTTTTTGTCCAGAGGTTTGATGGTAAACTAAACAATGAGAAGACAAGAATCTCGGTCAGGTCGAATACACAAATACAAACAGTTGTTGTCACAGTCACATTCAATCTGCATATCTCTGGACTCTTGGCTCTCCCACCTCCTTGTCGCTGTAGGAGATGTTGCGGATCTCATTCCAGGGGAAGGAGCACTTGGGCGTCAGCCTGTTGTCCGGCTCGTAGATGTGCAGGCCCAGGGCGTCCACTCCCAGGAGGAGATCTGTTCCTTTTTTATTCTAAACCACAACCGCAGAGCAAACAAAGGGCACTAGTGAGACGTTTTCAGAGCAAACCTCCAGCCAACAGTTATTTGTTCTTGTGTTTGACAGAGGTGGCTTTGCTGTGACTCTACCTGCCCAAACTATTTGTTCGAGCTGAGCTTGAACAATGCCAGACGCGCTGTGTGTATACCGGCCGCCTGGGCTTGTTTACTTGAACAGTCGTGCTACAGTGAATCACCACGGCTGAGGTTGACTCGGTGGTATTTTAAAATGTCTTGGCCTTTAAGAGAATGCCTCGATCAAGGCCAGCGTCACCTCTAGTGAATTTCTGTTTGTTAAGAGTTATTACTTTGTTTTTGTTATGACTCACCTGGGAGAAAAATCCAGTGTCAACAACAACAATTGATAAAAAAACACAAATTTGGTCCTAAAATGCTCGGGATTTAAAACGAAAGATCAGCCCGCCAATCCTTCCAATTAGCTCACTTTGTAAAGAGACAGCAAAGCAGCATTGACTCACCCTGATTAAAAAGTAATTGACGCCATACATGTCCAGGTCCTGAGCTATTTTTAAATACTCCATCTCGGCTTCATCCCTGGATCAAAGACAGAAAGAGAGAGAGAAAGGAAGAGAAAGGGATTGAGAGGGAGCCAGGGGAATTGAGAGGAGGAGGAAGGGAGGAGGTGCAGAAGAGGAGAGAAAAAGGGAGATCAGACCTTGTTTCCTCTGCTTTTGTGTGTAGCATCTGTCATGTTGTTGTGATCTCTGAAAAATGCCACACAGCTGAAAACACAAGCACAGTGCCGACACAAATCACAACTATAAGTCTCTAATAGGATTTAGGGGTTATGCTTGATGGAAAAGACGACTTATTACCATGCCTCAGAGTCTTTAAATAGTGAGATAGAGAAAACAAATCCCTAAAAACTATTTCTCCTTCCTCTCTCCCTCAGATCTGTTGTATTTTCAGGGTCAACTCAAAACATGAGCTTACTTTGATGGCTGAGGAGAAATCAGGGCATCTTGGTCCCTAAACTTTTAATAAGTGTCTGTTTGATATGGGTGGTATAAAAATTGATGATTTAAGCGTCATCAAAGTTTAAACAGGCAGGAGAGTATTATGCCAAGTAAACAAATCTTAACTGGGTTGAACACTAAGTCGATTCTGAGGGTCGGGGGAAATTTAAATAAAAGTGATGCTCGGTGGAAAAACCAATAGAGCTGTGTCCTATAAACAGAAGAACATGCAGAAAATGAGGGAAAGTGCATTGAATGTTTTTCAAATAACTTTGAAGTTGTGCTGTGATCGTATTTTTATAAATTAAATTCAAAAATATTAGGGTTAGGGTTGAAAAGGCTTCTGTCTTTTCAACTTCAATTTCCAGCACAGAACACTCCACCCACAGGTTTTAAGAGACTCCACATCCCTCACATCGACTCTCAACCCACTTCTAACTTTGTTCGGCTCAACGTTGGACCGCATTGCAACGACAGATCCACAGATTTTCATTCAGGTGTCATTTCTGTAGCCCTCTTCACGACGTTGTGTTTGCTGCACATTGATCAAATAATGTCTCTGTCCTGTGAATATAAATCAATTGATAGGATAGAAGCTGTGCCATTCGATGCTGTTGAGTTCACATGGTAAGAGGTACAATTTGAAAAAGTTTTATGATGTTCATTACTTCACCTTAAAATAACTTTCCCACAGACACAACTTTCATGTCTCTTTGCATCTCACTGCCAAAAGCGGACGGTGGTTTTGCATAAAACATTTCTTGCGGAACCGACTTTTAAACACACGCCACGTGAACTCCAAACTCTACAGATTGTGCTGATGACGGTGGAATTTCAGTGGTGCAGTTCAGTGCAGCAGTTCTTACCTCGTCCGGCCCCTGTGCTCCGCATAGCACGCTGTGATCCTCTCCTCCCACATTTCTGCAGTCATCTGGTACAAGTTAATCACCTGAAATGGAAAGAGACAGACATAAATATCCATGAATGCTCACGTTAAATACAGTAGCTGCTGCAATGCTGCATACTGTATCCTACTGCAGGTTGTGGGCCTGGGTGGGGGGACGAAGGTGTAAACATCATTCATGAGGAATAATATTAATAATAAGTAAAACCCAACTGTCACTCACTCTCTTTGGCAGAAGTTCCTCCTCAGCCAGGAAGCCAGGCTTGTGAACATTGGGCTCGTAGTCTCCGTACTGGGGAATAAAAATGGAGCAAAAGTGCCAAAAGGATTAAAAATCACTCCAAACCAATCACCACCATCCACCTTCCCACCAAAACCAGTCCAGACTACATCTCTCCCGGGAGCCGTTTATAAGAAAGCAGCTGCAGTGAAGAAAAGTTTCTCTCTGTGAACGAATGGCCGCTGCTCTGCCATCAGGTCGTTAAACGTGCGCCGCACACCGAGTGGCCCAGTTGTTGCGAGACAGTATAAATGACGCTATTAGAAAATATCTCTGAGAGAGCGGAGACGGATCACTTATCATCTGAGGGCCGGGGCACAAATTATATCACGCATGTTTTGAAGAGCGAAATGAACGGATTAGGCATGACTGAGTGGCTGCGGGGGAATTCTCCTCTCAGCTACTGCAAAACTGGAGGAAGAATATGAATTAAACATGACGCTACAGTTTATGACTCTAGATTTATGCAAGTGGGTTAACACAGAGATTTACCTGCACCTCTGCATTACTACATGAATTTATCACAATCAAATCTAGTTCTTTCCTTTGTTTTGTGATTTGTTCAGACAGGTGGCTGTTACAAAACAGCTGATATGAGCCTTTCACAGACATACATGTGTTTTCCAATATGCTCTGGTAAGGAAATTCCTATTTTACAGAATAAACAATGCAGATAAGATAAATGTTATTGTTGTGTTCTTTATTCTTAGTTATTCACTATGGAGTTCATGGTTAAACCTTAAAAAGCCAGAGCGCCGGTGGAGAATCTGTAGAAAGAAAGACACTCTCTGTATTTTTGGGTCTGATGCCAAAGTCGGACATCTTCACAGAGACGAGCCTCCTGCTGGTGCTCGGGTGTTAATTGTCAAAGTTAATTGCTGTGTCATCTTCAATTGGAAAACTACCTGGAGGAAAATATTTCAAACATACAAAGTGAAAGGACCAACACCAAAACCCAAGGATTCTAATGCTACATGACATCAAGTTTTATAGAAAACACATCATGCAGTCCTTAAATGTTTTTATAGTGGATTTTTTGCACAGTGGCTCATTTGCACAGGATAAATTAGACACCCTGGTCCATTTGTGTGGCTTTAACTAATATTTATATTGTGTTTATAGTGGTTCTTTAATGGGTATTTAATTTGATTTTCTCATTCTTTTCTTTTTGTGCACACAAGTCTGAAAACACTACTGAACATAGCTGGATTTATTTATATATATATACGGGGGGGGGGTATAACTCAGGGAGACAGGGTGACATTTTGACAGTGACTCTGCCTGCAGAAGCTTTCTGCTTACAGACCATTCTTCCAATTATTTCAAGCAAGCCCAAACTCACAGCAACAATCGATCCTCTGAGGAGAGCTGCGTGTCAATATTTTCACTTAACATCATCACCAGCAGCACAACCATGACCCCCCCCCACCTTTCTGAATCTAGGAAATACATTTTCTCACACTCTCCAGGCACTTTCAGGAAAATACATTTTGCAGCACAATAGTGAGAAATACAGGTTTTCTCATATCAAGCCATAAAATACACAGCAAAGAAAGGCTTTAGTGCTACGTAGATTAAAATGGGATTTTCTTGGTAGCACTGGTGAGGCTTCTCCTACAGAAGTTTAGTTTTACACAATGACTCCCATCAGTGTCACTTACGCCTGTTTGTCTAATCCTCCTCACTTGGTTGGACAAAGATCCCGGTGGTGGAGAAGCTGAGGGATCTCACCTCACTTTATCGACTCATTCTCTGCACCACAGTGACTCCCTCTGCATTTATTTTTTTTTCCCCCAGAGCCGAGAAACTGTCTCTCGAAACTCCCCATCCTCACAGCACAGCACCCGCTCAGAATATAAAGCAGGAGGTTGTGAAAACCCTCTGCAGAGGCTGAGCAGTTAGGATTATACACACACACACACAAACACACACACTGAAAAGTTACTGTGGTTCTTAAATCTCATGTTTTAGAACATTGGAGTGGTTTAAAGAAAAGGTAGAAAACCAACATATCACCTGTAACTAACTGTGAATAAGAGAATGGCACTAACATGCAACCAAGCTGTGCCAGGTGTGTTAAAATTCCAAAAAGTTAATTTAGAAAATTTGATTATTTCTCCTCTCCAGATGTCAGCCTGAACATTTAGACAGTGTTAGGGAGAACAGCTCCATGAGGATTATGTACAATTAACGGCAACGAGGAAATAAAGTCTTGTACGTTTGAATATATTGTATTATATGATTTCTCCTACAGATAGAACAGTACACGTCATATATACTGTAACATATAACACATAAAAGGCACTTCAGGGGAAAGAAAGTTGAATAATCCTGCAGGAAATGTGTTATTGTCTTTTTTATCCATTATTTGTTGTGGTGGACCGACACCTCAGTATTTATCTGTGTTCAAACTCCCTCTGTAAAGAAAGAAAACATGTTAAAACACACTTTTCTGCATTATTTCCATTATCTCCTCGATTCACCCGCTCTCTGTAACTCATACAAGATAATGGTAGCTCTTATTGCTCCCTACTGTATCTGGTGTGAGTTATATGACCATCAACAATGTGTGCAACTGTCCGCACCTGAATCTGAACATCCCGTAGCTATAATTCACATTGTAGACGAAAATAGAAATCCCTTTTTGACATTAAAAGTCAAATTGAGACTACGCTTCTACTCTCTCCACGCTGCTATCTTTAGGCCGGCATAATAATGATTAAAGATGAGTCAGGAAGCCGAAGTAGATCCCACTGTGGGATTCGCTCCACATCACAGGCTGCTGTGTAGCTCTGCACAATAACAAGTCCTGATGAGAAAAAGGAGAAAGGAGCAGTCTGCCAAAACCCTCTCAGCAGCTGCACTGCTAAACAAGAACCTGTCTTCTCTTTTCCAATTTACTCACACTGGCTCGAATCAAAGTGGACTGACTGCGGATTAAATGAAAACAGATTGTGGACACATATTGTTTTTTGTGCTGTTTCCAGATCGACGGGACTGACAAGTCTCAAGCAGATTTTGCATGATCCACATAGTCTCCTTTATCCCGGGCCTGTAGATTGGCACGGGAGAGGCGAGTCCCTGAGGACGCCCGGCCAAATCTTTGAGGTAGCGCGGCAGGTCTCAGTTGACCCTGTCTGCCTGACAGAAAAGCTGCACCTCACTCTCCGTAACTTTTTCTTGAGGATTTCAGAGAGTTGGGATCCTTCAACCAAAACGAGTGAGATCCCTGAAGGTTTATTAAGGGAGTCACTTCCTGTGGAGAGATTTGTATACAATCCACATGTGGTTCGATCCTCGCCCAATCAACCAATTAACATGTTTATACACTTCCTGTCATTCAGGACGATGCAGTTTATAGTGCTCATAAAGTATGCACAGCAAAATGCTAAATAATGAAAACACAAATACGAACAATGCAAATATAACTGATAAGAGTATTAAAGGAAATCAAACAATATTGATTAAATAATACAACTGTAGCACAAATATCTTAAATTTGGTAAAAGCCAGTGTAAAAAGGTCAGTTTGGAGCCGGGCTGCACGATATGACATAAAATCTTTATCTGAATGAACTGTCACATTTTGTTTCTCTGCATAGATCCCATTAACAATCCTCTGCCTCCACTTTGCTCACATCAGCCTCCAGGCCTGCCCACAAATCTGAACCATTACATCAAGCAGTCACCTAAGGGGGGGGGGACTTAACATCAAGTTGACTCAGCTGGTGTGGACTAGAGCATATGTTGATATTCAGACGGATACTGTCATCTCCTCTGTCACTGTATAAGTCTGTAAATAATCTGTACTGTCATTCTTTCATTTCCCATTGAAGATATTTGTTAATTCGTTGTTTTTCTTATTTTGGGTTTGTCTATTCCGGGCTCGACGTCAGTTCATATTCTTGCATTTGTTGTCTCATCTCTTTAAGCTATGCATCTATAAGTTAATAAAGTTACTAGAAGAGATACAAGCAGCCAGCTTCAGAACCATGGACAGCCCTGTGTAGGCGCCGCACTGTAAAATATAAACTGTTTCTAAGTGTTTCCCGCTGCTGTTATAATTGTGGAGGCTGATTATTCAAGTAATTTTCAATTAAATCAAACAATGCTTTGTTTGTGATGACTGTTTACTTTTAACAACAAGCACTCGGGTTGCCAACAGTGCTCCAGGCACTGTGGATTTTCCGTGTCTTTCTCTCCTCAGACCTGCTGGAGCAACACCATCTATGTGTTCCCCAGCACGTCCTGACTTTCAAAATAAAGTAGTTTACCAGAACAGTTATGCTCTATCTAAGATGACTCTAAAATACCCAACCTCCTTCACTTGGAGCAGCCACTTAATGTCTGAACCTCAGAATAAATAGACGGAAGCAGAGATGCAATCCTGAGGCCACTATCCTCACACTCTGCCCCACTTGCAGCTCTTCAGCAGCTACTGGATCCTAAAGTTAATTAAATGAGATTGTGATATTTTATGAAGCTGTGGTTTTCTACGTTCAAAAACATTTCCTGCAAGGCCCTGGAGCAATTTGGGAAACACAGAGAAATTTAAAAAATCAATACCAAGTGTATCCGGTGAAGGTGTAATGTCTTCTGGTTCTTATCAGGACTCAGACGGCAGGTTTCTGTTTTAATTCTGCCTGAGGTTACACTAGTCAAACTCATAGGTGACAAAAACACACAGTCTGTACTGTTATAGAGCAATGTGACATTTTTCAGATAACGAACAACCACAGAGAATTCTCCTCAATTTCAAAGTGGCCCACGAGCTAATCACGATTTTTGTTTTTCCTTATCCGTGAAGTGTAGTTAATTAATTCAGTAGAAGATGGTTCCAGATGGGCCAATATATTCTCTCAGTCAGTTCACACTGATTTGATGACCCACTTTGTCAGATACTGAAAAACTGCTGCGTCTTCACAGCTTTTCTTTGGAGCTGTAGTGAGTCACAGCTTTTACCATCTCAGACCAGTAATTCAAAGACGCTGCCATTTGTTCACACAACTTTCAAAGGAGGCATAAAAAGTTAAATGTTACCCAGATGGATGGATGGATGGAAGGATGTGATGATCTTGTTTGAGTAACAAACTGAATATCCAGTAAAAGCACGAACCTTGGCGTGGACAGCGTAGGACGCCAGGAGGACGGAGGCCTCGGGCGGACAGTGGATCTCCTCCTCCAGGATCCTCCTCTTTACCTGAGAAGACGCCAAATTGAATTAGCTCTGAGACACAACCAATTTTGTTATGCATGCAACAACCTGAAAAAACAAAACCTTCTTCATTCCCCCTAGCACAAAAAATCCATTCAGGATTAACCATGCAGCTAATGAATGTTCTCTGCCGTTTAGTTGTTTGTTGAATTATAGAAGCTTTTCACTGTTAAATGTTGAAGCAGCATGGAAGACGTTCACAGAAAGGCTGGAGTATAAATCAGGACAGGAAGTTTGAGTGTAACTTTCTGACAAAACTTCTGACAGCCCCGACTCTATTCCCTTCATTCTAATCTGTGAGTCTCACATGCAGCTGAAACACTGTGTTCAGGAGTCAGAAAAACAAGTTATTAATGCGACAGATAAATAAACATGCAGGTACCACAGCTACACAACACTGGCTCAATTCAGAGAGGACTGGAAGGAGGACAAACTGTGCCAAATAAATATTGTGAGAGTAAAGTATCATACCCACATGGGGACCTATTAGAAACCAGGCCAGGAACTATGTACCTCAGCAAACAGTATTTCATATGATCTTTAAGCTGCTCCAGGAATATGGGCTTGCTAGTCAGCAGAGCACAATGACAGGACAGAGAGTCGGAGAAAAGCTCCAGATGAGAATGTAAGGAGAACCGCCCGTTCTTACAATTTCTGTTATTCCTAAGCCCCGAGGATTTCTGACTTTATGTTTGTTTTGTTTTCCAATTTATATCCTTAGGAAAGAATGGCTCATGTTTACAAGTGATGCCTTTACTGTCGTGGATCACTGTATTAATATGTTTTCCTATTAAGGGCGGAAATCCCCTTTAACAAGCTCCTTCCAGATTAAAGCCCCGCTTCTCGCTGGGCGTCGCATCCCGAGCTCCGTCACCTGTCAAACTAATTGAATCCTAAACTTGTGTAACTAACTACATATATAGAGCACAGAGCTGGATTGTAAGGTTGCTCAATTAAAACTGCGCAGGGCTGTAGGTAGAGTGTATGGAGTGTTTTGTAATCTTGCCTTCAAGGTTACACGAGGCAAACACGCTTCTGCTGTAGTAATACAGGTAAGCAATTTAATGCTTCAAGCCTTATCATTTAGACGTGCTGTCTTCTTGTGTTTCGATCTAACAAAGGTGTGAAACCAGAGGTGACAGCCCCTTAATCGGGGGTGAGTGCTAAGTGGCTGAGCTGCAATCAGGTGGTTTACAAATGACACGATGTTGTTGCAAAGATTGCAGGTCCAGAATAGTGTCTGTCATTGTGTGAGGCGTGTGTGTGTGTGTGTGTGGAACAGGGTCAGTGATCGTTTCTGATAAGCACTAATCCTGCTGTCGTGCCTGTGACACTATCTGAATGAAGGCCTGCTCCTGACATCATGGGAATTAATGACAGCCAAGTTATGAGGAGACAGGCGAAGGGAGGCGCTGCACATTTGTTTTCTCTCGCCCCTTCTAGCTGTGAATGGCTTTAACTGTTGAGTAATTTGTCAGCTGTAGACGGTTTCCCTCTGAAATAAATAAATTGCTGCGACTGCCTCTAAACGGATTAATGACCCAGATACTCCAGTTTCGAGTAGACGTGTGACGCTATCCAAAATCCAACACAAATGCTCTGCTGTCTGGAGCCACAGCACAATGGGGTGAGTGTGAAGGGAGTGATATGGGAAGACGAGCATCCCTTGGAGAATATGTCATTAACTGGGCCAATAACTAAGCCCCTTAAAGCCTAATTGGTAATTGATAAATGTGGCTGGTAGTGTTGGACGACGACGGGAGCCCGGTTACAAATCTCATATCTTGTGAGCAGAATGGTGTCGCAGGCTCTGCGGGAATTCCCCCCCGAGAGTATTAACTGGAGAGAAAGGGCAGCGGTAATATGTTGCACATTGATTCCATGCGGCTGCACACAATCAGAAGGGGACAGAAAGTGAGGAAAGTGTAAGTCGGAGAGTGTGGACCCCCTGTTGGGACCGAGTCAGACCAGTAAGGGAGCCACAGATACCAGAGCGAAAATTCAAATCCCCAGTGAGCAAGGGTGAAATGGAAAATGGGAAAATGGCCGAGCTCATGAGGGCTTGTGTTTTTATAAACTTATTTTATAAAGTATTCATTTCTAACTAATTAAGCTCACACTCGCTTCTAAGTGTGTTTTCTTTCAAAGCCTCAAACACAGCAGACCCTACAGGAAGATTACTATCAAAGGAAAAGTAAGTGCCTGCCCACTAGCCAGTCTGTAATCCACAGCTTCCTCTGGGAGGCTCGGTGGATTTGAGGTTTACCTCTACGCCCGTGGCAATTTCAACTCAGAGAGCAACAGAGAAAGAAGTGATGGTGTCAGTCAACTTACAGGTTAAGTTTACAAAAAACCTTCTTGTGAACAGATGAAGTGAAACAGATAGGAAGACGACGATTAATCACTTTTGATTTGATTAAACGACACAAGAAGAATATAAAACTCTTCGATATGTCCAGAATGAGAAAAACAGGAGGGGTGTACTGCGTATAGTTACTTGTAAGAAGAAGAGATGCTGTGTTATATCTTGCACCAGCTCCTCCTCTGCGTTTTCAGGGTAAAACTTTGCCAGGAAGTGGAGGGTAATTGGTTCCTCCTTTGGCACCTCCTGATCCAGAACCTGGTGAACGGTGAACCAAAACAAGCGTTAAGGGAAAACCATTTCCTTCTCACGGCTGCTACACCTACTGAATATCAACCATGTCTACATGGCTCAGGGCTGTTAACAAAACCAGTGTGATATTAGAATCACTTACCCTCTTTTCCATCTTCAGCCATGCAACGGTGTCCTTGATGTCGTACTGGAGCCCAAAGAACCATGTCTCCCTGAGTCCCAGAGCTCGGCACACCATGTCGAACAGGTCTTTTCCTTTCCACTTGGACTGAAACATGCAAACGTTTAAGTCTCGGGACAGTAGCTTAACGAACATACTAAAAAATATCTAGAATTAAAATGTCAATCTGTAGGAGCTAAAGTTTGACAGTAAAATTCACATCATGCACCGACTTCCCCTGATGTTGTTGAATTTTCAAGAGGACAGAAACACTTTATTCTTTTATAAGGTTAAAGATTGAAAAAATATTCATAGGATGCAACGTGTTCTGAATCCAGACATCCCAGCATTTGGTTCAAAGTTACGACCAAAACATGGTCTCTATACGAGGCAGCAATATGAGGCCCACATATTCAATTTAGAAAGCTTTCATCTGCAGCCTCGGAGATAAATCAGGGTACAAGCTACTGTCAAGAGTATTCACGGCTGGCGTGGGAAAAAAGTTTGAAACTAGGAGAAGTACCGGCTCCACAATGCAGCAGCAGGGTTTGCAGCTGGGCCCAGTACGAAAAAAATGAATATTTGGTCTATATGAGCTACACCTTTTTTTTTATGAATGCTATTTACAAAAACCCATAATTGATCAAATTATCACCCCGGGACAGAAAATAGAAACCCCTAACTAGCACCACGCTGCTCTTTGTAATTACAAACTGCCGACTTCAGCGGGGTTCCTCCCTTTTTAAGTACAGAGATGGTGCCTGCAAGTCATTTTGATGGCTTTCCGGTCTGGTATATAATCA
Source organism: Pseudopleuronectes americanus (assembly GCA_038501795.1). Lineage (NCBI taxonomy): Eukaryota > Metazoa > Chordata > Actinopteri > Pleuronectiformes > Pleuronectidae > Pseudopleuronectes > Pseudopleuronectes americanus. The sequence goes on along the minus strand of CM076718.1, from coordinate 2,673,434 downwards.
ACCAAGTCATAGACTCATCCAGAGACACAGATATAGGCAGAATATACTGTATAAAGTACCAACATGACAGGATGCTTATGTTAACTCTGTAGGGAGAGTGATGTAAACTTTCCTTTGCAGCATTTCACCAAAGTCTTACACTGCATTGAGCTTCACTGCTGAATAATTTTCCTGATTCCATTGCTGCATACGACCAAGATAACTTATAAGAGATATGCAGAAGCTCCAGAGGACAGTTCAAAGTCACTTGCTGCCACCTAGTGTTGAAAAGAGAAACTCATACATCTTCATATGACACAAACTTTGTACTAAGGTTGGGAATTAAACCAATATCAATAATTAGAGCGATATATGTTTCATCAATATCAATATCAATAAGGTCTGATATGTACTTTTTAGATGGTGAATATGTGTATATCACAGAGACTGTGTCACTTATTCACTGTTTGTTAGTGTAGTTTAAAACCACAACCTTAACTCAGGATCAAAAAACCTGAACAAAACAATAATGTGACATTATAGTTATGATTAATGACTTAGATTGATGTGAATAAGTTGTATTTTTAAATACTTTTCTACCAAATCGTCCAACACTAATTTGTGTCTACTTCGATAAGATTGTAGTAAATTAAAGATTCACACTGCACCTTATTTAACTATCTCAGGGCTGCTGAATGACTTGGATATAACTGTGTATTTGTAGTTTTGTGTGTAGAATGTATTTTCTAGGATTAATGCGCAACATTTACAGTTGCAATAGAACAACAGGTACTTGTACTTGGTGCTGTGTTTACGTGCATTTACTTTATTTACAGTATGTCAGCTTGGATTAATATCTATCTATCTCATTTACAGTTGCTAATAGAATAACAGGTACTTGTAATTGGTGCTGTATTTACATGCATGTACTTTCTATACAGTGTATCTGTTTTGATTAATTTCTATCTATCTCATTTACTGTTGCAATAGAAGAAAACGTTTGTGTTTGTATACTTATTGTTGTGTTTGCATGCAATATATATATATACTTTATTTAAAGTATAAAAGCTTGGCTTAATATCTACTTATCTATCTACATCACTTACAGTTTTAATAGAACAACAGGTGTTTACTTGGTGTTATGTTTACATACACAATATACTTTCTTTACAGTATACCTGCTTGGATTAATATCTATCTATCTATCTATCTGCATCGTGTAAAGTTGTAATAGAACAACAGGTGTGTACTTGTTGTTGTGTCTAGACTATAACTCTGGTACTTGGATGAATAGTAGTAGAATAAACCTCTGTTACAGGACAGATCCTCACCTCGCAGCTGAACTCCATGTCGGACTCCATCGTGCAGATCCTCACGTTGAAGTTCTTGCTTTGTTTCCTCACCAGCGAGTTGAATCCCAGCTTGGCAGCCAAGGCACTCGCCATGACGTCGACCCGTGCAGGTATCTCCCAGGGATTCGAACTCCTGCAGGCTGCACTTTACAGAGAAGTCATCTGATGGAGGTCACAGTAGTAGATGAACACCTCATATCCTGATGCTGGTAATCTTCTATTACAAGTTTACCTGTTGCACATATTAATAGTTTGTAAATGTCTTATTCGCCTCACGTACTTTGTAAAGTAGTTTTTTTGTTAAGTTCACTCAGGAAACTGTTTACATAAGAGCTGATGATTCCCCAGACTTGCTAATGCTAACTCAAAGCTAAATAAAAACAAGTTAGCTAACTTTCTCTCCTGTCCACTGTTGGTTTTTGTCTTTCGCTCCAGTCGTTCTCTTCTATACTGTGAAGAACTTCAGCTTCTCCAGGAAGTTATACATCCAGCAGGTTCCCTGTGGGGAGGGGGGGGGTGAAGACACTTTGGCTGTAGCATCTCATCGCCACAGGTTTGGAGTGAAGCTAACTGCTAACACTCATCTGCTAGCTAGGGTAGCCCACAGGCAGTGCTGCGTTCAAGGGCCGTGCGGGAGTGGTTAATAATAGTGTAGCAACTAGTGAGATTATCTTTCAAGTTCAAAAGCTCATAATAAAACAGTGGATATGGTTTTTGATACCCAGGGTTATGTGGCCTCAATAACAAGATTTACATTGATACAAAGATAAAGAAAAAACACACAAATATTCAGAAATTAATTTACTTAAAGGTGCAGGATTATGTTTATGCTGTTGGTTAATCTATTGGTCACTTGAATGAATATATTCAGTGACTATTTTGACAATTGTCTGAGGCATTGTTTAAGGAAAAGTTGTTTACTGTTTAACTCTGCAAAAGTTGCTGCCTCTCTTTATAATATTGATAATAACAACTTAGCTTTATTTCAGACTCGTGGGCCAATATGAGTGTAAAAATGAAATTAAAGAAATAATATACAAGATTATCGAATACAACAACTATCTCAATTAACAAGTTCACACAGACTTTTGTTCAACTGTTTACAAAAACAATGTTTTTATTATGATCATGTTTATTAAGTCAGGTAATTGAAACATAAAATCATGCATCTTCTCATTGTCCATCTGCAAGCACAACAACAGTACTAATTGGTTGCATGATTAATTATTATATTAGGTATTCAGCACATTAATTCTTCAAAATATTCTGTACAGAAAGTGATAAGATTTATTTTGAAAAAAGTGTGATTCCCAAATTCCATGTATTCTGTTTTTGAATTAAGATATAAAACAGAATCTATACAGTTTTAGTTTTGTATTGGGTTTTATTGATATTATACTGTTCACCCTGTGTTAACTAGCATAATGACAAATAAAACTTGAAACTCTCGAAACTTGAAAATCCAACTTCCCGCGGTACTTGAAAGCATCAGCACCTCCCCCTTTCTCCCTCTGCCCATATCAACCAATCACGGACCACCTCTCGCCGCACACCCCGCCTCTGGCCCTGCCCCCTGCGCCATAAGGGGGCGGGGCCGGCACAATGAGGTAATCGGGGGGGTAAACAGAAAAGATGGCGACGTCTGTAGCCGGAGACGCGCAGCAGAGCCTGAATGGGATCATCCCCGAGCCCCGCGACAAGAAGCTCACCGACCTGCCGAGCGAGCTGCTGGAGCACATCCTCTGCTTCCCCGCCCTGCAGCACCGGGACATCTGCAGCGTGTCCTGCTGCTGCAAGCGGCTGCACGACGTCTGCCACGGGAGGGGGAAGGTCTGGGGACACCAGTACAAACTCAGGTGCTCGTGGTCGTGTCGTGCTCGTTTGCCCCTCTCCCAATGTGTGTGTATTGTGTCTAGTCCACTTTCATCCGGGAGTCGGGACATGTCTTGTTTGTTGTGTGTGTGTGGGTTGGGGGGGAGCTGCGTGTGTTTCCCCTGCGAGCTCCCAGGCAGCTGTCAGCCATTGACGTGCAGCTCATGCACCAAATCCAGCCAGGACCAGTGTCGAGCTGCAGGCTGGTAGTGGGCGAAGCTTCAGCAAATCCCAGTTTGAACCCAGTTTCACACCAGAAACTGGCAGAGAAGGAAACTGCGTGACCTTGGATGCAGGAGATTACAGCTCCGGCCAAAAAGCTGAGCCCTCCTCCTGCCTCACTTGGCTCCACGCTGCTGTCCTCAAGGGGAATGTGCAATATTAAGGATTCAATACTTTATTGCAACACAAATCAGTTGTTTAGACAATTCCTCAGTTTGCCCACGAGGAGACAATACTACACATATCCCCTCCAACCCCATAAAAACCATAACATACATCTGTGGATGGGAAATACAGAATAAATACAGGATGCACTCAAATACAGTAAAACTAGTGCAAAGAGAATTAGTGCTTTAAAAATACACTAAAGTACAAAATACACTAAAAAGTGCTGATGCAGGATTGATGATCTATTTGGTGATTTGATGATCTCATGTGTAACATCCAATGTGACTTACTCCTCTTGTCCTTTCTACTTACTTCCACTTTTCTGTAGTAGTTTCACGTTCACATATTTCATTCCCAAATATATTGTTGTTTACTATCAGGCACTGGATCTGAATTACTGGGTATAAACTTTATATTTCTATTTTTATTTGCATAGAATACACTTATTTAAAGACTGTATTCTATTATATAACATAATACCTAATCCCAAGTCTACATCCTCTGACAGACAAGTCTAGTTCTGCTTGAGACAACAGGTGCTGAATGGATTTTGTTCATGTCCCCAGAGTTAATGACACACCAGTTTCGTCAACAGGTGGCCGCGGCTGCAGAGGTTCTACCGTCAGAACGAGAGCTGCGACTGGCTCCGGGAGTACAAGACACGCCATCGAGTGGGAATACAGATCCGACGGACGGTGGAATCCATCTCCAAGAGGTTCTTTACAGAAGTTGTAAGTAGTTTATGATCTAGACTGGCTCTGAGTGGAGTGTTTACCTCCGCCAAGGCCCCGAATGACACCACATTTATATTCACTGGATCCAGATCTTTATTTGGATCTGCACCAACTTGCACACTCATGATTATCAGTTTCCTAAACATGTCTGATTTAAAAATACTGCAAAACACCCAATCTATCTGGAAAATAAATATGGATCAACATCATAATTGAATTCTGTGGGTCATACATCAGCCCCTCCACTAAATTGCAAGGAAGTCAATTAGCAAGAATAGTACTCAGTAGAACACATACTTCTCCGTTAAATCCAAACAAGCTGCTCCAAATTACACACTCAGAGATATCGCATGTCAGATTGTTTCCACTGAGATCGATAAATGATTCCCTGGGAAATTGATGAAAATGTCACAATATCTCTCTCAGTGAAAATAAAGATCTCAGCCAAAATGTAATGGCTCCTTTCTTGGCCCCGGTCCCATCCTTTAACCAAGTCTCCTGAAAATCCATTCAGAGGTTTTCACATAATCCTGATGAGCAAACAAACGTACAGGGGCTGAATCCTAGCCTCCATGGTGGAGGTAATCAGCGATACATCATCAGACTATGTTTCAGATTCACCATTTGATTGAAACATACATGATTGTTACGTGATTCTGTGGATATGCTGGCATGTTGTTGATGTGGCCACATGTTCCATTTTCCAAACTAACCCAGAGATCTGTAACTCAGCCTTGCGTTGGCCAGGTGCTCGGAGACAGCTTTGCGGAGATTGAGTCGCTCGGGATGCCAGAGCACTTTTGTGAAGACGAGCTCCTCTTCATACTCAACTCTGACAAGAGGTGAGATCCACACTAAGCCGAACACACCACACAACACACAACACACAACACACACAGACACTGCATTTCAACATCATTAATGGACTTGGGTGTTGATCTCCTGTTAATCCTCCCTGAGACCTTCCTCCGTGATGATTGTGTTGCACCCTCTTGTCACTCAGACCTTGATTGTGTGTTTCTGCTGTTCTCTGCCCTTCATCAGGAAAAGCTTGACTTTGAAGTACTATGCAAAGAAAATCCTTTACTTCCTGAGACAGCAGAACATCCTGAGGAGTCTGAAGACGTTTCTGGAGCGGCCTGTGGAGCAGCAGTTGGCTGTAGAAGGTGAGGAATCATAAGCTGCTGATATCTTCTTTAAATGATCCAGAGGGGCTGTCTGTGAGAACACAAACCTCCATGTCAGTTGCTCCTGACATTTTCTAGAGTTTTTCCTGGAAGCCCCCTCCGTAAGAAATCTGGAGAATCTCTGAATGAAACCATGTGAGAATCCTGCAGGATATTGTTGACGTTTCTTAACACGAGAAACCTGCTGCGTTCTTCATATTCTCATTTGATTTGTATCTTGTCTCTGTGCATTAAGCAGCTTTACCTCATGCCCCCCTCTCTGCTCCTCTCCTGCCCCTCTAGGTGCTGTACTGGTGGACCAGTATTGTAACCCGCTGGCCGAGGTCACGCTGGAGAGCATATCAGCCCAGGTGGACGAGATCGCAGAGAAGGTGAAGAAGATGCTGAGAATCAAGAACCCGTCTCACCCCAGCCTGCGAATCTCTCAAGGTGGGCACTTCATAGTAGGATTGAAAAAGTTGTTGCGTCGATACAAGTCGTGTAAAACTCGAGCTTCCACTTTCGCTGTGTGAATGTGATCTGCACAAGATCCATATTTCCCTCTGAGTCAGTCTAATGAAGTTCAATCTCTCGTGTGTGATGTAGGAGACTGTTTGGTCGTAGAAGATTCTGACCTCCAGCGGCAGGTGGTGTCTGCGTTAAACTCCGTCTTGTACGAGCAGCTTCAATACAAAGGCAACGAGTTCGACTACTACAACCCCCTCAACTCCTACATCCACCAGGTACCTGGATGTCTGCTTAAAGTCACAAGCTCTTGTTCTTCTTGAAATATTTCACTCAACTGATTAAACCTTCTTGTGTTAAACTCAGGTGCTAGTACGCCACACAGGAATCCCCATAAGCCTCTCTGTCCTCTACATGACTCTGTCCCGGAAGTTGGGTGTTCAGGTGGAACCGGTCAACTTTCCAAATCACTTCCTGCTGCGCTGGTGCCAAAAACCAAAAGGGTACGGTTTGACCTTAACATCTCTAAAAAAGTCTATAAGTTATCTTTAAAATTACAGTTGGACCTGTTGGTGATGAGCATCTGGTAAAAACATTTATTACACATGTGTTCCTGCAGGAGCGAGGACATCTACGACTTTGTCTACATCGATGCCTTCGGTAAAGGCAAGCAGCTGACGGCCAAGGAGTGCGAGTACCTCATCGGCCACCAGGTGACGGCAGACTACTACAGTGCCATCAGCACCACGGAGGTGCTGCTCAGGATGGTGGGAAACCTGCTGAACATCGGCAAGAGAGGGTAAGAGAAACCGAAAAAGCTGACTCCTGAAGCTCCTCTGCTGGAGACATGAGGGGGGGCTGAGGGAGGTATAGTCTGTATGTAGGAATAACATGGAAACATTTAGAAAAACACAAGAACAACTTATTCCTTCTCTAGAACTATTTGATCTTCATTTTGGCATCTGACAAGACTAGATCGCTTCCAAACTGAATATTTAATTAGTGTGCATTTAATTGGCTGCTTATAATAAATCAATGCATTCTTCTGGATCAATAACATCGTCTGCCCTGCTTGGTTTATTTCAGCGAGGGCAACGAGAAGTCCTACCAGCTGCTGAGAGACTCCCTGGACCTCTACCTCACCATCAACCCAGACAACGTGCAGTACCTGCTGCTGCAGGCGCGTCTCTACTTCCATCTGGGCATCTGGCCAGAAAAGGTCACTACACACAACCTGGAATCTGATTTTATCCTTTGACAGTGTTGTTAACATCAGTTATTGTGCTCTGCACAGCAGGTCACCGCTCTCAGCTGATAACAGTCCATTAATGTTTGTCCTTCATCCCAGGTGTTGGACATCCTGCAGCACATCCAGGCGTTGGATCCCTCCCAGCACGGGGCAGTGGGTTACCTGGTGCAACACACGCTGGAGCACATCCAGCACAAGAAACACCCTGTGAGCCCGGAGGTGAAGAGACGCAGCGCTCCGGAGCACCTGGAGGTCCAGTACTCCGTCGGCCTGATCATGAAACACAAGAGGTGGGCTCAGATGCTCCTTCTCCTCTCTCTGGTCTTTATATATACATGACATCATTCAAGCATCTTTCCCACCTCCTCCACCAGGTCGGGTTACAACTGTGTGATTTACGGCTGGGACCCCAAGTGCACCATGAGTCAGGAGTGGATCACAACCATGAGGGTCCACCAGCTGTCCAACGGAGCCAACCAGCCCTTCTACAACGTCCTGGTGCAGGACGGGACATGCCGCTACGCAGCGCAGGGTAGGAGTTATATACATCCAGTGATCAGTGCAGAAAAACATCTTCAATTTATTTTATCTTCAACTGTAAAAAATATTTCAAGCTGATGTGTTTTCCCCAAGAAAAGCCAGTTAAATTGGAAAACGTCAATTCTCATAAATCCATAGACAGAATGTTACACAGTTATATCAAGACAATCTCTTCCAGCTGCATGTGGGACACATAAATCTTCCACGTTCACTCGTGAAGCTGTAAAACTGCTGTGGTGGACTTAATAGAAATGTCAACTGAAGGCATAAAGTGACAGGATTTATTAGAGCCGGACTAATTTATGGCTTTTCAGATTAATATCGACCAATATGAGTCTTACACAGGCACTAGTATCAGTTTTTGTGATTGTAGATATAAGAAATGTTATTTTACCAGATAAAAAATGCCCAAAAGATGCACATTAATGTTTATTTTCTGAATTTGAGTTCTTTATATTTGGTTCTATTTAAGTTTATGCAAACATTTAGTTAAATATGGTTTATAAAGTATAAAAATATTACATTTTAGGAATCATTGCCTATTCTTTAAATATATATATATATATATACATCAGCCAAAATATTGGTACTGACATCAACCCACAAAAATCTATAGGGTTTGGACTTATTAGATTTTGCATCTTTTGGAACGTACAACTAACTTTAATACTTGATAATATCGTATCAATGATTATAATGAGGGAAGTTCATGCTGTGTATGTTGACACAGACCAGGATTTCCTATTACTCCATTAATAGGATTAAATATTAATACAAAGCTGCAGCTTGGTTTGAGGGAAGCTCCTCCGTCGTGCTGAATGTGCGACTTGTAGGTTTTCCCCACTGAGCAGAGCGGCTCTGGAACAGGCTGACTCAGGCTGGATGTTCCCCAGTGCTCACCTGCTCACTCTGCTGCTCACATCTGCTGCTCACTCTGCTGCTCACTCTGCTGATTCTGCTCTTACGCAGCCTCCCTTGTTTGTTCGGGTTATCTTTGCTCTCGCCACCACTTCAACATCCACCTGCAGGCTCTGTTCTCCACGGACCCTCGGGGGGGATTAGTATTGATCGATTCCCTGCTGCTAAGTCTTCCTCCTCACAGGAAGTGGAAAATACTTCAGGATTTGATGCCAAAATGAATTTTTGATAAGCTTAAAATATTGATGTGCCAAGCTTATGCATATTAGTCATAGTTTTTTTTATTCATCAACAGTCTAGGTTAACTTAGGTCAGTAAATATATGATCTCTTATCAGTTTGTCACGCTTCTGTGCTCTTTAGAAAACCTGGAGCCCCACTCAGCCCCCCTGGAGATCGGCCACCCGGAGGTGGGCCGCTATTTCTCCGAGTGCGCCGACGACCACTACGTTGCCAACGAGGAGCTGCAGACACGATACCCGGAGGACATGAGGGAAACCCTGGGCTCAGTGCAGGAGCTCTACCACAGACCGACGCCTGGCTCCGGGGACCAGGAGCCGGCCGCCGCCATAGACCAAAACAACCACCAAGCCATGTCCATGTAGCAGAGCAGCTGGGACCAACATGGTGCTGACCCAGGCCGAGCCACCACTGGTCCCCCGGGCTCAATGTACTGTCCATTTAGTTGTTGCTCAATTGCACAGACTCAAGGAGAAGAGCATATGTAATAGATATGGAAACAATTCATAAATGTGGTTTTGTATCGCAGACGAGACAGATCTCAACATCTGCGAATCTGGGAAAAATATCCAAAAAGTGTGGAAAAGTTGTTGTTAAATAATGTTAATATTTCTGCTTCAAATACTCTCCGGAAACTACAGTATACTTGTTATGAAAACAAAGGCGTTGTTGACGAGTTCCATTTGTCTCTAAAGTCGCCGGCTTGAAGGATTAAAGAAAATGGGTTTGACGTTAACACCTGTTAAGTGGACGTGTACATTCAGGATGGGTGTCCAGGTGCTGTGAATCTACCTTTACCTAAAAACCACGGAATGCGCCTTTTACCCAGAGAGCTCCTCCAGACCCCCCCCCCTTTCTCCCTGCATCCAGCACCAGTCAAACAAGCACCCCCCCCACCCCCCAGCACAGAGCCTAATCCCCCCAGTGACAGTGCCACAGAAAATAATATCAAGAAAAAAGACTTTGTAAATTGACTTTTACTTTTTATTCCCTGTATTTTACTCAAGTTTGACGCACTTACAGAAAAGTTTAACTTTCTCATTTCTAGAGTGAAGTTGTTATTTTTGTTTTTTTTCCCGTGTATATTTACCAGTAATAGGCTTCGTGTCGAGTCTCATCTCTGTGGTGTGAGCTTGCGAAACAAAAGAGGAACCAAATAAAGACTCTGACTGACTTAGAATAAGAGCCATGAGGAAATGAAAATAAAAAGCATTTCAACTTTTACTTTCTACTCTCTGGTTTGTTTTCACCGAGCTGGAATCAATATGGTTCTTTACCTCAATGCACAATAAAGCAGGGGGAGGAGGAGGAGGAGGAGGAGGAGGAGGAGGAGGAGGAGGAAGCTACGCGGGACTTCCATCCACAGGCTGTGCGGGTTTAGGACCTGGAGGACGCCAGATGTGTCCAGGAGCTGCGCACTTCAGTTGCACTGTCCCGCCGACAGCAGCGTGATAAAGTCATAAATCCGAGGGCAGCAGAGGAGAGCGGAGCCAGTCGAGCCGGGTTGTCGAGCGTCCTGACGCGCCGGCGGAGCAGCGACGATGGGAGCTTCACACGCGCGCACTGAGCCCAACGAGTTCCAGGAGCTGATGGACAAGACTGGATGTAAGTAGGTGAAGACCCCCCCCCCTCCCACGAGTAAAACCCACCATATATTGGTTTTACTCTGTTAAGTGTGTGTTTGTTTGTGTGTGTGTGTCTCTCTGTGTGTGTGTGTGAGGTGTTTCTGTTCAGTCGAGCCGCGTCCGTGCGTAAAAGTCTTGGCCACAGATGAAATCAAGGAAATGAACACGTTTAACCAGACAAGTGGAAACCTGATCACAGCAGCATCATGTGATCCAAGTTCTCTTCACGAGTTCAACATTCAGATCATGACTCCACTCCACCATCAGTAAACAAACGAAGTTATTTCTTAAAATAAAAACGCACGAGCAAAATCTGACGTTTTGCTTTGATTTTGCTTTTGCACCTGCAGTTTCAATGATAGTTAACAGACAGTAAAACATAATCTGGATTGTGTTTATGTGTTTATTATGTTTCATCTGACTTCGTGGATTAGGATGAATTGATTGGAAACGTTGAATGAGCCAAAGAGCAACAGTTAGAAACAATTGAAAAGGAGAAGGATGTGGATCTCTCTGCAGGATGTCGATGCAGCTGCATGAGAACTCTCAGAGATGAAGTTTGGATCTCAGTCCGAGCTCAACTTTATTGAAAACTGAACATTTGATACTTTGAACTTTTTCTTTATTGCCTCTTGTTTCCTCAGGGTGGAGCTTTGACCCTGTTCGTTATCTCTGGACTCAGTGGAGGAGATAAATATCTTTATGGATTTATGTGTTCTCTCCACTTTGATGATAACTAGAACCGTGCCCCTGTCTCGATCTTATTCACTTGGCCTGTGTCTCGATCACCTGGAGCTTCTTCAGAATTACTCCTTGTCTTTAGTGAGTCGTCCTCAAACTGTGAAACAACACACTGTCCCTTGTCATCCCTTGTTGTGCAGAGCTTTTTATTAAGAGTCTAAAGTGCAGAGTGAAGTTAGAAAACTTTGTGTTCATCCTCCCTGGTTTATCAGCAGTGAGGATTTGTTTGTCAATGTTTTTTCATAAAACAAAAGGCGAATCTGCCTTATTACTCTTCATGTGTGTGGTTTATAAACGAGTTTAAATGATTTCTTACCCTATAACGACACAATCTTCACACCCAAATCGCACCAAACTCGACACTGCACTTTTTCATGCAAATTAACAACACACATGCACGCGTGAGGCCGGCTTGATGCACATACAGATGGGTGTTTGTAGAATTAGCTGGTAAATAATAATAATTATTATAAAATCCATTTGTGTAATACTTTTCAAAGCAGGAGATGAATCTTAAGCTGCTTAAACTTCAAATCAAACAATAGGAGCTTAAGAACAGATCATGAGGAGACGCTTCTCTGGGACTAACAGGCTCACACTTGTCGCAGCGACCACAGATTCTTCATTGTGTTTGTGTTCGCTGCAATAGTTGTGCACTTTATTCAGATCGACTTGTATTTTTTGATCTGTGCACGTGTAATAGTGACACCACCCACTCCCGGCCAGCAGACTTGTTTCTGCATGAGGCTGCAATCTGCCTAAGTGCACGTTCTCCACCCGGCACTCAGCAGCTACACTTGCTACTGCAAACATCTATTTAATAGCTTCTGTCAAAATAAAGTGTTGACAGAAACAATTGATAATGGCCGACCTGTCGAGGTGGAGTTTGGTGTTTGGGTGTTTCAGTGTGTGGCCACGAGTGAGTTAATGATTCAGGGAACTCTTTTTGAAAAGGTATAAAAAACAATCTCAGTGCTGCACAGTGTGTTTGCTTTGTCATTAGAGCGATAGAGCAGCTGCACCTGAACGCAGCGGCCCCCGGGATCGAACCCAGTCTGTGCCGCTCGCTGCTCGTCATCCCTCCTGTGTCTATTCACTCAGGAAAAAAGAATAAATAATTTGTTTATTGCTGTTCGATTGCATGAGTGACTCATTGTCGTTGTTTGTGTTTCTTCTCAGTTTCAGCGGATCAGATCAAAAACCTCCGTAAACGCTTCCTGCATCTGAGTGGAAACGAAGAGACGATAAGGTAACGTGGAAAGATCCCAACGTGAATATCTTCCCCCGCTCAGCTGCTCGTGGTCCTGATGGAAACTATTCGGCCTCAGCCACAGAGGATGATTTACCACCTGCGTGGCTGTGGTGTTGAATTGTGGGTATTTCTGGTATCTGGCAGAGACGCACACAAGCAGCACATGGTGACAACAAGCAGGCACACTGGACAAAAATACAGTATGTGGATGCACCAGCCACAGGGAGCTGACATGCACTGTACACACACACACACACACACACACACACACACACACTGGTATGGTGATGAATATCTCCCCTTCCCTTTAAAAAGAACCAGAGCACGTGTTGCGTACAGCAGGTATTTTCTCCTGACAGTTTACCTTCAGACTGAGATCCTGTTACTTCCCATGAATAACGTTGTGTATTATTTAAATGTGTGCGACCGGGCCGACTCTGATCTGCAGCGTCTGTTTTACGATGATGGATTTCTTGTCTTGTCGCACTGCAGTAGAGAAAACCTGGACAGCATTCCGGCCCTCGCCAACAATCCACTCAAAAAGGATATCATCAATGCAATCTTCGATAAAAGGTGGGTAAGGTCAAATTAGCGCATAGAGCTTATAACTCTTGTCCTAAGTTAATATAATTATCACAACTACTAATAAGATTGAACCTTAATACAAAAATCCAACACTTTTAAGTACTCGACCCCCTGTTATGCAGCTTTAAACAAATGTTTGGATCATATTTAGATTTTTGAAGTATAAAGAAGTAAAGATGGATAAAATAAAGTAAATCAATATTGAAAAATATCTTGAAATATCATTAGAGCACAAACCTCCTTCACATTTAAATTCCCCAGCTCCTGATATTTATTTTCCTAAATATGCCAGAAATATCTTTTCCATAAAGACCCATGGAATATTCTCTGAGAAATCAACGAAAGCTAAATAATTTCCTGGATCTCCAACAAAATTATTTGATTCTTTCTTGCGTTATTGGTTGAGTTGAATATCTTTTACACAATCCTGCTAACAAACAAACAAATGTGGACGAAAACACAAGTTAATAAACTGTATTTGTGAATTACCTCTCTTAACAAACCGACCAAATTCTTCTCAAAAGGAAGAAAACAACAATAATATAAACAATAAAAGTCTGATATAAAAGACTTGATTAAAGGTTAGTTTCTCAGAAACAATGATCTAGTAAATTTTAATAACTGATACCAGCCTTTATAGTGTCATCAGTTTGATGGAGGAAATTCTTCCTGGTTCTTAAAGGCATAAATACAACTTCTAAAAGTTAATGATTCCTGGACTGAGAAGTTAATATATAACAGTTTGACATTATTAGAAATATTCTTGTTGGTTCTTCTGAGGAGCCTGAGATGAGAATATTGACATGTATGGTGAATAAGAAAGTTATAATCTTATAAGCACTGGAGGAAACCACGAGCTGTTCTTTGGTTTCTGTTTTACCGCTTCTTCTAATCTTTGTGATAAGGGACAAAGGAGTGGTTCTGTTCCTTCATGATGAATATCTACAGTGACTCAGCTTTACTGTTAGAGAATTGGATCAGATTCAAACGGAGGGTTTGATGTTTACGATGGTTTAATCAAGCTCTTGAATGTTTACTGCTTTATTTCCATTTGTTAAGTTGAATAAAGTCAAACATTTCTCAGTAGAAAATACCTTTAATGCACCGAGAAGGCTGATAGTGTTGGTTTCAGTCTCCATCCTGAGGAACTGTTGAGCAATTAGTGAAAACAAAATGAATAATTCATCCATTAACTGAAGGAAACAACACAAGGGTTTTATTGCTGTGCACAGACAATTGTTTGATATTTTAAATCCAGCAGTTCCCTCATGTTTTGGAAAGATGAGGCGAACAAGATGAACCACAACATGGACTGTCCCATTAAAAGCACAAGTCATTTAAACATCAGTAACATAAATATATAAATGGGACTGAGTGCAACCACAGAATCCAATATAGAAACAACCCCACACATGATTGTCTAGAACTCACGGTAGAAATACAAAATAAAAATTGTGTGTCATAAGTCAGAGTCAGAAACAGTGAAAATAAAGATCAGTGCATTATTCCCTGAAAAATCACCAAAATGTTTCAAAGGCCCTATGTTATATGTTAAATGTTAACAAAAGCAGGAAAAAAACATAGTCGATTTTATGTAATGACAGACGAAACATAACCTCTGTAGCGGAGGTGCTAATAATCAATTCACATTTTAAGATTTTTCATCAGACAAAAATATTAAAAACCAGAAGATGCAGAATAACAGAAGCTGGTCTGTAAGGAAGGTATCAAATTGGTGTTCACCTTCAAAATAACATAATGGTTGAACTGGTAAACTGTGATTTCTCCCCGATGTGACCAGGAACCAGCATGAGAGCGAGGTGGGCTCCTTCCAGGAGATCGGCTTCGAGCAGTTCCTCATGGTCATGTCTCACTTCCGCCCTCCGACCCTGAAGACCACAGTGGAGGAGAAGGAAGCTTTGAGAAAGGAGAAACTCCGCTGTAAGTGCCTTCCCCTCTATTTTTAATAAACATCTACAAGTGCAGCTGTCTGGGACCCTTCACGTGTGGCTCGGTTTCCAAATGCCGAGAAGAAAAGTGCAGCGCCGATCGTAGAAAACAAACCAGCGATGTGGATCTCTTATTTCAGCTACATGTGTGGGTACCGGATTCCACGCTGCACGGCGGGTATCACACTGGAGAGGCGTGCTGGTATTCACGGCTCGACCGGGCGCCTGGCCAGAGCGAGTAGAGCGGGAACAACTTGATTCTGTTCCAACATATCTTTTATAACCTCAGTCATTGTAGTTTAATCTGTTTCTTCATCATGCTCTCCCCTGATGTGGTCACACTGCTGGTACCGTTTCCTTTTGGCATAAAACACAAAGGTTTTGATTCAGGAGAATCCACAACCGTGACTGTCACAGCCACTAAAGCTGATTTCAGACTTTCACTGAGCTCTGGAGAACCTCTGGACCTTCTCCGGAGAGATGTGAGAACACTGATGTCAGAGCCCCGAGTTAAAAACACCACAGAATGTCTGAAGGAGAGGAAGACTTGTGTGTCTCAGTCGTCTCTTGTTGTGTCACATCTTTATTTCACTTCATATTTTTAATAGATCTTTATGTATTTTTGTGAAACCATCAGTTCTCTGCTCTCATGGTGATGAGCTCATTTGACATTAAGATGATGGAGGAACACAGCAAAGGGAAAATGTCATTAGAAGTTGCCTGAGGAAACTATTGCTATTGTTTTCGTTGTCGCATCACAAGACTTCAGGACGTGAAGTTTTGCCACAGGCCTGAATCTGTAAATGTCACTGTGAGTTAGAGCAGAACAGTTTTAAAGGTGCTTCATGCATGTGAGTGTTTACAGCAACATGCTCTCCTCTTATCTCTGCATCTTCAGGAACTTTCTTCAAGGTTTCCTCTGGTCACAGGATCTTAGAGTGAGATCCGGGGATTTAATGTTTTCCATTCAGACCATGAACTAAATATGTTTTTCCCGTCTGTTTTCCCAGTTCTGTTCAACATGCACGACACAGACAACGACGGCACCATCACCCTGGATGAGTACAGGAAGGTGAGACCACTCTGAAACACTTTGACTGAGGTCAGTGAGTCGTGTGCAGAAGAACTGGGAGGATAAGGCTGCAAATAATAGAATAACAATCTAAACCTTAAATTCATCATATGATTAATGACATCATGAAGCAGTGAGAACATGTTCCAGGTATCTCTGCATCCTGGACTACTGACTCGACCTTTGGTTTATTGATTAACAACATTTAGGATCATACGGTCGCAATGATGTCATGATGTCATCACTATTGAAGTTGTGTCATAAACTTTTATGATCAATAAGATTAGATACTACAGCTTATTTAGTTTTGGAATGAAAGCTTGTGAGGAAACAAGAGTCGGGAACGTTTGTTGAATTCAATTTGATCCACATCACATTTTCCTGGCCTACTTTTTCAAATGCCTCCTTCAACATGCAGGTCAATGCTTAAGAAACAAACACAAATACACACAACACAAGCAAAGACACAAACGTGCTGCAAGGAAAGTGTTTAATCTGCAGCACAATTTTCCATGTGGTTGTGTTGTTTAAAGGACTTGCACACTGATGCGTTTGCAGTTTTTCAGCCGATAACATCATATTTACGGTTGAGCTGTTCTGGACCGAACTACATGTTTTTTCCTAATCATAAGCTTCAGGTTGTCGTGCAGCAGCAGATCAACACATGTGTAACCCTAACCGTGAGTCCACGCCCTGTGAACAGGTGTAATTATAGAGACCAGAGGAAAATATCTGTGTGGGTGGATCCTCAAGGTGCAGTGCTGCTGCTGCTGCTGCTGCTGCTGCTGCTGCTGCTGCTGTTGTTGTTGTTGATCTTCTGGTTATTCTAGTAGTGAGTTGGAAAAACAATTTGAAGTTGACAAAGCTCAAATGAAAAAGCTCTCGCCTCACTTTTTGTGTAGCAACGGAATAACACAAGAACAGTATATCAGGGATAAAGTTAGTTAGGGAAGAATTTTGTCGATGCTTAAATTAAACAGAGAGAGAAACTCATAAACAACATATTGACACAATAACAAATATAAATATAAATGATGAAAATAAAACATAAAAAGCAGCAATTTAACTAAATCCAAATAGTTTAGTTTCTGGTTAAAGTGTAAAATATCAAACCTCAATTACCTTTCTTTGTCATAAGAGTTTGATATTTTATTACCCACTAATAACCAGACTGGAGTTGTCTGGTGTGGCTCTGATACTGATGCTGTTCCAACCTCAGTGAGGATTTAAAGACTTTTGACCTTTTTGTTCTCAGGTCGTCGAGGAACTTCTGTCGAAGAGCGGCGCCATCGAGCCGGAGACCGCCAAGGGAATAGCAGACGCCGCCATGTTGGAGGTGGCGAGCACAAACGTGCCGGACATGGTACGTGAACTAAACCACAAGTGAACCGTTAACTTTTTTAAATTCCCACTGTCAGATATCATTAATATGTCTTTTAATCATTTCAGGCCCCAGACGACTTTTATGAAGGAATTACATTTGAGCATTTTGAACAGGTTTGAACTTTTCTTCGTCTTCATCATCAACCAAATCAAACTAAATCTGACTCTTAATTTGTTGTTTACTGATGAAACTATTTCCCCCGTCTCCCCTCAGATACTCAAAGGCCTGGAGATGGAGACCAGGATGCACATCCGCTTCCTGGACGCAGGCCCCACCATGCGCTGTGGGAAGTCCACGTCTTGAAGGACTCGCTTCTCGTGAAGACAGATGTTTATGTTGCTGCTGTTTTTAGCAGAATCTCCTTAAATGGAATGAAGCCAAATACTTTTTTGATATATTTTTGGACGATGAGGGAATAATCAGATATTTTGTTATTTTTCTTATAGTGATTATATAAAAGAATGTCTGGTCTGCTGCAGTTTGACTAGAGGGAGACATTTGAAGTCAAAGGACATTTCTACTTCCCCAGCTCACGTTTAATCCCGAGTGATTCAGTTGAACATTCGGATCCTGACACGTATTTTCATTTCCTCTGTCGCGCTCCACTTCTCTTCTATCAGGTTTCACACTAACGCTCTACCTCTCTCTGTGCTCTCTCTCTCCTGCTGTTCTGTAAATCTGTGAAGAGAATGTAAGTGAAGGATTCTTCAGTCAGAACGTTCCCATGTTGGGTGAGAGTCAGTTGTTCTGCTCTGGTTTCTGTCTTATTACGGCGAAACATCTAAAAAAAAACGTGAGATTCAACAAATCATTCCTCTGCAGTTTCCTGTGTCGGTTCCTCTGAGACGCTGTAACACTCATATTACTACAAAATAAAAGACAGACTTGTGATAAAAGAAATGCACGTGTACGAGCTTTTTGTTGTGAAACTTTGACAAATTATTTAACAAAATGAGGTATGAAATATAACTTTTTTTTATTTCTGCTGCACGGCGACATCAATTAAATTCCACTGAGCCAAACATCATTTAAAAAAATATTGTCATTTTACACTAATGATTACTGAGGTTGTGATCATGTGCAGAAATCAAGTGAAGAATTCCTATGTAACAGTTAATAAACACATTATATTACAAAGCTTGATTTGACGACAACGCTTAAACGAAAGTAATACAGTTAAAGGACACAGTCTGCAGAATGAGAAAATGATAAAAATTGAAAGTGTCTGTTCTCAGTTCAGTCCCTCTCCGAGTCCCGGGGGGGGGAGCTGCAGGTCAGTGGGACGGGTGGGAGCCGGACAGCCGGTCGTACGGCATCGCCAGACCGATGTTGTAGTTGTAGCCGTCGGACTCGTTGTAGTCGGACCTGCAGATGGGAAGGATGTGGTCCTGGGACAGAGCGTCCTCCGAGAAGTCAAAGTGGCAGATGACGCCCCGGTGTCTAAAGCATGAAAGGAAGAAAAAAACATGAACACCTTCCTTCATTTTTGATTTGGAGGAGGGGGGAGCTCCTTCTACCAAAGACTTTGGGCTTTTGAACTTTGCAGAACTTTTACATACACAACAAACCTATAAAACCAACTAGAGGAAATCTCACTAATTAAAACATTGTACAGCATTTGTTTAATATATAGAAGAAATGAAGTGTAAAGATTTTGCAAATGTGAAATAAACAAGATATATCATTAGTGAGCATTAGAGCAGCTAGTGGTTGGATTTGATCCCCTCCTTAAAGAACCAGATGACCTGTTTACCCCTGTTTACATACAGAATACAGAAATTAGAATGTTAACAGTTCTCTTTCTGTTTTATGAGCCTGTCGTTCAGAGACACTGACTATTTCTGACTCGAGAAGTTTTTATATTCCTGTGGGAGATGTGAGGTGGATGTAGAGAAGAGATCCAGGCTCAGAAGAGAAGAGAAGAGGAAGAGGAAGAGGAAGAGGAAGAGGAAGAGGAAGAGGAAGAGGAAGAGGAAGAGGAAGAGGAAGAGGAAGAGGAAGAGGAAGAGGAAGAGGAAGAGGAAGAGGAAGAGGAAGAGGAAGAGGAGGAAGAGGAGGAAGAAGAAGAAGAAGAAGAAGAAGAAGAAGAAGAAGAAGAAGAAGAAGAAGAAGAAGAAGAAGAAGAAGAAGAAGAAGAAGAAGAAGAAGAAGAAGAAGAAGAAGAAGAAGAAGAAGAAGAAGAAGAAGAAGAAGAAGAAGAAGAAGAAGAAGAAGAAGAAGAAGAAGAAGAAGAAGAAGAAGAAGAAGAAGAAGAAGAAGAAGAAGAAGAAGAAGAAGAAGAAGAAGAAGAAGAAGAAGAAGAAGAAGAAGAAGAAGAAGAAGAAGAAGAGTGTGGGAGTGAGATCAGTGACCTGCGGTGAGCTGTGAGGTCATCGTCGGTGATGCAGGCCCCCCGCGGTGACTTGTCGTCTGGGATGTTGGCTGTTACCAGGGTGCTGGTGTTGAAGCGTACATGCCTGACGGGATGCCTGCAGGACGCAAAACAACACAATCAGGACACACACACAGCCATCACATCACTGGTTTTTACACACTAATAATTATAAAGTGTTTCATGAGTTCACACTTTTGATTATAGGATCATGTGGTTGTGGTTATAAATTGTTTTTCCAACTCTGACCTAAATGAAAGCTGAGTTTCTTAACATGAATCACTTGTGCGATGCCATAAAATACACAAATCATTCACCTGACACCTTAAAAGTGGCAATAAAAGACAATCAGAACGAAACCGCTCCAGAAGCAGATCTGTTAGATCAGCCGTCCTTTCTCTCCTCTCACCTGTTGTGCGTCTCCCACAGCTTCGCTCCCATCCTCAGCTCCCACACACAAACCAGTCCCTCGCCGCCGCCACTCACGATCTTCCAGTCGTCCGCCTGCACGGAGGTCACGCCCAGGTGGTGGGCGTACAGGGACGCCACGGAGGAGTCGCCGGCTCGCAGGTCAAAGACCCTCACCCTGAAAGACGGCACAGGACAACACGTGTTTCTTATTTTTGTGTTCTAGATGTTGTCATTGGCAGCTTATTGATGATAACATGATCAT
This sequence comes from Pseudopleuronectes americanus, assembly GCA_038501795.1. Taxonomy (NCBI): domain Eukaryota; kingdom Metazoa; phylum Chordata; class Actinopteri; order Pleuronectiformes; family Pleuronectidae; genus Pseudopleuronectes; species Pseudopleuronectes americanus. The sequence goes on along the minus strand of CM076718.1, from coordinate 2,652,878 downwards.
TTAGCACTAAGTGGTTTTCAGGGTGATTCACAGTGGAGACAACAGATGAATAAGAAGTGAAGGGAGGACAATAGTATCAGTCATCTCCAGTGAAGCGTGGTCATTTTGGGTTTCGCTTCCTGCCAACAGAGGCGGAGAACTCATACCAAGACTGCACCGGAGAGGACAGTTTGTCAAAGAGTGCATTCATGTACAGACAAAAGGACACTATTCCTACTTTGAGAAGAAAACAGCACGAGAACTTTTCAATATCCGAGCCCGAGAGCCCGAAGACAAATAAAGGCTGAAGCAGATGTGTAAGTGCAGAATTGAGTTCTGCTCTATTTACCCTGGACTTCACCAAAGATACACATCATTTCTCTGAGCTAAGTTTACAAAAACACACACAATAAACTTGTACAAATATGAACAATATATGAAGTATGGCACCAAAGACTTTATCTTTGTTGATTCATTTTGATTTAATGTAAGTATTTAAGTAAATATTCCGATTTAGATATTTGTTTTTCATCCTTTACGTGAAATACTTTATGATTTTTGCTATTAGATGCTTTAAACGCTACTTTATTTATCAGTTATTGGTTAATTAGTAATTGTGTTAGTATTTATTGTATAAAATGCAATGAGAGCAGGGTTTTTTTCTTCTTGTTGGGCTCCATGAGCAACACAAGCCCAGGGGAGCTTGAGCTCCATCTGTTGTCATTGTGGCTTTATTGCAGCAGAGAGGATCCAGGACATGACTCCATCCAGGATCAACCCTCTTCCAAGACCTCATTAGCATAATCCAATTCACTCCGGGGACTCACACAGATTTCATTTCCGCCTCCAATTAAAAAAAAAGGGGAAGAATCACAGTTAAATGGCTAAATGGGCACCGTGGACTTGCTGTGTGCAGTTTGTGTGTTTAGATGCTTTATGTGATGGAGGCGCACATTTCAACAATGAGGACCGAACATTTCTTGCAGACCCAGTGGAACCATTAATCTAATGCTGGAGGCCACTGGGTCATCGGTGAGCTGTCAGTCTCCAGACTCATCTTCATCACTCAGAAGATCTGCGTGAGAAGAGGAGAGTGGAAGACCCTCAAAGGATTGAAGGGATAATATAGGATGGATGTTTGATGCTCGAGTGTGATATAGTGAATCCACTCTTCCACTCAAACAGATCACCTTCAAAATGATTACACATCCCGGAGCCCAACACAACTGTGTTTCTGGTTTAATGCTCTGTAGACACTGCAGTTACATCAACATGTATCCTTTAATCTACAATCTGGACAAGACCAAGTCAAGAATGAACCAAATTCAACTACAGCCCGACTGACAATGTTGAAGATTAAAAAAATTACTTTCTGATACATCAACATATGGAAGCTTACTTCTAAATTTGTATTTCTTGTAACTGCAGCTTTCAACCAGCAGGGGATGTCGTCAGGTGGTGTCCAACCATCGTCTGGCATTTTAAAGTTGTATTGAGACACGTGAACAGCAATAAATCAGTCAGGCTCTAGAAAAAAAATCCTCAATCTTTAAGACAGAACTGGACAAATTAAAACTGTTGACCCCTGAGGGCAGTAAATGAAACATAAATCAGTCTGAACCAATGTGCTAGATGACCTTGCATCCATAGTCAAGCCTTCAGCATCACATCGGAGACGAGTGAAAGACGTAAGGAAACTGGTCCCACAGACTCAAGACGTGCAGTCCGGCATTATGATCAGTGAGCCACAGCCACAGGTATGATTCACTTATTCATTTCCCCCTCTCTCCTGTTTGAATCCAACCTCGCTCTTTGCCCACATCTTTCCCCGGTTGTGCAGATCTGGCCTCGTTCCAGCCGTTATCAGGACCCGACGCCTGCTCCCAGGACTCAGGAGCTCAACACAAAAAAACAACAGAGGGACAAAACTCGTCTGGACAAAAAGAAGGACTGTATTAGGCTCTGGCCTGAAGCCACAGTGTCGCAGGGGCCAAGCTCGCCCACTGTCCCTCAGTAGCAGCGATTTCCATTTGTCCTCGGCTGTGCTCTGCATCAGCCGGGGCCAAAGTGGAAGAGCCAAGCTGGGGGGGGTGTGTGTGAGTGTGTGTGTGAGTGTGTGTGTGTGTGAGTGTACAAAGCTACACATCTCTCAGAAAGAAAGCAACAAAAAAAAACACAAAGGCATAAAGCAGTTGGACAAAGACTGAACCGATGCTCTGGCCAGAAAACAACCATTTGAATTTCTTCATTCAAACGCTGCCGTTCAATTATTTCTTCTCGAAATCAAAACAATGTCGAACATTTCCTTCTGGCATCACAGAGCATCTTTAACCAAGCATTGTTTTGTCTTCGCATGGTTGCTAAGTAAAAAGAGAAAAAAAAACAGAAACTAAACAAAATAATGTGTCTGTCTGTCTTTCGCTTTCCGCCAACTACTTAACAGCCAGATGGATTCGGTGTTGAATAGACACAGCGGGGGGGCGGGGGGGGCTTTCGGACGAGGACGTGCCAGGGATTTTTTTCCTCTCCTGCCAGCTCATGCTCTGCCGCTCCCGCTAACAAGGGCAGAATGGATGAGAATGGGTCCTTTGTGCGTCTGCTCCTCATCTGGAGAGGTAGGTTAGCGATGTGGCAAGTGCGTGCACACGCGCATGGACACGCGTGTATTGTCGGATTTGATCGAGATGGACAGATTGCCTTTCTTCTAAAGCATTCCAGGTAACAAAGGCAACATTTCCATTCAAGAGCTAAAAACGCAGCAGAGTATTTCAATGCCTCTTCTCTTTTCCATTTTGCACTGAGTTATTCAAAGCTTTGTTTTCCGAGGCAACACAGACGCAGACGTGTGAATAATGCACCGAAGCCTTTAATTCTCACACATTTTCCAAACACCTGTTTTTCCGCTGCAAGTAGCCGCAGCTTCCCGCCTTCAGGTGTCACTGTGAGAAAAAACTATTACCAGCTTGAGTTCCTGGCTCAGATTCAGCCATTCGTGATGTGTATTATGTTTATTGGGAGATTCAGCCCATGTGCACGACCGTAGTGTTTTGTCCATCTGTGTCTGAGAGCGTCTCACCTCCTGTCCTTGTTTCCACACACCAGCAGGTGAGGAGCGGAGTCCCTCAGGTTGATGCAGGTGAAGTCTCCCGGCGAGCTGCCGACGCTCCCGGCGGATTTGCCCGTCTCCAGGCTGTAGATGTGGATCTGAGACCAGACAACACACGGGAAAAGAGAATTAAAGTTTGTCTTGGCCCATGTCCCATCCTTCCACCAAGTTATGTGTAAAAAAAGTTCTGTAGTTTTTCAGCGAAATCCAGCTGACGAACAAACAAATCAAAATAACTAAATTGAGGTTTCTGTTGATGTTGATGTTGATTCATCACTGCAGAGGAACTGAATATAAACAAACTAGAACGACTCTCAGGAGACTTCAAACCTACCCTAAGGATGGGTAGGTTTGAAGGCCATATATCACTTTAACTTTATAACTCTATATACTTTCTCTGCCCTACATTTAAAGCAACAAATCTACAACATTCATCAGACGTGGACATAAAAACACTCAAATTAAAACTGAAAGTATAAAGTTTGAGATTATGGCACTAAACAAATGCTCTGTGCTGTATTTTATTTCAGATAACATCACTGAAATGCTTTTTTTCCATTTTATTTAAAGCTGCTCACTTAAGCATCAGGTCCATCATCTGCTAAATGCTGGATCTCATCAGAAGCAGCAGTGGTTTGGGATATCATCTTGTATTAAATCAGACACTCACACAAACTCCAGTTCACTGCCGGTGTATCAAAACCTTTCATTTGTCTTTTAGTTTCTTCCTGAACTAACTTCAAATTTCCTGCTTGCTTATTCTTTGTAGCTGCACAATACGACACTGAGATAGAAGTGATGATACTGAATACAAGCCAATAATAAATCATTAAACACTCCAATATATATAACTACCTGCAGTGATGCCTTGCCAGTTAATGATATGCACAGCAACACTTAAACATGTAAGCTTCAGTGAGGAGGGGTTTCAACAGGAGGGCAAACTCCAGCTACAGTCAGAGGTGAACATCAGCGCCTGTGGCTCCACGGCTGCAAAGAAACTTTCTTCTCCGCAAGTTACAATGATGTCATCTGGAGCCGGCCTAATTGGTCAATTAGCGGCTGGTGTTTTCTCATCCAAACCAGACAGAGCAAACAGGATGGCCGCCAGGCAAACAAAAAATCGTCTTTGAATAATTAAAACCATAAAGAAATTGAAGGGAGGGAGGGAGGGAGAAGGTGGGAGAAAGAAAGTGAGAGAGTGAGAGATAAGGACACGTGAAGGAAGAGGAAAGACGAGGCATGATGTCAGCCTTGAGGAGCTGCCAGCAGTTTTTTATGTGTCCCTTATTTGGGCCAAGCGGAGCTTTAATTGTTTACCACCCTGGGGCAAAGCCCAAATCACACTGGACTTTGAAATGACAGCTTGATAGGATTTGGACAACGGAGGAGAAGTGGACGGGGGGGGGGAGACGAAATCAGGCTGCCGTACTCAATGAATCATTATTTCTTATTAAATATCTGCCCACTTTGCCGACTAAAACGAATTAACGTCACTGAGGGAATCAAAAGATTTGTTTTGTTGTAATATTGGCTGCAGCAGAATATTTCTGATGAAGACTCATCACGGTTAATGCGTCTGCTGGAGGCCCAGTGAGGCTCCCACACAAAGGGAACTCTAATGGTGGCTTGTGCCGGGATGTTAATGGAATTACTCTCTTTGCTGTTTAAAGATGAAATGTTTGGCAATTACTGCAGCGCTCGGAGGGAAAGTCTTTCATGCTGCCGATGCCCGAGCACATTTGGCCAAGGAGTAGAATTTGACTTGGATTTAAATCAGGGTTTCTGCAGGTTAAAGATAAATGTACGACTTTAAGATCATAATGAGTTCAATTTAAGACGCATGTCAAATACAACAGATATGAAGGGATATTAGACATATCTTCTAACAGCGCCTCAGCTTCTTGATCAGAGCAGAAGCTGCAGTTGGTTTCTACCGAGCTGCAGTTTCTGAGTTCGCCTCCAGTCTGACCTGCTCTCCCTTTTTGTTTTCACATTTAAAACTAAATATATATGTTTAAGCTATTAGGCTGCAGCTATATGTTTTTATAGAGAAGGAGTTTAATGTGGCTATTAAATGTGACTAAAACTAGACTAAAATGGAATTAGTTTTCGTTGACTAAAACTAGACTAAAATGTTCTGAGTTTTCGTCGACGAAAACTAGACTAAAACTAAGAAGGATAAAAATGACTAAATGTGACTAAAACTAATATGCATTTTCGTCAAAAGACTAAGACTAAGACTAAATCAAAAATAGCTGCCAAAATTAACACTGCATGGAACAAACACCCACATCCAAGCAAACATTTGGTTCAGAGACCATGTAGACAAACAGAGATTGGACCATGTCGTTTTTTTTTGCAGCTCGTCTCACAGGACTGAGAAGTGAGAATCAACTTTTCTCGGCTGCTCATCTGGAAACTCTGGATGTTACTGTTGGTTGTATAGAATCTAAATACAGTCTATTAGCCCTTGTATCCCGACATCCACCTGTAGACTCCGTGTTCATTGTAATATCCTCACACATCATCTCTGCTGTGCTACCAGACACACAGCTGCAGTATAGCACATATTCATATACTGTACATCCAACCATTCATCCATCATGCAGCCCTCTGTGGCAGATCCACTACAGCGCATTGGACAGTTTGACAGTGGAGACGCCAGCTCTCGCTGAATGGCCAGACACGAGCTGGGTGGATGCCTGGCCGCCGCCAGTCCACTGGCAAAGAAAGAGGATAGTAGCAATGAGGATCTGGAAACTGGCCTCAACCGCACACACATACACACACACACACACACAGAGACACACTCACACAAACACACTCTGCTTCTACAAAACAAAGCTGCAGCACAATCAGCGAGAACCAACAAGACTGAGTCAAGTTAAAACACGACAATGTGGTCGAGTTCATCCGAAAACTAAATCGCTTCATCGGAGAAGAGGTGTGAGATGATGTCACCTTCGCTCATTCTGACAGATTTTAATGGAACATATGTTTTTTTACTAAAGGCTGCGTCTGGCATCGGCGTTCATTTTTCGTATTTTCGTATAGCTCTTTGAAGTGTGACAAGAGTGACAGACAGGTTAATTAAATCTGTAAAATATATTAATTAAAAAGAGACACATGCTAATCTCATATCATTGATATGAGAGTTTGGGCTCACGTCACCATGGAAACAATAAAGTTTTAAAGACAAGATATTATATCAAGCAATTGCTGCTATAGGTGGGAAAAACTAAAGTAAAAGAATTTCCAGAAAGAAAAAATACAAACAACAACATTGGGTTTAATGTTCAATCCTTTGGATGAAAGTTTAACTGAGGTTATTAATATTAAATCTGTTCATTATCTTTAATCCATTTATCACTTTTTCATCTATAAATTTCAGAATTTTCAGTTTCTATTGTTTAAGGTGACATCATCAATAATCATCAATAATCAATATGTGGTTTAATATCACAGTTACGTATCTAATAAGAGAACCTGGTATCAAAAATGGACTTGAGAGATTATACTTGATTCTCGAATTGTTCATATTATACCAAATATTAAATCAAAAAATAGTTTGAGTAATAAATCCACATCGGCATACGAAGCCTAGTAAAACAATATAGTAAGTATAATTTTACTTGACAATCTGAATATTCTCACGTGTGAAATGGTTTTATTTATGTATTTATTCCTTTAGCTTCATCTAGTTTCTGCCTTGTTACACCAGTGATTACTCTGATATCGTTGTTTACTGGAACCATTATCTCTCAGTGCTACTCCCCCCTCTGGCCACCGTGTGGAGCTTTGGATCTGCGTTTGCTGCAGCAGAAAATATTTTTCAATACGAGTGATGTCAGCGCAGCAGCTTTGCCAAAGACCCTTTTTTGCTCACACAAAAAAATGGGTGCAACGCTCTCCAGTCGCTGCACCAACAGCAAACTGAGGAAAACGTAAGTGTAAGAGGAAATATATCGGTGGATACGTTTAGACGCAGCTGATTTCAGCATTTTAACAATAACAACAAATAACCTGATGAAGAGGGCTCCATGTTCTTTCTAAGTGAAGCCTCGAGAGTCAATTAGGTGCACAGGGTCCTTGGTAACACAACATTATTAGAAACAAACAGATGCAGCTCAGGGAACGAGACTTTATTAAAGGTCACTTCAGGGTTGTAGTAATTAGGAGCAGGGCCCAAGGTGAACCTGTTGCTATTTAAAGTGGCTTCGTCTGCTATAAACACCTCCAAACGGCTCAACGGTGCCCCTCAAGACCAATTTTGATGACTATGAATTTTCCTTAATGCACCACAATGAAGCACAATATTGACATATACATAATAGCTCAAAATCTGAAGGGCAGATATTGAACGCTGTTAGTTTTGATTATTTCATGACCAAAATGTCAGCTTTTTAAAATAAGGCACAGAACGAGCTGCAGTGTTATTCCTGCAAGAACGGCGTGCCCTATTGCATCGCCACGGGTCGTCACATGCTGAAAGAAGACTGGTCTACTGGATCCATGATTTTAACATGTATTAATAAAATCTATATTACAAGTTTCTATTTGTTAATATAATACTTACAAGTGTTGAACGTATTGAATTTGTGTTATTACTACCAGCCATGAGAGTCTGAGTATGTGCTTTTAGGAAAATTTTTATCAAACACTTTGTATATTTCAAAATTACCAATCATTTTCAGAATTTACTGACTAAATTACATTTTTGCTTGGGTTGTACAGATTATACAATCAGGAAGAATTGAAAGATAACATCAATATAAGCAAAAAGACCATTTGTAGGCACTGACATTTCTGTTGCAAAGTTTACAATATTTAAAATGTTGTAGCACATTGTGCAAGACCAAGCAATCAATCAATCAATATCTCCCTGTTTCCACACATTGACCTTACCTTGTTGCCTCCGTCGTGCATCGTCCAGCCTGAGCGCTTCACCCCGAGAGCAACATGGGAGTCGGAGGCATCCAGGCACGTGACAGGATGTCCATAGACCGAGTGGAGCGTCCGCGGCTTTTCGTCTCGTGGGTCGAGCAGGTGCACAGAGTCTCCTGCTGCCAGAGCCGCCAGCGGGCTCTGGTGAACCCGGCCTGGCACCATGACCAGGCTGTCTACCTGCCACACACACACACAATGGACAAACTGTTTACATCTTTCATTCTGCAGCAACATGTAAAGAGCTCTCATACAACAATTTATTTGTATGCATATGTGGCGTGACCAGAAATCCAAAGAAATAAAGTCAAATATCTATTGAATATATTTTGAGTTTCCAAACCTTATCAAATATGTGTTTAATTTCCACAATTTATAGAAACTGCCACTGTTTTCACAATTTCCACAATCCCAAGGGGACGTCTTTCAATATTTTGTCCAAATATCTGAGTATATTTCATTTACTCTTAAATAAATAAGTTTTTTAACCAGACAAGCAGCAAATCCTCATATTTAGCTCTGGTCAAATAAATATTTAATCAAATTTTAACATTACCACAATACCCCTCCAGAAACTGTGAGGCCATAACATGTGGAGCCAGTCGAGGTTGTTTAATGCTTCCTTTATTATTTCTCACGTAAACTGAGACAATTCCAGATGAAAGTTACAAGAAGAAAATGTGTGAATCACAACCTATTAATTAAAACAATAACACATCAGTATGAATTTATTCAGACGCGTGAGGAGTTCATCTGTGTGACTCACAGTGTTCGGGAGCCGAGTCCGGCAGAGAGTCCTCCAGTAGCCGCGATCGTCTGCGCAGTCGAGCCGAACATCAGGCCCGGCCGCGGAGCCCAGCACTGGGCTGTCGGGGCTCAGGGCCAGAGCCTGGATCCTCCCTGGGATCTGGTAGTGGTGGATGGGCTCCCCGCCTGTCTCCGTGCTCCACAGGTCCACACAGCCTGAACCGAGGACAGGGAAATACATTTTAGACCTTTTCTGTTATAAGTTAATGCCGTTGTATTTTCAGATTTGTTGTGATTTGTACTTCCGGGCCACCGTTCACTTGTGAAGTCTTTCTATCACCAGGGAGCATCTTTTATGTGGATAAACACACACACACCATCTTCATAAGCTGCAGCAGCCACTGTGCTGTTGACTTGGACGTTGAGAACATGAGGCCTGGGCTCCGTGTTCGCTGACAGGCTGTTGGGCTTCAGGTACGAGGCGTTAGAGTCCCAGTGCAGCGTGTCCCACAGCCGCACGTCACCTGACGTGTACCTGATAAACACACAAGAAACACTGAGTCACACTCAACACATCCTCTCACCACTGAATCATTTCCCGTCTCACATCTTCCGCCTCTACTCACTTAGTCTTCTTTTTTGGCCGTTTTTGCATTTGAGAAGGTTTAACCTTTAGATTCTGGATAATACATATATTTTAACAAATTTTCTGGACTGGTGTCAATAACTTTTCTCTTAAATACATTAAGCACAAGGTTACACAACTTCTTAATTCACATACTGACAGTATTTGTCAAACTTTAAAGAAAACAACTAAAATCTGGAAGTTTAACTCCATCAGTCAATTAGCAGAAAATTAGAGACCAACTGTTTTTGATTATCTATTCATTGTTTAAATAGATTTGTTATGCAAAAAAAATGCAATTTCTTTCTCCAGCTTCTGCAAATGTGAGGATTTGCTATTTACAAGATATTTGAGGTGGTCGTCTTACGCTCTGGTAAACTGTGATGGGAATTTTCTGACATTTTAGAGACAAAGCAAATAAACGATGACTAATCAGCAATAAATAATCAGATTAGTAATAATGAGACTACTTGAATACCTGATAGATAACGCTTGTAACAACTGAGCCTTTCAAAAGCCTTTCATTGCTTCCTCCACTTCCTGTAGCATGGACTTAAAGTTTATATTTCTTTGAGCAGTAAACTTCAGTAAATGTTCCAGAGAACGAGACCTTCCTGAGCCTGAAGGCAACAGATTTCTTTCAAAGTCCAACGTCTGATCCAAAGTGTGAAGAGCAGAGGTCGACAGAGGTCGCCCAGCTCCTCACTTACAGACAGAACTTACTGTGCTATCGTTTTATTGATTATATAAAATACTGCACAAAGTCAGAAGTCAGGTTTGATCCGGCTTCAGTTCTTCAACACTCTACACTGTGACCTTCTGCTGCTCTCCCACAACCTCACTTCACTTCATCCCGTGTTGGCGATGAAGGCGGCGTCTTTATCTCGCCTCCCGTGTAACAACAGAGTCACCCCGTGCCCCCCCCCATGGGTTCCTGTTTCTCGACTTCCCTCGCCTCCTTCGCTCCAGAGTCAATGAGCTCTCGCTGTGGGAGACGACAAACTGCCGGCGTTACCACCTCCACAGATACCATCATGCCTGAGCAAGTATCCGCCTCGCAGCCAGAGTGTGTGACACAGTGACAGAGTGTGTCACAGAGAGTGTAAATGTGTGTGCCTGTATGTGTGTGTGTGTGTGTGTGTGTGTGTGTGTGTGTGTGTGTGTGTGTGTGTGTGTGTGTGCGTGGGATTGGCATCTCAAAATGCGTCAGGAAGTAAACAATAGGAATACAAACTCTCGCTTAATTAGTGCATCACTTCAATGCCAATTATCGACAGGATGATGAATCTGAATCCAAGAAATGTGTCAAAACTTTCACGTGCAGAAAAAAAACATGCACGAATAAAAGCAAACTTTGTGCATCTTCTTATGATTAATTACTGAGTTAATGAATGATTGTCTCCTGTTGCCTCTTAAATGCCAAATCTCATTCTACCGATTATATAACAAGATTTTCTGAACACAATTGAATCATTCTTGATTACCTGCTATTGATTATTTTCTAGTTAAACAGATTACACTACCTTCACTGAGATAAATGACTCTTAAAGTAAAAAATAATGGGAAAAGTATTGATGTTGTGAATTTGTTAATAGCTACGACATAAAGAAAAGGAACTTAAAAGCACATTTAGCAAAGTGGGTTTCTTGTTTTGTGCGTAGACTGTTTTCTGTACAGTGTGTCCTACATCTGCCAACGTGAACAAGATACAAACAATCTCCAATGAGACACAGCAAAGACTGATGGGAATCTAATCACATGACTCCCTGGAGATGAGGCCCGTCTCCTGGTGGGCCGTCTGCTGGGCTCCTGAGGGCCACACACAATCTATCACTGTCCCAGCTCACAGGTTTGTTTAGTTTGGCTGCTGTTCATAGAGTCTCTCCTCAATTACTACAACCATTAGTAGAAGTGAAACGAATGCACAAACCGTGACTTCATGCATCAACAGCTGAATACGGAATCACAATATGAAATAAATCTGATCAGCAATGACTCAAACTGATTATTTTTTCATTGATAAAATAATCTTATCAGTTTAAATTTGACATCATTTTATGGAACAGTCATAAAACTGAAGATTTATAGACTCTGGTTATTTACATACTTACATTTATATGATTATATGAAGAATGACTAACGAGGCAGATGATGTCAGAAGTGACCTGTGTGTTTTTTTTAATTACATAAAAACTCACCCGGCGAAGACGAAGCTGTCACAGGAGCTGACGTCACACAGCACCTTGCCCAGCTCGAACTGCAACTGGCTGATAGATCCCACTCGATTCTACACAACAAATATATATGATAATATTGGAATTTGAACACATCACTGTTGCCATTGTGTTAAAATCCCTATTTGACTGCTGCTTATTGTACATTACAATAAACAGCCACAGATCACAGTCAAACAGCATGGAGCTCATTGTACTGTAAACGTGTGATGTGAGGTAAACTGTGCACTAATTGTCCCGGACAAACATCTGTCTTAGTGTTGTATTTGGGTAATGAAGTGGCAGATTCACTGGAGTAGAAGACCTCGAGCTCACCTTCCAGTTGGAGCGCACGGTTTTGGCCGAGTTCCTGCAGTCTCGCAGTGTGCTCTTCCAGCAGGGGGAGTCGGACACGCTGGCGTCCTGGTGGTAGCCCTCCCCCGTGCACATCTTGAACCACAGAACGCCGTCCTCGGCAAGGACTCTCCATGCCCTGCTCACCTGGGAGGAGGTTTGGGCAGAGGGACAGGGGATTGAGTCAGCATACATTACATGCTTGTGTCACTTAATTTGTTCGTGCTTAACGAGACCGGCCAGCTGCCAAATGGATTCCGTGCTACTCGCGCTGTGGATCGGCTGCACGGAATTTAATTTACTAATCTATACCAAATTAAGTCACATACGGTTTTTAAGACGCCCTAAGCAATCCTACATAATTGGGAAAGTGCAAGTTTACAGAAATTTTAAGACTTCACGAGAACCCTGAGAGAAGACATCAGAAGGTTGCACAAATTGTAATGAGTGTACAGAATCGAAGGGTAAACATTTAGTATGAAGATTTAGTATTAAGCAGTTGCTTTACAATTTTTATTCAGTGTGAGACTCGTGCCCTTCAGCTGCAGACACTTCTTTATTTTGTTTTTGAGTTCAGACCCTATACCCCAATCCATAGTCTCGGCTGAATGGTCCTTCTTTATCCCGCTCTGTGGAACAATCTCCTTGCGGACAAACCCCTCATCCTGTTTTCAAATCTCTCTTAAAGACAAATTTTTATAGATATGCTTTTTCAGCTCTTGTGGTTTGCGTGGTCTGTGTTAAACTTTATTCATATAGCACGGTTCAAAATTGTGTTCAGCTTTTTCAATTTATTATTTTTACAGCTCGGTCAAAACAAGAAATTCTTCTTTCTTATGAGTATCGTATTAGAGGAAAACGTTCAAAAATAATGGAGTGAAGAATCCAGGTCCAGACTCTCAAAGTGGTTTGTCTCTGTGTGTCAGGGTGTCCTGACACGCAGAGACAAAAGTAATCGATAATAGATATGTTATTCCATGAGCACCACTGGTTTGAGGGACACCAGCAGCGCTCCTGCCACCTCTCTCTCTTTATTATTATTATGATTATTATTATTGTCATTATAGCAGCTTACCTGTGCACATCGGCCCAACTCAGTACAGTTCAGATACTGGAAGATCTTTGAAGCTAACTCATAAGGCAGCTCGACATCAAAGAAGGGAATGTCTTCCACTTCATTCTGCAAAGGAAAAGAAATCCAACGTACTCAGCTGAATCTGGTCAACCATCATCATATTCATCACCTCACTGTTATCATCATCACCATCACCCTCACTATCATCCTCACTATCATCTTCATCCTCATCATTATCATCCATAACTCCTCGTCCTCATCTTCATCTTACCAGGTCCTGAATGAGTTGATCCACCAGCTCTTTCTTCACCTTCCTCTGAGGCTGTTGTTGCTGCTGCTGTTGTTTCGGGGCCGAGCTGCAGAACCCGGTTCTGCTGTGGAACTGTCTTTTCCTCCGTGTCCTGTCCTCTTGGATCCTGTGCAGCAGAGGACCGGTCCTCCCGTCCAGCAAACTCCGAGCGATGGACACATACTCCGGCTGCTCCTCTGACCCTGCCGCCGCTTCTCCTCCTCCTCCTCCTCCTCCTCCAGCCGTGCACCCTTCATCCTCCTCAGCACAGCCGTCTTCCTCAGGACTACAGGCCTCGTTGGGGTTTTTTAAATCTTCAAAATACCTGTTTTTCGAGTCCCTGTGTCCTGACTGACCTGGGACAACACCATCAGGTCGCTGCTCCCCTGTTTTACTGGTTAGCTCTTGTTTCCAACTCTCCCTGAACACAGCAAGTTCGTCCCCAGCCATGTCCTTCATTCCCCGTCAACGAAACATAACGTCACTTTGATATAAATCGTTAAAATGTGATTTATAAGCACAAATAAAACGGTTATAGAAAACTGACACTCGGCCCTGGCGTCAAAACAACATGTGTCCGTCTCTATAAACAGTCCGTGAAGCGACAGAAGGCTGCCGAATTAAAGTTCCGCTCCTTTTTAATTCCTCAGTTTTATTATAGGCTGGACACACACACACCGTGTTTTGTGGTGATTTCTATGAATATAAATGAAGCTATTTATTTGTTTCATGCAGATGTGTGTATGTGGAGTCATGTTGTAAAATAATAAAATAAAAGAGAAGACACAATGTCCCCGCTCATAACAAAAGACCCAGATCAGAGCAGATCCAACTGTTAACCATCGCGTGTCTATTTGGGAAAAGATGATGTAAACCCCACATCACGTGACTCTGTAATGAATAATACAGGAGAGAGAGAGGGGCAGAGAGAGAGAGGGAGAGAGAGGGAGAGAAAGAGAGAGAAAGGGAGAGAAAGGGGGGAATAGAAAGCCAGTTGTGGTTTTGAAGACAGAGGAGAAGGAGGCTCGATCAGACTGATATTCTGAGAGACAGAGAGAGGAGACAGGATGTGCTGGCTGCCCATAGACCAGCCTCTGCTGCTGCCCGGAGACTGCACCTGCAGCGGCCGCGCACCGACGCCCTGCTCGCTGGCGCAGCTGCTGGCGTCGCGCCTGCGGAGGATCGGGGACCAGCTGGAGAAGGGCAGGGCGGCCGGCGGCTGCGGGGACAGATCCGGGGACAGCGCCGGGGACAGATCCGGGGACAGCGCCGGGCACGGACACCTGAGGAGCTTCCTGCGCACGGCCCTGCACCTGACCGTGCTCGTGCTGCTGGTCGCGAGGAGACACCTGTAGAGCGCGAGGCGGCGACAGCAGCAACAGGTGAGTTCAGGCTGTCAGGTCATGACTCATAATAATAATAAAGTGTTTAACCATTTTGGCTGTATGAGTTTCATTTAATACTAAAGTGTAGGATGTAGGGAAATTGAGAGGAATTTGTCAACACTTTTGATTTTTGATTTTTTGAAGCGAATGTATTTACATGATTCCTGCTGATTCTTTGGATAAAAGCATCAGCTCAATGATATGAAATGTAATGTGTAGTTTAGTAAAAGATTTATATCGTAGTAATAGTTATAAAATACTGGTTGTTCCTACAACAACAGTCTGATGCATAAGGGAGAAAACTACGTTAATAAAACACACTTAAATTAAAAAATAATGTGACAACAGGTACATTTGAAATTGGGTTATTTAACCTGTTTTGGGAAATGGTGTAACTGTTTCCAATTCACAATTATCATAATTAATAATAAACCATCTACTGTTGACCTGTCCTTTTAAAAACATGTAACATGCAGCAATGTGATGCTTGACAAACAAAAATAAGTGGCTCAGGTTTGATTAATTGTTCAGATAAAGTGCAGACATACTAAGTTTTTAATAGTTTATTTCACATTTAATGGAATAGTAAATGTTCTCCTGTTCAGTCCTTACTTTGTTGTATAACTTTATCTTATAATACCTTATATGTGCATCTGTTTATAACCGTAATATTGTAATTGTGGCCAGGTTTCTGATGGAAATATATTTTGCATAATTTTGGTTTATAGGATGAAAAAATGTATTGAAAGATGCTATTTATCCTGTGATAGACACAATAAGAGGAATAAGAAGCGGATGTGTTTGTTCAAACCATTAAAAACATTTCTTATATGCTTTATGTCAATTAATGTATATTATATATTAAATCTCATATAGATGGTGCCTTTAGGACCATGCACGAGGAGCGGGCTCACATCATTTGCACTAAAAGCAAAGGGCTACAGAAGGATGCCCTCCAGAAAGATGTGCGCAGTGAATGACACACTGATGGAGGAGGAAGAGGAGGATGAAGCAGGGTCCGACACGGAGCATCACGTGTCACACAGACTTTCTCAGGTCCACTGTTATTGCACTGAGAGTCTCACAGGGAGCTAACACACTGAAGCCCTGCAGTCAGCCACAGAGAGCTGCTCGTCCTGCCCCCTGCGCCTCTCTCCCATTCTGTCATCCTGCAGGTTACAAAACAGTGATGTAATCCTCCCCTGGTAGAGTGGAGGGAAAAGCTTACTAATAGAACAAGCCTCCCATGGCGGGAGTGCATCCATCACAAAAGGGTCTGCACTGATTCAAGTGTATCTACAGCTAAAATGAGAGCAATCCTGAAAATAAAATGCACTGAAATAGAGCCGAGCCTCATCATCAGCACTGTACTCTCTACATATACTATACTGTAAGTGCAAATAATATGAGAGGATGAATGTTTCTATGGGTGTTTTCTACAGTGTTTACATGTTGTTATTCTGTAGCGTTCTCTGTTGGGGGGCGTGTTAAGTGGCTTTTCTATGATAAAGGACCTGTGCATTGGAGGCTTTACTGTTGATGCTGTCTGTGATTTCCTGGAAATAAGCTTTCTCTGATAAAACGTGTAATGTATTTTATAAAGTGTGTTATTTATACTTCTTTAATATTTCATATGGATTTTCAAGTGATTCAAGATAATAAAAATCTTTCTGAAATAAGTGTTGTAATAATTGGAGATGAAGTGGGCTTGACACGGTGAGCTAAAGTGCTTTAATTACCAGGTTAAGAATATCCACAGATGAAATGAAGTTTCACACATGAACTCCTACTGTAAATGAATAAGTGAAAATTATCGGAAAGTAAAATCGTTCATTATATCCACGAAGTACAATGAACTGTTGATTAGGATAATTAAAACAAATCACACACAACCTTGTGTTCATTATTCAATATCTAAATAACCGTATGGAACAAATGCTATATGTTGTTTTTCTACTTGCAATCTTTTGTGAGACATTTCCCTTTTGTTCAAATAAATATCGCTGACATTTAAATTATGTAACTAATAAAAATTATATATTAAAAAAGAAAGTTGTACAGGCACGATATATACATGAAAAAATCTAAAAGAATAACAACAAAGCTGTGAATATTTACATTATCACCACACTACGTCAAATGAACTCTTTTATCTGGTTTAAAATGTAAAATAAATGTACAACAGAGGCTAAATCAACATGTACACATAAATGGGACGATTGCCAAAACAGCACAGCTTTGTTAAAGCCCGTGGCTCCATCACCTACAGTGTATGTTACTGCCATTGGGCTAAAACCTGATTTTAAGGAATTACCAAAACAGAGAAACACAACACACGATATTCTTCATTGAGTCACAGCACGGTTGCGTCTTTGCGTGAGCCCATCCATCACGTGGTCACGGCTCAGTATATCTGGAAGTGAGCTGAGGTGGTTCCGTCCTTCCAGCAGCGCATGGTCTCGATGACGGTGGAGCGGCACAGTGGACACGTTCTCTCCCGGTCAAACCACAGGCACAGGCACTCCTCACAGAACACGTGCTGCACAAAAAACATAACTTCACTCTCTTAAAATTAGTAGTAAACGCTTTGGCACAAAATATAGACTGTTACTGAAGTAGCTGATACTAGAGCCCGACTCATTTATTATTTGGATGCTAAAAATTCTAAAAACGTACCAGTATCAGCGTTTATATTTGCCGATATACAAAATTCTCTATTGCAGAATAAGCAAAGAATTTCTTTCTACGTTTTATATATATGGTTGTATTTATTTACAGTTATTTATGATTAAGTTGTGATGTTTAAACTGTGAAATATCAAGCTTCAGTCAGTGTCAGAGCTTAGAGGAAAAACATACAACCAGAGAATCAACAGCTAGACACTATTTTACGGCCTACGTTCTTTTTAAATTTCTATCTTTCAGTTTTAATCTTATTTCTAATTCTTCACCTTGCTCTAGTCAGTGTTATCAACTCCTTACCTGACAGAGGAGGGCGATGGGATCTCTGAAGTCAGCCTGACAAATGGCGCAGACATCCCCCGCCTCGCTGCACTGCTGATTGCCGGCCCTCATTCCATAACTCTGGATGAAAAAAACAACAACTTTAAGAATCAAACATTTATTAAAACCTTCAGAGCAAGTTGTGCACATCTTGGTTCTTGTGTCCTCAAATGTGGAATAAATTACAAGAGTGTGAATCTGACCTGGGAGCTGCAGAGCACAGCCACGGCTTTACATATGGCTGATACACGTCCACAGATGTCAAATGACTGCAAAAACAAACAGGACAAAGTTAGATCAAAAGTTAAAGAGATCACAAAACTTCATCCAACAAGGGAACATGAACAACAACTGTACAAAATGTTGCAAAGATCCATCCAATAGCTGCTGGGACTTCTGAAAACCACAAATATCCACCTCATGGAGGAATAGCAATAATATGGCCTGATCTCAGAAGAAACCAAAGGGCAGGACCTCAGCACGCACACAAACACAGACACACCCCCATTCAGCTGGTCATCAGCCACAACATCCGCTGAATCACTGGTGTAAAAAAAAAGCCCGAACTGCAGTTGTAATAATTCACCGTTGTATCATTCAGAGATTCATTCATCCGAGTTCCCCTGAAACAGTTTCGCTATTACTGCTTCCCACACAATGATGTTTCAAAACTGATTCATGGACCTAAACAAACTTTCAGGTTCCTCTTTAATGTGTGACTGACTTTGCTGTGACCTCACTGTGTGTGTTCTTCAATCTCCCACACATCCCACAGCCGAAGTTTGGTGACCATACTTGTTTTTGTGCGTCACTTTTGACACACCACAACTTCCTGTGTGCAAAATCCAGGCCAAAGTATTTTTTCACAGAGCTCATCAACCATCTTCACCACAAATTTCAGAAAATGGGCCTAATTGAAATGGAAAGACTTGTAGTACTCTATTGTTAGAACCAATAGTTTAATCCGTAGCTATCAATGTATCTATTGTCTTGGGAAACTCAGTTCACATGTTCAACAGCGAGACAACAACTAAATGAAAATATTCATAGATTTTGGTCACCAGAGGACGATTCCTAATGATTCTTCTGAACTTCTCACTTTCATGGAGCTCCACTATCCATTCTGGTTCTTCTCCTTTTCCGTTCTCTCAACTGGAACCTTTCCTCCAACAGTTGTCAGAGAAAGTCTTACTCTGACCTCTGCCATGTTTCTGGTGAGATAACTGTGCCTGTATTGTTGTGTTATTGTTATTATGATTACCTTGCAGAGGCTGTAGATGATGATGAGCGTGGCTCCCAGGAAGTAGCTGTTAGACGGGTCTTCTCCCATGATGTACTTGTACCACAGCTGGATGGGAACCAGCGCCCTGAACAGCTGGCTCAGGTCCTCAATCAGCAGGTAGAACTTACCCTGGATAAACACACACAATTAGAAACTAGAGTAGCTGCTGAGGCCTCTTTAGAAGCGTTAATCAGTGTGTGTCCATGTGCAGATGGCAGTTATGTGAATGTGCCAACTTAATATTTTACTATTTTGAGAGGCTGTGTTTTTGAAGGAGGAATTGGACAAGAGTTTCAAATAAATGAAAATATATAAACAACGTGTTCTCCCTCTGATCCACTCACTAAGAGTCCAAGAAGCAGAGAGAGCCGGACAGCTTCGGGGGACTCTTCTATCTAGTCAAGAGCAGTGCAGTATTAAAAGCTTAAAACAGCACGCCTCCAGCCCAAACATGGCGGCTGTCCAGAGCTCCACAGTTTCACAGCAGTACAGGCAATTTCCCCACTCTGCAAGGGAAACTGGCAGCGGCTCTTTCCACCTGCTACCCAGCGCCCACATTAAACCCAGCCCTACGGGGGCCTCACCGGCTGCCTTCAGAGGACCTCCCCTCTCATCCATAATCACACAGAAGAAATCAACTTCTCGCTAAGAACCGCAATGCTGCAAAGTGATTTTGGACGCTGAAAAAAAAACAACCCAGAGGGCGACCGAAATTAAAGCAAACTTGATTCCCCGTTGGTCTCGTGGCATCCCAGCTTGCATAATGACTTCCTGGATGGCAGCTGACAAAGATGGATGACTGTGGGTAAAGAGCCACGAGCAGCCAGGTTGGTAGGCGAGGAAGACCTCCGCTCGTGGCTAATTCATCTTCCTTATTGTCCCCTCGGCCTCGTGTCCCACAGTGCCCATCACGCCCACGCAAAACCAGTCAAATCTGAAGCCTGGACACGAGCCAGGGAGTCTGAGTAAGCTGCACTTCAGGCCGTGCTTGAGTGGTTTCCTACTTATTTGGTTTCATTACTTTGTCTGATCGCCTAATCTCTTCCGCCACAGCACAATAACACAACTTTACATTAACATCTTTACTTTAGGGTTGGGTGGGGGACGTAATTGAGTTTTTAAAATGTTGGCTACAATTTCAATATCCTGATCAACAAAGAAATCACTTGTTAATCCATCCTTTCCTTTTCTGTTCAGGTGTCTACAACCATTTTTGTATACAGTCTATGTTTGAGGACAATACAACAGACAAAGTCCAAAATAATCACAAATTCAAAGAAAGAACTTAGTTCCAGCCATGAAAACGTAAGTGTGTGTCTGTGTTGTCTAGACTCGTGCTGACTGCAGACGTAGGATTATTAGTGTATCACTGGTTGGATGCACTAATAAAGAAGACCGGTTTATTAAGACTGATGTGACTTCATGGAGTTCAGAACAGACTCTATGAAATGAAATCTGAGACTTCCTAAAACTCAACATGCATCTATGGAAGCTATCAAATCCTATATGTGTGTATAGCATATCTGTGTGTGTGTTTGTGTGTGTGTGTGTGGGTGTGTGTGGAGGATACAGGTAATGGTCCAGCTCCGGGGAGGGATGACCTCACCGCTGCAACCCCCTTGTGGGCGAATGAGCTCAGTTGCTGGCTGCAGTGGTTCTGACAGGCCTGTAGGTCTGTTTATCAGTGGAAAATTTAATCCTAATACTTTGTAACCCTTCACTCGCCAAACACACAAACACACACACACACACACACCAGGGCTGTACCTGTACGGAACTCTAAATGCATCTGTGTGTGTGTGTGTGTGTGTGTGTGTGTGTGTGTGTGTGTGTGTGTGTGTGTGTGTGTGTGTGTGTGTGTGTGTCACACAATCTGTTGCCTCGGGCCAGAACAATGCACACAGACATGCACAAGCTCACCTAAGGAGGCCCATTTAAAACCTTATGAATACAAAACAGCTTCACACTGTGACCCTTCAGCACTTCCTTCACTCTGCGGAGCATTTCCTCATGGCTGAGCAAATTTCCTATTTCGTAAATTATGAAAAAAGTTTCACAACTTTGACTGTGAACTTTACTGCGACCGAGTTAATGTTTAGTTGCATTTTAAAAGGGGCAATCCACCAATTTTTATCTTAGTTTATAACAACAGATTTTCTGTGGACGTGCTCAGGGTCAGAGGGATGAATGAGGATTTCTTACCCTGGATTTGAACGCCAGGAGGATCTTGGGCAAAAAGAGGACGAAGCATTTCAGGCCGATGGTGAAATACTTCAGGACAAAGTCAGTGATGCCCACAGCCCAAATCAGGTCGAAGAAGTCAAAGCTGCTGAGGTTGGGCTTGGAAAATATAAGGCTGGAAGAGATAATAAAAACCACATCTAGATGATCTGTTATTGGAGAATCTGTTGTTTTGACTCGGGGTGTTTGAACGATGAACAGCAGCAAAACAAATGTTAATAAAAATGAAGTTAAAAACTAAAAACGATGAAATTAACACAAATACTCACAGGACAAGACCAAACAAGAAGAGAAAGACTCCCTAAAGGAAATGGAAGTAGAAACAAAATGACTTGCACAACAGAGAATGAATGGAAAAACCGAATTAGGTTAAATCAATACAAATCATATGATGGCAGGGAAAGAAAAACAAAACAACAATAATAAAACACACTTGTATTTTTTGCTTGTACCTGTTGTGCAGCTCCTCGTGACTGAACGTGTAGTAGATATAGAATATATTCCCTGAAAGGAACATTAAGATCCAAAGAGCAACAATAACAGAACGTTCCTCCTGGTAAAATAAAACAGACACATTGTGTAATGGATTACAAGACTGTCTGGTGCATTACACTACAGCTAATGAAAATAGGTACGAGTTAAGAAACTGAGGAAATAAGGGGAAGACAAATCAAACCTTCACATATTTATGACATATACTGGGGATCATTTTAGGCAGAATACCCTCTAATATTATGTAGTGGTCATATTAACACAAAACCATCAGACTATGGGACGAAAGACTTCCCGTGTCGAGGGGGAAATGTGTTTACTGCTGCTATAGACGAAGTTTTAAAACAACTTTTCAGATGCATTATTTTGTAAGCCAATTACCAGGTTCGCCTCAAAGATATAAGGTGGACGTTTGATCATAAAATCTTTTTTTTTATTTCTCCATCTGTGTTTGTAAATTACAACTGTTGCAGTATATGTCATGGATCCAGCCTCCTCGATGTTAGGGTAGGGTACTTACAACTTTGTCATTGTGTAGTTCTCATCGCTACACTATGCACTCGTGGTCAGTAAGTCTTGTCAAAGTTGAACAAATATCAGTTATAGCAGTAACAATGTTGTATTTCATTTTTACCCGTAATGACACTTGGTGCCTGAATGTGGAGTTGGCATAAGCGAATGTACTTGCCATCCCAACGCACACAGCGATACCTGCAGAGGAGAGAAGCAACATCGTCACTAAACCAGACCTAGTGAGTTGTAAATGGTGCACAACTGGTGACACTGGTAGTAGCACTAGTATCTGCTCTACAGGCTGGTTTACCGAGCTTATGCTGAAAGCAGACTTTAGCCAGCAGAATCAGGATGAAGGGGAAACCCCTCTGCAGCCAGGTGACCACCGACTTCAGCTCGGACAGGGCCGGGGCCGGCGTGGACGGGTCCTCCTGGCCCTCCTCCCTGGAGCCATGCCTCTCCGAGCCGGCCGACGTGGCGGCCTGCTGGAGCAGAGAGGACGTCCTGTGCTGCAGCGCCTGGTGGTGGAAGTGGTGATGGTGGTGGTGATGGTGGTGCTGCGGCGGGCGAGAGAGAAAGGATCCACCCTCCGAGCGGTGGGGGCCCCCTTCTTCTCTGGATGATGCGGTCATCTGGATAAAAACTTCAGGGGGGGAGCCCAAGACTAAGCCGGCTGCCTGGAACTGGGCGGAGGAGACAGAACCGGAGGGGACACCCACAAGGCCGGAGAAGATTTGCTGGGGGGAGACGGCTGAGTCGGGCTTCAGGCAGTCGAAGACACTGCCCTCATCAAGGCTGCTCTCAGATCCTAGAGTTTGGCTTCGGCTCCTGAATGAGGAGAATAAAGATGGATGCCAAAAGAAATCACTGGTCTGGAAGATTTAGAGATTGTCTCCCATTCAGCCAAAATGGTGTTTGATAGAGTTGAGGTCTGGTTCTTTAGCGCTAAACTGGGAAAACCTATATTTTGGAAGGGAACTCAATTACACAAGTGTAATCCTTTATCTTTTTTATTGAAGCCTTGTAGTATTCTCATTTTCATTGAATGTACTATTTCTATAGTTATTTCTTACAACATTATTCCCCTTGTGATGCTCCGTTGAATGTGAATTTCATTTGTGAATTTCATCAATACAGGTATAATCCTATCCTATCCTATCTTATCCTATCCCATATTATCGTATATTATCTTATCCTAACTTATCTTATCCTATCCTCCTCTCCTATATTATCTTATCCTATCCTAACTTCTCTTATCCTATACTATATTATCCCATCTTATCTTATCCTATCCTATCATATCATATCCGATCCTAACTTATCCTATCCTCTAGTATCTTATCTTATCCCTGGTGAAGCCCATGAGAATAGCCTCAGACGGTGTATGTACCAGGACAGAGGCTTCCCACATGAGACTACCACACCAGTATGAGACCCAGTGGAGGAGAACCAGCCGCTGCCCTGTGACGAGCCAGCTGACCCACCTTTCAGAGGGCATGCCATCCGTGTTGCTGCTGTGTCTCCTCTGCATGGCCCAGCGCTCATCCCCGCATGGTGCAGCCCTGCAGACACACAACACCGGCACACATGTTACTCACGCACATGTGTGTGTGCGTCTGTATGCTTCTTGCGTTAATCTGTAAATATGTGTTTTGATGTTTTACCTGAATCGGTTCCGATAGAAGCTCCTTCTCTGTCCTCATCGTTAAAAACAAGCTGCCTTGTCTGCGCCGGACACTTCCTGTATGATGTCACTGAGGTGCGCGTATCCGACCAATCAGCGCGCTCAATCCCGCCGAACCACTTCCGTGTTGGGAGTGTGTTTTGCTGGCTTTCCGCTGCCTGAACGTCACAGTCTCTGGAAAACCGGACTTTTATTTTTGTTATCTTTAAACGACACGAGAAACACGTCACTGGACTTCGTTACAGTTTAATTTGTCTTGTTTTAAAAATAACAGTGTTATTGGAGGAGGAAAGGGAGCTAATGCTAATGGGAGCCAACTAGCTAGCAGTTCCAACAAAGCAGGCTTTTGTGATGTTAGCTTAGCCGCTGAGACGTGTTTACCACAGCAGAGTGACACAGCCTGCACCATGGGTTAGCTAGCACGGCTGCGTGGATGCTGCCCGGATACGACGCCTCTGGTCGGCTGTCAGATTGAAGCTAACTAGCCCCCTGGAGGCTCCGCAACCAAGCCATGCTATGATGATGGTGCTGCGGCGGCTACTGAGGAAGCGCTGGGTGCTGGGGGTCGTCTTCGGACTGTCTCTCATCTACTTCCTCACCAGCACACTCAAACAGGTAGAGAACCCCCCCCACCACCACCCACTGCATCTCCTGCACCGGCTGGTGATGGAGGAGATGCTCGATACATCATGGGATGTGCAAGGCATCCTGGAGCCGCACAACTTTCTCAATTTTGTCACAAGTGAATGTGCAATGACAGGAGGATGTGTATATTTATATATTGCACGTGTGACAGGGAGATTAAAAGTGTGTCAGAGGGGAGAGGGCCTTGATCAGATCTTCATCACCACATAAAGCTATGAAGCTAAACAGTATGATATCCCAAATATAAACTATAGTGGCATCCAGTAGAGCGCAACAGTCCCTTTATGGCACAATATTAAAACTCATGAGATTCATTTTTATTTGAATCTGCACAATTTCACACCCCTGTAAATATCATTCTCTGAAAACACGTCTGATTTAGTTTTTCAATGTTAAAGAAGGTGAGACAAATCCCTGATATCCTCCCTGACTCTCAATGAAACTTGGTTGAAGGATGTATTGAGTTTTCCTGCCAACAAATACAAACACAGACCAAAACATAACCCCCTGGGCAAAAGTATTAACAAGTTAAATTGCAGAAATATCCTAAGATTAGTCACATTTTGTTACACATGACCTCTAGAATGTTTGGTCTTTGGTTCTTGAGTTGTTGCAGAGATTTCATTACTTATCTGAAGTGGCATCACATCACTAAGTGCATGGTCTGGCACATGCAAAGTACCAATGAGTTACTTTGCTGATGGACTCTGGATAAATGCTGAGGTAGTAATGAACCTTTAAGAAGCAGTGGCCATGTTTCATGACCTCTCACAACCTCCCTGTGTGGATTTGTGCAGGAGGAACGAACCATACGGGACCGAACTCTCTTAGAGGTCCGAGACTCAGACCATCGGATCCCCTGGAAGGTCCGATTCAACCTGGGCAACAGCAGCCGACAGATTACTCAGTGCAGGAACTCCATCCAGGGCAAGACGCTGCTCACTGACGAGCTTGGTGAGTAATCCATCTGTCTACCATCAAAAGTTGTGTTCCCTTTGATCAACGTGCATGCTTATCTGTGTTAATGTTTTGCAGGTTACGTCTGCGAGAGAAAAGACTTGCTGGTTAACGGCTGCTGCAACGGCAATGCACCCACCTCCAGGCAGTACATCTGTAAAAGCTGCCTGGCCAACGGCTGCTGTAGCATCTACGAGTATTGCGTGTCGTGTTGTCTGCAGCCTGATAAGGTATCTGATCCATCACATTCAGGATGTTCAGGGGTTTGGTTTTATTAATGCAATCAGACACATGTCAATTTTGCACGACTTCAGGGTTTATACAACTTAAAACGATGATCTGTAAATTCAAGAAGTTGAATCTTGTTATGAAAAAAGACAACAACTAATTCAACACATGCTCCATCTCTTATCTCCTACAGCAACCTCTGCTCGAGCACTTCCTGAATCGAGCAGCTGACGGTTTCCAGAATCTCTTCACTGCTGTGGAGGATCATTTTGAGCTCTGCCTGGCCAAGTGTAGAACATCTTCACAAGTATGTGGTGACACAAAAATAATTAAAAAGTCCTCCATTCTTTTCAGCGATGAAGATGTTTGTCCCACAGATAATCAACCATCTATCTCACTTATCTGTTAATGAATAGAGTCACTATTTTGCTCAGATATTTTTCATTAATGAAGAATGAAGAAATTAAGTTATTTATTTCAAAAGACTACTGCAGTCGAGTATTATAATTTCAGTTTATTATTAAATTCTCTGGGGATTAAAATATCTGTTCAAATGTATTCTTCTGAGGCTTTCATTATTCTTCCCAGTTTTCAATATTAACTGCTTTTAAAAAATTCTGAATATTAACTTTTTCTAAATCCCCTGTTATTTTCGATGAAAGCATTATTTCTAAATCAGTGTTTTATTGTGTGTGGAGTTGATTAAATGTTTTATTTAAATGTATTCTCGGTATGCTTTTCAAAAATCAACCACCTATAAATATTCAAATGTGTGCTGTTGTAACAAACAAAAACTTAAATGTGTGAAATGGTTTTAACGTTTGTTTCTCTCGTGCAGAGTGTTCAACACGAGAACACCTACAGAAACCCTCAAGCAAAGTACTGCTACGGAGAGAGTCCTCCAGAGCTTCTCCCCGTATGAGCATCTCCTCCAGAGTGAAGGACCTACAGGAGCAGCACTGGGCCCATGAAGCCTCCTGGTGGGACGCCTGAGGCTGTTTGGAGCAGAGACTCTTTACACATGAACTGCTGCTGTCTTGGATAATTTTGCATCATAGTGGCAAAGGAAGGAAAGACATCCGAGACCAGCTTCGACAAATAATGGACAAATTCTATATGTGATTTGATTATTTACACTTCATAAGTGCATAGAATGCTTCATACGTTCATCCGTGATGATCATCAGGTTGTAATAGCAGGCAGCTCATCCGTCAGGACTAGCTTCAAACCAGTTCACGTCATCCAGTAGTATTCATTTTTTTAAACTGGGAACATTTAACAGCTGTTTAAATGTTTTCTTTGAATATTTTCAAACAGCAGAGAATGTGTCGTTAGCTCTGTGTATAGTGCATGCATATGGAACGGCTATTTAATAAAAGTGACTGTGAAATAAAATCACTTCGGTTAATAGTTGCTAATTATGACATGAATTCATAATTTCCTAAAATGTTGCTCTTATGTCAGTTTGACACTGGGGTCGTTTGTAGTTTATCAAATGGACTCTAAATATTGGATGATGCATATCTACTCCCACGTACTATCCAGAAATGAGTACTTTGACCTATTAGTTTGGTCCATGTCCCATCGACTAACATGGGGGAAGCATATATACTGCAGCCAGCCACCAGGAGGTGAACAAGACACTTTGGCTTCACTGTGGGGGAGCTGTCATGTCGTCCATCTTTATACACGGCCTATGGTTTAGCAAAGGCCACAAGAAAATTGTGTTTTTCAAGGTTTGTTCAAGAAGTTTATGGTTTAAATTTAGTTGAAGAAAACACATCAAGCAGTCACCAATCATTTCTGTTTGTCCACCAAAGTGAGCAAACTATAGTAATATTTATGTTAATGATGAGAAAATTCAGGTGTAATTGTAAAAGCTCAAATAGATAACTGGAACAATTTCAATCAGTCACCATCGTCTGTAAGAAATTTAAGGAACATACAAAAATTATGTTTTCTAAAGTGTTTAACATTTCAGGAACTTTATTTTTCAGCGATAAGATTAATTTGAGGCTCATACAGAACAAAACCTAGGAACTTCTAACAGAACGTTAATCGATCACTTCATTTATGAACCAGACTCACATTAATCTCTGCTCCGGAGCTGCTGTTCTCCTGCATTGTTCTGACGAGCCTCTGACAGACCTATCGGCCTTTTCTCTGCACTGTCCATCTGTCCTCGGGTTTCACTGTGCAACACGACGACTGGAGTCTGAACCTGAGGCTCTCTGAAGCTGATTCTTATCATCAGCTCCTCCCTCCACCTCCGGCGCTGTGGCCCGCTCACAGGGGAGCGATGGCCAGAGCTGAACAATTAATCATCGGCGAAGGCTGAGAAAACAAACTGTCGTAATTAGGAAATTGTATCAGAGCCCCATCTCATTTGGCAAGTTGATTAATTACCGTCACACGGGAGCCGCGTCAATCTGTATAAAGTTCTAATTGAACAAATCTGTTTCTGAGGTATTCAGGGAAATCCACTTACTTGGCAAAAGAATTGATGAAAAGATTGATACCATTCTTTTCAGCTGCAACTAGCAGCCGATCTGTTTCCATATTGGAAATAATGAAACTGCAAACCTCAACATCTCTCAAACTGTCCTTTTAAACACCAATCAGTAAATAACGGTCATTTGATGAGCTGCATCAACCACATTAAAGAGTTACCCTTTGCATTGGCACTGAAATCAAGGTTAAAAATCTATCAACACAAGTAAACACTTAAGACAAACTAGAAAGGAAATGAATTATTCCCAGGGAATCACAATGTTTAAGAAATATCTGGATTTGTCCCTTTTTCCAGATCCACATCAAAATATATTGGGTTATTTTTGGG
The DNA here is from genome assembly GCA_038501795.1 of Pseudopleuronectes americanus. NCBI lineage: Eukaryota > Metazoa > Chordata > Actinopteri > Pleuronectiformes > Pleuronectidae > Pseudopleuronectes > Pseudopleuronectes americanus. Next base: position 2,624,275 of record CM076718.1, on the reverse strand, counting down.
TCCATGTAATATCCGCCAATCAAATTTCACTGAAATCTGTTGTGTGGCTTTTGTGTCCTCTTGCTGACAACTATTGAAAACCTATTATCTTTGTTCAAGGTAATAATGTGGATCTGGTCGGCTGCATTATCTGCTTTAGTCTACCTGCAAAGAATTACAAGTTATATATTTTAATACATATTTCTCCCAAATGCACAAATACTGTATTTATGGCAAATAAGTGTTTACAAGTCATTTAAGTCTTTTAAAGTAAAAAAAAACATTAACTGTAACAGCATCTGCAGCACAAATTGATTTTAGTTGTTAGTTACAGGATGCATCTGTATTTATGATAATCTGCCCGAGTTACTTTATGTTTATTTGTCTCTAATTGTTTATTTGACCTTTGACATGTGGAACCATTGCTCAGGGCCACTTCAGAGAGTTTCTGGCTGACTTCAACATCCGAGGATGTGCACCGAGATGCAGGAGAGTAATTAGATCAATAGGCAGAGGACTTGTGCAACAAAGGCTTTTATTCACTTACAAAAATATGAATGACACAGTCAAAATTCATTTTTCCAGACTTCAGGTTTTATACATCTTGATCTGTAAACTCAAAAACATAAACATATGATGAGCTCAACCAGAACAAGACGTCAAACCACACAGAATTATATTAATTGGTAGATGTTGCAATTACAACTTATGTTTTTGTTTTGTTTCCTTTCTGATAAATTATTAAATAAACAACAGAAATCCATGAACACTTGAGTTAAATAAAATAGATATAAATGTAAATAAGTAAAAAAGCATAGAATCAGCCTTCAAATAATAATACTTGAGTTAAGTCAAATAGATATAAATGTAAATAAGTAAAAAAAAGCATAGAATCAGTAATAACAATAATAACAATAACATAATCCTCATAATAATGACATCAGTCCTTTTTTTTTAAATAATGACAAATTCAAGATATAAATATAAAGATCTAATCTAAATATCATTCCGAGAAATGTAAATTGATTCACATAAATTCATGTTTTAAACAAATCAATATTTGACTTGGTTTCGGGGCTTTAACACCAACATGTGACAATGAAGGAGGAAATCCTCTGACTTTTTGTTCCACATGTGAATTCACAGTGTCAGAGGAAGTAACTTTACTATTGCAGGTGTTGAGAACTTGGGTTTCTTCAGAGTAAACTGTAAGATGTGTGGAGAAGCCGCTTTGACCTCTGAGAGACACACATGTTATTCATCTCCTTCAGGAGCTGCAGCACGTGTTCCTCCCAGTCCCTCAGTCTGACCAGGACAAGCCATCCGTACTCTTTCTTAGCATAAGTGTGACCAGCGGTCAACTTGGGCAGGACCGGCTTCGATGGCAGAGGCACGTCAGGAAAGAAGCCGGCGAGAAGATGCTTCACTTTCGTTGAATGGTGTGAGAGTCGGTCGGTGAGCTGCCACAGGGGCCTGGCAACAGGTTCTCTGTTTCCAAATATTTCTGAGTGATGCTCCTTGACTTTTAAAACGTGCAAACGAAAGAGCTCGTTCTTGACGTAGACGTCCTGCAGCTTCTCAGAGAGGTTGACCCCGGACACGGTGGAGTCAGGAACATCCTCTGTGCTGGAATTAGACCTGGGGCCATGAAACTTTAACTGTAAGAAAGAAAGAAAAGATCTCATAAGATTTCATGGAGTTTGAGCTGTGATTGTAAAATGCAAATAAGAGTAAATCTTATGGGAAATTCAAGTGTAAAGGAAATCATTTGAATTAATTATACAATAATTCAAATTTAAAGGTCAAAAAATCAATTATATTTTTCTTCTTAGTCTATTTTACAGATACGTTTTGTTTCAGCTGCAGCTGAAAGATAAGTTTATTTTGTTGAAGTCTATTTAAAACTACAAGATTAATTAATTTATACAAAAACGTCTCAAGAACGTTAATTCATTTGTTCTGCTGCACTAAAAACTAAAGCACCAGCGGCTCCCCTGCCGTGTCTGGGTTGAAGAAGCTGCTCGATAAGTGTTTGCTGTAGTATTTTAAACTGATTTCCTGATTAGAAAGATATGAGCTGAAGCTTTGTTTTTCAAAAGCAGATTAGGTCTTTTTTTTTCAATAATCGATCAAAGGAAGTGGTGGAGGAAGGAGCTCAAAGAAGAAAATATCTGTACGATCATTTTGTCAGATATCATATCTTCCCCCGAAAACTAGACATACACCTTTTCCGACTATAACTTAAAAAAAAGAAGAAAAAAAAGTAAATACTAACAACTTTTTGAAACTACCACTTTAGTAGCACTTAAATGGCACTTACTTATAGCACTTTGTAGTTTCACTTTATTTTGAAGAAATTGTACTTTCTTGATTCTTTTAGTCCTGGGTCTGTACCCTCGGGGTTTTATGCACTTATTGTAAGTCGCTTTGGATAAAAGAGTCAGCTAAATGAAATGTAAAGTAATATCAAATCAACAGCTGTGCAAGATCCAAAATAAAATACCTTGTGCAAAATGTCCCCACAACTCACAAAATACATACAGAAGATATATAACCTGTAGATGTATGACACTTACATAGTGCTTCAGTAGCTCCTTCGCTTCATGATGCAGCAGCTCTGAGAGAGAGATGGTGCTGTGTAAGTCTGTGCAGCCCTTGTGAGCTGGAGCAGAAAGCACCGGCCTCCACTGCAGCTCCAGGATCATGTGGACGAGAACTGAACAATAAAGAGGAGACGTGTGATTCGAGTGTGACACAGAATATGAGGTAAAAGAAATTCAACTTTTAATACTAATTGATATTGTCTGAAAAATACTGCGTCTTACAGAACTATGTGATTGATCTCTTTTTGACGATGCTCCAAGTGAGGAAGGAAGAACCCTGATTATTAATCTCAAACTCTGGACTAGTTTGAGTTTAAAATCATATTTTGAATCTTAATTTAAAGAGATTGAAAATATCGCAAGTTATAGGAGGATAAAAAAGCAAAACACACAGATGTTGCAGAAAATGTGGTTATTTAAGTTTTCAGATTTTCATCTTATTCATCTTCGCCTTTTCACTGAAAGTTAGTTGATATGAGTTAGTTTATTGCAGGTACTAGACGTATTCAGACTCAACGTGTCAGTCCCCCTGCAGAATTTACCTTAAGAATTAACAAACCAAGTGGTTGTAGAAATATAACTAAAGAACAAAACAATCCAAAGACAGAAATAAAAGGAAATAGAGAATTATAGATACTGTTTCCTCTGCAAATGATTAAAAGAAAAGAAAAGCCGTCTTAAAACCATGTTTTTTCAGTTGTCAATTCAAAGTAAAACAGGAAACATAAACAATACGTAGTAAATGCAGTTCAAAATGGAAATCCTTGAACATCAATATTTTCTCTATACTCTATCCAAATTTATAGATCTGCAGATTCACGAAGAAATACACACGTGTGGATAAAAGCTTGTATGCAACATAATTCAAGTAGAAAATAAAAAGTGAAAGCTTATTCTCACAAGACATTTAAACCAAACTATTTAATATTAAACTGTGTCATTAAATACATTAAATAACAATAAGCTTATTGCAAATCATAAAGATATTTACCACAGTGTCTCAGAAGTTTCCCGAGTTTAAAATCCATAGCGACGACGGGAGCAGATTCACTTAGTCCACATGCAAAGTGACACACAACATATGTTCACCTGTAAACTGGCCTTTATGTACTTGACGAGGACGGTCACTGACACCCACCCATTCCAAAAAGTTTCCATTAAGTATTTCAGCATCACTCATGTTATGACAGCATGCTACATGTCAGAGGTGACATCACCGTCTCATGTGCTCTATGGATACCAGGACTCAGAATCATCAGACAAATAAATATTTCCCGCCCCCAAAAATTATATATTTTGAGCAATACAACGTTACACTCTAGTCTGTTTGGTATCTTTGAATCAGACATGATTAATTCACCGGATTTTCGTAACGTTTAGATTTTTCTTTAATTAATGGTAAATAGCTTTTTTTTATTTAGCGCTTTTCTAGTCTTGATGACTCCTCAAAGCTCTTTACAGTACAGTTTCACATTCACCCATTCACCCACACAGTGCATCTATTCTCAGCAGTTAGTTATTCTATGGGGGGGCCATTCAGGGTTCAGCATCTTGACCAATGACACTTCGGCATGCAGATGAGTCAGACTGGGGATCGAACTGCCGACCTTCAGGTTGGAGGACGACCACTCCACCCCTCAGCCGCAGCCACCCGTGAATTAAGTGATTATGTAAATGAGAAATTTCAAATAAAACATTCACAAACATGATTATACCGATTTCCACTTGTTCAGTGAAAGTAAGACTTTAGACGTCAGGGCACAAATCCTCCCCCGAAAGTTCCAGCGTTGTTATTGTCAGCCAGTTTCCACGGACACCCACAATGGGTTTGAGTACACAACCCTTCCTCATCCGATAGAGTTTATCTTAACACAGATAAATGCTCTATCTGGGCAGTGAATCAACTTATTGACACTGCTGATTATTTCTTCAAAACCACTGGATGAAAAGAGGGTTTTTTCTTACCTCTTTTACACAGAAGCTCGGTCCAGCGGTGTGCCGCAAGGTTCTGTTCTGGGTCCCATTTTCTTTTCCTTGTAAAAGCTTCCTCTTCAGATCAAATCAACAGTTTAAAAGGGGCATCTCATTTATATGCAGATCATATTAAAAATGCCTTTAATATACCCATCAGTATATCAACTGGTTTGTGACCTTTGTGACCTTTGCCCGTAGAGGCCGATCACTAATTTGAACCCAGTTGTCTAAGCCTTTAAGGCTCATTATACCACAATCTGTCATATTCAAAATACTATAACAACTTGACTCATGCATGATTAAAGTCAATCTTAAAATAATCACTATTTGTTGGAGCACTTATTTGTGCTATAATCCTGAATTTATTCCTTAAAAATGTTAAAAACCAACAATTTCATGCCAAGAGGCCAACAAAGGCATTTTGAATATTCTTTATTGAACGAAGCAGCACAAAAATTACAAATGTTTACAGAATACTCTTACTTCAAAATGTACAAAATGTAGTTGTACCAAAGAAAACATCTACGTGATATTAGCTACACTAAAAGTTTATTGTGCAAATAACAAAAGAAATAAGACATAGTGTTATTGACCTCGGGTACTGCTATGGTTAAGAAATGCTGACCTCCTGAAAAACTAAATACTGACCCGCTCTCCTGTTAGACGTCATTCTGAGTCATTTTAATATCGTGGAACTACCTGCACATTCTTCTCAGACCAACACGATCAAATAATAAAAAGATCACTTTTCCTCTGCATGAAAACAACTGCCTCGTGTTTCACGCTGTTTTTGCAATATTGCACCTGTTATGAAGGCGTTTGATTAAAAAAGAAAAAGGGTTGCTCAGACACATGGCGTTGTGATTACACAAATTACTGGAAGACTACAATTGTGTGTTTATAGCACTGGTCAAATGTGTGTGAGTATATTCTGCAGTAATGTAACCACACGGTCCATGAGAGCTCAGCACCTGCATTCGAGAACAAGTCTTTCATTCAATCCCCTTTGTGCTTGTGAGTTTGAATGTGCAGGTGTGTGTCTGTGTGTATGTGTGTGTGTGTGTGTGTTGTGGAGTGATTGTGCATGTGTGAGCGTGTGGGCCTCCCGTCGACTCAGTGCATCCGGCCTCGGAAAGGTGAAGACAGGAGGCCTCACAAACAGACCCAACGTGCACGCCACGAAGAAGCCGTGCTTCTGGTGATCGTGGGAGTTAATACTGCTGGAGGCGCAGCGCTAGTCTAGGCACAGAGTTACACCCCCACCCCCCTTCCTGCTGCTCGGCCGCCCCACTACCACTGAAGTGGGAGAGTGAGAGGGTGGGAATGGGCAGGGTGGGGTCTTAAATGGGACTTCAGAGATCAGCTGGTGGCTGGTTCCTTCCTCTGATGCTGCAGCATGTCCGTCACACTCACTATGTCCTCCTCAGGGACCTGGGACAAAAAGAGTGAAAGCATTGACAGCTGTGTTAGCAGAAATAACTTTAAACTTTAAAACTGACTTCACTCACGTGGACGACATTATTCTGACTAATGAGCCTAATCAGAACAAGACATTCATTTCGATTATGGCGTTCGCTTCATTACGTCTGACGTTATGACACCAGTTTCTAAACCTCAACCTGAAATAGTTTATTGTGGCATTATGTTTACTCTCTAAATTTGCAGAAGACTCCACGTGTCTTTATTTGATTATTGCTTATTCACAGATCGACCCTAGTTGGGTTATGCTAAACGAAAAATGCAGTTCACATATAAACATATTATATTAAAATCCTACAAACACACCAAACCATTATTTACGGATGTTTACAAATCCCTTGAGTTCTTCTCATGAAATTCACTGGAGCCAGGAGTTCCCCACTGAATTTAAGGAGGATGCAATGATTCAGACTGATTCAGTTAACTTGAGCCAGACAGTGTGTTCAAGTTCATCCTCAGGAAGTGTCGTCAACTGCCTCTGTAATAGTGACCATTCCATCCACAGCTTTCTGAATGACTTCCACCGGCTTCGTTCTTCCTCTTTACACACATGTGGATGGATTTTGAAATAAATTCAGACATTAACCCTCAAAAAGGAATAAAACAGTATCCCAACGTATAAACTTCAATCTTCTCACGGCTCCTCACAAAGTCAGGGCTGAGACTTGTTATAGAGTAAAACCTATTCGGTGGAGATTCTGGGTCGAGGCTCATCGACCGGTTGGATAGAAACGAAAGAAATAGAAGGAAGAGGACAGACCGCGCATTAAAATCTACGTCCAACAGATCTGTACAACTGCCAGTGATTCAAATAATCTTAGTACCAGGCAGAGGTGATGCAGAGGGTTTCTCAGAAGTGAATAAGCGGAATTTTCTTTAATTTTCCCTTGAATGTGGTTTCCTATTGTTAGAACTAAAAATGTTTGTGGTTAGGTCAAGTGAGCTGCACACTTATTTCCAATGCACAAGCCGGATTTAACACAAATCATTAGTCAGCGATGGTGGACAATTTTATAGTTAATCTAATGAAAACCCATTTGTTTTGTGTAAATGCTGCGGCAACAAAAAAAAGGCCAGTATTAACATATATACGTGTCACTGATGGTTTACACATCACGCCTCCACGCCACTGATGTGAGTGGAAATCTTCTGATTCAATCTGATATTCTCTGCGATACGTTTCTGGGTAACAGGAATACGACGGAAAGAAACTTTCTCGGTAACCTTTAAGATAAACAAAGTGGTGAGAGTTTCGGATGAGTGTGTGGTGAATAGTGAGGAGACCATGAAACAACCTCATTAATAGAGTTAACCTCAAGTTTAAACTCACCACACTGTTTGCATTCTTATACCAAAGAGTCGAGATTAAAGGCAGAAAATGAGAAATATTTATTAGGCTGCATCATATAATTCTCACCCTTATATCATCATGTATAAAAATCAATTTGTGAACAATATATTATAAATGGATTCTCCACCATAAATATCATATACTGCATGAGTCTTTAAATACAAATATTATTTGAAACAATAAATTCAAGAAGTAATTTATGACGTATAAAAGGCAAAGAACTGAAATGAGATCAGATAATCAGCATTTTTAATTTTAATCTTCGATCTTCTGTTATCTTTCTATCTGGTGCCGTGTCTGCAGGACCTGGGCCACACACACGAGAAGGCGATAACAGGGACGGTTCTCAGAACAAGATTTCCTGAATTAGTAGATAAATATTTATCAGCAGTACAGGATATAAAAATACACTTTCTTGCAATAAGCTCACATCAGTAAAGATCTGATTTGATATCACCTCCCTGAAGCTTCTGAGTAAACCTCACTTGATTCCTGCTAATGGTGACGCGCCCGCTTGTTATCAGTCTGCATCTCACACAGGAAGAGACAGCGCCCAACCGAGCCGAGTGTGATACACGTTTGAGTCAGCTTTAAGTTGTTTGACCTTTGTGAACACCGCAGCAACAACGTGAAAGTGTCGGACTCACCAGCGCGTGGTCGAAGCTGAAGGTGCTGATGTAATACGCCGAAATGTCGCTGTCGGCGAGAGGCTGAGAAATCTGGGCGACGATCCCGCACTCGTCTAGAAAACACAGGAGGAATATGAACGCAGGAATTTAACCACATGACTTTGACCACATGATAACGTCAGGGTTCCCGTGTTCCACGAGCCTTTCCTGACTTTTCATGACAGGAATCGTCCGAATCATCATCACAGCTCTAGAGTCTAGACTGGAAACTAGAAGGCTGAGTTTAAACTTCTGTTAATGTGCCAACTGACATCATAGATTGTTTCATTGATCAAGATCTTTTACTTTTAGTTGTTTTAATAGTAAATATGCACAGTTTATGCATCTATCTAGATTTACATGGTTTTCCAGGATGCATGGGAATGATTATTTATGACTATTAAGTTTCTCTGTCGTCTGAAGCAAGAATGTGAATTAATCTCAATAGAAATGAAAAACACAAGAAGTTACACTTTTGTTTAGTTTCAAACATCCAGTTTTTCAATCTCCAATCACAAAATAACAAACTATTCATTACACATTAATAAAAAGACAAACGTTTAACTTTAAAGCTAAAAAACTATGAAGATAATTACACCTGCAATCACATTCGATTTCAGTTTACTAAGAAATGTTTTACCATTTCTTAGTAAACTGAGGAATTAACATTTCACACAGACACAGGATATAAAAGATTTCCAAGATGCGATTACTGTGAATCTGCTCTGACGCCAGTAGAGATAATAATTTTCTATGTGACCGAGATAAGTAGTTCTAGAAGCGGGGGGAGGGGGGCATTGATGTGTGCGTGACATCTATAGTCCTCTATAGTGGACATAGAATAAAACTCCTAACACGTGTGGAGGTATGTGAAACGAGGAGGCCTTACCAAAGCCGAGCGGCTGTCCTCCGATACGCACCATCCTCCACAGCTCCCCGGAGGAGCTGGTGAAGAGAAGGTCCGCGGGAAACCTGGAACACAGGAGATCAAGCTCTGATGTCTTACGAAGCAAAACACACAATCACACACCAGATATTTCAGAGATGTTCTGACAGTGATCTCTGGATAAAACGCAGCAAAAAAACGAACTTAATATCTGACAAATATCCGGTTCCTTCGACTTGGAGCTTTAAAAATCCTACTTTTAACAGATTTAGTGTTTTTATGGTGTCTTCTTAATGGCTGGAAAGACTCTTTGGTGTCAGTGTGGAAATAATCCATTAAAAATGTTTCTTTTATATCTGCAGCTCCACTGTTTTCGATGTTATCAAAGCACAAGTTGGGATTCCTCACTGTCTCTGAGCCTCGGTGTCCATCACCAGTGAGATGTAGCCGTCAATGAGGGAGAAGGAGAAGAACTTGATGCAGTCCAAGTCCTGGTTGGGAGACGAGAGTGTGTCCTCTTTAGGGCTGAAGAGGAGGAAGCACATTCAGCAGCATTCATATTAACCTGCTTTCATAACACAGTGACAATGGGTGTGATATATATTTTTCAAGATCCAGAGCAAAAGCTGGGAGTTTTACAGGGAACAGAAGGGTTTAACTTTAGGACAACAAATCACAATGATGCATTAAGGCTTTACTTGATTGACATTATTCAAATGCAAAGTAGTTTTGTGTGTTAAATATATAGGATATAAAGCAGGATCCAAAAGTCTGAGACTCAAATCTCAGTCTCAAAATCTCAGAAGTCCTTCATAAGCGAATTTAATGTTACTCTCATCATAATCAAGGTCGGATTAACTTCTATATAAAGCTTAGAAATAAAGAAAAGCTGCATATTACTTTGACAATATGTTGATTTTGTTGATCTAATATCAAACTTCTCAAGCATCAAGTCCGATCACATTAAACCGACTCTGTCACCATTGAGGTGCGACATTAAGCCAATGAGCATCATGAGGACGTTGCATCAGGTGCTGCCACCTAGTGTTTCCCTCTGGTCGCACAGTGACGTGAGCGAGCTGCCTCTCACCTGCTGGAGTAGAAGAGCACGTCGATGAGCGTGGTGGCGATGGACGGCAGCGTGTCCGGGTCCAGGGACATGACACAGAAGTGGTTCTGTGGGATCAGCACCGGATGGACTGTGGGCAGGATCGCTGGGAGGAGGGAGACGAGGACGGTACTGGTTTATACACACAGCTTTTCACAGGGAACAATAAAACAACAATTTACATATGATTAAAACTCATTTTTCTCATATTTTTTTCGAGTGATTGATTTAGAATTTGAGACATTTCTAAAAATGTAAACAATGCATTTCTTTTTGCGGGTGACATTTTGTTTATTTCTGTCCAAAGTGCATGTGTTATTTTTTAATCTGTTTATTTGATTTCACGCACAGGTTTATAAACTAAATATACACATAAATAATAAACCATGATGCCACGCCCCCATTGTAAAGAATTTTAAACAACTTCCCTTGAAGGAAATAGTCGTTCGATGTAGTTCGAAAGTTCCCTTGGGATTTAAAAGCAGTGAGGTCCCACCCACTTGTCTTTGTTTCACTATAGATCCATACGATGTGAAGTTTGATTAAAGTCAATCACGGCAGGTTCCTCTGTCTATAAAGACATATGATCGCTGTACAAGGATCCACAGGCCTGATATACAGGGTGGTTCATTTTGAATCACGCTGGTAGACTCATGTTAAAAATGTAAAAATGTTAGAAAATGTAATTTTATCTCTTGAAAGTGGATTTTCAACTTTTCCAGCTGAATTTTAGACCCGGTAACGTTATCCGTCTCTTTCCATGATCAGCCCTGAGTTTTGTGTGTATCTTGTGCATGAGTGTGAGGATATGAACGTGCACGTGGGTATACACCAGTGACAGGGAAACATGGATATATACCGGAATAGATATGATAGCAATGAATTTAAAACTAGAACCACTCAGTGGAGTCTCTCCCTTTAGATTCAATCTAACTGCCCATAGAGGTCAATGGTAAAGAAAGTGATAGAATGTCCCGCAAATTAAAAGAGTTCTTTCTTGGCCTATAATTCATCCTTTCACCAAGTTTGTCCTTTAGTAGTTTTTGTGTAATCCTGTGTACAAATAAACAAACTGACCGGGAAGGTAAAAATGTCAAGAAGCAGTTTCCACTTCTCCGAGCCGCGTTGCAGTGGAGAGCTACCGGCTGCTGAGACGTATTCATACTGGTATGCATTTGGTCCAGTTGCCCCATTAGACCTTTTCTCACTATGGGTTTCACACAGACCACAGAACAATGGAGGCTTCAAATAACCCATGAGGCACAAAGCTGTGGCACGGCTGCCAAGTGGGAAAATAATAACCATGAGGAAGCTCCACTGTTCTCAGAGCTCACACACCGGCTGGGCTCTTACTGTAACGGCCCCTTTATGAAGCCGAGTCATTGTTAGTGTCCGTGGGTTTGATTACAGAGGAGGAGCGATGGAACCCTGCTGCGTGTTTCACAGGCTGAAAGCAGTCGAGCTGCACAGCTGATCACACACGGTGGATTCTGCATTCAGAGCTTTTTAATGGGTTTTAATCCAGTGTGCAGTGGGAAGGAATTTGATTGAAAGGTGATACAAGGTGGTTTATAACTAGAGCACATGACAGCAGAATGAGATCTGAACGGCATCGTGACCAATTGGAAAAGCGACATTAGACAATACAACAAAAATTTAGAATGCATTTTTAAATTTAGAAATATTTTATCAAAACATTTAAAATATTAAGGGAAAAAACTAAGTAATAGTGCAGTGGATTAAGTAATTAATTATTTGATTAGTTGAATGGCAGTGACAAATATGAATGTTTTAATTTGATAGAACTAAGTTTGCAGGCACCCTGGATATTTGAGTTTCAGAAATGTTATTCTGACCTATAAATACTAATATTAGTATTTACAGTGAGTCGGTCAGGCAACAGTTTTCCTGTGTGAGTCATATTTAATCTCAGCTGCAACAATACTTGAGTTACTCCTTGAGCTCCAGAGAAAAAGTGATTGGACTTGTTTTATTATCACTTCCTGTGTGATGAGGAGCCTCTTTGCACTTTGCACAAACAGCCTGAGGGAGGCGCTAAAGGACTCTAAACTGCAACCTGAGAGAGGCGGAGCAGGAAAACACACACTTATACCCTGGTGGCCGCTCAGGAGAGCACACAGCTTCACCGAGGCCCAACAAGAGCATCCTGTCCCTCTATATCACAGAAAGGGACGGAAAACAATTCCTTTCGTGGTAATTCATTTAGCTGTTTTACAGTAATCCTGCTCAGGGGTGAGAACACAACCTCCTCTTGGTGGAGCTAGTAACCGGGTCGTGACCTCTTACCTTCTTTTCCGTTCTTCTGGAGGCAGCCTGACACATCCTGGCAGTGCACCGGCTCCGACTCTCCTCCCAACTCCCTGTAGATGTTGAACTCCTCCTCCAGAGTGCTGACGACCACAGACAGGTCCTTCTCTCGCACCTTCACAATATAGATGGGAAGTGTAAATATTGATATGAAAACAAACAAACACACACACCTTGATCAGCCAGCCGCTAAGGGTCAATACAATATATTAACAGGATGCTTCAGCTCCACCGGCATGTTGTCCATATGTACACGGAGCTCACCAGGATGAAGTCGGTCTGATAAGTGGACAGCATGAAGACCGAGACGTGCTGCTGGGCCAGGGGGGCGATGACCGACTTGGCGATCTTGGTCACGCCGACAGCCTGTGAGCTGCTGGAGGCGTTACCGTTGGAGACCACGTTGAGCGGCAGCCAGATGGAACCCTCTACCTTGAGGTGCTCCGAGGGCTGCAGCTCTGAGAGGGAAGGGAGAAAGACGGGGAAGGTTGTGGGTTTACGTGGCAAAGAATTATGCTAATGGTGAACATGCACAGTCAAAGAAACACAAACTAGAAAAACATAGAGTTTAAATAATGAGGATATTGAACTGGAAGAGAAGGGGAAGAATAAGTGATGCATTGTGGGAAATGCAGGATGCTTTGTTTTTCGAACCTGACTTATAGCAGCGAGGGGGAGAAGTCAGGATATCGATATATTTCCCTAAATTTTGCCAACATTTTACAATCCCCTATCTTTACATCAGTGCACAACAGAAATACTAAATATAAAAACAACTTCACAATGGTTGCAACTGCCACACTAAGACCAAAACAGATATTCCCATGAGGAGGAGCAAACTCTGCAGGTGCAAAACGTCCTAAATTGTGAGTCTTGTTGATACAGTGTGTTGAGCACATTTAAAACAGTTTTAAACATTGAAACACCTAAAAATTAACTAACTTTTTTCTACATTCAAATTAAAAGGAAGTGAAGAGTAATATCAGTCACATGAAACAGAACCAGCGAGGAGATGACAGACGATGATCTATAGAGGAGGAGTTGCTCTACTTTCTAAAAGAACGACAATAATTTAGTAGCTTCAGAGTAAAAGCCCTCATTATAACTTTATATTATCAAATGTGCATTTTATATTCATGAAGGTGTAAATTTGTTGTCTGCTGAACGTTGTAAAGTACAAACTTCCTCTCCCCCACCTCCCGTTACTTCCTTCACCACAGAGACCTCACACGACTCTATTTATAACACCTGCATGGCCACGGTATACGATCATGCTCCAGAGAGGCCACCAGCACCTCCACCAGTGTGACCTGACACCAGTGCACTCGTGTGCTCCCAGTAAGGTAGTGAGGAGGGTTTAAAGTTCAGACAGGGCGATCCCTCAGGTGAGGCTGTAAACTCCTGAGTGTCTCTGAGCCAAAAGAAACATCAGGATGTTTCACTCTTCTTCCTGAGATGAGACTGAAACTGAAGCTGTCAACAACCTGGGGAACAGGTGTCTGTCCAGGAAGTGAACAGGGAGTGAAGAATGAGAAACTGTGAGAAACCTCTGATTGAGTCTGATTTAGATTCTGAATTGATTCTGCTGACTTCAATGTGTGTTTTGATCTGTGAACTAAATGATATGTCTAAATTCTTGGGTTGAAAATGGCTAACAACGCCACCTAGTGTTTTAGACCTCTTGGACCTCTCTCTGCGTCATGACCACTTGTGAAAGGTAAAAACTAGAAAGCTGCTCTCATTTTCAAATCTATGCTGAAACTAAAACCCTAAACCACCACATCGTCCACCATTCAGAGACGTCCCCCATCCTCTCCTGCCCCTCCATGTTCCCAGACACCTCTGCTTCAGGACCAGCCGCCTCTGCCAACGGTTTAAACTTGGTACCATCGTGCTCTTGGCCATTAGAAAACTCAGGAGGGGAGAAACCTGAGTGTTTGCTGCGACTGGAACAATCGCCAAGATAGACAACCTTTATATCTAAGCTTAAATAAACTTATTTCCAGAGAGATACGCTTCAGTTAGAACTTAGCGGTGAAGTTACACTGAAAAAAATGAAGGGAACTTTCCTCTGATCTTGAATATGCATCTTCTAACCTCCTGAGACGGCTCAAAGTGTCTCCGTCATGGTTTCATTACGATTCAGCTAACTGGAAACATTTCATGTTTTCAAAATGTTGTCTCCCTCCTGCAGTGAACACTCTCTTTTCTCTTTCTTCTTTCTCCCCTTCAAAGGCTCACTGTTCTGGTTTGTCACAGACGGCCCCTTGTGGCTCCGCTCCACCAGCTTTCACCTCTTAAAATAGGAACTCGGCTACAAGGAGGCCGAGGAGGACAGAGGGAGAAGCAGGGCGCCCCGAGGCAACATGTGCCTCCACAACTACATCTGTGTAAAAGGGACCAGATATAGAGATGGGACTTCAACTTGTACACAGAAAGTTATAATGTTCAAGGCAATCTACAGCTTAATTATCTATGGTGGCCCAGAGGGTCAAAATACAATCAGGTTTTACAAAACACAAAAGGAAGATAAACTGTTTTGATGTCACATTTTGAAGCAGGGTTTGTGAAATGCTCTTGTGTTTCTTGTGTTTTTGATTTGTAAACAATTCTCCAGATTGTAGAAACTATTTTATAAATGAAGACAGGAACATTTTGGCAAAAAAAAAGAATGATTGCCCATCGAACCAATCCCCGACACACTCAAATGGTTGTATGTTTTTGTGCGTTGACCGTAGACTGTGAATAAAGTTATTCTTCTTCAAAACAATCCAGAATTGAAGCCAAAGCTTAACCCAGATGTGAACGTCACCATCTTGTGCATCTGGAGCCAATTTTATGGAAGAAAAAAACGAATTAAGACCAAAATTATCCCAAAAATGTGAACTTGAAAAAGTATCAGTGCAATAAGAACTAAGTAAAATGACAGAAACCATCTTCTAGTAAAATAAATTTGTTGTGCACTCTTTAGTTTTGTCTTTATACACAGTCCATGGTGTTGACTCGAGTGTTTTACGCTTGTGTGTCTACTAACATGCACTAATGCACATGCATGTCTCACTAAAATGTTAATCAGAGCAGCTTCCACTTTGTTTCCCAATGACAACACTTCACCTCTGATAAGTCGGAAGCAGATCCTCAAAAGGGGAAGTTGGACGTAAGGAAAATCTACACCATGTGTTTGTGAAACCATTTCAAGGTTAACATTCAACTTCACAAAACATGATTTCCTCACGCAGCTTTTTCATGTCATGGTTGTCTCCACCCATCCTATCACGCGAGGGGGGGGGCGAGGAAGGAAGGAAGTAACATTGCAGCGGTGAAACAACAGAATATTGTGGCTCAACACAAAACTACACACGAGGTTCACGACCATGTTTTGAGTATGTTGAATGTTCACACAGATAAAAGGTTGTGTGGTTGGAACGCTGGAGGAGCGACTCACAACTGGTAAAAACAGATTGTGTGCAATTGTCGAGCCGACTCCATGAAGAAGAGCTGAGTGTTTGGGATAGAAAACCTTTTGCCTTGTTAAAAAAGCACTCAAGCTTTTATACCTCAGTGAAGAGACGAGTGGAAAAGGTCAAATTGATGCAGAGCACGATTCTCAATCTCCACACCTCGGCTTTTAATGCAGACTTTTCAATATCACACAGATATCTTACTGTATATATTGCTGTTTTATGTCCAATTGTTGTTTTATTTTTTATGAACAGTGCACCAACCAAACCAAGGCAATTTCTTGTATATGCAAAGGCACTTTAAAAGAATTCTGATTCTGATCGTTTAATTTCTGGTATCATTTATGTTTGTGCAAAATATTACAGTTCATATGTTTGCTTGTAATCTAGCTACCAAACAGGATACTATACAGATTAGCATATGGGACTGGAGTGGGAGTGACTCTGTGGATGTGCCTGTTTAAGGGCGTTTTACCTTTGAATCCTTCCTCATCAAGGACGACTGTGTAGTTCTCTGGCGTCTCTGTCAGGCTGAAAAACTTGCATCTGAGACAGAGGGAGGAAGAACAGATGGAGGGAGGCATGCGGTTTGAGGTTGATAGAACATGAAAGCAGGAGATAAGGAGGAGGGGAAGGGGAGAGAGAGAGAGAGAGAGAGAGAGAGAGAGATGAGAGAGAGAGAGAGAGAGAGAGAGAGAGAGAGAGAGAGAGAGAGAGAGAGAGGAATATCTGTGTCATTCATTGTGTGTAAATGCATCGAAGTTCATAACTTTCTCAAACATCTCTGCACCAGAACCACCAGAATCTATCCATTAGGATTAAATATCTCTCCAGTCGGGCGTTTGTGTCTTCGTTGGGCTCGGGGCCAAAAGCATTTGCTTTCAAAGGCCTCTGCTCGGTCCAGCTACAGTGCTCGCTTCTTTTGAATGTGGCCTTTGTGAAATGTTCAAAAAAACACAGGGGTGCAAGGGGAGGGGGACGTAAAGGGGGAATGGGCCCATGAGATTCAGACTGGGGAATAAACTGAGATGCACATTTTTCCTGGATTACATCTGATTGTAAGGCCAATACACTCTGTTTCTGGACTGGAGACATTTAGCTTGTTTCACTTCCATATGTTTGGTATAGAAGTGAAAACAGAGAGTGGAGCAGAGCTAAATATTGTGTTACTCCGGAGATGGACCGGCCCTCAAGCCTCTTGGACTGTCTGGGCTTTCATGCTGCTAATGACACACTGAAGCTACAGATTAACCTTCCAGGAATCTGACAGAACACACAGCCATTGAGTCTGGACTGCTTTTTATGTTTTGCTAAAGACAATCTATGGCTAATTCATATGTGGACAACTTCTCTTTGTTTTCCCTTGAATCCCTGAAAAGGAAGTGCTACATATTCCTGTTTTCTTAATAAAAGAAAAACCACCTCTCTGGAGATACACCTTCCTCTTCCCTCTGCTTATCAGGCAGCGGAGGTTATTACAGCAGAAGCCCGAGTGAGACGGCAAAACTGCAGAGTCAGCAAAAAGTAAATCCCTACCATGAGACGGGACAATCGCGCCACAGAGAGCCAGAGAACACTGTAACTCGAACTACCAGCTGTGTTGGCAAGCTCGGCCGCGCCATTGTGTTATAATACCCCCCCCTCACTTCCTGTGGACCCTTCACCTTCCCCTGGTTGCAGTTTCCTGCAGGTGGTGTACGCCGAGCATCTACGACCCCCAAGTGGGGGGTGTTTTTTGGAGGAGGCAGCAAAGGTTCTTATGTTGCACCTGCAAGGCGGCTCAGACTGGTTGTGTGCTGTCGAGCAACCGGGGATCTGTGAGATGACTTGTCTTCTGCATAACGGTGAAATTAATTTGCCTAACCATGTTTACTTCTATTTACAATAACTGTGCAACCCTCTTCTTCATCAGCCCACAGACTGACACAAAGGCTTCTTAGGAAATCAAGAGGAAGAGACAACTTTGACACCTCTTGCCTGAAGAAACACAAAAAGTTAGTTTCCTCTTGTTTACATCAGAAACTGATTCCACTCAACTATACATTTTGAGATTAGACTCGGTTATTTTCAAATGATGGATTGAATGTTTTATCAAATCCATGCATATGGAAAGTTTGAAGGTCTGGGAACTCATCCCCAAAACAAGGCTTTCTGCCCTGAACCTTGAATCTACCCTCGTCTCCACATCAACACATGAAGGAAAACCAGACTAGATCATTTTCAATCATCATAATTTATCATGTCATTAATTAGACTTGCTGAAAAGCTTTTTTTCTGAGGTGAGACATTTGAAGAAACACGTATTTAGGCCGTGGAAAACAATGATTAACTGACTGACTCGACATGTTTGTGCAGCACTCAACAAAACAAGCTCCCTTCCACTGGAGCATGAAGGGACACGACGAGGAGGACAGACACAGTGAGAGAGACGAGGAAGCAACAGGTCGCCAGGGGAAGATGAAAACCCAGCGCACACAACAGGCCGGACTTTGATCCGAGCGATGGGCGGTAACGGAGGTGAAGGGGAGAGAGAGGCCCGCCGCAGGAGAGCGACTGTTTGCTGATGATGCTCCAGCTGAGAAAACACGATAAGAGCGAAGCAAACTGATGTTGAAGTGCGTGTGGAGCCTCCAGCTATCAGCCAATCGTGAGCGGCCCGACCGAGCTGCCTTCACCGCTTCCTACAAACACACAGCGTTCTCATGGGGCTCCACTTTTCTTTTTTAGAACAAAGGGGAAAGTTTTTTCTTCTTGAAATCGGTGCTTGTTATTAGAGGGTGGGAGAGAGAGAGAGAGAGGGAGGGAGCAGCCTTGTGTACATGAGGGGACCGAGAGCCCCAAACCTCGACTGATCCCTGAAGCAGACAAGTGGAAAACTCCCCGCTGTGCTTCTGGATCAGCTGAGGCATTGTTCCGAGCCGTGCTCTCGTTAGTGAGCTGTCCCAGAGAGGAGGCCTGTGTGGAGCCTGCAGGGCTGCAGCCACACCACAGACACACCGATACATACTGGGCTCATACTGGGGTTTAAACACCACCACACCCACAGACTCCACACAACAACAATGGACAATACACAACTACAGGTCCCTGCTCCAGGATTCATTCACATCTCAGGGTGTTTCACAGAATCTAACCATACGGAACAGATGCCTAAGTGCACACAGCTTTTGCAAGAGTGCATGAAGATACACAAACACACAAATTCCCACACTAACTTATTAACCTCACTTTAATATCAAACCAAGAATGCCTGACAAAAGGATTCAACCAGTGCACTACTTTATTGATCTATTTAACTCAACAGTATACGATTCAGAAATATGGCTGATAAAAAGGCTAAAACATATTAAATCTGGAGTGGCCCCAATAGTCCAGCAAGCTACACAATATACCATAGATAATAGTACCTTAAATGTGTTGGATTTCATTGAGATCCATTAACTACTCTCTGGGAAATTGGTGAAAATGTACAAAACACGTTAACCTTTTCATGGATAGGCACAAAAAAGTCCCAGACGTCTTCCAGTCTTCAAGGAAAACCTTTGATTGTGTGTAATGTTGAGACAAATCAAGAAACGGGCACAAAACCAGGAACCTTTTGACAGAGATTAAGAAAAAGAATCCTCACTTTTCTGAAATATCTCTACAGTGTTTGACGATTTGTCGCCTGAATAACTCCAAGCACGGCCGAGCTTCACAGATTCACACTGGAGCTGATCGAATGCAAGCTGTGCCTCAGCAAATAGAATTAACTTCCAGTCGAGACAAAAATGTTGGATGTTAAATATACAGTAAACTGTGGAATCACTGCTCCTTCTCATAACATGCAATCGTCGGATGGCTGTGGCCCAGGAGGTAGAGAGGGTCGTCCACTAACCACAGTGGTGTGATTCCAGGCTCTTCCAAATCCCTAATGGCCCCCCCGACGGCTGTGCAGATAAGTGTGTGAAGGCAAAAGTGCTGTGTGAATGTGTGTTAATGGGTGAACACCACTTTATACAGTAGAGTGCAATATAAATTCAGTCCATTGCACATTAGAACCATAACATTTTAAGTAAACACACACATTAGATACATGCGTTTATACTGAAAACAATACAGCTGTATCTAGGATGGGGAAGATAAGTCAGTGAGGTGATGTGAGATCTATTGGAGGAAGATCTGCATGTTTCCTGAGGAAGCTCCTGTCTCCTAGAAGCCGTTCCCTCCTTAACACTCTGCTCACGACTGCTCTCACATCACTTTGTGAGGCGAGCTGCTCTCTGATGAATGGCAGGGGCCGGAGAGAGGGAGGACGCCCAACTGAGGCAGCCAGTGCCCTGTGTTTGTTTTTTCTGTTTGCTCTGTGGTTGTTTTGATTTGCCACTCTTGCATCAGCCATTAAAAAAAGAAGAAAAAAAAACTGCTTCAGATGAAAGAACAGGAAAAACCAGGCAAAACGCATCCACACAACCACGATGACGATGACATAACTCCGAAGCGTGCACAACAACACACACGAGTTGCTAATCCCGGCCTCGGCATGCTTTGACTTTTTTTCTGGTTCACTGGGAGCTCACCAGACACTGAATGATTTAAAGAGCCTGTTTAAAATTAAAATGTTGACTCGTTCTTTTTAAAAACACAACACTGACTGTGAACCTGTGCTGGTGCAACTCGGGGGCTGGTTACACAGTGACTAGATGGCACAGAAGTTTACGAGGGAGTCATCGTGACACAGAGGGGACATCTCATGACCTACTGCTCTACTGGAAGTGATGCTCGTGAGATTTCAAAATGGGAAGATATCGACAAGAAGTGTTTTCCCAGGGTCACGATCCCATCATGCATCATGTTTACCGAGAGAACGGTTGATTAAAGGGCCGAGCCGCACAAACAGGATGCTCGGGATGAGGCTAATCCTCGAGGACGGTGTCACATCGGGCATCACTAGAGCGACGGGAGAAGGGAAATCTCCATCGCCGTCCCGCAGCTCGATCGGCAGCTTGAGGACAGATGTGGAGCTCATCTTCAAGCCGTGCACATGTGGGGCAACCACAGGGAAAACAAACACTTGCATAACAATGGGAGGAAATCCAGGGATTAACTGAGAACTGGTGCTGGGGACAAACACACGAGAGATCCGGACGACATGCGCTCCGGTTCACGGAGGTCAAAGGTCACGACCGTGCTGCAGAAACAGGATCCAAACAAAATACAGGCTGTGTCTTGAGTCAGGGGGCCGCGACCTTCGGAGGAGCGGCTCTATCCTTCATCGGCCGTGTAGAACACATAGGTCTGAGTGAAATACTACGATCTTTTGTTCTAGCTGCATCCCCAGCTTGTTCCGCCCTTACAGCCATCGCCTAGCAACAGGGCTACGATTTTTAGCATGTGTACCGTTAGCTGTTCGGTCGGGTACCTAAATTCTTCTGACGCTTTCGACCTCTTGGAAAACCAGTTGGTCGCAGAGGCGCAATGAATCCTGGGATATGTTGGTCCGGTAAGGATCCACCTGGGGGAACCTCTGTTGTTCTCGGGAGGAAGGATGCAATTTGTCGACCTTATTTTGAGAAACCTTTGAATCCGAACTGACAAGTCACGTCACTTTGATGCAATCTGCCTCTAAACGCAGCCTCTGAAGGACCCAGCCCCCGAAGTGTCTTAGTCTTAGTTTTCGTGCAAACAGGGATAGGACACATAAAGCATGCAGTCTCATCTCCACAGTCAGATGTGTTCTTCAGGGGTTTCTCTCCTCTCCTGGTTGTTGTGCAGTCTTCCCAACATTGACCTAATGTGTGTGTGTCACAAACTATCTTGTGCAATGGAGTGACTCCCTGGCAGCCAGTGCATCATCCGTGGGAGCAGAGCAGGGACATGCACAG
This sequence comes from Pseudopleuronectes americanus, assembly GCA_038501795.1. Lineage (NCBI taxonomy): Eukaryota > Metazoa > Chordata > Actinopteri > Pleuronectiformes > Pleuronectidae > Pseudopleuronectes > Pseudopleuronectes americanus. The sequence goes on along the minus strand of CM076718.1, from coordinate 2,602,574 downwards.
GCAAACATCTGAGGAAAGGCTCAGTCACCCAATGAATGGAGAGGCTCTGCAGGTTATCTCAAATATCCGGACTGGATTACACACACACACACACATAAAAACACACACACACAACACACACACACACTCTCTCTCTCTGCCTCTCTCTCTCTGGACCAGTCTTCTTACCGTGTCCTGTTCCGGAGGAAGATCAGCTTGATCAGCGGGTGTGTGAAATTCACCAGCCCGTTCTTGGATATGCTGGTGACCCGGAGTCTGTGGTCCAAGATGTGCAGATCCATGTTGTCGGTGAGGGAGCGGTGCAGTGTGTGTGTGTTTGTGTGTGCGTGTGCGTGTGTGTGAGAGAAAACGCCTCCTATCTGTCTGGTATCATCCAGATGTGGAACTCGGGCCTGATGTTGACGGATTCAACCTCCAGGTTCCGCTGATCTCGAGTCAGAGACGACAAACAGACTCCGGCTCCTTCCACTACTGTATATTCAAATGCAGGACACGCCCCCTCCTCTTAAAGCTGCAGGAGCGCGTCACGTGTTTCAGAATAAAAGATTTAATGATGTGGGTAAAAAGGGAGGTTTTTTTTATTTAAAGGAGCGAGTTTCATTTACTGGAGAAACAAATCTACTGTTTCTTATGAGTCAATGAGAAGTGATTTCTGTTTTCCGTGAGGTTAAAGAAAAGGTGCTGTTGTTTATTTTAATTGTCTTTTTCTTTTACCAGAAAAGAAACTCAGCATTTTCCTTCTGTATGAAGTAATTTTCTGTTTTCAGAAGAAATACAAATCTGCTGAAATTCTCTTTTTGTGAGAAAGATATATCTCAAAATTAATAAGATGTGTATTTCTTATTTAGAGGCAATTAACTGTTTTTTAAAAGTATATAAGATAATTGTCTTTTTTCACAAGAAAAACAGTACTCAGTTATTTTTGTGCAAGAAACAAAACTTTTTTTTTCAGTTTTATTTCTGAATTGGTGAGATGATTTTCTGTTTTTATGAGAAACAATTCTGCTATTTTTTTCCTCCCTTTTTTGTTTCTTAGCTGAATGAAATATGCTTCCATGCATTTCACTCCTGTTCAGCTGCAAATTGATCTGTGTCTCATTATATACACACTTTGTTTTCATCCCACAGACCCTAATGCCGGTCCTCACCTCCACACTGACACCTCACAATACTAAGGTTTCCATGTTATCATCCAGGTTGCATTACAGGCTCCTCTCCAGACCGATCTTGGTCTAATGAAATTAAAATGCTTGTGGGAGCATCAAGCGTCAGTCTTCTGGTTTTAGTCCCTTCTGTCCAGTACCTGTGCTCACCAAGCTTTTGACTTGCTTTCGTATTGTTACATCCTCACTTCTCATGCATGTGCAAAGCCAGCTTCTTACAGAAATAGTTTGAAATGTTTGTTGTAGAATCTCCCTGGTCTGCACAGACAGCGAAAGGGCATCATCACCAAACATCAGACACTGAGCTAGTTGATGCTCGTATGTCTGAATGGAAGGAAACCTCAGCTGCCTGGTTCCAAATTCTGCTGGGAAGCCTTCACAGAAAGGTTTCCAGGTGCCCACTTACCGAAACAAAATAAACAGATTGGAATAACAGATGTGTGCCTAATGCCTTTCCTTCTCTGCTCTTACACCATGTTTTAAAATCAGCCCTACCAATGTACATTTTCATGTTCTTTATCCGTGTCTTTTTGTTTTCAATTCAATCACGTCTCAGTAATTATTTTAACAGCTGTAATGTCTCTTACTTATAAATGGAAAACATCTTTCAGAAGTATGTCAGGCTCTAACTATTGAAAATGTTCAAAAAGGTATAAAAATGTTATGTTACGATCACACGTAGCCTCGAAAACTTGACTGACTCCCGAGATGCAGTTTCCCTGTTCAAACATCGTAGTGTAACACTGATGATACAATTTATCACACAGTTTTGTGTATTAGACAGCTTTTATTTTGAAAACACAGGTCATTTCAGAGTGGAAAGTAAACATGTGTCATCACATCTTTGTTTATTGTAATCATTACAATGATCATATATTTTATTGATTGAGGTAGTAAACAAGCTTTATTTGATTAAATATTAGTTTCACAGTTGTGAAGCTCGGTGTGATTCTTTGGCTACAGATATAAAAACGCAGACATAAAACAAAAAACTGGGATTATTTTTTCACAGTGAAAAACAAATAAACTCATCAGTCATGATTAAAACAAAAAGCAGCTTCTCAGGCTCAATAATCAGAATGTAAATTACTCTCTTTAGCGCAGTTCTTCGTATGCTATGTCCTTTTGTATTTCACAGATTCAGTTTGTCAATGCTTGTTCCACAGACTTGACCTAAACACAACAACACAATCAGTAGAATCAGGATCGTTCCATGTTGCTCTGGCAGTCGGTGAATGAGTGGTGGTCATTCTGTTGTTTGCAGTTTCAGTCTCTCTCTCTCTCACTGTAATGGTGAACTCTTGGTGGGAATCATTATTCTAGACTCCATGCTTCTAATCAGAGGCACTGAGGACAGACAGACAGACAGACAGACAGACAGACAGACAGACAGACAGACAGACAGACAGACAGAGACATGTTAGAGTTAAAAACAACACAGTCATTATGGACGTTTCTATTTCTATTCCTCTTTTCTTTGCTCGTATTCAGCCCTACCTGTGTAATACACATTTGAATCCCATCCCTCCTTCAGCCACGCAGAGTTTCTCGTCTCCTCTCGGGATTGGAGGCTTTCATAAGCTGTAAACAAGAAAACATTATCAAACCACAGCATCACTGCATGTGTATCAGTCTAATGAGACACAGGAAAATAATCATATTAACTTAATTAATCTCAGTTAGAAGAGCCATAGAATACTGTAATTGTACAAGGTACAGTGTTTTTCATTTGGCCTGAGTTGTGACGTGGGAACAAGGCTGTAACTTTAAGTCCTTTCAAGCTTTGGAACTGTTTTGACTTGTTATTTTAACAATACTAAATACCAACACATTTAAAATGATGATAAATAAATGAATGTATCTTCATTTAAACAGGTTAGTTTCTTGTTATTATCTCCACATCCTTCAGTTGTACATAGGTTGAACACCTTGTGAGACTAAATAAATCTAAATAAATATAAAAGTCACTTTATCTGCCTGTCTTGTATCATTTCTTCCTTGTAAAGCACTTAGTAACATTTTGAGAAAAGTATTAAACAAGAATGTCTTATTATTATTGATTTGCTCAAGGGTTTAGTATGGTATTACAATAATTACGCTTTTCACTGTTTTAGGACGAGTGACCTTCTGTGAACCTGTTTTAATTCATTAAATCAATCTAAATGTTCACAGTAGATTTGTGTTCACTCACCCCACAGGTGATGAACAACGTACAGGTCACCGATCTGGGAGAAGAAGCCGCCCACTGCCTCACTGTTCTCCTGTCGGTACTTAATGGCCCTCGCCCTGTAGAGATGATAATAACCTAAAATGCTTAATGCTTCATTGGCAAAAAAAAGTTAAGACAGTTGATATGATTTATAGTTTAAAGTTTTATATTAAGCGTGTCGAGTCATACCAGTGGTTTGCCCCATTCGATCATAGTTCCTGGCTGAAACACAAGTGAAGAGTTCAAACATTAACATCGTCATGGAAGTCTTGCAAAATATAATAATTTAAAAGATATGACACATATGCAGTGCAGTGTGTTAATACTGAAGTAGTGAAACTAGATTCTGCCAGCAGTAGTTGTGATGAGTTGTCAGTAAATAGAGATAATGACTTCATAGCCTCTTAGGTATTTAGCTGCAACATGCAACTTCACCACTAGATGTCACTGAAGTCTACACAATGAACCATATTTAACTGAGAGTGCACAATCTGGCAAAGAGGCAGGCATCCCTATGGAGTTACCTCACTAGCTCCAGATATTCAAGCTGTTTTAAAAGTAAATGTGAACCTTTTCAAGACAATATCAATAATACTAGTTCATATAGTTCACACTCAGTTGATGAAGCTTTTCTTTCAAGTGAGAGTTTACATATCTGAGGGACATGTCGGTCATTCAATCTTTATTTGTGATATAGGTGTGGATACCTTGAGTTGATATGTTCTCATCTCATAGATGTTCGGTCCTGGTCTGGGCAGAGGTTCGTTCCAAAAGCTGAACTCCAGGAGAAGCTGGTTTCGCCTTGAAATCAACATTTTCGCCCTCTCTTTCCGAAATTCTAAATACTCCTGAAGAGAGACGATGAAATAAATATTTACTGTACAGAACTTTTCTACTGTGACAGTTCTGTAAACATTACACTCAAATCAGCTCAAGATGGACTTTAACTACTGCTTTTGTAACAAACCTTGTTGTTGTTCAACTTCTCCAGACACTCAGTCAAGGCTGGGTAACCTCCCTTGTATCGCCACAGATGCACTGCAGAAAAAGACCAGCAGATGTCACTGTAGGACTGTGTGGGGACTGATGCCACCCACACAGGCAAGAGAAGTGGAACCTTCACCACCCTATGTGCTCACTTTGTGACGGAATACATTTCAGAGAATATTATACACTGTAAATATTCATATGAAGAAGGAGAAATGAAGAACGACAGTGGTATGGTTGTGTGTGTGTGTGTCTGCATTTTTCTGGGACACTTCAGTCATTCAAAAGACGTGTGTGAGGCCTTACACCAAACAATACAGATAGGAAATAAGAAAACAGGATTTTTCTTGAACTCTCTGTCCTGCTTTCTGTCACACTGCGGCTCACCAGCTTGATCCTGCTCCCCGTACCAGGTGTTCCAGCTTCCCACCACCTCACATGGGTAGTCCTGGTCCTGATGGAGCCTGCTTTGCACCTCAGCCCTAGAGTCAGCATAAAATAAGTAAATACAAACTCTTCACTCACACAAAAACACAGATTCACTGAATGTGGATAATCATACACTGTCACTTCACCATCATGACCAACTAGAGGGCACTCAGACAGCAGAAACACTATGACATCCAACTCTCTATTACACCCAAAGAGAATATTCTAATTTACTTTATTTTATGCTAAATTAATCTTATGATTCTGCAATAATCCCATTACGATGGAATAAAGACTATCTTGCTAACTGGGGAAACCCTAAACTTGTGTCTTCAATTAAATAGAATCAGCTGGTACTTGGATAAAAAAAACACATAACCATAACCTAATTATAGAGAAACATGGGCCATCTACTAGATCTAATCAAAGATGGTATTGAGAGTAACCAAGTAATTTACCCATTGCCTGTTGGATTGATTGATTTGATTTGTACTAATAACACAGAGAATCTTTTAAAAGAAGTGCACACACTTACTCTAGACTGTTGTACGCTTCCATGCACTCTGGCTTGATATTGTGAACTAAAAAAAAAGGGAAGAGAGAAAGATTCATAAACCCGGACTTTGGTGGGGTTTTTTTTAAAATACAAGCAACAATCAAATTCTTCAACAAAGTAATTTCACACTCCAATTCAGCAAAGACTTCTATATACAAAAACGATTTGCCTTCAATAGGTTATAGGCTCCGGCTGATAGAGAGTTCAAATTGAAATCCCCACATGGTGTGACGTACGCCACGAGAAACATCAAAGCTCAGGGAGAGTGATAGATTTCTCAAGGAGACACAGACACAGTTAGAACCAAAGACTGGAAAGAAAACCAGACAAAAAGGTTCTGATGTCGCTTATAATTCTTTGCAGACTTGAAACCTCACGCTTGTTCAACTTGTTGCTGCTTCTTTGAGACGCATGCATCACAAATTAGCTGTTATAGAGCAGTCTGTGCTTCCAGGTTTCTATGAGGCCATAAAGGCCAGTGTGGATTGAATTAATGTATTTAGCTGTTTTCCACAGAGACACATGGATAATAGATGGTTGAGATTTTAAGCAGAAACCCATTTCATTACAATAGAGCTGCTCTCAGACATGCACTGAACTCTGGGTATTCTCCTGGAATTATCCGGAGGGGCTGCGTGTGAGAGCGCTCACGTAACATCATCTGCTCCCGATGTTCTCCGAGAGCATGTCAACATGCTGTAAACAAGAACTTCACTGCTGCGACCTCATGCTTAGAAGAAAAATCAACCTTCACTTTGTAAGAATGTTAGAAAGTCTTGTGCCTACATTGGATTTTGTAAAGGTTGCTGGTCTCCCTCTTTGACAGCAGGTTGGAGTGGGCATCTTTCCTGGCATCGACTTTGTGCACAAATAAGGAACGAAACCAGCCTTTGTCACTGTTCTCTGAAAACCTCCTACACAGGGACGACATGAAAGAAAGTTTCACAAAGGCTCAAAGCAACAACAGCAGAGAAGTTGTCGATGGGAAAACAGAAACACTTAAAAAGGAACACGAAGATGTGCATGACATATGGACTAAAAGATAGTCATGCTAATATGCTTTGATATTAAAAAAACATGCATACTGTATGAGTGAGTGGGCTGAGTGTGTGGTAGAGTCTCTGGCATTCAATTTCTTTTCACCCACTCTGGAGTGAATAAAAGGGGAATATCATCCACTTTATCAGCGACTGTTACAATCGAACAGGCTCCACTCAGTAAATGAACGTGACTGTCGCTCTATCTCAGTCACAGAGCAGAAACATAAAGATATGAATCAGTTAGTGTGTGTTCAGGCTAAGCCTCTAGAGCTCTGCCAAAAAAACAAAACATGAAGAAGACAACATCAAAAAGGGGCCAAAAATACAAACTAACTAAAAGTTACATAGAGCTTGTTGTTTTTAAATTTGAGGGTAAAAATGGGAAAAGAAATTAAACTGTCGCCTATAAATTTTGTGATAAAAGCTTAAAATTAAAAGCAGAATTGGACAAATAAATCCTTCAATTAAAATCAATAGGAAAAGCAGCTTCATAATTGATATGGTGGAAATCACTCAGCTGGAAATCAAATCCAAGGACATTTCATTGACTTGATAATATTTTAGTCCACATTAGGGAGAACAGTTGGAATGAGCCCTCTCATGGATTAGTGAGCTGTACATTACGCACATGTCCACCCTCATGTAGGACTTTCAAGGCCGTCTGTTAAGTCACAAATGATTCCTAAGCTTTTTATTTTATCATCCTGAAATAGACAAACTTTCAAGGTCAGTGGGACGTCTTTGTTATTAACAACCTCATGGGCCACTGGCTTTTTAATTGGGATCTATAATTAGAAATGAATTTCCCATGGCACCCTCAAATAAAAAACAACAACAACAACGTCAAGAAAAACTTAATTCAATCAGCCACAGAGGAAATACACACAATGCAGAGATAAGTTAACATGATGAAGCTGTGGTCTATGTTTGGTTTAGTGTAGCTTTTAGAGAACAAAGTTCAGAGGTGCTGTCAATGATTAGAGCTGCTTTGGGAAAACACACCGAGTTAAATAAATGTTTGGAACCTTTCTGCATTTATGAAAATACTAAAATGTTATATTCAGAACAAATATAACTTGACGAGTCAGAATTTAACTTAATCCTCACAAAGAGTGTAAGATTCTGTAAAATGCAGATTGTGTGGTTTGGGAAAAGTGAATAAAGAGACATTTAATAGTTTTTAAATCATACTTAGACAAAGTTAGAGCAGGTCCTGATCAAAAACCACTATAACCAGACTGGCCAAACTGGATTCATATATCACAGAGAGGCTAAACATGATTTAAAGCACAATTTATGATTTATGAAAATGCAAAAAATGGACATTTCACTGCACTTTTCACACTTATACCACATCCTGACTTGTCACATCCAAACCCACAGATGCTAAATATACTTTAAAACACAGTTTGTGAATTGGGAAGTGAAAATGCACAAATATATAGGGACATTGTAGTGCCTTTTTATTTAAAGTTTAGACACAAAACGCTATATCCAAACTTGTCAAATCTGGAATAAAATAACCAGTAAAGCTTAAAATATAAGATCATTTGGTTTTTGCATTAACTGTCGAATCAGCTGAAACGAATCAGAGGCCAACTTCAGAATCGTGGCTAGATAAGAAAGTTTTGGGTTGGAGTAAAGTGAGCTAGCTTAGCGGTTAGCAAACAGAAAAGTCCTATTTCACTAAGTTTCAGTTTGGGTGTTTACTTGCAGCAGCTAACCCACCTGAAGCTAACTGACGCTAACCAGCTGATCACTACTGACATGAACTAAATCCACTGACAGCGACTCGCTCGAGGCAGCAGCTTCCGTGTTGTGCACCACTTCCGGGTTCGGATTAAAAACTCCCGTTAGCTAAAGAACCGTCTCACCTGCTCGCCTGCTGCACGGGGCCCCTGAAACACATCTGTCCCCCGCGGCGCACGGAAGAGGACACCGCCGCCATGTTCCACGCTCCGGAGACACTGGAGACACTGGGACACGGAGACACTCGGTGCTGGGGTTAATGTTTACCTCCGGTCAGCGGCGGTTAATCGCGCTCACGAGCGGATTCAGGCGACGTTCACCCGCCGGAGGTTTAAAAACACACGTGACCCGGTGACGCAGGACGTTTAGTCGATCAGACCCGATTAGTCGAGCGTGTCTGATCGGATAAAATTATTATTATGATAATTGTTATTATTCATATTTGTGTTGTTGTTTATATTTTACATTTATAATGTATTGATTATACTGGCTTCTTCTCAGACTTAAACCTATTTGGTAAATATCTATTTATGTTGTAGATATATTTATGATACATTTTACAACCCTCATGTCATGTGGTGTGTATATTCTCTGAACTACCTGTATTTACAAAGAGTTAAATCACACAAAGGTAGTACAACCAGAAGTTAGAATGACTCATTTCAAATAGTCAAACTTATATTCATAAATGATTACTTTAATTTTTTGTAGGCTAATATCTTAATCTAAATATTCAAAAGTTTTCAACCACCTTGTTATGTGGTTTGAATTCATATCTCTTCAATAAATACCCAATGGAGACATAGCTTAAAAACTGGTGTACAACATATAAGTGAGTGTGTGCGGTCATAAAGGTAATATAATATTAATAATAATAATAACTTTATCTGTATAGCACTTATCTGATGGGGTTACAAAGTCCTCCACATTGAAGTCCATGGCAATATGAATAATCGATTGTTGTAAAAGATATTCTGTTCAGTCCAATTTAAGCCAAATCATAACATAATAAGGTCAAGAACTTAAGTTGTTTGTTTGTTTTAATATACTAATAAAATGTCAGCCTTCGGAAAAAGATAATAGAGGAAACATTTGTTAAGTATCTCGAGACAAAATTAAAAACAGTTGTCTGCATGTCTGTATTTAAAGATACAACACAAGCCAAAAGATGTATAATTGTGATATTACCAGTTTAAAAAAAATAAATAATATGTAATATAATGGTGTGTACGTGTTTGTGGGAGGAATACATCACCATATCCCAGCTTACTTTATCTAACAGTGTTTTGACTCGTCTTGCTGCTGTGAACAGGTCTCTTATCTAACAGCTGCACTTTCTTTCAGAGCCGGTTCCTCTATTAGACGAGTCATGCAGTACTTAAATCCTTTTTGTGCAACCCACTTTCAGTTCTTTTCATACACAATGCAGCGCTCTCTGATCCTCTCCATCACTCTGCCCACTGGCATTACATAACATCCAATCCGATCGTACCTAAAAGGATTCAAACTCAATACCTGTATTATATGCACATGTGCAATGACTCTCCATATTTCAAGTAGCGGCACAAAAGGTGTGTATGCACCGATTCTTTTAGAGAATAAACAAACCCTCTGAATTAACTGCATTTTCATTAGATTGGGTATTTAACAGGTTTAATTTATGCCAAATACATTTTTACTCATTGTTTAAATATGATGTCCTCGCAGGCACCCATCCTTCGGCTCACGTGTTGAGGGAAAACGTCCACGGGGCTTTGACAAGACTTCTTCCATCTTCGCTCGCACTAAAAGAGTTTCGCAATTAACGTAACACTTCTCAAGCTTTAGCTGTTCCGAACGTGCCAATTCTGCCCCCGTGGTTTATTGTAAGCGCAGGGAGAATGTCTTTCGCTTTTGCATGCAACTCTTCAAAATCCTTGTTCACGATGATGCTCTAGAAAGAGAAGAAAGAAAGTTTGTCTCCTGCAAATGAGAGAGGATTTGAAGAGATGTATTTTTCTATAAAGGTGAAACATGTTGAATTACTTACCGCAAAGTCCAAAGCCTCCATGGCTGAATCTTTGTTTTCCAGCAGAGACTTGAGGATCCCATAGCAACCAGCGTTCTGAATGGGGTTCCTGCTCATCTGGCCACAGATACAGATGAGAAATATGAGAATATGGAATAATGCCACACACAAAAGAAGGTATTTACCTTGATTCTGGTTACTACAGGTAATAAAATATGTTGTATATATTACAATGGGTTTGAAATGTGGATCACTCTTCCTTGTGCTACCAAACTGCATCTGTGAAACTTCTTAACTACACGTTATATAAGTTATTTTTCAACAGTTGGAATAGTTTCACTTCAAATGCTCAGATTGTCCTGCGTGTGTACAATCAAACAACCGAACTCCAATTTAACCCAAGTGAGCTCACGTCTATATCAAACTCTCAGGCTGTGACTCTCTCACTCTCTTTTTCCCAGTCGGTTGAGACGAGCCCCTGAGAAGCTCGCGTACCGATATTAAAACAAAGTACAGGGATCCACTTATTCATCCCATTTCATCTTCTGACGCCACCATTTGCTTCCCGGAGCCCAAACCAATCTCTTTTCAACAGCTTACATTCAGGGACTTGATTGTCTTGTTTACTTTGAGGCCGGCGGCGAGGCGGACGGCTCCTTCAGGGGGTATTCTGTTGTTACTGTGGAGACAAACAAATACGGGACAGAAAACAATAGGAAGGAAAAGGTGTGTTGGAGTGTGAGGGAAGCAATCATCATGTGCTGTGTTTTTAAAGGGTATTGTTCTTCCACGACGCCGTTTGGGTTTAAGAGAATCTGTGTTTTTAGATTTATTGACATCACCAGGAGTCAAATAAAGAATGTTTATGGAGGAGGTTATGTTTTCATCCTTGTCCATCTCTTAGTTTGGTTTTATTTTGTGTATATTTATCGGTAGAGCTGCATTCAGGCATGAACCAAGGACCTCCGGACTTTCTCCTGTGTCGGAAGTGTCGGAAGAAAGTTCATAATCTTTTGTTGATTACACTTATAACATGCGACAGGCGCAAAAATGAAAAAGGACGAAGATGCTAAAAGAGCTTTTGGTGATAAAGTAGCAGTAGAATTAAAACATTACATCCTGCACTGTTTGAAACTGTATGAGCAGAGAAGCTCCTTCTGTGTTGTTCACGTGTGAGAAGAAGAGTCTGCAGCAAGTCTGGACCCAATTCTCCAGGCATCCTACCGAGATCATGTCTGAAGACGGTTTATGATTACGCAAAAACTACTGAATAGATTTTCATAAAACTTTTTCAAAGGGAGGGGCAGTGGCATGGAAAGAACCGGTTAAAGTTTGAAGTGAATCGGGGTAAATCCAGGAATATTTCATTCCTAATGCGAGATATGGTGCATTTAGATTTTTATGAGTTTTTTTGCAATATCATGCAGATCCAAATAAAATCTAAATCTAAATGTGGTAACAGTCTTTCTTCAGCTGCTGTATGGTGAGAAATTGCTCTACAAACCTGTAACTGCCTCCAAATAATAGATGAGATAATGTGAATTCAGAAGGGAATCAACTGTGTCTTTATGTCCAAGGGGACTGTGGGGCGGAGGTACCTGCTCTGCTGAGTCCTGTTCTAGTCGGTTATAGTTTTGCTTTAATACCAAACAAAATGGGCTCATACCTCACATTCAGCTCCTCCAACACGTTGTTCTCCTTCAGAGCCTGCCCCAGAGCAACAGCTCCTTCTTTACCGAAGCCATTAAACGACAGATCCACTGCTCTGAGTGAAATGTTCCCCTGAGAAAAGAGAAGACGGGAGATGTTTGTCCTTTTAAAAAAGAAGAAGCAGTAATGAGAACAACTTGAACACTTTCTCCAGCAAGATAAACCGAAGAAGCACCTTCATTTAAAATGAGTGGGCAGTGTAAATCCTGAGGTAATGAGGCTCTCAGGAGCTGAATCAATCCAACCTGTCAGTGCAGCTCAGGGATTAGTGTCCCCCTGACCACCCTGGTCATTAAGAAATGGAGAAAGGGAAAAAGAAGGAGGATGCTGCACTTTTCAGTCTTTTCAGCTGTGAGAGACTTGATGAATATAAGACCAGAGGGCAGTTAAAGCCAGGTTATCATATAACCTCCTCTATTAGTGACTATCAGGCTGAATTATCCTGAATCATATTATTTACCCTGATAAACACGTTCTGTTTATCCTTCAAATCAGCATTTACAGAATATTTTATGATCCAGTTTCCACAGGTTGCACGGTTTGTCCTAAAACTCGCTTTCAGTTCACTTTTCAATGGAAAACACCCCATGATAAAGAGTTTACTGCCACAAGTACGTGGTCTATCTATCTTCTTTTAAATACTTAGATTCAGCTCTAATAAGCAGTGATGGGATGAATTTTATAATTGGCCCCAAGCCCACCATCTTTGTTCTGAATATTATTATTCTTTTTATTAATATTATTATTATTTATTCTTGTTTATTGGTTTTTGTGGGTAGGATTACACACAAAATACACAACATATTTCCACAAAACTTTGTGGTAGAAGGGGACGTGGGCCAAGTGGGCAATTTTATATCACTTACTTTAACACTAAATCATTCATTTTTGCCAATTTCCTTGGGAATAATTCATGGATCTTGATACAAAACATCAGCCATACTAAGGGGACTTATATCTGTGAGTGTGGGCAATTTGGTGCAGCTTGATGGAATTTGAGGGGACTATCGTAGATGGCATTTTTATTTCAGTATGATTTAGTCATCTTATTTTATAGCATGACTGGAGGCTGCTGTTAGCAACAATTATTGCTCAGTTTTAGCACAAGATGTTTATGAGTCACATATGGGAAAAAAGTTTTAGTTTCCACTCAAATTCAGTTTATAGAAACTGTTTCTGAATGTTTCTCAACCATGTTTCTGAATCAGAGACAAAAACAAAAGAAGTCCGGCTCTAATCCGTCACTGTATCACCTGTAGTTCTTCTTTCTGTCCTGCACAAGTTAAAAAAAACAATAAAGTGTTCGCACAACTGATTTCAAGGTGGATTACCCCGAGGCCGTCGGCCAACAGCACAGCTCCTCTGCCTCGGATGCTGTTCCAGGCCAGACTGATCGATCTCAGCCCCGTGTTCTCCGACAGAGCTTCTCCCAGGGTTTGTCCTAAAGGGAAGAAATTAAGAAAACTGACTGACAGTATGAGACAGAGTAAAAAGGTCAGATTTAAAAACTGTAGGATTTATTGCTTATTAAGGAGGTTATGTTTTCACCCCTGTCCGGCTGTTCGTTGGTTGGTTGATTTGATTGTTTAACACCATTATACAAAATCTACAGGAGAGTTTACAGGAGGAAAGATTTGGCATCGAAAAGGGATGACTTCAGTAATTTTATTTTCTTTGCTAGTTGGGGTTATTTGGATATTTTCACCAATTTAGACATATTTAGAGGAATAATATGATTGTGTGCAATTTGGTGCAGTTAATAAAATTCAAATCGTTGACTGAAGCAGCTCCACTGCAAGTATTATTATATATTTTATATTTTCAAATGATTTCATTGGTAGGAAAGCCTCATCAGATAAGTAAGTGAGGACGGGTAAGAGTCAGAGATCCCAAAGAGAAGGATTCCTATCATCGTCTTGCCCACTGCATCACGGGGATGAGAAAGTGCACAGCCCTCCGCGGCGTGTAATCACAGGAAAAGACCCTAACTGAGCTTGTCTGAAAACTCCTATATGGAAGAGTGCGCTCGAAACGCACGAGGACGTACTTTGATATTTCAGCAGGGGGAGAAATCTGAAATTGAATATGTTGGGATGAATAACATCCGCACACACGCACGGCAATTAGACGTGGAGTTGTCCCCCTTTCCTACGGAGAGATTTATTCTCAATCAGCCACCTCAGAAGCTCGGTGCATCCTGCTCGGCCGCACTTCCACCAGGAGCCTGTCACAAAGCTCATCCCATGATAATTGAAAGAGGTTTTAATGAAGGCGAAACGTTCTTGACCTTTGAATGCCACAGTCTGCCGCCGCCTGCTGTCCTGCGCCTGCTCACAGATAAGGCTGCGTAATTACAGAAAACTCTCACTGGTTTGATGAGGATGGTTTTCTAGGCCTTAAGTCCAAATTAGTATCTTTGTAAAGCCTCGTGAAACAGTACTCATTTGAAACGGTCATTAATGATGAAGAACAGACACCTGAAATGGATTTAGAGGCCGAGACTGAGAAAGTAATATTACAATGCAAATGTTTCATTAGCATCTTCTGCATATGACTGTACTTTTACTTATAATACTTTGAAGTATATTTAAAAGTAACTATTTACATACTTATACTCAAGTAAAAAAGTTAATGTGGAACCTTTACTTTTATTTTCATGTTTTCTATTTATTTATTCTTTCTTTATTATTGTACCTTGAAAGAAGTGAAATGTTTGAGTACTTCCTCCAACGCTTATTCAAAGAAAACGGAACTCACTGACACTTCATTACTCAGATCTCTGATATTATCTACTGCAATTAGTCATTTTTATACATAACGTCTCCGTCCTGAACCTGTCTGGTGCTGCCAGTAGAAAACATGTATCTACAGTGTAAATCTTTAATATCCATGTAATAAAAGAATCCGACATGGGTACGGTTTCAGTCTGGGAAAGGCTTCACAGAAAACAGGAGACCTTTACCTTTATGTGTCACTAATTGCTGCCGTACCTGCCTGCTCCCTCAGAGCGTTGTGGCTCAGGTCGAGGTGCTGCAGCTTGGCGTTGGTGACGAGAGCCGGGCCGAGGAATTCAGCGGCTCGGTCTGTGAAGTGGTTTCCTGACAGGTTGAGCCGCAGCAGGGTGCTGTTCTCCTTCAGCATCGCAGCTACCGCTCTGGCCCCGCAATCCCCCAGATTGTTGTTGGAGAGGTCCGCCTCTGGGATTGACACGACAGAGACACAGGTCAAAGGTCGGGTATTGGAAAAGGGCCACTGAGAAAAATCAATATAGGTCAGGAGAATCTGTATTTTCAATCATAAAACAATTCAACAAAAAAAAATGAGTTTAATGTTTATTTAGCCATATTCAGCCCATACATTTATTGTATTACATAAAGGGGCATACATCTGGTAGCTAAGAGTTTGAGAAACATCCAATAATATTCCAAATCCTTCTCTTCAATTTAAAGTTCAGCCTCAACAAAAGGCTTTGAAAGTTGTTGGACATAATTCACAGGCATCATCTCCCCCTCGTTGAGGAGAAGTCCCCGGGGAGGAAGTGGAGACAAGTTCATTTTAAATCTGAAGCAGTTCAAAAGGAGGAGGTTTCGCTGTTTAACAGAAAAACCTTTGGTACAGCTCAGGGTCACACAGCTCCTGTCGTCACCAGCCGCACACTGGGAGCACGACTCTGCAGCAAAGTCAATATGTCCGTCGTCCTTTTGTCCAGACTGAAGTACCTCATCAGCTGCTGGATGCTGAGGCTCTCAGAGGATGAATCCTAAGGACCCTGACCTTTCAGACATTCCACCAGCTGCTTGGCTTTGATTTCTGAATTGTTACCGAATGATTATTTTAAAACCACCATCACAAAGACATCCACTTTAGTTGCAATGACCGTAAGGATGTGTCATCTAAAACCTTTTTAAGGGTTTTCTTTTATTACCTTTGGCCAATGTTTTGTTGTGTCTTTTCATTGTTTTGTTTTTTTCATAGGATTATACCAAAAACGATTGCATAGGCTGTAAATTCCATACGATTTTGGAGCAGATAAATGGGAGAATTCATTATTTATCTTCATTTATTTAACATGGGGAGATTGGGATGTTGGCATTGGAAGGGGTACGATACGCGCTCTCTGGGCACCGTATAATTTCATGACTGTTTTTGAAACTATATTTATCTTTAAGCTTGATTTCACAAAATCTGCTAAATATATTTTATTTAAACTTGATGAAAGGTTGCGGAATGGGCCAAGAAAAACACCCTGTTCACATTTGGAGCATATTTAATAAAGTGGGTGGAGTTTTATTTCATTTTCTTTAACATGGCGAAAATAATCGGATATATTACGGGAATGATATCTATGGGATGAGTGAACCCTCACTCACACTGGATTGGACGAATTTGCCTGGGGGTGTGGTTCCCATGTGGTTCTGGTGTCAGACCTCCAGTCTCCAGCTCTCCAATCAAAAACGACAGACATTAAGACCCCTCAATGGCTTGTAATTAATTTATATTGTCCTACACTACTTGTCTTTTTGTGTAGCAGTCCTCCTTTAATCAATAACTTGATTTTTTCCAAAACCATTTAGAATTGCGTTGCCTCTCTTACCCCTGACAACCTGGACACAGCCCAACATGTCCAGATGAACAAATCCTTTCAGTCGTCAGACCACATCTTTTTATTCTTCTATATTCTATAAGAATGATGTGTGGGATTGTGTAGACTTGGCTGAGCTACACAGAGTTCACTCCCAGTGCCGGTGCATTATACCGTGCATTCACTGGATTGGAATAACCCTGAAAGTTGAATAGCGGTGCAGGACAAAGGATGTTAAAAATAAAAGAGCCTGCGTGAGTCACAGGAGTCGTCCTCCGATTCCCGCTCGTGGGTTCCTGAACCGCGCAAATGACTGACGTGAGGCAAATAAAAAGAGGGACCCCGGCTGTTAAACCGTGTGGCATATAATTGAGGTGAGAGTGGCGTACGAGTGGGAGTGCGGGCGACACCTTTTCTAACAGAAAGGTGAGACACAATTGGGGGAAAGGGACGAGAGGATGTGTGCACGCTTCATCGCCCGGTAAAACCACCTGTAATGTAACAATTTTCCTTTAACATCTCGGCGATGGCAGCTCCGCCCAGTCCTTCCATCCAATTATCTCGCAGGTTCAGTCTCAGTATTGAAGTGTTGGTTACCAGGGGAACCGCCAGTGCTTTGGTGCCCTGCAAACACACAAGCAACAACACCCCCCTTCGTCAAAGTGAAATTCTTCTGTTTGTTCGCAGCAGGGCACTTTCTCCTTTATCTGTGCTGCATTTAAAAAGCTGTGCTGATGCAGGTGGGCAGTGGGGGAGAGAGAGGGATAGTATTAAACCTGAGTGAGACAAATGAAGCAGAAGGCGGCTGTGTGGAGGCGTTGGGTCAGGAATGAGGCTCGCGGAACATGAAAATTATAGTTTCCAGCTCGGATAATGAGAAAGTTGAGTGGATGAACCCTCCCGATAACTGGATCTTGTCAAAAAATAAAAAAAGGGAGAACAGGAACAAACCCACCTGAGGACAAACGTGTGGAGAATCTGACTGAAAGATCTGACAAACCTTCATCTGCATTGAATAAATAAACTTTTACAGCAGCAACAGTTTGATTACTTCTTCTCTGTGTGATTGGCAGGTGAATTGACGTATTTAAAAATCCTATTTAATCCGTCTAAAGGATGTTGAGACAGAACCTGGGAAGTGGCTCGTTGAGGAAGTTTTTACATCTTTAGTTGCGTTATGAAAAAGTGGAGGCCTGTGTAAATGTCAAAGTGTGTTGCCAATGACTCCAGGTAATGGATTTACACATTGACAATGACTGTACCCTTCTGTCAGGCAGAGATGTTCAACTACAGAGCAATTCAACATTGATTAATCATTGATTAGTCATTAGAGTCTAATTGTTATTGACTTGGTTGGAAGCTACAGAGCGTCGAGCTGCTAAACACGACTAGATGTCATCAAATTAGTTTTGTGTTTTTAACTTAAAGGCATAATTCATAGATTTTCTTCCTTTTGGGTCTAAATTCATATAAAGAATATAAGACAGAATCTGCCGCGTGGTGATCAGGACATCAAGATCCCACTGAAATACAAATTTAACCAATCAACAGTCTCCGGCTCAGCTGTAAATCATGATACCCAGTTTTATAGCACTATATTATTTCTATTTATGTATATATTAACACATGAACATTCATCATATGATAAGAGCTGAAATAATCTTTGAGAAATTGGGTTTTGACTTTTTAGTTTTGTCCCTGTCCCATCCTCTAACGTGGAGGAGGCAGAACCTGTACTGCAGCCAGCCACCAGGGGGCAATGGAGACGCTCGGGCTTCACTTTAACGGAGCATTCATGTTGTCCATCTTTACTCGATGATCTCAACCCTTTTAAACCTACGTCTTTGTGCGACTGTTTATATCTGTGCATGAGAACTAGAACACACTGCCTCCTCAGAAACAACTAATTGGGTTTAGAGGTGAAAGAGATTTGCTGTCATTAAGGATACAGAACAATCCCTCTCTCTCTTTGAGGAAGTGAAGGACTCTCCACATGAATGTGCTCAGCTGAGATCTACACTATCTGATGGGTGATATGTAAAGTGCACTGCAGACATATGTACATGCATGATCTGTTTCCGGGGGAAGGGGCTGGAAACTCCTTGAAGCGCAGCTGCGTTGCACTTAGCACCGTGCAGCCCGGACGTATTCATGATCAGAGCCGTCCCCTGGAGGAGAATGTGACTTTGAATTAATGAGTCACTCACTGAACAAAGGTCTGTGCTGATGTGAAATAGTGTTGGAGTCTAATCTCATCCAGCACATCTACATGTGTAGCTTCTGCTCAGACTCACATGGACCTTTTATTAACATGTGGGACAGTGTGTGAGCACATTTCCTCACGCGACTTCAAGCATTTGTGGCTCTTTGACAAGAAGTTCTGTTTCGGTTTCGTTTCCCTCAGTGAAACGGATCTGATGAGAGAATCGGGAACAACTTGTAGGAGATCTGAAGCAGAGACATTCAGCTGATGTATGACGCTCCTCAGTTTTATTAGTTTCCTCTACGACTCCGCTGGAGAAAATAAAAACCTCTTAATCACCTTATAGGTCGGCGACAACTTCAGATTTCTTGGCCACTTGGGGGCAGTGGACACAAAGTGAAAACCAGAAACTCTCAAACAAGCCTGGACGACATGACAGCTAAATCCTAAAAGTGAAGCCAAATCATCCGGCTTGCCCCCTGGTGGCTGGCTACATGATAGGATATTACCCCGACCTCCTCCACGTTAGTAAACAGGACATGACCCAAATTAATAAAAACTAAAAAATGTAATATTAGTCGTTTTTAAAATTTGTTATTTGATCCAAAAAAGATTGACGGCTGAGATGGATTCTCGACTGATCACTCAATGTTCTGTACATACTTTTTAAATTCAACTTATTTGTTGTCCAATGGGAGCAAGTTGAGACATGTTGTCCATCTATATTTAAATATATGCTTAATAAATAAATCATTATTTTGTCACAGTTTCTATATACATATTATTTTTGTCAATATTCAAATAAAACAAAATTTCTTACTGCATTGAAGGGATGCACCTTGATTCTAAAGGATTTAATTAAGAAAACAGGATAATAAAAGAAAATAAAGTATTGATAAATACATAGATAAAAACTCTTCTAAAAACACTTTCCCTGCTCTCCCCCGAAAACGTTCAGCAAATACAAACAATACAAAACCTTCCCCCAATTCCAACCCCTCCCCTTGTGATAACGAGTTCTCTAACTTCTGATGAGAGTACCTGAGGCCCGAGGCCACGATGCATCATGTTCAGCTCACTGTCTTTCACGTGTCGCAGGAAGTAAGAGGCAGGCACCACCTGCAACCTGTCACATGCCTCCATGTAGCGCGTCTGCCCCGAGGGGTCGTACGCCTCCTCCTTACCTGCAACACAAATGAAGATAATAGCTGGGTTGTCCGTCCGAAATTGTTCGCCATCAATACGTCTTTGAAAAAGCCGAGATGGGGCTCTTTCTGTGTTTTCCTGCGGGAGGAGGGGGGGGGCCTTCTGAGTGTGATATTGAAAAAGTCCCTGGTGGCTGCTCTCGCCCTGCCAGGGGTGCTCATTCATACCAGATGGGTTTTCACTGGTGGTGAAAAAGGAAGCGCGACACAAAGACTGAGATGATTTCATTAAGATGCAGAACAGGGCTCCACATGTGTGGGCGGGCGAGTGTAGGAGTTTTTCTATTTGGTAAGTCATTTAGAGATGGAGCGGATGGAGAGAGAGGGAGACGATCAGCAGATTGGGGTCGATGCAAGTTCTGATCAAGATCAAATTAAAACATTTTAGGCTACAGTACAGAATATAATTTCAAAAAGTCAATATCAAGATGGAATTATTAATTTCAAACATGACTCATAACACAGAGCCATTCCCCTCGTTATTTAAAAGGAAGAACATCAAACCCTTTATCATAAAAATCTAATATCTCACCCACTCAAATTTATCTTTTTCAATCTGAAAATCCACTTCCTCTATACCTCCGAGCTCCAAATCTGTGTCGTAGTCCTCATCAGAGATCACAGGCTCTTCTCCTCCCAGCTCCTCCTTCTCCTCCTCTTCCTCCTCGTCTTCCTCTTCACCCTCTCCTTCACCTCTGTCTTGATCATTCCCATCGAGGCTCGAGGGTCCGTCCTCCGGCCCACGCACGCCGACCTCTGTCCGGCTCGCTCTCGGCTGGATGGGGGGGGGAATGAGAAATATCATGAGTCTGCAGCGTCGGCTGGTGAGATGAGGCGACTGGACGGGTTCTCTAAGTAAAACTGATGCCTTCACTCAATGTGGATGAACTTCTGTGCCCTCTAGTGTCTTCCCACCTCCCTTTAACCTCTTGAACCAGAGTTTTCTCCTCATCTCTTCCCCTATTTAGAGGCACCTTCATTATCTCCAGGACTTTACATAGAAAAAACCATCAGTATTTATTAGATGTTGCCTCAGAGCATTGCTGTATGCCTTCACCTGCTTGATATCTACTGTCGCTGCTTTGCCGACTTGGCTGCTCGCTCGTCTTCCTACCTCCCCCAGCTGCAGCTCCTCACTTTCTGCTCCTGCGTCATCGGCTTCCAGCACAGAAGGCATCGCCGGCTCCTCGGCCAACTTCTTCCCATTAACCATGACTTCCACGCAAAGCCACAGTGATACTAACACTGAGAAAAGATTAATCTATTTTAAATCCCTTTGTGTAGAAATCACTTCCTCGTCTCGGTGAGTTATTGGATCCATCCGGCTGGGGAGAGTGAAATCACTGAGCTGCATTTGTTTTCCGAGGGTTCATGTTCATGCAACAGGAGAGTCAAACTGTTTGGTGATAATCAGAACGGCCAGTCCACCAATCGGAGTCTCTGTTTGAAGTTTGAGCAGCTTGCTTTGTTGACAGGTTGCCGTGGCACTGGGAGACGCCTCAGATACTCTGAGCCATGACGACCGGCAGGAGGGAGGACGGGGGGGGGAAGGGGGGGACGGGGGGGGAAGCGTGGGTCTTGTTTGCTGCAACTCTTGTGTTTCAGTTAGATAAAAAACAGCTCTTTATCAACATCTAAATCTGACCCTCCAAATAACTGAAAGGTCCCACTGCCAGAGTATAAACTGTCTTTCTCATAAACAAGACCAAACAAAAAAAAACCAAAGGAGGCAACTGTGTTGACATGTTCTGTAAATGTTTCTCTTTATTTCGTAAGTAAATGAAAAGTCCTTGCAGTTGATGCGTCAGAATGGAATACCCCTCGATCAATTACACCACAAAGGTCATTATAGCAGAGGCTGATTGGATCAGAGTTGTTTCGTAGCAGCAGCGATATGCAAACACAGAGAATCTTTTTTTTTAAGCATCCAAAGCCCTGTGGGAAAAGGCCAGACCTCACGATACAGCCTCACTGACTGACTGACACAGTGCTGGTTAACAGACAGAGCTTTTTAAATATGAACAGGAGACAGGAGATCACCATGCATGTATTTAATGCTGCTGTTTTATCCCCATACCTAAAGGATATGAGAGACACCATATAGAACAGGCCTTCTGTTTTTTTTTGTTCTTTTTAAATCAAGCAGAATCATAGTGCTCATTTACATAATCAAAATACATTCTTAGAAAAGATCGAAGTGGTACTCTTTATATTTTATACTTTGTCTTTGAATATATATATATATTTATATATAGAAGCTATATATAGAAGCTATATTCGTGTATCAATTGTTTTCTTGTTGCACATTTTACATCACAGACAGTTTCTCATTCCAATTAAAGGAAATCTGTTCAAAACAAATAATACAGAGGAGACATTCATCCAGAGTGGACGACAGTGGGAACAGTGGGAATCGCCTGTTTTCTCTGGGCAGTTAAGACAATTGAATCAGACCAAATAAAACAAAACAAACGTTTTCTCAGCAGCTGCTAGAGACGTTTTGGAAATCACACTGAAATCCGTGAATCATGATGACGGCTATCTTTAAACCGCATCAGAGACAAAGGGAGGAAATAAATAAGATGACAGGAAAAGTCTCAGGTCGCTGTCGAGTGGGTCGAGAGACGATGAAGCCGCCGCACAAATATATTCAAATTACAACTGTGACTCATTGGAAAGCAGCAGATGACCCGATCCTCTTGTCTTTGAATATAAAAACAAAACAAAACTTCACAATAGGACTGAACTGCTGAGATCAAAAACCCCAAAAAGCCACGTGGGCAGTTTCCTGTCACCACAACATCATCTGTAAGATTTCATTTTCAGACTCGAACACGGCAACACACTCATGCTGGTTTCAAAAAATCCGACCAGTGTAACGAGCTAGTAGACGACAGAGCAGAGTAACCATGTAAAAACACACACCTGAGCACATGCACGTTTCCACCCACTCGAATAGAGACACACACACTTACAGAGATTGATATGACCACACACACACACACACACACACATATGCTGATGCTACTGAGCGGGTGTCAGGTCACAGTGAGAGAGAGGCATGAGACAAAAGAGAGTGAATGTGGTGCATGTAGGCAGAAGCAGAGAGTGAATGTAAGGCAAGAGGCAGAGGAGTCATGATGCCGACAAATGTAAGTTTTAAAAATCTGCAGGAGCAGAACTTTTACTTACAAAAGAGGTTCGCTGCCCACCAGAAAAAAAATTTGGCATTTGTTATTTTTGCTGAGAGGAAGCTGAGGATCGATACCACGACCATGTTCGTACGGTAGATGTGACGCTACAGCTAATTAGCTTAGCTTAGCATTTAAAACAAAAGCTTCCAGCATATCTAAAGCATATATATATATATATCACATGTTTGTTATTTTTGTTTAATCTGCACAAATATATTAAATACGAAATTACAAAGTTGCATTTTAGGACAGGGTTATCATTTTATTTATTGTCCGGGGGCTGCAATTTCGACATAGAACTTTGTTTTTTGTGGATCTTCTGGTCTGAACGCCTGCTCACCCACCGCTGGCTGTATCTTCATATCGACCACACGGACATGAGAGAGGCAGGCTATCGATTTCCTCATCGAGCGCTCAGAAAGAAGACTTGGTAATATCGGAATAATATGTTGAATAAGCATCAATAGTTAAATAAAACCTGAGAGCCCTAAAGAAGTGTTTTGGAGTTGAGTAACAACACACAGCGACACATGGTGGCTTTGATTTCTTGCTGCTGTCCATGGGGACAAATGGGATTATGATGTGATGAGAGAAAGGACAGGCCACCAATAAGAGAGCTGCAGCGGAGGCTGATGCATTTTCAATGGAGAGCGGAGAAGAGCGAGAGAATACGTTTGTTACCTCGTCCAAAGAGGTTATGCTTTAATCACGGTTTGTTCATTTGTTTTTCTGATATCGTTCAGCATTACACAAAGACCTCTGCACGGATTAGCAGGAAACTTGGTGGGAGGGTGTGGAATAGGTCAGGGAATAACCTTTCAAATTTGGGGTAGAGCCACATGATCCATTAACAAAATATCAGGCTAATTTCTGGGAACTAATATCTAGAATTTGGTGCAGCCTGACTGAATTTAAGGGGATTTTTAAGACTTGGCGAAAGTGCGCGTTTTTGTTTGTTAGTTAAGATTATGCAAAAGCTACACAACCAATTTCCAGGACACTTTGCCGATGGGTGGAACACGACTCAAGGAAGAACACATTACATTTTGGAGAAGGTCCGGAAAAAACAGACGTATCAAGGACTTTCTTTTCACTTTCTTTTAACCCTGCGATATGCAACTTTTAGCCTTGGCGGAGGTATGCGCTCTCCGGATGTGATATTCATCATCTGCGGTGACCTGTCAATCCACATCTTTCACGATTCTACATTTTTTTGAAACTGCAGCCTTTGATGTAAAAATAAATAAATAAAACAGCACAACAGCCCAGATATCTTTGATCATCCCTGATTCTCGATAAATCAATGAAATCAACTTCATACACCCGCAATTCCAGTTCCTGTAATCGATGCCACACATTACCTTGCAAATATAAAACCTTGATAAAATCCTTTTCACTGTAACAATAACACAGAGTATATTATATTTGTTGAGTATATTCTTGTCTTGGTCATGCATTCACAATGAGGCAGGTCATTACAATAGGTTCACATGTTATGAAATCAAAAATGATCAATTTATAATTTTTGGAAGAATCATCGACAAGCAAAACAGATTCTCAGAGAACGGAACATTTTCCAACTTGCTACAGACGAAATCGCAAAAGAGCCCAAAACAGAAACATTGAAGTGGTATATAAAAAAAGACAGAAAAGAAAGAAACCATTTTTTTTTACAGTACAAAAATTGGCACAGTATTCTTCAACCAGTGTTGCTGCATCCTCCGGACTGGTTGTTGTCGGAAAGCCCCCCCGATTCATATTCTTACAAGCAGAAAACCCTGAGAAGTGAAAAGACAGAAGGAGACACAGAGAGACAGAGAGACAGAGAGACAGAGAGACAGAGAGACAGAGAGCAACGGAGACATAGAAATAGAGATGTTACAGTCATTACTCATCCGGCATGCAGGGGCTTTGACGGCCAAATGTGAAATTCAAGTGACAATCCACACAGGAACCATCGTCTGTGATGCATTATGTTGGTACTTAATGAGCCATAGTGGTTATGTAGGGCCCTTGTTTTGCTCTCATGGCAAGAGTACATGAAGTGTTTAATCTTGAAAATGCACAAATAACGACGGAAACAAAAACAGAAATGGAACAGAGCCACTCGCTCTCGCTCTAATCCTGTTAGTTTTTAAAGGCCCCTTCTCTCAGTGGGTTTCTATGGTTACCCACTCTGTTTTCAACTGAAACTATTGGGTGACAACACCCCGCGTCACCAACCAACAACTACAGGTTGCGGATTGGAGTTGGACCAGAGCCGCTGTGGTAATCTCGCCCGGTTGGGATGAATCTCAGCGGCCGGTGCCAAAACGTTTCTCTTTTTGTGAGATATGAGATAACCAGCTGGTAAATGCGAGCGGGGGAATACGGTTATATGATGAGAAGATGAATAATAAGATCCTGCACAGTTCAGTGGTGTTGCAGCCAAGACAAGAAGTGAGTGATCCTGGTTTTATGTGTAAACAATAGCAATGTCATGCTTCTTAGGATCCACTGGAGAACAGAAGATTGTGTGAATGAAGGGAGGAATAAATTAATGTTTCTTTATGGTTTCACTCAGTGCATTTGGAGCTATTTTTACAAATCGTGAGTCATGACTCTAAAGCTGTTAATGTATCTAAATGACTGAGAAATTAGCAGAAGGCTCATCTAGCGACTAAGAAAAACAAATTAACCAAAGTTTCAATTGAGATATATAATGCATGTGTTTTTTTCTTACTTCTAGTGTGTTAAATAGGTTTCTTGTGTTTGTCTTAAAGACACAGGAGCTAAAACAAAGTGTTTCAGACAGAGGCTGAAAAGAGGAGCTGCAGCAATGGACAGCTGGAGGAAAGTGATGTGTTTTCTGAACATTACAGCATGTGAACCTTTTAGAGTTACAACACAAACTGAAATGATGACCAAGAATATGAGCAGAATGCGTCTCTATTCATGTTCGTCTCGCTAAGTGTGAGGAACATCTACTCTTTTCAGTGAGTGTCAGAGAGTCAGAGCTGCTTTCAGACATGTCCGCCTTGAAACCCTGAATATGTCTAGACATCATCCAGAGGAGCTGCATGTGTGAAAGCAAGTGTTGAACTGAACTGGACATTAAACTGACTAAACCCTGCAAAGATCCTGAGGCCGAGACAGACGGACATTAGGCAGCAGAAGGCAATCAATCTGCATTTAAAATAATTTGTGCTTTACACTGGAAATGAAAGAAATCCACTTACTCATCTGGGTCTTTTTTGCTCTCTTCGATGTAGGCGATGGACTCGGAGCGAAGCCGGTTGGTGACCTCATAGGTGCGCAGGGTCACACCGAAGATGTCCTCGTGGTAGCGACTCTCATCCTGGAAACAGAAAGACGAAGAGAGAGAGAGATACGTATCTTTTAAAGTAGAAGTTTTTCTTTATTATCTTGAGCCCTTATCAGTAATTTGCTCTGACACAAACTGGCCTTTTGGAACAGGATTCAATCTGTCCAGTGCAGAGTCAAGGCACCTTCATAAATCCTCCCTCTGGATGAGGTCTGAGCTTCTTGGCTTTTAGCTCACTCACCACAATACATCACAAAACTCAGCAAAACATTGTCTCGGTCTAAATGCAGCAGGTGTAAAGTACCAGCCTATTTCTATCACCTTTCTGTTAATTCAGTTCATCCTTTTTTTAACACAATTGTCTTTATTTTTAACTTCTTTTAATACAATTTGCTAGTATTATGCTTTTATCCTAAGTCTTATTTTTATTATTATTATTATAAGGGCAACCTGCAAAGTTGGAGTTCACCTTTCGTTCACGTTACTCATCCTGGATACTAGCACCCTCTCTCTCCTGACCCCACTGAGCGATCTAAAGGTGGTGTAATGATTTCCTCTCTCTCTTACCCGGAGCTTGCTGATGAAGAAGCCGGCGTCCTCCAGGCTCATGTTGCCCTGCTGCTTGACGACTTGCTGGATGGTCTTGAGAACATCTCCGGCCATCGTCACGTCCCCGCACACGTAGATGTGTCCTCCCTCCTCCTTCAGGCAGTGGTACAGCGTCTCCGACAGCTGCTCGCGCAAAACATCCTGTACGTATTTCTGACAGAGAGGCAGAGGAGGAGACACGAGTGTGAGTGGAGTAGGAAGAAGGTAGCTGCTCAAACTGCAAGCTGTAAGACTGTTGTGACCTGGAAATAATTATCTTTTAATCAATGCTAACAATAGCACAATCAAACAAAACATCAGAAGATCATAAGAAATGTTGTGGTACTAAAAAATACACAAACGGTAAACTGAACAGCTAGAATTAAAAGTGGTGGAATGGAGACACATGATTTGAAGTGTACTCCAGAATATAACCACAGCTGTGATTTCTATTTCAAACCCACACAGATGTACAAAGAGAGTTGTGACAAGCTGACTCATCCGTGGTAATGGACTGTTCAGTGTCTGTACCTTTGGTTTGCCGGGTTCTCTGGAATAGGCCGAGTAGAGCTCCTTGAACACCTCCTTGTTCTTTGCCTGGACCGTCTCCTCCTTGTAGATGTGGTCCATCTCCGACTGCCGACAACCGAACACCAGAATCATCGGGCACGATTCGATCCCTGAAAGGAGAAACAGGCAGAGTTGATTCAAGATGCAGGAATAATGGTCGACTCTGACAGGGATTTGATAATTTCTTTCTTGATCATTGAGTCATTTAAAAGAAGAACCAACCTTTGTGTTCACGGTCGTAGAGTCTTTGTTGCCAGAAGCTTCTGAACGGGGCGATGCCTGTTCCTGGACCCACCAGGATACAAGGTGCTTGGTTGTCTTTGGGAAGTCGGAAAGATGGTGCACTGAGGAAAAAAAAGAAACGCACAAAGGAATTAGGCAACAACACTTTTAAAATGTCTTTAAAATAACAAAACAGTCTTGAAACATCTTCATTTGTAGTTAGAGGAGAATGTTGATCTCACTTTCATGTCTCAGTAACAGTAAGGTAACAGTGTCCCCCCATCAGCACTTCTAAAGCTCCCTGATTTCCACATTTATCTGATTCTGTTTGGTGTAAAAAAAAATGGCCGGACTATTTCTTGATCTGGACCAGTTGCCTAGCAACCGGTGAAGGCTGGACTACAACATCGAGAAGCTCAAGTTGTGTCTCGATTCTTGAGCTTCGTCCTTGTGAGGCTGCGTCTGAAGACTGATTGCCTCACAGCGGGGGGGCATCGAGACCGTCCCCTTTCGAAAGCTCCTCCAAACGCACACTTCTCTATAAAACTTTATCCAAGTGTCCGACTGGAGCTCTGTTGCTAGGCGACAGCAGGAAGCTGAGGACAACTCTAACCTGTGGAAAGAGCCTGGCAAGCTCCTCCCCCTGTTTCCATGCTAAGCTAAGTTAACTACCAACTTGTGGTAGCTCCATATTTTTGTTAGGTAATCCATCTTCTTGTCCAACTCTCGGCGAGACAGCGAATGAGAATTGTGTCGCCAAATGTCAGATGTTCCACAATACTCATCCACGTTAGATATAATAAAACACAACCCTGGTACTTACCCTCTGACAAAACACGGCACCATCTCCCCCTTCTCTATCCTGTTGAGCCACGATGAACACACTCCATGGTGGACGGGCCCCTCTCCATCTGAAAGGGACAATTACTCTATCAACACTTGACCTTTTCTCCCCCCCCCTCTGCCTCCCACTCTCTTTAAGTGCACAAACTGACACAGGAAAGCGTGCGTGACCCAAACATGTTATACCGAGGCTTGGGCAATTTCATAACCCTCTCTCTCTCTCTCTAAAAGGGAAATTACAGTAATTCAGCTTTTACAATCACAGGAGGATTTCAGCTGTAGTATCCATTTCATGTGTGAGGGAAAATAATAGTGAGCAGAGGGGAGAGTGGATGTGATTTGCAAAGGTGGCGACACGAGGACCTTGTAATAAACTGAAGTAGAAAGATTAACACCTGAGTAGTTCCCTCACTTTACACACTGTCACACAGATTAGTGCAGATTAGTGTTTGTATCTCTAAATAGAATCTGTGTCTGAGATGCTGAATCTTCCCGAGGTGTTTCTAAATTCAAACTCTTTGTAATTGCAGACGTGGTCCAGCTGCTTTATGAAGCAGACCGGATTTCCAAGATATAACTAACCAATCTCTTTCCTCTGAGCCGTCCCTGGCTGAGTCATTTTCAACAACCTTGAAAAGATCCTCAGCATCGGGGCCCTTTATCCGCGACATAAACTCACCCACAGCGGAATATATGGATAAACAGAATGTGCACGTTTTTTTCCAGTAATAACCAGCTTAATAATGTTCAGTGGGAACCGCAGGGTGTGATTACGTTTTTTAATTTCCCTGAAATGTCAAGAACATCATCGTAGGAAATGCCAGAAGTAAAGGGACCGATTTCAGACCCTCAAAAGCCCAATAAGAGACAGAAGAGCCCGTAACACCCGCAGCTACACCTACACCGGTTTTAAATCCTCAGAGGGATGTGGCTAATGCTCAACACAGTGCTGTGGGTGAGAAGGAGCCCCAGAGGAGCAGCAGGTCCTCACCTCTGGCCCGATAGGAGACCACAGCCACGGTGAGGTGGATCTCCCCCGGGTGCAGATCTGGAGAGGAGCTGATGGAGTAGTAGCGAGGCTGCAGCAGGGGCAGCTGGGTGAGCAGCAGGGTGGAGGGCATCTGGATGGAGGGGAACTCCTCCAGCACCTCCACCAGGGTGGGGTTGTTGTACCACTTCCACTCCTCATACTCCTGCAAGCCCTGGGATGTTGAAAGGGGGGGAGGGGACAGAAAAGGAAGAGTGGATTTTTATCGGTGAGTTGATGAGTTTTCTTCTCCTTATTAAGAAACCAAAGTAAGTGGCGCAGCGAGGGGAGAACACGGAGGAGGGTTTCCTCTTTTAGATCTGTAAACATGTTTCTGACTCAGGAGCAGGAGGCCGCCACAGGCAGGAGCCGCTCACCGTCCAACTGGGTTTAGTTTGTCATCGCTGACATTTGGATGGGATGGATTTGGAGAACTGCCACCAGGCTTTTAAAAAATCTTTGTTCTCAAGCTGCTAATTAGTGACACGGCGCCCATTGAGAGTGTGGACTCCGTGCTGGAGTGAAAGCACAGTTTGAAGGACCCGACAATTAAAACACTCTAGTACTCTTTGTTGCCTATGTTAGGATACAGGGTGGTGGGACTATTCAAGAGTCCAGGTCTGATATAATTAGTGTGTTTTAAGTAATCTACAATATTTATTTTATCTGTCTGTGGTTCACATATCTGGAGAACTGCTCATATTATAGTCTTTACACTTGGCATCTGTGTTGTTAGGGACAGAACGAAGTGCAGTGTTGGATTTGGTGCCATTTGGACACATGAGATGTCAAAAAAATTGAGTAATTCCCCTTCTAGGTTCTGCGTCTTCACTGAACTTGAATAAACAGTCTTTTCAGGAAAGAAGCTGCAACCAGAATTACCACAGGCCCACCGAACAGCCCATTCCAAAAAGGCCTAATTAAATCAGACAGTTAATACATTTGTAAAATATTTGTCTGTCAATTCCTTTTCATGTCTTCGAACAGAGAATACAATAATAATAACTGACACGACACCTTGACTCTTTTCTCTAACGTTTGTTATTTTGCTCATGTGAATCTTATAACATAAAAAAGAGAATAAGAAACTGTGTGTTAGTCCTGAAATGATCCAGAGACATAACAAATACAAAAATAAATATGATCTGCGACACTGAACTATTCCCTTTTTTCCTGAAATCAGAACTCTTGCATCGTTTCCTCCTGCTTTGGTGACAATGATTCGATGTATGAGCGTGTGAGTCACTGCTTGGCCTCAGCCAGCCTTTCTCCACACATTGACAAAAATGGAGAGTGAATTGTGGGAGGCACTGCACGGGGGGGAATGGCTCTGGGTAAAGAAAGATCAGCGGCTTTAATTTGGCGCCAGCTCACTCCTACTGTATGTATTTCCATCAGCGCAAGGTGCATCCAACCAGCTCCAAGGAAACCGTCTTCCAGCAAACATGTGGAGTGTGTTGTTGAGCCTTAAACACATGGTGACTTTTTATAGAGTCTCATAATAAAAAGTGAAGAAAATGTCTTGGAGAAAAGAGGGGGTGTATTTTTGGATGAAGCCCACGCACACACTGTACATCACGAATCCCTCATGTGTCTGGAAGCAGGCGACGAGCAGCAGCAGCTCGATATTCCAAAAGGTCAGTGATAACGATAAGGCTGAAAACATTTCTAAGTGGATTTACCTTACTGAGGACCTCCAGTTTCTTCTTCTGCTTGTCGTTGGTCGCCAGGGCAGCGAACTGCTGCAGCAGCACAGGGCTCGGGGGGGGTGGTGATGTCCAGGAAGTACTGGAAGACGTGGTAGATGGTGCAGGGGGGGATACGCGTCTCGCTGGTCCAGTTGCTGATTACACCTGCAGAGAAACCTCCTTGAAACTCACTGGATCCAGATTTGTATTGAAACTTCACCAAATTGCAGATTTTCTTTCAGATTTCCTGCAAAATCTGTGAAAATGTAAAAAAAACGCCCTAATTTGGAATAATTATTTTCCTTTAGCTCTGTGCCAATTCATTAAGTTCTTTCTTGGCCCATGTTTCATCCTTCCACTAAGTTTTGCGGAAATCCATTCGATATGTTTTTGCATAGTCTTGCTAACAAAACAGGGAAACAAA
Source organism: Pseudopleuronectes americanus (assembly GCA_038501795.1). Classification (NCBI taxonomy): domain Eukaryota; kingdom Metazoa; phylum Chordata; class Actinopteri; order Pleuronectiformes; family Pleuronectidae; genus Pseudopleuronectes; species Pseudopleuronectes americanus. The sequence goes on along the minus strand of CM076718.1, from coordinate 2,570,873 downwards.
TGAATGAACAGGGGTGAAAACATAACCTCCATGAGAGATGTAATATAAGTTGAAAGATACAAATCACTCAAATCTGTACAATCCTTTGTTTGGTTTGACTCTGACTGAAACAAAATCAACAGTGTTGCTGTTTGTCTTGTGGATTGTGTAGATTATTTTACAACATGATTTCCACAACAACGCCACATGAATCGCTATGTTTAAACTTCACCTGCTACATTAGCTCACAGCCCGTTTTGCCAAATTTGCACCGTGCAAGCTGTGCTCTGGATCACAAGAGCGTTTCCTCTCCTGCTCACACTGAACCAATCCAAACAAAGTCTACACTCGTCACCCGGGCACGAGCATGCGAGAGCCCCGCCAACTCACAAACGTCTTTTGCGATTTTGTGTGAAACACGACGATTGACACCATTTGCAATCTGCGTGTAAACAGTTGAGTGTAAATCACTTTTTGGGAACCAGGCCTGTGAATCGAGAGGAGAAGCTCCAGTGTGAACGGTTTTTCATTTTGGGTTTGACGTTTAAAGAAAGCAGGAAAAAGAAGAACAGCCATGTTCAAGATACATGTTAATAACGAGAATAGCACTTGTGTTGCATAGTGTCACCTCAACTGCCAATATGCGGTTTCACCCCCCATGGTGTGACTTCATGCTGCCTGTCTGTTTCTTATTCACGTTTGGATTCTAACATCTCTCGTGGTTGCACGGCTGTAGCTCCTCGCTCACCCAGAGCCGTGTTCCTCTCCTCCAGGAACTCCACTTTGATGATCTGATTGACGGGCGGCGCGTCCTCCAGTTTGTCGATGAGAGCGGTAACCAGGTCCTCGTGGTTGCCAGGGAAGATGCCCAGATGGTCGCCGGGATGGTAGCTCAGGCTGTCGTGGTTGTTTGTGTGGAGCCGCACGAATATGGTGGAGCGACTGCAGAAAGAGAGAGAGAGAGAGATCAGAGGTTTTCAGTCTGTTCCGTAAAGCACAGTAAACAAAATTTCACAGATCACAACCAAAAATAGATGTGACAAGTAATAATCCTGCGTTTCGTGTTTTGAGCAAATACTTACTTGGATTTGGAACTTTGTAGGTTTTCAGATTCCAGCATCTTTGCTCCATAAACCTTCTTCTTGTGAATGCTGTGTAGAGCTGTTGGCAGACGGGAGCAACACAACATCACACACATGACATTTACACTGTGATTGACAATAATCTGTTTATCCACAGACCTAATCTTGTTTTTATGAAAGGAACCAGGTGAATATCAGGGATGTGTAGCTTAGAAGCGTCGAGTATAGGACAGAAACTCAGTGTGGCTTTAGAGGGAGTTACATGGTTTATCTACATATTGGCAAACAACACTTGGTAATCCAGAAATCGCTGGAAGGTTGATAGTTAACCACCAATATCATATTTATATGTGAAACAGAAGTTCAGTGCTTAATAATGCTCCTTCTTCACGATACTCTGAACATGTTGCATTGGCCTGTTATTGTGACAGTCCAATATTCCACATCTGTGCAATAATCATGCTTCATAATAAGCTTTTCATATGTCATGTGTTTGGTAATAAGATATTAACCCTTTTGTTTGAAATGAGGAAATCTTACATCTTCTACTTCAACGCATGAAAAATGGGAGCGAAAACAAAAGTTTTCCATTTTATATTTTGGATATACTTCTGGAACTTGTTTAATACTAATACTTCTTTTAGCTGTGTTTTTATATACTATATTGAGTTACCTGATTATTAGGAACCCTGAGCTAAAACAGATTCTATAATAAATCTGTAAATACTACAATGTTTTTGTTGAAATGTTTATATCTTTGCCTTTTTATTCCAATTATTCTGTGAAATCACGTCATTGCTATTAGATCTGTTTAAGTGCCATAATTACCAATGAATTCATGCAAATCTGGTCAAAGAGCAAATGTTATATCAGACCTGGTTCAACCCTAAGGACCAAGATTAACAGGAAAGACAACAGAGCCCTAATCTTCAGGTGATGTCATGGAGGAGCCACTGGTCTTGATCAATAAGCCCCCCACACACACACACACACTTCAGATATATTTTGTCCTGCAGCTCTCATTAGCCCTTATTGCTCCTTTAATATCAGTGCATCATCCACAGTTCATCTCTTCACTGACCGTCTGTGAAGGCCGGGGCCTCGGCCGTGTACGTCATGCGGAACTTGCTCTTCTTCCAGCTGCGGTCGTTGCTGATCAAGGAGTCGTTGGCCTTCTCGATGTTCACGTCATCGCCGACGCAGAACACGTCACAGGCGGCCTGGACAACACACGACCACAGAGAAGAACACGTTTTTTAGTCTCTCACACCTGAACCAGCAGCTGCAGTTTCAGACAGCAACAGGAAAGGGTTTGGAAACTGATCTCCAGGGTTAAATGTTACCCTGACGTTTGGATTCCTTTTTAAAGCACAAGAGGAATTTTTGATTTTTCTTATGTTGTTGTTGGTTTACAGTAAAAATACCGAACCAGTATAAATTAACTAATCATAGCCCACAGGGGTCTTTGCTCGAGAAACCGACCTTAAAAACCTTCTTGGCCCAGGTTCTGAATGACTCCTCCTGACCACACAGCTCATCTCCTTCTCCCATGCGTAGGATGCGCTCCCCCCCCAGCTCCTCAAACAGCGTGTCCACAGCGTGGGCAAAGGCGCAGAAGTGTGGGTAGGCCCTGGAGCCAAGGCCAAACACTGAGAACCTAAACACAAACACACAAGAAGGAGGCAGAGATAGACAGGCAGGTGGTGTTTAAAAGGAAAAACACACACGTTCGCAAAAACTGCAGCCGCCGAGCCCCACTTTAGAATCTTGCCCTTTCCTTCCTCCTCGGGAAAGTTCCAAACAGTCGAAAACAGCTGACGATTTATGAATGCCTGGTTTTATAGATGTAAACATGAGGGAGAACTCTCTTCTGAGAACAGACAGGTCCTCCTCCTCCTCCTCCTCCTCCTCCTCCTCCTCCTGCTGCTTCGCTGTGAACCAGTTGGCCCACATCACTTTCAAGTCTGAGGCTCCTCTTCTTTATCAGATCAGCAAACTGTCCGGCGCAATAAGATTTATCATCCCAGGCAAATAAACGCACTCTGTCAAAGAGTCTGTGCTCAGAGAGGTTCACTGAACACAGTTTGAATCTGAAGGGATTATGTTGTCAAACATGTCGGCACGTTATAAAAAAACTACACTTTAAATAAACTTTCATATCAGAAGGAATAAAGAAAAAGGAATAAATAGACATATACAGTTGCTAACTTACTTTCCTTCGGTGGCTACTTCAAAATAACTAAATACTACTACACACTATACACTTACTATAATAATAATAATAATAATAATAGTCGAATGGTGACTGAAAACACCGGTTTTGTATGCAGCTTAAAAAAAACTCTAACGACTTGAAAAGCATTTATTCACTAGATTTGGATTTTTATTTTGATCTAGACCAAATCGCACACACTCAAAAGATATTAATCCCATAAATATGTCTGACTTTACTCATCAAGATCCATGAAAAACACCAGATTTTGCAATAATAAGGCATTAAAATCTATTTCCTGGATCGGCCCCTGATTCGGATCCAGACCCAGATTTAATGATTTCTTCCCTGACACATGAAGATATCCTTTCACCACCAGTTTTTACTCAACCCTTCTAACATCTAATTAACAGACAAACAAACACAGATGAAACCCCAACCTTGTCAGAGGTAAATATCATTTCAGGTTAAAACATGACAATCTTGACATGTCCTGTAATTACTCTGACATCTAGACCTCATATTACCTGAACATCACAAGATCATTCTTGTCTGTGAACAACCTCTTTTGAGACGAGTACAAACAAGAGTCCTCATGACTATTTGATTTGATCTTGTTGTGTTTACCTGACATTAGCCAGGGGCCCGGTGCTCTCAAAGTTGATCCTGGGCTCCGGCTCGTCACTGGAGGACTTGCGTGTGTCCGAGTACGAGGAGACGCTGTTGAAACGGCCCTTGTAGCTCCTGGAGGGAAAAGGGACATGAGATGAACGGTTGCACAACTCGAGGGGGAACCAAGAAAAGACGCACACAGAATAAACAATAAACAGACACAAATACAAACACAGACTGAGCCACTAAAACTCACTTCCTGTCGGCTGTGTTGGACGTTGGGTGATGCATCTCCATTAAGGCAGCTCCAAATTTCTAAAGCAAGCAAAAGAACAAGTGTTAGAAAATCCATGCATCCGTCTCGTGCTCGATTCACACACTTGTTGAACACAACATCGATAAACACACCTCTCCATTCTCTGGTGGGTCACCGTTGCCGAACGTACTGGTCACCACCAACACCAGCGTCTCGTGCTCCAGGTCGACCACGTCGTACTCGTCCATCGACGTGACCTGCGGGAAAGGAGAGGAGAAGATGCCGAGTGAATCTGGTCCTCCACTTCCACGCCGCAGTCTTTATCTGGCTCTCACCTCGGAGACACACATTCCACACGACAGATGACTTGAGCATGTAGATCAGGGCTGAACACACAGCCGTCGGCAGAGGAGGAGGTTCTAATGACCACTCTCTCCGTCCTGGCCTCTAACGAGATGATAATGTGCTGCTGCCACACAAAGAGCATCCATGATGCATACCACTCGACAAGATGGTGTGTGTCTGCCACGGGGTTCTCTGTCGCGCTTCACATGCACACACACACAACCGAGGGCGTGAAGGAGGAAAAACAGGCTTTAGCCCCGCGACAACAAAGATTTGCCCCCCCCCCAGGGCACTCGCATCTGCCCTGCGATCCAACTACACACACCCACTCGCGGGTGACACACATCCACGCACTTGCATGCATGAATCTCTCCTCTGTGGGGAGAATAGGATATGACCTGGAGGAAAAAGCACAACAGTGTGTGATAGCGAGCAGCATGTTTGTGCTTCCTGAACAGATCTGCACACCCAGGGGGAGCGGGGGTCTTAAACTACTGCACCGCCCGACGCTTCGGTGGTTACATCTTGCCTCTGACCTGCAGCACTTTCACTTCACCAGAGGAGATAAGAGAAACCCTGTCTCCTTCAACACTCTCATCACATGTGCTCAGGTGGCATCTGCCTGGCTTCCTCAGCTGGACGAGGAGGTGGGGTAGTGGTAATGGTGGTGGGGGGTGGGGGGGGTGTATAGGTACGATATAGGAACGATGTCTTTGAATTCCTCCTTTTATCCATTACATGTTCTCACGGTGGCAGCTCTCGGACGCGAGGTGATGCAAGGTGGGAGCAAGCGTACCTTTGCGTCGAACGCGTGCTTGAAGATTTCACAGAGAGTTTTGGCGTAGTCTTGCGATTTGCCCGTCTCCGTGGCGAACAGGATGGTGGCTTTCACCCGCTTGGCCATGGCCTGGCCCATGAGCTTGGCCGAAAACTTCACAGCCCTGCAGACGGGGAAAGAGACAAGAGGGGAAACCGTAAAAAAAAAGATACAGGACGAGTAAAACGCATGGTTCAAGGACTGTAGGGTTTTTGAAAGGAGCCACAGAAACCAACAGTGCGTGTTATCGTGGTTCTCTTCACCGCGCAGCCGACATTAAGGTAGCGGATGGGTGACAATTGTGATTACCTAGTTTGTCATCTCCTCTGGGCCAATTATATAAATAGAGAAGCACACATGCATACGGAGACAGAACCCTGACAAAGCTCTGATTACTCCCCGAGGGGCTGATTGGATGAAGTTCACCAGCTTCCTTCCCGATGCGCTGAACTTTTGTCAGAGGAGTGATTACTTGTTTGGCCCTAAATGATTTTACACACATTCTCCAGCATATTATCTTTGACATTTAGGACTGAAGAAGAAGAAGAACAAACCAAATCCCCAAACAAAACAGAAGACTTGTGTGTGTGTGTGTGTGTGTGTGTATGTGTTCACACTCACTTGGCGAGCTTCTTGAATCCAATGGCTCTTTTCTTTGTGGGTGTCCCGTTGACACCTTTCCACACGTGGGTATTCCATGGATCAGCCTGATAAAGAAAAACAAGGTTCAGACGTTTTCTTTGCTTCGGTTTAAAATCAATTTTTTTTAAGACACGGAGATATCGTCTTTGTCTCCCAGTGTTGACTTGGTAGAGTGGAGCCTAAATTCACTTTATTTTAACGCGGCTTCTCTTCCTCTTTTCCAGGTAATGATTTCCAACTTTAATTTCCCTTAATGACTTCCTTTATTTAGCTCAGCAGCCAAGTAATGTGTAAACACGAGTGCGTCTCTATATTCGTGGTGATGCCCTCTACAGAACACACAACACCCTGTGAATTGCATTATGGTCCAGTGGAGCTGATTCCAGTGCAGAGAGTTCTACCTTAGTAGTGAATTCCTTCAGAGGGAAAAGGTGAAGCTATAAACACAGTCAATGCTCAGGATTTTTTATTGTATAGCCCATGGCTGGTTCCTTGTCTGTTTTGAGTGATATACTATATAAAGAAAGGTTCCATCTGTTCTCAAGAGTACAATCAGTTCAGTTTAATGACAGGTGAAACGTTCAGGGGCGTCTCAACAGGGTGTGTAAAGCAGGTATCACCCTGGGGCTGATACGGTATGCACAGGAGAATGCAACAACAACACGGTCTGAACCCAGAAAAGACCCAAAGTCGCTATCTAAAATGTGTAAAGTTTATGTTAGCTCTATCTAGGAGGGTTTTCTGGTTTCAGTGTATTTACTTGTATCTACTCAAAGCTAAAGGGCACAGAGCTTTTGAAATAAGACCCAATGAAATACAACTTAGTCACTAGATCCTTTTGAATCTGGGGTATTTGCCTCCTCGATGGGCCCCTACGGTACCCTTCGCCCCAAGGCCCCCAAAGTTCATTGTTACTCTCCTGGTGGCATTTTCAAGAATGTCAAGAAAAGGCAGTCACCCTCATAAAAGTGGAGTGAGACCGAGAATCTCATATCAGCTCACCTGGTACTCGAAGGAGGGGGTCAGGCGGTAGTTGAGCATTTCCTGGTGGAAAACCGGTGTGATGCTTCCCGACATGGGAGGCACGATCCAGACCCAGTCGCCGGGACAACCACCTCGCACCCGGTACTCGTTCTCCATGTGCTTCATGAAGGACTCAGTCGCAGAGTGGTGGTCCACTATGGTCACTTTGCAGGTCTGAAATAAAGTAGAAGAGATTGTTAGTCAAAATATCTGTTTTACTTTTATATAGATGATAAGGATGTGAAGATGAACGCACCTGGAAGCTGTAGAGAACAGCAATGTTGATCTCCACCAGCGCCTGGTCCTTCCACAGAGAGGAAGTCTTCCTGGTGTCTAAGGCCATCTTGTTAGCAACCTCCTGTTTGAGATGTAAAGAAAATTGAAAACGATTGACAGGAAAGTTGGTGTGAACATTGTGCTGTACATTCTAGCTCGACTTTTTAGTGTCTGTCAAGCCTGAGGTTAAAGTAAGTTTAACGCGTTCAGCAGATGCTAAATAAAAAGAAGTTGGAAGCATCATTTCTTAATGTTCGTCAACATCTGGGGTGAAATATCATTAAAGTAACGATGTCTTCAATGTGTTTTTTTTTATCCTCAATGACTCAAATTTAAGGTTGAGAGCAGCTTTTTTATATGTTCTTGTTCACCAAATAATGCAAATTACTGCAGAGAACAAAACTAAAGAATAATGCACAAGCAATCTTCATCAAAAGCTAAAAAATAATAATCCTCTAAAACCGCCACCCGTGTGTCCTGAAGTGGACAAACTGGACAATCTTGGTCTTTATCACAGGCGTTACGATGAGAAACTGTCTTTACACTTGTCCAGATATGAGACATTCATTTGAATTCATGTGCCAAATTGTATCCTCTAAAAGAATCGAGCACACAAATTACAGAAAAGTAACGCACATATTTTGGATCAACATCCCTCTGTGTCATTTGTGTCTAGAGAGTTTGCAACAGACAATTGCTGCTCATCAGCTTTCTCTTCAGTGTACACAATACCACTGTTTCCTGATTGGGTCATTTGGTAACACAGCACACGCTCCTCTCTGCACACGGCTCAATCTGTGCCTCTCTCTCAGATCATGACTCCGTTTCTTTGGCACGGCACTCTACCTCCAGAATGTTGTAGCGTGAGCTGTCGCAGAAATCCCTCACGCCGATCTCCGTGCCCATGTACCACCCACTGAAGGGGCAGCAGGTGAACTCCAGGCCGCCGATCTCCAGCAGCATGTTGGAAACCGCCGGGAGGCTGTACCACTTCAGGTCCAGGTCTTTGAACCACTCGTACCTGGGCAGAGAAACGGTCCATATTGAAAATTGGGGGTCTGGTAAAAGTCCAACACCTGCAATATGCACAGCCAGTTTTCACGAGCACAGGTACTTACCCCCCGGGACACATCTCTTAAAAAGAAGGAGTGCGGCCAAAACACACATTAACACAAAAGAATCCACTTTTCATTGCTGGACAGCAGGCGGCACCTCGGTCCGCCTCGCTCCTCTCGTCCTCTAGGGAAACTGTTGACTCTGCTTTCAGTGTATTATTTGCAGAGCTGGATCTAATCTCGTGTAATGATGAGATGCTCGTAGTGATGGCGGCCCGTGCCAAGCTGCTGCCAGAGCTTAGGGCCAGCTGATGCAGGGTATGGAGCAGAGAGATGCCAGGTTTCTTTTTTTGAGTATGGCAGGGAGATCAGTGTGTCAAGGGATTGTGAAATGCTTTCCACGTAGCGTGTAGTGCCGCTGTGATATCTCTCTGTGCATCTGTGTCTGAAAGCAAGTCTAGCCATAATACCCAATTCTTTATTGTGATTATGGGTATTAGACGCAGCAGCTTAATGCTTCCACTCTCAAGGGCGGAACAGCTTTTTGGACAGAAGCTGCTGTTCAGAGAAGTTTTCGTTAAACATAAACACACTCGGATAAAAAAGGAGGATGCTCGAAAACGCACTAACGAGTCCCATGCTTACCACAGAACTGGCATCGGAACTGTGGGAATGTGAGTATAACCCAATCAGACCTCTCTAGGTATCCCATTGTTGTTTGAGAAGGGTTGGTTGGAGATGTATGAGTGGGTGGAGGTCTTTGTGTGCAGTCGCCTCTGTTCTTTGTTTCTGCAGAACTCTTTATATCTCCTGCTCAGGAGGGAAGCCAGAACTCACTTTGGGTGTGTAATCGGAACCTCCAGGACCAGGTCTTCAGGGATCTCAAACAGCTCGGGGTCATTTCCACTGGCTTGCAGCAGGAGGGGCAGGACGTCGAAACGACCTTTCGGAGCTTTCCACCCGAGCTGTGTGACGATCTAGAGACCAGAACAAACATCTGAGCTGAGTACAAATAGGGTTTTGTCTTCTCCCTGTGTCACGTTCTGCTTCTCCTCTCCTGTACCTCAGTGAATTCGACGTTAGCAGGGTCTCCCACGATGAGTCCATCGGGCTGTTTATAGCCTGCGTAACGAATCAGCTGACTGTTCCACACTCGAAAGTCGTGTTTGCAATCTGTCCTCGCAGGAAATATAGTGATGGCCGACCTGAAAGAAAGATAAAAATGTTTAATCGAGCTTTGTTACATTTGCAGCTGTTTACAAGTTTTGGTTGTGGTCTGAATATCTTGAAAAATGCTGAGATTAGTGTTCAGATAAACTTTGCTCGAGTTTTATCTTAGGTCAACACCATGTTAATCCTTCCAACCACACATTATATAATATATATGGATTGTAAAGTATGATTCTCAACAGGCGGTTGGAATGGTGCACGTAATCCATAACATAAGCTATTTAACCACGTCCTGTCAAAGGCCTGAGCTTCACTACCTTTGGCCGGTTCTACATCTCTGGGGTGTTTTAATGTCACGACCGGGTAAAAGTGTTAATGTTGCTAAGCTGTAAGTCGCTGAGGGGTTAGTGCAGCTGCTGTGAATCTGGGCCAGTTGTGCCTGAGGCCAACATCTGTAGGAAACAGCTCCTCGGCTTGGCTTGCAGGTTTGTGTAAGTGGTGACACCAGTTATCTGTCTTTTAGAACTTATAGATCTAAAAAGTTATGATGCATGAATAAATATGGGTTGCCAGGTTGTCAAAATCCTGTATAAGAGTGGTTGTATTGTATTGACAATCAATTTATTGGCATCTTATTAAAGCTTACAAGTGCAAATGAGAAAACTATAATCAAACATGTTTAACTTTTATTTAATTAAAGAAATGATAAAAACCTCCAACTAGGATTTATCACAACCTGGCTAACCGACATTTACTCAGATTATTCACTTTGAACTGATCTATACTATACATATTATAATATATTTCAAAATTATTACTTAAAATCCTAAAAAACTTTGACATCATCATCCAGATTCACTACTTAGAAAACAACTGACTCTCATTCGTCTTGCGTCACATTTGGACTCATCTCTGCAACATTGACAGGTGATTTCAGATAAGCAAAACAAATTCCCAGACTATTGCAACATATTGCAATTACACAACTTGTTCGTATATACGTCTGTGTTTATTTATGTCAATGCGAGAATCGGACAGGATGTTGTTCTGCCTCTTATCAACATCTGTCCCTCCGAAGGCCCGACCGAGCATAGTCATGATTCAGAAGCCATCCATCATCCCAGGAGTAAATATTGAATTGTCACATGTGATTAGGGACTTGGCAGAAAGCAAGCGAGAGCCGCGCAGGTCTGACAAATGACTGCTTGTTAGCAAGGTCTGCCGCCGCGCCGACAGGGCAGCGCTCGGCGCCGAGACGCTGACAGAGAGACAGGGAGCAGATAGTGTCAGATCCAGCGTTAAGAGACAGAGCGCTCACTGACAGATGGGACTGCGGGTCAAATCAGGGTAGTCGGGGATGGAGAGGGGGTGATAAGATACACGGAGGGAGCAGATGGGAGGAGGAGTGAGTGGAGGAACAGACAGAGTTCAACAAGACCAACTGAAAAAAAGACGACAAAAGGAAAACAAGGGTTTTGTTGCCTCTTACCTCAGGTTGCCTTTGTTGGTGGCGTACTTGATGTGGTTGCAGATGTAGTTGTACATTCCGTGAGCCGTTGTGCAGTCTCGAGCATCGAAAACCTGGAAAGAAAATGTAAATTTTTTAAACTATATACATAAAATCATATAATTTCTTTCAGACTTTAATGTGCAAGCAGATAAAAGATAGTTTTGCTTTTCTCTATTTATTTGAATGCATATTGTACAAGAGGAGAAATATCAGTTAATTGTCTCAATATTCTGTTCTCAAGCTTCTATAACTTAACTTAACGCTCTGAAAACTGCAATTTAAATAAAGTTGGTTTTTGTTATTATTACTATTATTATTAATGGTAGAAACCACATTAAATGTCCATTTGAAAAAAGGCAGCATGGAAACAGTTTATAGCACTGACAGCCCTAAACCGTTATTGCAGCAGCACTGCACCTGTAGTTTGGACCATTGAATCCTCCCGACACATCGGGCTGCGTTCCTCCAGGCATGCTTGGCTCCATAGATCAGCTCAGTGTCTTTCAGCTGATATGTTCCCGAAGCGTCAATCTCCTTGGTGACCTCCTCCAGCCTGTCCACGTGGGCCTTGGAGCCATTCCTGTGAACCAGGACACCGGGACGGGGGGGTCAGAGAACACAATGACATGTACCTATCTTTAAGTTAAAGTGTTGAGCATAGGCCGTGCTTGCCTTTTGATGGAGGTGTAGTACTGATCGATGAAGTCTGTGGCCAGTGGGAGAAGCTCCTCTGGGGATCGGACCTCGTCTGGTTTGCGGGCGTGTGTGTTGGGGATCATCACGGAGCCGATGCACACGTTCTCACTGCAGATCGGCAACTGACGAGACAAACAAGACGACAGGTGAGGGGGGGATTTCTCCGGGATGAATTCTGCAGCACCGAGACACGACCGAAGATCCAGGTGACGTCGGAAGACGATTCTCTGGAGGTACGACTGCAAATATCCACAAAATCTGCTTCCCAGCATGAGTAACACTAACAGATCCCACTGCCTGATTAAATATGTACAAGAAAGATTTGCTAACCATCCTTTTAATTCACAAAAAGGCAGAACTATCACATTCATCCCTTTTACTATTAATTTCAATCTTACCGGCTGAGTATTGGCTCTGCTTGATTTAGAACAGACATGGGAAATTTTTGATTCGTACTTTATTAGATTGAAAGAGAAACAAAAGCTTTTTCCAAATCACATTTGTTTCTTGCTCATCTTTTAACTTCAGCTGATAATCAGATGGAGCTCCCCTCAGGGGAAAGATGTGCTTCCATGCTATAGGACCCTGTTGAGATTTTCTATATCTTTGCTAAACAACCCCAATAAAAACCTAATTAAACGCTGCTCTGAAGCCATTAAAGATGAATTTCCCATATGGATAAACACACTTTTCCCAGGACACAACACACAAAAGTGCCAATATGAAATAAACTATAAAAGAAACAGTTCAGTTTATTCATCTAGAGTCATTTTTAAGTTTGTCAACTCCAGTTGTGTCACGATACAGGCGCCACTCGATGTCATTAAGGGTTTTGATAAAATAGGTTCTGAACTCTGACCTGAAAAGATCGTGGCTGTTTTACAATCTCTCTCATGATATCGCTCACACATGGCCGGCCCCCCCGAATATTTAGTGAATGAGTAAGTAAGTGAGTCACGGATTGGTTTCCTTCAGGAAGAGAGAAAAGAGCGAGGAGGAAATTTGCTCATCACTGCGAGCGACCTTGTGTGGTCAGTTTAATATGATTAGAGTTGAAGTCAGCTGTCACTTTGGCTCGTTGTGAATGAGTGGGCGAGAGAGGACGACAGCACCGATAGCGGAGGCGTGCGGCCCAAGAGGGAATTTGACAATGACCCCAACGCTGCTAAAATTGGCTCGTTACACTGAACCACCGACTTGCACTGTCCAAATAAACTTCCCCCCCCCCAAAGAGACCAAACAGCTGGTGAACGAAACTAATGCGAACATCACGGTCACAACAAAGGAAAACGTGCACCGGAAAACAAAGATTAAAGATAAACACGTGATTGAACTTGAAAATAAGAAGAGAGAGCAACATGAGAAGAGACAAGAGGTGACGGAGGAAAAAGGGGCGGGGGGGGGGATGGATGAAGAGAGTGTTAAAAATAAAACAAAAGGAATCACTCGTGCTCCAGCACTTCCGCTCGTCACACTGCTCCGGGGCATTCATGCCATCCAGCTGTCCTTTTTTACGAAAAGACGGATCCTCCTCCAACGTGGCAGTGACTCTGTGATATATATATATAATAAATCTGAAGATGCCATTACAGGCCATTCATTGGGATGCACACGGCCGCCTGTCCGATAAGTCACCGGGGTAATTAGGCTGCTGTTTGCCGTTCCTCGAGTGGCTGAGGCGTTTTCGGGGGTGAATGCTCAAACAGCGGGGCTCACCTTGCTCGGCAGACCGGCTTACTAACTAGAGGAGGAGTCTTTGGCTGCATAGTAAGATGGAGAAAGAAATGGATGGACAGAGCTGATGGATGAAGGGGGAGGAACACAGGAACATTTTACTTTGTTTGGAGTTTGGATTCTAAATGCCCTCACGTTTAGCTTTTGATTCACGATGAGGAAATCCACAAAACTAATTCTAAAAGAGTCTCAAAGTCCAAACATGGTCAAGGTGGATAATGAGTCATTAGCTTCTAGCATGATACTATGCATATATAACTTGATTTTACGAACTGAAACTAAGTCTTAACTTTAAACCAAGTAGAACAGAAGCTTCAGTTTTCTCCAGGATTGATTTCTGTGCTTGGGATGTGATTGAAATATGGTGTTTACATGCATGTGACAAACATATGTGTCACATGCAAAACAGGGCAACATATGTCACGCATGGAGAAACGCATGTTCCCACGCATTCCCCATCAAGACGCAGGGCATGAGCAGAATAACCCACCCAGGAAGTAATCAGCTGGAATGTTTAACACAGAGAGCTGCAGGTTTTACTCTTGATTGGTTTATGAAACGGTTTAAAGATGCTTCTCTTTCAATGCATCATTATTGAGCTAAGAAAACAACAAGATATCCAACAATCAAGGAATAGATTCTTTCTTTTTTGCTGTTTTCTGTTTTCTTTTTAAAAAACAATCCAAACAGTTCACACGTGAGCTCTGTGACGTCTGAAGAGACAGTGAGGAGCAGAGAGGACACGGCACGCCGAGCCATTATTCTTCAATCTACTTGACTTGTAAATGATGTGTCGGTAAGTCCGCAGGCTAAATGTTTGCTCAGTCGACTGTATCCTCTGTTCATCGGGGCCTTTAAGATGCAGCTAAATGCACAGATATCTGTCAGCGTCGTGGGCGGACCTTCTCTAGAAAGCTTTACATGTCACTGCGGAGACTTGTTCGAATGTGTCATCGCGTTAGCTCCAGATTCATGGACGACCGATTAAAAGCGTCACGTTAGCTGTTTGTTATATTTCCATAGATGAACCAGGTCAAACTCTGTGCAGCTCTTTTTGTTTGTAGAATCACTTTGAGAAAAAGAAGGTATTGGTTTAATGTTTTCTCTCATTCTCCTCTATCATATGCAAATTAGGTGAATACAGTATACAAAACACCTATTAATTAATTAAAGTGCAGACACACAATGTTTTGAAATCATTATTTTAAAATATGATTATCGAACAAAGATATACATTTTGAGTAATGATTGACTATTCAAATCGATCCAATTCATTATACTGAATCTCCTTGTGCTTTTGAATGTTGATTAATTCTGATAATGGACTATACAAAGTTGTGTTTATGAAAATCTCATTTCACCTAATTTTATTGGGCACCTTAAAATCGCACTACATTGCAACAGCATCAGGTGTTTATGTTTTAAATGCGTCAGGGCAGAAAGAAACCAAAGAACTTCACAGCCTTCATTTAGATTCAACACTAGAAACTAATCGTTGGAACAGAATGACTTAAATCAAGACCTTGCCAGGACAACAGATGTAAATGCTGCAGCAGACGACTTTGTTCAATCTTGAATGAGACTCATTTCCATACACGTTACCTTGCTGGAGCTGTGGTGGAGGACGTCGCTGTAGACGGTGCCAGTCTCCCAGTTCTTGATCTTGAGGAATCGGGGACATTTGGAGGGACTTCCGTTCTGCAGGGTTTTAGTCGGGGAGGCGCTGCCTTGCTCCGGAGGCTGGGAGGGAAACACAGACACTTAAATGCATGAAACATTTCTGAATTCATCATATCTGCCTCATGCATTCTGACCTCAAAGAGACATTCGGTGCAATCTGGGTGAGATGTCAATGACTCATACTGAGATAAGATGACAAGTGTTACCGCCCTCCCATCAACGGTAATGAATCTGATTGCACTCGTTTGACATTGATTGGCAGGTTAATGACAGAAATATCATGGATAATATCTGGAGGCCTTTTAACTTTGAGACTTATTCACAGAATCCGTTTCATTCTCTCTCTCGCTCTCACATGTCTGGTTTAGTTCCCACACCGGGATGAAGGCAATCAGCCCCTAACAGCAGGTGAATGACAAGCTAACTCCTGGCTCACTGGCTTTTCCCAATATTGTCGCTGTTGACTGATGAATGCCTGCGATTTAACCCCCAAAGCCGACTGTACGTGCTCCTATAGAAAGAAACAGAGTGATTGCCAAAGATCGAGAGCAATCAATCTGAAACCCTGCACGGCAGCGATAATGACAGATCATGTCTCTGTTATTCATCTCTCTGAAATCACAGAGACATGATCTCCCTTCCTTTCCAGGAGGATGAATACCAACATTGTCACACAGGTTGAGTCTCATTGTCATTTCGTGTGTCCCCTTGAACAGCAGAGAGAAAATTAGGAGATTTGAATTGAATTTGACTTTGCACACACACACACAAAGGGAGAGCAAAGAGCTCAGTTCCTGTGTGTGTGTGTGCTCCGACTCAAACCGCAATAATCTCAGATATGACAAACTGTCACTGCCGAGGCTGGAGACGGGAGATGAAGATCGTTGTACCGTAAAGTGACTCTCAGCCGAACGGACAAAGAGAGTCAGGTGCTCCGGGTTCAGGCCTGTTGGCGTAAGAGACGCGGAGCAGTTGTGTGTTGTTTTTAATATTCAGCTTGTCGTTCACTGACCGGAAGCTATAGCTTTGGCATTTACATTTAAAAAGAAAAGTCATTTATATCAACAACCCGTCAATGTCAGTTTATGTCTTTTAGCCTATGTAATGTTTTTTAAATGTCGTGACCTGATGGAAGAACATTCTTATGCCTAGAAGACTTTTCTTGAATGTGCGATCAGCAAATGAATGACCACAAAAATTACATTGTAGGTACAAATGATGGGCACGAGGGCCAGTGAGATAAAAAGAAGCGATTATCTGTCAATTAACAATTTTGCTAAACGAGAATGAAACGTTGTGTAACAGTTTGTCGACAGAGTTTCCTAGAAAATTAACGTTGCATTAAATTGCATTAATGCTGAAAGCACAATTGATGAATACCTAAATCATCAAGTAGCTGTTCCAAATAGGCCCATCGTTGACAGAGGTCATGAGATTAGGATATGGAATTTAAGAAGTTGAAAAAAGCTAATTTTAAGGTTCCTGTTTGCAAAACCAAAGAAACGGACAAAAGTGTAAAACCATAAAAGCTAAAGAGGAACATTCACTCAATAACTATTTAATTTGTTCGATTCATGCATGCTTTGTTTATCGCCTATGGTTAAAATCATGAAATACGAACAGTGAATTTCTTTCTTTAAAGTCTATGGAACCAATTAGCTTGTTTTAGCTCAATGATCCAATCGTACGAATCAACACATCTGCTACAAATGATTGACTACTTCTAACGTGTGTGAGAAGAAGTAAGAAATTCAGATGGTAAATGGTTTTAATGGTCCTTCTTCTCCCAGGTTCTGCGTATTCCCTCACGAACATATAACTAATCGTACGAATCCCATCACGCGCCAATCACAGGGCCTCCGTGCCGATGAGGTGGAGATGTGACAGATGGGAGCAGCCACGGAGCTCCACATTAAGATAATTGGAGCTAATCCGATAACAGATAATTACACTGCGGAGTGTGATCACCACAGTCGCTCTGGTAAATGCAGTTAAGCACTCAAAGTTTCCCCATTTACCCATAAATTAAAACTCCTCACGAGAGAAGGAGATGATGTGTGTGCAAGACGCAACTGATTGCTTGAGAGATGAAAAAACATGTTATCTGTTTAATATTTATATTTGCTTTCGTCATGTTTTTTAAGACACTTTAATTTATGGATTTAACAATTGATTCGGTGATGATTAGGCCACAGCATGCTAAGTGAGGAGGCCCGGAGGCACAGGCTCTGCTTTTTAATGGCTCATCAAAAGGTTTGTTCTCCAGGAGTCGCTCGCTGGTGGAATTTTGACAGAACATTCTGCCACCTCTCCTTTTTAACAGGCTTATTAAACATTAAATTATGCAGGAGCAGAAGCTGGAGCTGGAGCCACGAGGACAATCCTTCCCCGACGTGAGGGAAACTCATTTGCAGGCCCGTTCGACGTGTCACTTTAAATCCTGGTATTTTAACGGTGGAGAAATTTGTCTGAATTTCCCTGAAACAATTTCTACACGTGCTTTTGTATGAATTTAGTTGAGTCAATTGAATTTACACTTAGCGATGAGGCATCAACGTCATCGGTGTGTCTCGCTCGCAGGCCCGGGGTGGGGGGGGGGACTTCCTGCTGCATGAGTCAGTACATATGCTTATACTGGACACACACATACACTGTTTTTTACATCTCAAACACAACTTCTTCCAGGAAAAGACACGAGGCTTCTTACCATATCGCACACACAAGTCCTCTCCAGCTACCCCCCTCCACCCCCTTCTTCTCCAGCACACTGTCACACACATGTTTATTCCCGAGCCTGCACATTAACACTCTCATCTCCGCAGGTCTGAGGGGCCGGATCATTTCGAGAGGGGCTGCATTTGCCGACGAGAGATGGCTCGGCAGCTGCACGCATTCATTAGAGCTCCTGGAATGGCCTCGCCCCATCCGGTCCCATTGACGGTGACGGGGACGGGGGGGGACGGGGTCGACGTCACGGACGCGGACCATGTGCAGATTACGACTCTCAGACCTGTGACCAGACCCTTCTGTGTAGAAGCCATAAGCCGGGATTTAATGCCGCGCCAGCTTGCCACCGGAAGGATTTAATGCCAAGGTGATGGGATCTCAAGCAAAGGCTTTATTACTTTGTGCAAAGAAGCAACATGGCCGTGCGTGCTCAGTTTCTGATGCCGTGGAATGGGCCAATAGTGTGGATTAATGTGTAGGGCTGGAGAGCCAGACAGGCCGCAGCAGTCATGGGTGCACATGCATTACACAGCTCGAGATTCCACTGAGCAAACGCATGCGTCGTAAAACACACACAAACAAAAGGGACGACAGGATTCTTTGAGCTTCTCATCGAGCACAGCCTCTTTTCTTTTAACATGATCTTATCTTCATTTGCATTTGTTTCACTTTACCTTGTCAGTGCCAGTGTTGTTGAACACCACCGGCGTGTTCTCCAGCATTCTGTCGTTATCTGACGCCAGCTGGGGAGATGTGCCATTTCCCACGCCAAGGTCCCTGGAAGTCACAAACAGATTCCTGTCAGGTGTGTGAGCCGGCTGCAGCTGCGTCTCTTTCATAACCCGGCCAAACCAGGCACACACGCACACTAATGCAAACAGACAGAGATGGATCGTGAACACATTACTCAGTTCCTCCTCGTTTGGGAGCTGATAAATCCCTGCACAGCTTCACCTGGGCCCACATGCCCTCCTGTGCTGGACTCAGCGGGGGGGCGGACAGAGCTCGGCTGTCATCGGGCTTCTCCTCTGTTAAATTACCTGCACCTGTTGCAGAGGCACAACTTTCTCCTATGTGGGTCAGCTCTGGCTATTTTCACCAACTTTTTGAAAAAGAAGTTTGTTCCCTTGCTGCCTTCAAATGAGACTTGTGTCAGGGAGGCTGTGGCTCGGGGGGGAGGGGGGGGGTCAGACTCTAACCTGTAGGACGGCAGATCAAAGCCAGTCTTTCCCATTCTTGGTCATCAAGCCTGGAAAACTACTCCTTGGAATTTTCTTCTATTTCTAAATTCACAACATGTGTCTAGATATTTTCTTGGACTTCTTTCTTAGATTTTTGTTAACCCAAACTTAGGAGAAGACACACGGCACAGGCTTCCAAGGCCTCAAGCCACCGTGTGTAGGATGGAGACTATGAAAGTTAGAGTTTTGTTTGTAAAAACATTGATATTGATATTCATTATGCATCTGTATTTCCCTGCCTGCTAGCTTGCAAAGTTCTTCGCCTCTGTGGCCTGTAAATTCAGGCTCGTATAACTGTCAATGTTGCTGTTGCCTGCCAGCAGTGTTCTCACAACTTCCCACGTTGTTACCACGAGCTCACGAGCTCCAATCGAGAAACTCCAAAAAAAGAAAATACTCCTTGCGAGTGAAAAGTTATTGCCAAAGCCATATTAACGTTACGTTTAACGTGATTCTCACCAGATTTCATATCTCACTCTGAGCTGTATCTGAACCATCTTGTGAGGCTGAAGGGGGGGGAGGGGCTGCCGATGTGGCATAAACTCATCGGCGTGATTTCAAGTTTGCTCTCGTCCAATTCAAAACGCCCACACACACACAGACACACATACACACACATACATCGTCTTCTACTGCCTTTCACACTAACCCCCCCCCGAACACACACACACACACTCATGCACACATATTTACTGATGAGCACGTGTCCATGCCAATCGTAAATCCTTATGTCCCTCCTCCTCTGTCACACTCCATCTCTTCCTTGCCACAGTTTGTTAAAGCATATTCGTCCACACAAATCAGGGGTGGGGTGTGTGTGTGTGTGTGTGTGTGTGGAGTTCAAATGAGCAGAAACGACGGAAGAAGCTGTTTCATTCGTCATTGGCATCGACTCTGCTCTGAAAACAAGTCATTGGTTTCTATTTTCCAGTCAAATTGTATCAGGGAATAATTTGAGAGATGCTTCTGCACAAATGTTTCTGGAAAAATATAAAATACAGATAACTGACTCCTTCCTGCTGCATGTTTTTAGATTATTCACAAGGTTTCAAAACTCCTTTTCTGTGCAGGCAGGTGGTCGTTTTAACAAAAGTTATTTTCACCACACTTCACTGATCCTACTTTTTTAAATCTGAGCCTGTGCGTCATTAGAAAGCAGTGAATCACTCAGAGTCCTCATGAAAGAGATGAGGATGTGCCGGAGTGGTCAAGAATGAGATATCGATTCAGAAGAGAGTGTCGCATCAATCTGATTTCAATCGGTCGGGGGGGGAGCACAATGGAAGATAACCGAGACGCCAATACCAGCAGTGCACTGGGCGTTGAGACAGAGATGGAGTATCGGCCTCAGACTGAGCAGCCTCATGAAGAACTTCAGCAGAACGAACACTTAAAACTGACAAAAATCAATCTCACTTTGAATCAAAATTCAAGGCGATGGGTTAAATATACATAATAACTCTGCTGCAGCAGCTCTTCAGACACAAGAAGAGAGGATTTGTTCTCTTTAAAAGCAAATATCAATATCTAAACTGCAGCAAAACGTCCTCAAATAAATGCAGATTACAAGTGAGTTTTGAATCTTTAACATTAAATATCAAAACTTTCTGTTGTAGATAAAATGAGACAATGCAGGACGTTTAATTTAAAGAATAGAAAATTGTTCAAAGGCGATTGTAGTATTTGTTAAAGGATGTTTATAAGATGCTAGTGTTTCATCACTATATGTTGAGTTTCTCTCTGTTATGGTCTTGTCGTTTGACCTTACGATGTAAAGTGATAATAATGCACATTATACTAATAGTATATAATTGAATGTACAGCCTGCAGCACTAGAAGCAGTTGTTCCAGCTGCTGAAATGGTCAAGAAGAATTTTTGTCATCTTAACTGAGGTTGGCGAGGGAGCAGGCAGTAATTACTTGGCTCGGGGTACTTACTTGCACACTGAGTCACATTAGGTGAATGAGAGCCTGCATGAGAGTGTGCAGCAATAAGTGCAACACAGCTGGGTGGTGGAGTTCAGGGACTGTGGCCCAATCAGAGAAACAGGCAACAACCACCTTCCTGAAGAGTCCTTCAACCCCGCTCGCTCTAATTCTTACCAGAAACAAGCAGGGAGACACTTGGGCTCAGGGATCAATCAGGTGGTATCACATCACACATTACCAGGCCACTTGAATCTCGGCGTCCCTCCTCCCTGCGTTCCTCTGGCCCTCTCCATTGATCTCCTTCTTGCTGTTCCTGATGAGGCGCAGCACGGGTTCGATCTCCTTCAGCAGCTCGTTGTTCTCCTCCATCCCGTTGCACAGGAGGCCCCCGTGGCCCCCGTCCCTCATCAGCAGGGGGTCCTGGGCCTGTAGGCCTCCCCTCTGCAGGAAGGACTGGGTGATGGACGGAGAGGACAGGTTCTCTATGGCCCTGAGCTGGGGCTCCTTGTTGACCTGCTGCTGCTGCCCGGGGCTGAAGGGACTGAGAGGGGAGCAGTGCTCGTAGGACTTTGAGGCCGGGAAGGCCGGGCGGGTGACTCTCACCGTGCGCTGGCGGCCCTCTCCACACAGGGTGGTCTCCAGGTGGGTGGTGAAGCCCTCAGGCCCGCGCAGGATGAGCACGGCGTGGCTCTCGGGGGACACGTTCTTCAGCGTCTCCAGGGCCCGCTCGTAGGAGAGGTCCACCAGGGGCTTGTTGTTGACGGCCAGCACGATGTCGCCCACCTGCACCAGGCCGCACTCCTCGGCTGCGCCGCCCCGGATGAGGTCGGACACGATGACCGGCGGCTTGGAGACCCTCTGCTTCACCAGGAAACCCAGGCCGCCAACCTTCCTCTTGAAGAGACGCACTGAGATGATGTTGGGCTGCAGCTGGCACACCGTGGGCTCAGACTCCTGCATGATGCCTGCGTGAGATTGTTGCCTGTGCGTGTGCGACCGCGTGTGGGTGTGTGTGCTTCTCTGTGAGTGTGCGTGCGCTCTCAGGGATGTTTCTGAAAAGCAACAGAGAGAGAAAGAGGAGGGGGGGGGAAACAGAAGTTCTATTAGTTTCAGGGGCAATTACTTTATCTGCATGATTTCCAGTGTGTCCAGGACGGTTTTGTGAGTCGTTAAAGCAAAGTGTTTTCAGAAGGTAATATCTCACAGATCATTAAGTCCTGTTGAGCCACAGAAGCAGGAATAACCTCACGGACATAAAAAATCTATTATCCGACTAATCAGACAAACGTGTGCCTGCTGTGTGAGTCTCAACATTCTCCTTCCGGTGTCGAGTCGCGTTCTAAAGGCAAATATTGGCTCAGCTACATGAAACCAGCAGGTTCTTGTTTTGGGATCTTCTACATTTCAGGGGTAAATATTGGACTTTTTAACGAACAGAATTTAATTATAAACATAAATGAGGTGATTATTTCATCCATGTCCGTTTTGTTTGTCCTTAAAATCTTTGTGCAGATCCGGATTCCAAATTTAGTTAGAACAGTTTATTCTAGGGAATAAATCATGGATCTTTTACTTCTGATTCTGATTCTGATATGAGTGTGTAACAATTTGGTGCAGATGAAAAAAAACAAATCCAGATCTAATGAATATAAATGTGGATTGTTGGACCTTGGCTGACGTGTGAGTTTTGACTGAGTGACACTGACTCTAAAGCTTCAAATATCCAACATTATAAACTCAGGTTCAACTCATTTACCTGCTCATATCTGTCTGTGGAATTCAATGACTCATGCTCAATCCATTTCATTCTGCTCACAGTGTGTTTATTCTTTGTAGATTGTATATATTATTCATATTCTATTAATATTTTGATATCTTCTACAGGGGGCCTGGCTTGACTGTTTACCTCTTGTGGGTCTAAAGGATTATCTTATCTTATCTTGTCTTATTTTCTGTTAAATGTTAATTAATGATCATGATCCAGTACTTTAGCCTCATGGCATTGACAGAATCTGTTCTGAATAGTTTTCTGAATATCTTTCCTTTTAAACAACATAGTGTTTTAACCTGCTGAGGTTTGTAAGTAATGGATTTTTCCTCCGACCCTGCAGAGAGAAGGACAAGTGAAATATTGGGTTTTCTTTTCCTCCATCTGCAGCCAGCTCTGGATGGAATGCTCCGTCTGCTTGTGCAATAGCAACCTTTGAAATCTCCACTTTCATTCGTGTTGCGTTCAGACACAAAGGTTTGCCTGTAACGGAGCTGACACTGTAACAATCGCCAAGAACGTGTCAATTCAAATTCCATGACTCCAAAGCCTCTTCAAAACTCGACAAGCAAATACATGTTCACACTTTTGAGGAAAGTGTCGTATCTTTCAAGCAGCCGAGAGGTTGTTGAAGTTGTTGATGATGAAGGAAGGATTCCGAGGACCCAGTACTTTCAGTGTAACAAAGTTTATTACAAGAAATTACAGGTCGGGACGGGCATCTAGATACCCGGAGACACACAGCCAATAGTGAAATCTGCCTTGCAGTGGTCAAAAGCACACATATATAGGGAGTTCTGGTTCCACCCATGACTTCTGCCCCAACACCTCCCGGATGGTAATTCTGATAAGATAAGGACGCGTCTTTGTCCCTGAGGATGAAGGCAATTTAAACAACAGAAAACAACATCAAAAAGATCGAGACCATGTCCAAGAGCCAGAGAGTATGGGAGTAGATAAGCATCTGAAAGACATTCTCTGAACAGGTCTGAGAGTTTCAAAGGGCAGGCATCCTCAATCTAGACCTGTCCTTCATGTTTCAAACACACATATCAACATGTTTTAGTCTAATGAATACACAACAAAAGGACAAAACGAGGCCGATCCCTCCGCTCCTTAGGTCCTTTTGTTTTCACTCCGTGTACAATCATGCACTAGAAATGAACTTTAGGAACAAGAAGACTCTCTCCTCCCACGTCGCTCACACGCTGCACTAATGCCTTTTTACTCCATCGGATGCAAAGCAACAACAAACGAGTTGTTATCCAGAAATCTCTCTGCATCTGGCAGCGTGGGTGGTCTACGCACCACGTTAAAAAAGAGAAAGATGTGAAGCAGCAACGTGCGCGTGCAGGCAGTCGGTACAGAAGGACAAGCACGCACCTCTATAACGGGGAGAATTCACCGCCAAGGTCAGCGCTCTGCCTTCACAGCAGCCTGTGGTCGCTGCTGCCTCCACTCTCCTGCTCCTTTCTGCTCCTTTTCAACAGTTCAGTGGTTTGATAACTCTTCACCAAGGTCAGAAATCACAGGGAGGCTCGTTGGAACATGTGAAAGTGACTTATTGAAGAGAACAGCGTGAGAGAGAGAGACTATAATGAGACGTACATGTTCTTTTTTAATCTCCCAGGCGACGATACTTTGCACGAGAGTGAGCCAGGGTCAGTGGGACTGAACTGAGAGCTGCCCTGGAGCACAGGAATCACTTAAACACGCCCTTCGATCCTCACTCTCTCTCTCTCTGAAGCTGCAGCATAGTTAAGAAATGATCAATGACGGAGATAAATATTGATGAGAATTAGCCCGGAACACGGAGGTTTTTTATTCTTTGAAAACGCTGCTGTTACTGGTTTGGGCCAGATGAGACTCTTTGAAATTTGTATGAATATCAATGAAGCAAGCTTAATTTAATCCTCATGAATCCTTATGGATTCTGACATAAAAAAATTATCTGTTGTTCAAATAATGACACGATTCAGAGTTATTTACTTTAAGCCATTTCAAATATTCAGTATCTCATCTGCAGGCTCCCCCCAGATGTCAGGGGCCAGCTGGGGGCCAGCTTATATTATTTCAACTGGTAGATCTTAACATAATAAGAATAATCCTTCAATATAATAAGAATACATTTAAATTTAAATGCACAGGGTATAAACGGTTGAGGTGTGATAATGAGGGAGAAACAGCATTTCTTGGATCAACTGACAGGTGCATCATAAATGACCAGGAGACTTTACATATGTCTGATATCATCATTATCATCATCATCATCATGCAACAGATACAAAACAAAGCCAGTAGGAGGTCAGATTTTTGCTGTCAAGACAAGTTCAAACACAACAGATAAGCAGCTGCAGAATTACTGCTTTGCCACTGAGACACATGCAGTTACCCAATAATCAGAAAGCAAGATATTGTTACTGCAAAATGCAAAGTGCAAAATGTAATCTCTTACCACGTCTACTCATAAAGAATATTAAAGATCTACCAGAACATGCAGGGATCATTGAAATGTGAAGCCCAGTTTGGATTCATTTTGCTCTGCTCTCCTCACACTCGGCACACAGTGCAATCGACACAAACGCACAAGATGTTCCCATCGAGAAGGAAACGAACAGATTTCTCCCGGAGCAACAAGTTCTGGAGACACTTTGTTTGGGAACAAGTGCAATAAAAATAAAATCATCAGTGTGGCCACAGGTTCACATGCTCCCTCCATCCCTCCATCTCTCCATCCCTCCATCCTCTCCTCCAGCTCCTCTCCTCATCCTCACGCGCAGCTTGATTCCCACACACACAGACACACAACACAACAACACAACAACTAAGATGCGGAGGAACTCACCCCCCCTGAGAAGCAGGTCGCTGTCTCCACGACCTGCTGCCGTGAACTTGGGATAAAAAGTCCGCGTCCTGCTCCTCGGCGGCGGCTGCACGTCTCTCTCTCTCTCTCTCTCTCTCTCTCTCTCTCTCTCTCTCTCTCTCTCTCTCTCTCTCTCTCTCTCTCTCTCTCTCTCTCTCTCTCTCTCTCTCTCTCTCTCTCTTTCTCTCTCTTTCTCTCTCTCTGTCTCTCTCTCTCATCCACAGAGGGAGGACAAAACCAAAACGTCTCCAAGTCGCAGCGACGCGCTCTGCCTCTCTGGAGACGAGGCACGCTTGTGCCGTTGCGCGCACCGGGGCGCCGTATAAATACAGAGCAACGGGGGCCACTGTGACGAGCTGGGGAGAGCCGTGCGCGGGCATTCAGATGAACTGGAGGTGGGTTTAGTTATGTCGGTATATCGTCATCACTCAGCATGCAGCGCGCCTGGCTCTGCGCGCATCATCCAAACACACACAAACACACACACCTACACACACACACACACACACACACACACACACACACAGAGACGCACACGCACCCCTGGAGCCCTGGGCTGGAGGCAGAGGAGGAGAAGGCGTGTCAGCGCCTCAGCACAGAGGTTTTCCTCCTGGTCCTGATCTTTCTTGAACTTGCAGTAAAGTCGGATTAATGAGGGGATGGGATCAGCAACTGAGAGAAAGACAAAGACAAAGAAAACCATCTTTAACTTCAACACAAATAGAATCAAAACCTTCAGTTGACTCAAGGATCTCACTGAGATTTAAATCCTTTTACAAAGGATCAAGCATGTCTGACTTTTTGTAGTAAATTCAACTTTTTTTTTACTGCAAATGCTTCAATTATATTTTTAAACTCTCCATTTTGCACTATTGTGATTGCTCAACCCATCCACTTAGTCTTTTGACACTATGATTTGAGTATATAATATATGTGTTCTGTTTACTTATATTTGCTGTACATATATGGAAGAATTGGCAATAAAATTGACTTTGAAAACATTAAGGTCGAGGCGACACAATGTTATAAAGAAAACATGAGTTCACACAACGAGAAAAGTGTGTGTGTGTGTGTGTGTGTGATCAATCTTTAATGCCACACCACGGTCAAACCATGTGATGAAATCCAACATACAGAGGTAGTTTAGATCTCCATCTTGTTGAGATGACATTCCCAGGAGTTGAAGTTGATCTGATGAAAGCCCTACGACAACTTCGTCAAATAAGAAATGTGAAAAATGGCCAATATGTCCACTAAAGTCAAAATGGCAAGTTTACGGTGGCTTTTTTTCCAATTGCGCCAGTCTGGTCATGAAACACACACAATTTCTGTAAAGATCGGTAAAAGCTAGCTTTCCTTAGATGGCCATTTCAAATAACTGCAGAATACTATGACTTTTTGGGGTTTTGAATTCCCTGCAGACTTTGGTAAGAATTTGAGAATGTGTAGGCCATGAAGAAACCCCAAAGGTGAAATACAAATCCTTTGAAATACAATAAAACCTCCCACAGTCGTTGCTCTGGCCCTAATTACAGGGAAAGCCAACAGCTGCAACAATGAGAAAGGCCTTATACCTGGTCAAGAAAGAGAAAAACTATCTTCTGGCACAACCAGCTGTTGCTCAGTTTGTGTGTTTGTGTTAGTGTGTGTATTTGTGTGTGTGTTTGTGTTTTCAGGGAAACTGTTATTATCAGATCATATCTCGGTTGCCAGAAAAGACACTCCCCCTGTCGTGCCAACGTGATCTTAACTTTTCTTTTTTTTTACTTTATCTGTCTCATCTTGGTTGTTGCTCATTGGACGAGGCGCTGACCCGTGTTCAGGCGACCATGAGGTGAACATCCGTGGCAGCCGTGGTTACTGATGCAAGCTACTTTGTAAAATGATATTTAGGTCCATAAAGATCCTTGTTGTATTTCTTCAACTTTTCAATATAATTAAAAAGACAAAACCTCCTAATTGGCTTCATAATCAGTTTTTTTTTCAATATTTATGTTATCCTACTTTTCCTCTTTATCATAAAATCACCTGAATGAATCTTTTGGTCATATGATTCTCTTGTGTACGTAACTCTCTTACTGTATATATTGTTGTTCGATATTGTTGTTTTTATGTTGTTGTTTGTACAGTGCACCAACCACACCAAGGCAATTTCCTGTATGTGCCAAATATACATGGCAATAAAAATAATTCTGATTCTGATAAAATATCATAATTTGTGCTTAATTATGAAATAATCAGTTTGAGGCTCCGCTGACCATTATTCAAAATTATTACATTGAGATCATAATAATCACTCAATCAAATATCACTAATGTTGAACAATAACTATTATTTGGACTCCCGGCATGTTGCATCAATAGTAATTTGCGGTCACCATGAAACAATCTGTGAAGGTGGACTCGAGATATGAAATTCAAGAGGCCAAAAACCTGCTTTGTGACCTTTTGTCTGAATTGGGATTAAGTTAATCCCTGAGTCCAAGTGACCATTCTGATTTCTTCTGATTGGATCCCCTGAAGGTGTTGCCGGGGTCGTCAGAGTTGAGGTGGGCAGGTGGAACCCCCCAAAAAAGCAGGAGCAAGATAAGATAAGAAAAAGTGGAACGAACAGAAAACAAGGACAGAAAAACACTGGAAACTAAAAGATGCTGAAAACAAGAAAGATATTTGTGAATCTTTGAGGTCTCCCTGCATGTGTCTCCTCCTCCGGTTGTTCGATTCCGACCCCAGTTGCACAAACGCATCGACGTATACAACCTGAGAGTCAGACGGTTTAAATCAGCTGACTCCCAGTGTGTCCACATGCACACGTAACAGTTCCTGGATGTCGCTCTCATGCACGTACACACACACGAGTAGAAGAAAAAAAATGAAGATTTCACTGAATCCACTTTATTAGGGACGTATCTTTGGAAACACACACACACGCACAAGCACGCACACACATTCCGCGGTCGGCCATGTCATTATGTCAATCACTTCCTGCTTGAGTGCTACCATCTGCCCTGTCATAAAGCCACACACCATGAGGATCACTGTGCAAAGCCCCTGCTTAGCCCCGTGACGTCACACGTGGCTGCGAGTTAAGACTGGTCCAGATCACATCGGCTTCTTTTCCTCTATCTTCCCTTTGTCTTATTTGACCATTTATTGCTCATGGGAGCAAAAATCAGTGCATGTGAGTGCATGTGAGTCCATGTGAGTGCATGTGAGTGCATGTGTGTGCTTTTGTGGCTACACGACATGTTTTTGTTGGCACGACTTTATTTTTTACTCATATAAAAACAAATTTCGACACACCTCACACAAGTGATCGCATGAAGCTGGATTGAATTATTGCTGATTCCGTGTATTTGTGCACAATAAACAGGTTCTGACACCACGTTGACTTTTTGACGATACACGGCCGATAGCGTGTTCCAATCAGATACCAGTGCATTTCAACAGGTGTTGTATACGGCCCGGCTCAGGTTTAAACCCTGGGAAACAAATACACACAGTGGATGAATAACACACAACTCCTTTTATCGTCTAGTTAAACTTCATAACTGAACAATAACACAAATAAATACATATTAATACACAACAATTACTTCCTTTATTAAGCTGGAAACTGAAGTTTAAAGCTCAACAATTCACTAGAAACAGTTCTTGTCAGTGGCAGTGCAAAATAATTGTAAAAATATAATTCTGTTTCAAGGATTTTTAAATATTATATTGTTATTACTGTAACAATTAGTTTTTGTTCAATCTGGGAAAAGTAAACAAATATATTTAACTTTTCAGGGTGGGGGTATTTGTCCTCTTGGTTTATTTCCCTCTCCTCTTCTCTTCATCTTTCTCCTCCTCTTCTCTTGATCTTTCTCCTTCTCCTGCTTCTCCTTCTCCTCCTCTTCTCTTCATCTTTGTCCTCCTCTTCTCTTCATCCTTCTCATCCTCTTCTCTTCATCTTTCTCCTCCTCCTGCTTCTCCTTCTTCTCCTCGCGCTTTTTCTTCCACTCATTTTTCATTCTGTGCAAATTCTCCCTCTGTCTTGATGTTAATGTCTCAGTTATTGGTTTTCATCTACTTTTCCATTATCTTTACGACGTCTCTCTTTCTCTCTTTCTCTCTTTCTCTTTTCTTTCAGTCACTTTGAAAAAGGACTAAGGCAGAACTCTAGAAGACGACAGTTTAAGGACAGGAAACTCAGGAATAGAAGAACGTGTCTGCGGCTCCGCTCAGTTTTGCATCTGTCATTCTGAGATGTACGACCACTCCTCTGCTTGGAGATGTAATAGAAATCATTACTTTATTCAATTTTTTCCCCCCTTGCCAGGTTCGCTGCTCGAGGCTGATGTACCTCACTCCCTCCATCCTTCACTCCCGTGTGTGTTATCAGTGATAGATTGCATTACAAGACAAAAGAGACTGAAAGGACAGATGGCTTCTTCGATGTGGAGTATATCTGCTTTTTTTAACCAATCCCGTCATTTAGCTTTGAGCTGCTTCCCCCCCCACAAACACACACACTGCAGGGGCTGGTCAGGAATAGCTCCGAGAGTTCAGCAGCTAATGCACCATTTCCAGTTCATGTGCGTCAATCTGGCCGGAGCAGTCGTGCTAAAACGAGTTTGGAAATGAAGGGAAAGATTCTGACCCCGATTTCCGAGACGCACGACAATTTTAGAGTCGGCCTGAGTTTCCGCTTTGTCGTGTGTTGTCAGGGCAACGGCAGGTACGTCCAAAACCAGCTGAAGGACAGAAAGTAAAGCATCAAACTTTGACGGACAAAATCCAGACTGATCAGGAGAAGGTGTGAGGTTTGAATCTAACAATTCCAATATGGAATAATGTTGTGTCTATGTTTTAGTTGTTTTCCTTCTTTCTTTCATTGGAGCAGTAGCACACACATACACACACACACACACACACACACACACACACACACACACACACACACACACACACACACACACACACACACTCAGCTTAGTGACTCTTCATTTTATTTTAGAGTGCAAAGAGAAGAAGACAAAAATAGAACAAGAACATGTTTGTTTTCCCTGATTTTAACCTTCTTGCTTTTGTTTGTATTTTGGTGAACATGTAAAAATAAGTGTGACGTGTGTAGGTTGTATTATTGTCGACCAAAACCAAACCATGTAATAAAATATAATAATGAAAATATAAAAATGGCTCCAGACGAACAGTGGAAATATCCAGAATTCCTAAAAAGGTTGCTGCATGAAACTGCAAATTTTTTAAAAACTTTAAAACGTTCTCTTTTTTGAAAGGCTTCCTTTGTTCATACATTTAATCAGTGCTTTATGTTCCACAGGTTATTATTGGACACCAGCTGTGGTACATGCTGTAAATACATCTGTTCTCCGAGCAGAGGCTGAACTATTCAGCTCTGAGAGAACTAATCCATCAAACCTGACACTCATGTTCCCCGAGGTTCCACTTCCAACAGGAGCGCTGTAAAAGATCTCTTTACACGCCTGACATGATGTGAAGGGGTGATGGCGAGGTTTTGAATACCAATACATATTTACCTTTGGGTGTGTTCATGAAATTGAATTTACCTGATTTCCTCATCAAATTCAAAATCATGTGCATGAATTTAAGGTGTGAAATATTATATTATTGAGCATCTTCCAACTAATTCTTCCAGCTAATTCCCATAAAAACTCTTTTGTGCAGGTCTCAACAAGATTCACCTCCCAGAAGACGAAAGAGGAATCCAGCTCTCACACCGGATTTGAAATGTATTTCCTCCTCAGCGTGAGGGTGAGAAGTTTTCACTGCTCGGGAATTTAAAATGAAGTGAGCAACGCAGCCGAACTGGTGATAACAAAAACGAGGAGGAACTAAATAAATGCACAACCGAGCCGTCAGTTTCCCACCAGCTCCGTTGTGGTGAGCGCGTGTGTGTGTTGCTTTTGATCTGATCCCAAACACAACATCAGGGCGGGTTCCCATGTTGCTCCTGGGTGGAAAGACCAGTGAGGCCGGTGAGAGCCAGCGAGCGCAGCCGGGGGATTTCATGCAAAAATCTCCCACTTGAAAAGAACCCGCCCACTCTCTGTTGGCACCGAGGTCGACTGTTAACGAACAAGTTGAGCAGAGCTAAAAAGGGTCAAAGCAGCACAGCAGAAAGACTGAGGACGGAAAAGAGCCAAGGGCAACGCTGCTCATGGTAATGTTCTGTTTGCACTCTGTCAAGGTCACGTGCAAAATCATGAAGGAACCAGATGAGCTTGGTTTCTGGTTCCAGAGCCTCACAACAAACTGGTGAGGACGATAAGAGTCGCCCGGGTGGCGTCAGCCCCAAAGTGCTCGTGGGTGGAATGAGTTTTCAGTGTGTGAGATGTGGGAAGTCGTCTTTTATCTGAAACCATATCAGGCCTCACTCTCTTCATCCTGACATTTCTGTAGATTTTTATGATGTGAGTCCAAAGCTGGGGCAAAAATTCCAGAATTTCAAACAACCAACTTTCTGTGTTTTTACAACCATTTTATTTATTTATTTAGATTCCTGCAGCGTTGTGCTCCACAAACTTCCACCGTGCATGGCTCCACACCACAGAGTGTTGATTTAACACTCTCTGTTAATACCATAACACAACCAAACCCATAAAGGTGCCACGTTCGGTTAAAACAAATTTATTTTTGAAAAATACCCCACATTGACATTTTAAAACATGTTTTAAAACATATAGCACATTTCAAGTAAATGAGGAACCTACTTTCTTTTAACATCATATTGTGATATTGGAGACTCTTCTCTGGCACCTGGTTATTTTCTGTAATGGCGAGGCAGCCAACCACAAGCCACCATAACCAGGGGCGAGGGTGGAAATGGACGACAACTCCAAAGGTGGATGGTGTCGGGTCGGAAGCTGCAACTGTAACAAAAGCTGTTAAATATGATATGAACTGATATTACGCCGCAGATTTCCCCTTCGGATGTAAACTTAAAGCCACTCTTAGAATAATGTCTGTTTGTTTTTGTAGAAATAATTTATTCGCAGCCTTGTTAACCTTCCACAGACCTAAAATTGAGCTGGTGACATGTTGCCCAACCCCGCTGACACAGGTGTGATAACATCAGTGATGAGCATGAGAACCTGTCACACTGGTTCTCATGCTCATCAACAATGGCTCCTTTCTCTTTAGGTGTGCTGGTTAACAAAGAGCGACATCTCATAAAAGATCATAAAATGGAATTTCAATGGATGAGTTCGTTATCCAATAAACCATCAACTGTGAACCAACAATGTGTGGAAACCGTGTCAAGAACTTCACATCAACAATAATGGATGCCAACTTCCTCTTCAGATTTCCACTGAAGGAACAAGTAACATTTCCCAGACACGTGTTACACGGAGCCTTTGTTCCTCTGACTTCCCCCGTGGAGCCCTTCAAAGTGTTTTTTTAACAAACTCAAAAAGCAAATAGTCTGAGCAAAGACTGTGAAATCCTTCCTTCAGACGCCGGACATGATGAAAGTTGATGAAGGAGGCCGCCTCCCACTGTGGTCTCTGATGGCTGCTGACATCAAGGTGCTCACCTGCTCTTAAGCTCTTCTTTTAAAACTGTCCTCCTGAGGTCTGGGGCTGTGATGACCTGACGCGTTACAATCCACACGAGGCCACTTTCTCCTGTTAGACATTAGGAACTTAACATTAAATGCTGGAATGACTCCCCCCTCCCCTGAATGCAAATGAAACACAACAATGGGTTCCATGGGAGTGGCAAACTATTTAAAATGCATAATCTATCGGTTGGCAAACGAGCCCATTCTGTGGAACTTTAAATTTGTTTGTTTTTCCCGACAACTTCATCCAAACGAGTGCGGGTACGACTTCGGCTCTGCTCTGCGATGGTCTTCAGAGAATTAACGTGGTCACAGCAGAAGAAGATAACGGCCCCTGTGAACTTTTAATAAAGATTTCTGTGGGAAAAGCAACAACAAAAGCAAAATGACTGGGGATGATGTGAACTGGTTTAATGCCCATCATCCAGTGGATGCGTATGATGATAAGCACATTATCATCATACTTTGCATGTCATGTCGTGATGACACCCTTCCCCTCGATAGCCTCATCTGTGTCCTAATGTCGACACTTTATGTAAAATAATACAACTAAATATTTGCTGTTATAATCAGTTCCAGGCTCAGTGAGAATTCATCGTCATGTCTCAACTGCTCAGACTGTTTTCAAAGTCCTTTTAATGTCAGTCGGAGCTTCATCCCCAGTTTATGATATTTAAATTATTCTTTTCTCTTGTGTTTACTTGACAACTGCAACAAATAGACGTATTTATTCATCGCTTTAATTAAGTTTAATCAGTGATTCACTATATAACATCTCACTTGATATATTTCATAATATTTCTTCTACCTGTTGTTTCATTTTTAAACAAGGATGATTCTGTTTGTTATTACCGGGTTATAATAAACATGTGACGTCCTGCTGGATTTCACTGGAACCGTCTCATCAAGGATTGATGTGCACAAGGTTAAAACGCAAGGTGAATCCAAATAAGTGCTAATAACTGTCATTAACTGTAATGAAGTGTGTGTGTGTGTGTGTGTGTGTTAGTGTGTGTGTGTGGTGGGACAGAAAACCAGCGGGAACGAGGAGCTGGATTAGGAGCTGCTGGTTTCGCCTTTTATCTGCTCTTTGAATTTCTAAAGCTCAGTTAATCCAAAACAAAAACACTTTCACACTTGTGTTTGATCATATAGAGAAAAACACCAACTCGTTTTATTAGCTAAGAAAAACTACAACTGCCTCCATCTCCTGAACTGGTTTCCATTGGATGCTGCACAGGATAGTTTCAGTGCTTACGAGTCCAATCATATTGCTTTTGAAATCATCTGCTCCTACCATGTAAAAAGCACAGTGATGTGTTTTCAAGATCCAATCATCGTTTAGATCCCGAGATGTTGAATCAATAGTTTCTCTTTCAAATGTACGTCAGGTTATTTGGTGATTAAATGTCCACAGAACACTAGAAAGGAGACAAAGAGTGATAGAAAGAGAAAACGTGTGATTAACTGAATTCTACAAGGTCGCTGCCTTCAGCTTTCACCCACCCGAAGGTTTGATATATTTTTCAGATAAAAGATCTTCTCCCTGATTAATATCCTCTGCAGATCACACACAATGCACAGATCTCTAAAGTGCTCTCACACTCTTCCACATGTTCCTTATTCTGTATTTCTATTCTCCAGGAGGAAAAAACAGATGAAAGGATGTTACTACAGAAACTGAACCTCCACATCGTTTTCAGCTTGAAGCCATCAGCTGCCGGTGATCAGAGGCAAATGGATGTTTACTTATGTAAAAATTAAGACGAGGCAGAAACAATTTCATTTTTATGTCCGGTGATTTGCAGCCTCTCTCTCCGAGGACTGAGATTCCACCGGCTGCATCCAGCGGCGAGGTTCATCAGCCAGGAAGCATCTCCGGCCGACACGGTTAGTGCCACGTACGTAATTGTGATGACTGGGGAAAACACTGAACACGGCACAGTGGTACAGCGGTTATCACCTGGCGCCTCTCAGCAAGAAGGTTCTGAGCTCGAATCAAAGATTACAAATAAAGATGGTCAACATTACAGCTCAAATCATCTGGATCTGGGACTCCACCTCCTCCCAGATAATGTATGGGACATGGATCTAACTGAAAAGTCAAATGTTTTTCTTCCAGGAAGGTTTCTGTCATTTTAGGAAGTTTCCACAAGATGATTGACAAATGAGACCGTCTTCTGATTGGTTGAGGGAACGTATTGGTGGGACCTCCATCCCTCGATCTACCCTTTGCAGACTCAGGCTCCAGAGCACGTCAGAAGATGGTGACGCCTGTATCCGGGAATAATTTATATTCATTACAACAACACAACTGGCTGAAGTGGAGACGTGTTGTCTGTGTTTGACCGGAGTCTCTCTTTGAGGCGGTTGCTTGTTCTGCTGCGTCTCTGCGTGGGTTTCCTCTCTCCAGGTTCCTCCCTCAGTCCAGAGACATGCAGGTCACATTAACGGTAAATTGTAAATGGACTCTATTTACATCTTGCTTGTTTAGTTCTATTGACCACTCACATTCACCCATTCACACACACACACACACACATTTCGTGCAGCGTGACTATGTGAAGTATAGTGGACGAGGACCAACAGGGGCCAAGGACCCTTCGGCATGTGGACTAGAGGAGCTGGGAATTGAACCACCGACCTGTCAATAGATTTTAGACTATTTTAATAATTTTATTCAATGTGATTTATTTATCCAATATTTAACTTACTCACATTCCCATCATTCCCCAAACTCTTTTTAGAACTCTGGTTTTAGCTTATTTCATTTTTATCCTTTCTCATGTGTTTTGGTATTTTATTGTTTTAACCTTCATTCTATTCACGTCTCTTTTATTATATTATCTTCATCATGTTATCTGCTGGAGCTTCCTCGTTTCATATTGATTTGATTTGGGACAGAGTTTCCTCGGTTCCTGTGTATATATTGTTCTGCTCTTTAGGTCGGTGGCTGGTGGGTGGAGGAGAGGAGTTTTATCTTTATTACTTTTTATTCTGGTTCTCTATGCGTGTATGAAAAGTGCAACACAAATAAACTCTGACAGATAATGGATGGATTTTGAAATTGGAAGCTGAACAGGTGATTTAAACACACGTTGGGTTTTGAGAAAGCTCTCAGTACCATCCCTGAAATTACAGCCACGAGCAAGAATAGAACATCACCATATAAGTTCAGATGGTCAATATCAAGAGAATAATAAATTAGCTTCTGAATTTAATGTCAAAGAAACATTAGATGCATTTATAGCAACATTAATGACGTCTCGGGGCAAAATGTGAGTCAGGCAATCTCACCTCGGCACAGACACAAAGATGTAAAACGTCCAAGTTTAACAATCTGTCTTCAAAGTAAAATGCTTTATACTGAGCAGAACCACAGAGCTTTTATTCTGAAAACTTGTCATCTTGGTGAGATTGTGTTGATTGCCTCATTGACCCCTGAAATCAACCATCAACCAGACATGTGAACAGTTTCATTTTTTGAAAATCATTGACTATAAAATGTTGATTGTAGATAAACCAGTTAGGATGAACACAAAGTTTTCTAAATTCAATAAAAAGTCACGATATATTATCGAGCATCAACATGGTAAAGGTTCAGAACAGGCAGGAGAGTTTGGATAAAAACAAACAACACATAAATATCACTCAAAGTTTTTTTATTGACAATTTTTCCTCTTTTCTGGACAGTAGAACAAACCCAAATGTTGCACAAAAAACACAAACTTTATATCAAGGCCTGCAAATTGTAATTCGTCGACATTCAGTGGAACGGCAGAAACTAAATCATTTCTGGAAGGGTAGAAAACTTTTTTATAAACTTTTACTGTACAAATTATACAAATGAAGATCCATTACAAGCTTCAATGACAGATATGCTCTTTTTCGAGTAAGGACAGCATCACGTGTTGCTTTTGATAATATCTGGATGGATGATGATGTTGATGATGGGATTTGTCAAAATCAAACTCAGGGATCTGGACAGGGGGGGGGGAGAGAAGATGCAGCAAAGCATTTTGTGTAGAAAATGACAACAACGAATGAGGCAAAAGGATATGAAATGGTTTTACAGAGGGACGAGCCCTGGGACAGAAGTACTTCTCCTGTACAGCGCACGGTGTCGGTTCAGAAGATGATTCAAAGCAACATGACATGAATCATAAAAGCGTGGATCAGCCGTGAGCAGCTGTCATCAAAAGAAAAGGAGGTTACACTGTATGTTTGGGCTCATCTGCTCGTGGCGAACAGGAAGAGCTGCTTGTATTTGACATCATTCTGTACATTCTCAAGTTTGATTTGATGACGTTTGAGATAGTCACCTTTTCCCAAGTTCTCAGAGCAAAACGTGGAACAAATGAATGGAGACAGAACTGCTGTGAGAAGCCCTTTCACTGTGCTCCCTTGTGTAACAGTCAAACTGAGCAGGATTTCACGGAGCTGAATGTCTGGAGGAGTCGTTTTGGAAAATATCAGCTTTTTCTCTCCGCTGATTTCCTGAAGAGACTTTCACATCTACCTTGTTTGGTCTGGACTTTTGGACTTTTCAGTTTAGATCAAAACCAAATAACAGTTGTTAAAGGTTCCTCAGACCAACAGACCAAAGGTTAGTCACACCAAAAGAGGTGGTCTAGGTCCGAATCAAGCTCAACCATGGTTAACCATTGGTTTCTAGTGTGAAAACAGACTTTCAGACCACTGACAGGAAGTTGAGACAGCATTAAATCATAGAAGAAGAAAAAATAATCAGGTTTTGATGTTTGAATGAAGAGGCGTTCGTTTGGTGCATTGGAGCTAGTGTTAAGTTTAATGTCTGAAGTAGTTGATTCCGGTGGAGAAACCATAATGAAGTTTCTCTCAGACATGCACTGAAAGATGATATCAAAAGTGAGACCATGTGAGAAAAACAGCAGGAGAGTATCTGGAGGATTCACTGCGACCCAGTGGGTGTGTTGATGATGTTTCTATCACGCAGCGCAAGCAAATAAATGAAAACAATACAATACAACAATATCTCCAGTTGACAAAGCGACTCAGTTTAGTTTCGATAGGATTTCTGTGATGTTGTGAACGTGTGTATGTGGAGAATCTCCAGCTGTTTAAGACCCAGAAATTCACGTCTTAAAACGGCAACAAAATAAACAGAACAGAAAAGGAACGAGCAGAACTGACATCGCCTTACATTGAACCAATCAATGTCAAGTATAGCTTAGACACAG
This sequence comes from Pseudopleuronectes americanus, assembly GCA_038501795.1. Taxonomy (NCBI): domain Eukaryota; kingdom Metazoa; phylum Chordata; class Actinopteri; order Pleuronectiformes; family Pleuronectidae; genus Pseudopleuronectes; species Pseudopleuronectes americanus. The sequence goes on along the minus strand of CM076718.1, from coordinate 2,532,453 downwards.
CCAATTGTAGGTGATGACAGCAGAAGGTCTTTAGTCGGCTCCTTGAATTACAATGTGAAACCAAAACCAACCAAATCAGATGTGAACAAAGATGTGAACCTTGATTGAGACTTTCAGGTGTGAAAACTTCTCGGATGAGAACATTTAACATGAGAGTCACATCGGTCGCCCACAAATTTCTGGCATTAAAAGATCAAAGCCTTCGGGAAAAGTCGCTAATCAACTGTGAAATATTCCCCAGCAGGAAAATAAACACCTCTCTCTACCGTCTCATCTGCATGGATCCACTGTGCGGCTCTGTATCTGAATCACCTGTGAATATTTTGAAGAGCTGGAGAGAATTGGGCGAACAGGGGACCGGCAGTCGAGTTCTGCTCATCTGAAGTATGTGGTGTTTTTCTCCATTATTATTTCTCCTCTTTTTGAAGTCCTGCCACCGTGTTTGATCTCGACAGAGGCCTTTAAACCAAGTGCACGTAACAAGGTTAGGATGACTGGCAAAGAAACAGGTGTCCACTCATTGAGGAAGCTTCATCGACTAAATCAAAGTGTTGGAGCGCGGGGGAGAGGACTTTTAAAACTTTCAATTTAGTTTTATTTATATGTGTGATGTCTTCTTCCTTTCCTTCAAATCACAACATGCACATCAGAAATAAAAAGTCAAATAATATAAAATAACACCAATTCAGGTTCGCCAGCTTAAACCGACATCGGATTAAACAGTCCTGAAATAAATCCTCCCTCCACGAAGGTTATAATGTTCAGTTTTGTTGATACTGTCACAGAGGAGTTTATTCAACTGTGTGGCATCGATTGAAACAACATTATCTGTGAATGTGTAACTGTGTCTCAATCCTTGTATGAGTAATCAGATTTGTGAACGTGCACAGGAATCTGCAAATGTGGATTCAGAATCTGTATGTGTACGTAATTAGATTTGTAAGATTCTAAATACACATTTGCAGATACCTGTGCCCATAGAGATATAGTTAAACAACTCTTTACACATACTCACAAATACTATTGCTACAATACGGGCTCCATGGTGGGCTAAATATCGCAAACCCCTCTCTAGTGGTAGGTAGTGGTATTGCAAGGCTGTTGTTTTAGAGCATCTGTAAATAACATATAATCACATATCGTACATTCTTAGCTAATTAATACTATGGCTATTATCGTATGATGTTATTATGCTTTTGCACTAACCCATACTTTTTTAATTCCCTTTAACATTGATGTTTGTATTGACTCATCCCCACAGTGCTGAGAATTATCCACAACACAATTTACGCTGCTGGAGAAACAGTCGGTTCAGGAAGTTATTAAGCCTTAAAAAGGAAACGATTAAATAAATAAGATTAGTGTGTTTGGTAGGAACCAGCGGTCGGGATTAACACAATGTCTGTTTCAATCTTTTTAGGGAATTTGTCCACAATCAGAAACAGGAAAGAATATCTTCAGTTTTATCCTTTAATGCCAGAAACACATGTGAAGAGCGACAGTTGTTTTCTCTGCTGCAGGTTTTAAAAAGAAAACAGTGGGTGTCTGTGGAGCTGCAGGAGGAGCACGCAACTCAAACATCTCCTCTGTTTGTGTTGCGTGCTCTGCCTGCAGCTTTTATACAAAGGGCCTGTTTTAAAACAGAGTCACCTTTCGCTTTATTTACCTTTACCTCTGTTTATTACAAATTCAGAATATCGTGAGACGGTTTTAAAGCTGAGCTGTGGCAGGACAGGGGTTGAAAATAAAAACCAAATAATAATCACATCATTACCTGGAGCTGTGATAGTTTGAGACCACATCGACGCTGTAATCAAACACTTACTTAGCTCACTTTATCGGCAATGAATGTATGATTGTGCGCACATTAGGAGTCGCCATTGTATCAAATGTACGCAGGACATACCAGAGCACGTCTAATCTCCAGTGTCCGAGCTTCGGCATGATCCACTGGGTTTTATATTCACCAGAGGTAAAGCAAGGACGTGCTGGATCACATGTTGTGGTTGTGGATGTTTATTCGACAGCAGCAGACTAATCATAAGAGTGACTCTCAGGCTGCGTCTGGAGCCCATCGTGAGATTCAGCGAAGCTTCAAGAGCTCTCGTCAGAGATGTTTAATAATCTGCCTTGATTAGGAAATCAGACGTTAGTGTCTGCTGAATAAACCAAAACATGATTTAAATCTACTTAAAAGTTGAAGGTGGATTCGTTTTTTTCGACGCCCTAAAAATGTTAAATGCAAACTCTAAATTGCTGAGGGCATTTAATCAATTTAAACTGCACTTTAATTAGTAATTTAACCTTTTGTATTGAACCATATGTCTTCTTTGTTCTAATTGCACAGCCTTGTGTGGGGATAGAATCTGAATAATCAGCTCACTGACTCCCACAAATGCTCACATTGGAATAATCTGTCCAATTATTGGTATTTTAAGTGACTTTCATTCATTTGCTGGGACAGCGTGCACGACCGTGATGGAAGAAAGTCTGTTGTCAACTGGAGATTTCAATATTTTAACAGCAAATTCCCAAGAGATGTAAAGAAAGAACTCACTTTCATTCCACTGGAGGCAAATATCAATAGAAATAGTTTAACACTTCAGGTATTTCCATTTTTTATCACTCACTGAGAGGAGATTAATTTGTCAGTCTAGACAAACGGGAGAGCTGATTTCTAAGTTAGCCGACCATGTAATAGAATCAATTAAATATGAGATTTTCTCTCGACTCCATTCGCTGCCTCGCCATCGTTTTCCCCACAAGTGATGACTCAGGTTGCTCGAGCTTAAAGATAAGGAACTTTGTTCTGACTTGAAAGTAGATGTGAGATCACAAAAAGCTTTTGTTTCAGCTTTAAAGATGAAGATTCATATCTTTGTTTTCTCAAAAAGAAGCTGGTTCAAAACCCCGGGATCATCGGGGGACACAAAAATCAAATAAAGAGTCACTTATTCCTTAATAATCGCTGCCGCTGATGAGATGTCCTGGAGCAAGGCACTTAACCTACTGACTTGCACAGATGCAGCGGCCCAGTGGCCACCAGTCGTGATCATGTGCTGGCAGTTTGCAGATGTGAAAGTCTCTGCAGCTGAATGTGAGACGGTGTTCAGCCTCCACACGTTGTTCAAACTGTTGTGTCGTGTCAATCCTGCCTTTATGAAATGATGCTTATACTGTTTTTTTTCCTGGTTTGTGAACATGTGATTGTTTTGAGTGAATAAAAACTGTTTGTGGTATAATATCATCGTTTTTAGAAGAGTTCCATGTTGTGGTGTTGGACTATTTTTGGTTACAGGCACAAATAATAGCAAGAATAAAAACATTGGAGCAGGAGTAAATAATATGTAACTGATAGAAATACACATTTTGAAGCACAGTGGTCTCTGCAGGTTTCCCATCCAACATAACATTTGAAACTTCCAACAAAATTGGTTGGAGTTGGCGATAAACTAAAAAGGTTAATGTTGATAAACTGATGAAATATTAAAAACATTAACTTGATGGTTGATATTTCAAATACAGAATTTAAACCATAGGTCATTTAGCTTGGATCCTTATGAGCTCAGAGGGCCAGATGTACTGACTGTGTGGATCTCGGAGTGACTCCTTTGCATAACTTGCACACTCCAGATGTCGTCGCGAACAGACGTGTTGTGTGCGCTGCTGTGACATTGTGTCTTCGGGGCTACAAGGCTGAGGATGACATGTTGCACACTCATGGTATCAAAGAACACGTTTGGTGGGCTGGAGATGAGTTGCAGCATGGCATGAATGGTGGTGGCGTGTGTGTGGCGCTGAAAATTCCTCAACAGAAAAAAAAAGACAAGGGTGTCATTTTGGGGAAGGGCTTCAGGCATAGAGTGGAGATAGCAAGGCCTCTCTGTTTGAAAGTCTGCGGCGTGTTCGGGTCGCCCACTCTGGCAACGTGGGCCACCACTGACCGCTAAAGGGTCCAATCAGGCATTAAGGGGGAAACGTGTGTGTTTGTGTGTGTCTGTGTGTGTGTGTGTGTGTGTCAGAGCTGGAGCGGAGGAGCAGGAAAGGCGAAGGTTGTGGAAGCAAGATGGGGCAATAGAGCAGGGTGGGTGGGTAGGTTGGAGGGCAGATGTGAGCAGAGCTGAGGACGAGCTTCATGCAAAGACATGGTCCCATCGATGGCTCCGTTACAGCCTAGAGCGGGAAGGGGGAGGGAAGGAAAACAGAGACATCATTAAATTTGAAGCCATCTTAACAAACACACACACAAACAAACACACACAGACACACACACAAAGTCCTGCAGGACTAAACAGCACTGTAAACAGACACTGAACAAAGCAGAGCACATGAAATCTAATTCAAAACACATTCCCAAAATTGTGTTGGTTTAATTTTTTGCAGCAGTGAGGAGACAAACTGGTCTGGAGATAAAGGCATGAAAATAAACTAACAGCTGGAAACATGCAAACTAAACTGGATGAGTTTCAAGGACAAAAGCACTTGAATGAAGATAAAGCTCTTTCGGCGGAGTTTGTTTTTCCAACAGAGACAATGTTACACAAGCAGGTTCAATGGTGAGCGAGCTAACGGCTAAGTGGAGTTGAAACCTCAGTGTGAAGAAGAGCATTTTGTGAAGGAGCCACTAGAACAGGAAAAATTCAAATTATTGCACAGACAAAACATTGACAGAAACTGATAGAAATGTTGGTTTCACTCTGTGGTCTTTGATATGTCAGGTCATATCAAAAAATTTAGTGAATTGATTAAAAACCCCAAGCATTATGGCAATAATTCCACACAGTGATCATCAAACAATCACAAATCCTCGAATGACTTTGACGTCACTGCAAGCAGGACAGGGACACAGGCTAAAAATAGTCCAAGTTCAAATTCAAGATGTAAAAAAATTATTCATAGTATTCATCAACACATGCTGTGGAGACGTGAAATACAAACTTTGCATCCAGGAAAAACCACGATGGGTCTAAATGGGTCTGAGTGCCAGTGTCGCTGCACATGATCTGGCAGATGGGCCGGGCTGGGGGCCTGCTAGAGGGCAGGACAGGGTCACAGCGGCCATCCTCGCCCATTATGTAAGATTTATTTCGGGGACGTACAGTTCAGACCAGTGTGGATTTGAGAGACGGTCACAACCGCCTACTTTTGAGACTCTTCCCTCAGACGATTCCACCTGATTTGATAGCCGCAGTATTTCTAGCATTGGTGTTAAATAATTTATTCGCTCTCGGAATCGGGCCAACGGCTGCGTGGGATTTGTTTGCGATGCACATACAGGTGTTGCCAGCTTGCTTTTTAGCCTCGAGGCCCTAACAAGCGTTTCTTCACTGGCACGGCTCTGGGCTCATTGAAGCTGAACCTTCATGTCCCCGATATGGCAAATCTGTCGCTGCTCGTCTTTTTCTTTCTGCCTTCCAAAAAACCTGCGCTAATGAGATACATCCCTGGCATAATAAGCCACGTGGGTGTCTTTAAATGAATAAAGAGAAGCCCACAGTCCTGTGAGGCTATGTGGCACGGCTACCACTGCTGCTCCAAATTGGTTGATTTCAAAGACGTATACAGAGCGTGTTTCTCTGGACCCACATCGTGTTTGTGAGGTGAACAGTGAAGCGATCTAATTAGCCTCCTTAATCCAACCAGAGTCCTGCAAAAGGGCAGAATTAGCCTGTGATGATTGAAGCAGGATTGTATTCACGTGCACGGTGTAATGATTCGAATTGGTCTGGTGTCTCTGTAACATAACTCAACTCGCCTGCAGCCATTCATGACATTTCCCAAAACACCTTATTAAAGTTCAGAAGAAGAACTTTTTTGCACTTGTTGCACTGCGGCACGTGTGTGTTTGAAGAGAGCAACAGCCACAGCAGAGCTAGACCAAGATGTGATTTGGAGTCATAGACTGAGCAGTAGTGATCACAGTGTGGAGCTTCGATATTGAGGCTCCACCCAAACACACACTCGACCAATCACAAGTCAGTCTCAGCTGTTGATTCGGACGTTGCCAGCTGTTTTTATAGCATCAAATAACTAATTAAAACCAAACTTACAGAAACAAGTTAACATTTGGATATCGGTGTGATAGGAAATACCCCAAATATTATTCAATAGTGGGGTAGTGCAATGGAAGTTCCTCATAGAAAAAGCAATGTGACACTCAATAGTTACCAACTTGACTATAAAGTGAATATAGATTTTTTTAGTTATTACTTGTAATAACGTTGGCAAAGGAGGGGTCACATCAACAGACGATTGATGAAGTCTAAACACCGACATTGTTGTTTCTTGATTGTTTCCTTTATAACCAGCTCACACACAACAATCAAAAAAATGAATGAAAGTAATAAAATAGAAAAATGGTGACTGGAAATAAAACATCATGAAAAGATCGAAGGGTTTCAACTGAAAGGTCACATGCCAACATCGAGACAAACAAACAAATATCCGCAGAATTTTTTCATTTATATTCTATTCATATTTTAAACTGATCTGCGTTTAGATAATCCTCGAGTGTTTTGTTGTTTCCTCATCATTTCTCCTGCGATCACCCCCCCGACTGAAACTATAAACACTTAAATGATCTCTGCACAGTTCAAGAACATGAGCATGTGTCTGTGACGCCGTCATTTCCGTGGGATTAGTTACGATTCCAGTGCTCAATGACAACATAATTGAACCTGGACCTAAGTGGTTTGTACCCATTTTAATTATCCCTTATTGTTTTCATTTTAATTCTCTACATTAGCATTTCCTGTAACAAGAAACGTGCCGAACCGTACGAAGTTTTAACAAGAAACTCGACAGAACCCAAACATTCATGCTCTGATGGGCTCCAGCCTCCATGAGATTGGGTCATGTGGATTTGTTACGCTCCAGTGGCCGAGGCTGGACTTCAGAGGTGGAGGTAGAGGAGGAGGAGGAGGAAGAGGACTGTGCAGGTAGAGCTCTTATCAATCTGTCTATTTATTTATGGTTTCATATTTTCCTGCTCGGTGCCCTCAATAACTCTCCGTTTTCCACCGGTGAGTCAGGCCTGACATCGTGTGCCACACACACACAAACGCTCCTTCACTGAGAACTAAACAAATACCAGAGGATCACATCAGATCTCTGGGTTTTATCTGTTTGAACAGATTTCTCTGAAACTAATTCCTCCCTGTTGCCTCTTATCTAATTAAGCCCATTACTCTTTCTATATTACTTGTGTATTTCTCATCATTTATTAAAAACTTTAATTATGAGCCTGTATTAGAGCCGAAGGGGGGAGTGTTGTGTCGGGACACATTTTTCATCTTTAACAAAGGTTCAGACGTTTATACTGTAAATTAATTAAAGGGATTTAATATAAGGAGGTTGAAGCTGAGTCTGAACTGGTGAACCACTGCTCCAGTCAGTCCATGAATGTGATGGAAACAGGTTCTCTCATAGGAAGCATGAACCATTAAACATCATTTATAGTTCTGGACCTCAACACAACAGTCTGACTAGTAGAACTTAATGTGGTGAGTCTCATCATCTTTATTGTGAAAACTATTTTCACAAAGACATAGGTTTAAACCCATTTTCACCCTTACTGTTTGATGACAATCCAGTTTATATACTGATAAATAAAGATATAAAGATTCCTATGCTTATGGAAACTATTTTATCTTTTTAGGTCACTGATTCAGCTGCAGATTGCCTGCTTGTATATATCCTTGCTGCAGAAGCAACACTGTTAATGTTATATAGATGAATTTTATCCAAAACATTTGTGATTTAAATTATTTTAACTGAATTTTGGGTCAATTAAACTCCAAAATCTACATCATAATAAACATGTGAAACTGTCTGTAATCTTTAACTCAAATCAAAACAGAATATAAATATTTTATACTGTCAAAATATAGTGAGTGCTTCAGCCCCTTTTAGTATTTAGATTTAAAATCTGCTAACTTTAAAGTACTTGACAAGTAATCATAAATTATTAAAACAACTATTAAGGTGGAAGGCGCTGACTCACCGCCACAGGAAGTAGCTTTAAAAAGTCCAACCAAAGTAAAATATGGAGAAGGGTTTGACTAAGATAAAAGATGACATAAAGGAAACAGAAAACGTCCAAAATGAAAACATCTTTTTATTGTCATACACTTTTTAAATGATGAGTGCAAATAAAAGAGCTTGTGATTAAAATCTACTCATCACGAAGCCATGGACCATAAGGCATCATTAAATACAAGCGTCTTGTGGCTATCAATCTACAAATACAAGGACGAAAAAAATCAAGGGGGAAAGAAACGACACAGCATCGACGATAATGCAATATAGAAGAAAAATGGAGAGAAAGAAATTCAAATGAACCGAAATAAAACAAAAAAACAACCAAAAAACACAACACAATTCAAAAGATTTCACAAGGAATATTGGTTTTTACGGCAATTGACGATAAAACATACTCTACAATCTGTTATATACACTTGGCACTAAAGTTTGGATCTCTGATTGTTGTCCAGTCAGGATGTAATCTCGAGCATGTGCACAGGTCTTTTTTATTTTGTTATTTAAATGCGAACGTCTAGATATAATCTATAAATATACTGAAACAATCCCAAAGAAAGAAGTTTGAAAAGTTTCGCAAAGCCTGACGTAAAACCTCTTTAGGTATTGAGATCAAACTGCTCAATGGACAACAGTTCATCAGAACAATTCTCACATATATATATATATATATATATATATATATATATATATATATATATATATATATATATAGTGTCGAAGGAGTATTTCTTTTTCATAACAACAATCAATATCTTTGATAGTCCATCTCATGCACTTGAAAGTTGTAAACAGTACAAATATAAATGATCCACTTACAATATTTGAATCCCAGCAATTCCAAAATAGACAGACAGACTCCAAAAAAACAGCAGCAGATTGTTTGTATGCATTTTCCAACACTGGCAGATGTGTAAATCATGACGTGGGAATGGCTATTTAACATGACTGGATTGTCGCCGTGGATCTGACGTGGCTCGGGAGAATCGAAAGCAGTTTACAGCTCAAGTGACGCCACGACTTCCAATTCACGATGATACGACTCCGATTCGTTATATCTCTAAAATGTACATTTAAAATATATTATGATATACAAGCGTGAAGTAGAAAAATGGCCTGGGGTGGTCGTCCTGATATGTCTTTTTCTGATATGTTAAAGGGAAAGTTCGGCCAGATTTAAGTTTCGTACTTGTTTCTTATTTTACTTCATAATCCAAGAAGTCATTTCAATCTTTAGGGTTTGCACAAATGAAAACTTTAAATCAAGTAAGTCCTTTGGAATCCTTATTTTTTAGCAGTGTTGGAGTCAAGAGAAGCCTCGTCGATGGCAACTGTTTATAAAAATGGATGACCCCCCCAACAAAAAGGCATAAAATCTATCTTGGTGGCTGGTTTAAGTACAGTTCATTACTCCTGCGTCCTCCAAGGGACATGTGCCAAATATAGTCAAAATACACAATAGTTTGGTTTCAATACGTTATTTGATGCTATAAAATCAGGGTGAAACATCATGATTGACAGCTGAGACTATTACGGGAAATTTGTAACTCGTAAAACTTTTAAATTACGTTGGAAAGTGCAAAATGTCCTGCAACCATACTCAAGATATATTATCCCCCTTTTCTTTCAATGAGAGGAAAGTTAAATGATGTTCCATCTTTATATGGAGAATGAAAATATTTCCAAAAATGTGGTTAAGTGCCCCTTGAGGCATATTTAGTGATAGATTTTAATAAACTTTTTCATGACTCAGAACGGTTGATACGATCAAAGAAATTAAGAATCGCAATAAGTTACCTGTGAAGTTTCAACCAGACTTTTTCACTTGTATGGATCCGTGTTTGCCTTAGAGTAAGAATAAGTATCTTAAGAGATGCAAAAAAAGGCCTTGCCTTAATTAAAGTTGAATTTATTAGCGATAAAATGAAATCTGGTTCGATTAAGTTGCCTCAAGAGATTTTACTGCTTCAGTGTCATTTAGCCTACAAAGTCTGTAGCTAACTGTGGCTAATGTTAGCTTCTGCTAGCAAATTTTGTATTAACGCTGTGTGTGATAATTAAAGTGTGTTTTAATTTAAAGTGACTACAACACTGCTGTTAGGAAACGCCAGAAACATTTGAACTTGCCAAAAGCAAACCCAAAAGTTTACTTTGACTTCTCAGAGTTTTCCTTTTCCCTCTTAAAGGTCATGTGCTCTCCCTCGACGCGTCTTAACAGTCACATCTTCACTGAAGTGGGATTTAATAAAACCTGCACAGATCTAAATCATTTCACTCCTCAGATCCAGGATCTTTAATCCATTTGAAACTATTAAAACTAATATTTTTCATATACTACGCAGAAAACGATTCACTAGTCATTTTAAGTAAGGATTAGAGTCTACACAGTTCATATGGATTTACTGCACTGATTTTCATCAGCATCTATTAGATTCGGTTTCCATCAATAGCTATTTAAAGCAAATCATATACATGTATTTATAGGGAGGGGGGAGGGGCTCAGTGACAGCAATTCATGGAGGGTAATTAGTTCTGCAAGTTGACGAGGAATACATTTCAAGTGTCAGCGATTTGACAGAACAGCATCGAGTGAGGGACGTCCTGGTCTGACCAGCGGGTTCTCTCCCCCCCCACACCCACACCCATCCCATGCCCAAAGGCTTGATATTGTTCAAAACTTCTCGCTTATGTTCACAGGCAATTTTTTCAAAGCTGATCAGAGAACAGTCTCCCATCAAAGAATCGTGCCGACACGTCCCTCCAGCAACAGGGACGCTGGCTTGTTCACATTCAAATGGTTCGGTGTAAGTAAGAGGACATCTTAAGTAAGTCAAATAAATCTTCTGAGACAAACCTGGGGACAGACATCCACACATGAGGCCATGAGGTAACAGGGACAGTCACAGAATGGTCTACACAGTTGACACACATAAGAAATGGCACAACAATGCAATGGAAATATACAATGTGTTACATTCATTCAAAAACAAAAGAAAGACATGATCAGGAATCTACATTTGTTCTCAAACGTGTTTGAATAAGTCTGAGATGGAGTGAACAGGTGAAGGTTACAAGCAAGATACATCCAGGAAATAAATCAAATATTATGAAGGGAACAAGTCACTGGTATAAAGACAGAAAGGATTAAGGAAGGATCTCCTGTCTGGTTCAAATCAAACCAAAGGAAGTGTGAGTCCCGACTGCTTCGAGTAAACCGGACAATCAACTTATCTGTACACACACGCCAACATTCCATGAAAATACACACAGCTCGGGCAGTTTTCATCACTGGGCTGGCTTTTGGATTCAGAGCATTCTTTAAGGAGGTGGGCTATTTATGTAGAGTTATGGCGGCTGACTTTTAAAAGTTGCTGATTGTTTGCTTTGTTGTTGTTGCTTTTTAGTTTTTTGTCATTGTGTCCCTATAACTCATTTGACATACTCAGCTGACTTCCAGAAGTGCCCTGGGTGGGAAAGGCGGCGGTTCCGTTTTGGCAACTTTTCCAGTAAATCTACCAGCTTGGAGAAGCTGGGCCGCTCGTCCTGCTTGAACGCCCAGCAGAGGAGCAGAATGTCCTGGAGAGAGACAGAGATGAGAGGAAACTGAGTTATCAAACATCATATTTCATCCGTTCTGTATTCTGCAGCCACAGAATTAACATAAATCGTAAAATTCATTGACATCAGTATCACACGTTTTGTTATTTTTGCTGCAGTCACATTGGTTAACAAACAAAATATTGTCCTATTTGGGTAAAATTGTGTTTATTTCATCATTCTGTCTTCCTGGTTTGGCTAAATGAGGGAGGAGCCTGATTAAATATGGAGGCCCAGGAAATGGACAAGACCAAGTGCTGCATCAGCATAGGGGGGATGTTTACATGTCGTCCATTTAGTTTTTCCCCCAACTTTTTCCAAATGGTCTGATCAGGCAGCTTTCCCATTTGTGTCGTTTGTGTTAATGTCTTTTTTTTAGTTATTTATTTTTGAGTAGAGTTCTGATTGTTGACCTCTTTTAAATATTTATATACTTTATCAAGCTTGTTTTCCTTATCATTTTTGTATTTTGATATTTTTGGGTGAATTAATTGGGTATATAAATTAAACGAAATTAATATTTACTGAATAAACTTGCGAATAGCATTTCATGGATTTACGTCCTGAAAGAGGGCATTTTCTAAATAGAGGAACTTAAAGATCTCAGGTTATAAAGTGATGTGAGGTGAGATGGTTAAGAAGTAAACACCAGTTATAGTAGTTTTACTTGGTCACCGACACAGTCAGTACTCACAGCAGCGGTTGACCCACATGCAGCTCACAGAGGGAATAAAGCACCGAAACCTGTGGTTAAAGTAAAAGGTTGGAGATGTGTCTGCAGAGCACTGGGCTCTGCTGCCTGCAGTGAGTCATCACAGAATCAGCACGAGGTCGGTGGAGAAATGTTCTCTCACAGTGGATCGAGACCGGCCGAGTTTATCAGCCACTAAGAGAGTGAGCACACAGAATTATCATGTAAAGCTCCTGATCAGCTCGGGTGGAGCTGCTGGGGGAGTTTCAAGGAGGAAGAGAAGAGAGGAGAGGGGCGGAGGAGTTTCATCAAGGTGAAGTGAAGACACCCGAGGACTCAGACCTCATACATATAAGACAGGAGAAGCCAGTACCACTGAGGGAGAGGACTTAAAAAACCCTCTGGAGATCCAACTTACCTCAGTCCTTCAGGTTTTTAATAAATTTCACACTATTAAAAAAAGGTTTCAGACCCTACACAGAAAACTAATGACGTGTTCAGTGCTTTGTCCCTGATTAGAATCTACACCGCTTATCGATTTAATCACTGCACGGACTCAACTGTTGCCAGCTTTAGATTTTGTATCTATTTTAATCTGTATCTATCAATAGCTATTTAAAGTAAATTATATACATTAAAGGTGAACTGAAGACAACCTTGAACTCATACCTCTTAAATATGACAAGATAATCCCACCAAGGGAGAAGACCTTGAAAAACCCTGGTTTATAAAAATAACTCAGACCTGACACTTATAAGCACTTATATACATATAAAATATATATATATAAAGCAAAGCAAAATATGTGTTGTTGCACATTGTAAACACCAGAGTAATTGTGATTGATGCTCATAATTGAATTATAAGCCTTCCTCTATATTCCTGCTCTATCCCCAGATTCCCTGTATATTGCTTGATTGAAAATGTTGGAGCGTAATTGGTGAAAATGTTGAAAAGGACATGTGAATAGTAACTTACTGATATCTCCTTCCCCATGCCGGTTTGGGCGAGGTTGGGCTTCATGCCGGTGCCGATCTGCCATATGATCACCTCCGCTGGCTGACTCTTGTAAGGCCACTCACGTGCGTGTAACTCGTACCAGATGGTGCTGGGAGGACAGAGGAAGAGAGCGAGTGTGAGAGAGAAATACCACTGTCTTTAAATGGTTAAATGGTTTTGTATTTATATAGCTCTTTTCTAGTCTTGATGACTCCTCAAAGCTCTTTACAGTACAGTTTTACATTCACCCATTGACACACACATTCTTTATTATTCTATGGGGGGCCATTCGGGGTTCAGCATCTTGTCCAAGGACACTTTGGCATGCAGATGGGTCAGACTGGGGGATCGAACTGCCGACCTTCAGGATGGAGGACGACCACTTTACCCCCTCAGCCACAGCCGCAGCTTTAAAACGCACTTGGTGGAGGGTTCAGATCCCGGCCAGTGCCAACGCTAACAGGCCCGAATCTCAGTCACAACAAATGTAAAAAAGATCAGACTAAATGGTTTTGTTCACTTCTCAGTTGTAGGCGAAGCTTCTGCATGAGTGGATCTGTGCAGAAACTTCCTTTCCCCGAGGATGGAACGTTGCCTTGAGCACCAAGTTTTTAAAGAAAAGTCATCCAGACATTAAAGAAACAACACATTCTTAATTACTGCTCATGCAAAATTAGCATACCCACACTCCCCGTGCAGATAAGTGGTTGTTTTCATTCTCCTCCAGCACGTCAGGTTTGAGTGGTGTAAAAATAGCTCTTTGCCAGTAGAAGGGGGGAAAAAAACATGACGGCTGATTGTTGATGAATATGTAAAGCGGCCTCGGGGGTCACCTCTAGGTAACGCAAGTTCTAACAGAGCAGCTGGACATTGCTCGCCGGCACTGCACTCTTCCCTTTGAAATTATATAGTGACGAAACCTCCATATGGGGGGGACCATCTGAAAATGCAATTGTGTTAGGAGGCAACAGAGCAGGGTCCACGCCCACTAAGGAATCAGTGACGGCAGCGGAGGAAGGACTGGAGCCACTGGGATTTTTAATCAACTTAGGACAAATATAACATTTTAAATGAGGAGAGGGAGGCCACCTCGGATTGGGAGGAATCTATATTCAATAACTAACGGAATAGGGAAAACGATTTGGGTCAAAAGGTGTAAAATCTTGTGAATTTTTGACAAAAGAAAGACAAAATCATGATTATTTCAAACTTCATCATTAAACCAGGAGGAAACCACTTAATTTACAAAACCCTCTCCTCTCCTCTTCGATTCACTCCCACTGTGTGATCAGATAGTTGACGTCTCATGGCTTTTCCCCTCTTCCTGCAATCTTTCTAATCAGTTTAATATTCCACAGTGTGTCTTGGTTTGTGTCGTTCGATCAACTCAGCTCACAGACCTCCTGTCGCAGCCCCGTGGGAGGAACTTATCAGTGAGGTCTTTATCTACCTCAGTGTGTGTCTCCAGTGTGTGGTGCAGCTGTCAATACTTATTTGTGCCTCCATCACAATCAAGGCTTGATTCATAAAGGACATGTGCTAAATCAGGGGAGCTTGGATAACGTGGGATTTTACCTGTAATCAAGTGGGATTTTGGGCGTTTGAAAATCCTTTCGGCAAACACTCACCCAAAAGCAAAGACATCTGACTGTTTGGAGAAGGGAAGCTTGTCTTCTTCTGTGTCCGGAGAAAGCTGCTGCATGATTTCCGGGGCCAGGTGACACAGCCAGCCGTTGGGGATCCTCAGCTTGTCTTCTCTCCGGCTGCAGAGCAAAGAAAGAAGGTGGAGACAGAAACGTGTGAGGGTTCATTGAACCACTCCATCTTGCAGCTGAGACACTGAAAAACAAATGCTGCAGGTTCATGAGAAGATAAGTCGAGGATGTTTTTAAATAAAAATTTAAAATGTCTCAGTGGGATTTTTAATCTCTTTGTCAAGAGACATTCACCATCAGCAAATAAATAAAAGCATCACAACTATAACTTAATTAAAAACAACTACAGGAATTATGAGAAACACCAGATAACAAAGATTTAAAATCATAAGGGGAACGTAAGACTTCAGCTGGAGGAAAGATTGCAGCTGGTTCAATTTTAAAGGTGCAGAATCACTGATAACTTACAGAATGATTTTTAAACTATAGGTATAATTTAGTTAAATAAAGTGCATGAGGGGAAATATCAGTGTAAATATAACCCTGCTGCTCTGAAGGACTGGCTGCAGATGTTGTGGGTGTCTTCAATGTGCAGCTCTCTGGTCTGTGACTGTAAATATGTCTCCACCTCTGGACGCTTGATTAAAAAGTCTCTGTGAGGTCGAGGTTGAGCGGATACAACATGTGACCACTGGTGGACTCAGCCACGACACGGAGCATTACACAAAATACACTTTATTTCTCTGTGGAGTGAGAGCCACTTCATAGTGTTGTGATTGTTACCACTGATTCACTGTATTCTTTGTGTGTTCAAACAGATGATGTCACTGCCTGCTGATGCTCTGATTGTTTCCAAGAGCAAACAGTGAACTTAAGGACCAGTTACAACAGCTGATGAAGGTAAATATGCAGAGATTGAAACCGTGAGGCTCAACATTGTATTCCAGTCCACAAGGCTACAAAGCAGATATCCTGAGAAAATAGCTATTTTTTTAAATTAAGCTTTGTTCTGTTTGTTTATTATAATCACGGACATATATAACGGGGCGGCATGGTGGTGCAGCACTGTCACCTCATGGCAAGCAGGTTCTGGGTTTGAATCTCGGTTCAGTCTGGGGGTTAGTATGTGGAGCTCTATGTGTATTATCTCAGTCTAAAGACTTGGGGACCTCTGGCCAACGTCAGCTGGGTTTGGCTCTTGTCCATCCGATACTACCCTTACCTTATAGATAAATGATGGATGGACAGACTATAAAAATATATACTGGTGTGACTGGTGTCTAAGGGTTTGATATATTTCCTTTTCACATTCAAATTGGTCCTATTCACAGTAGAGTTGAATTTCAGACTGTTTTTCTGGTGTCTTACCTTGAATGTCAAGAACACAGGGTTGGTAAACAATGACTGAACGATTCTGAAGAGCTGCTTTAATAGAAATGGAGGGAATTCATGGCTGACATGACAAAAGTCTCAAAGGTTACCGATGGAGGCCTCCAGTGCTTCAGGATTTCAGCTCTGTTATACAAACGTCAGTCTGACTCTCAAACTCCAGCAGAACGTGCTCCTGTCTCCCATGTTTATTGAGCATAATTACCTGCCAGCCTGCAGAACCCCAGATATGGTGAAGAGTCCGAAGTCGGTGATGACGACTTTGCCGTTGTCGTAGAACACATTCTTGGACTTCATGTCTTTGTGTAAGATCCCCTTAGCGTGGAGGTAGCCCATCCCCTGAACACAAAGACAGATGTGAGTTCTCTGCAGCACGACGGGCGCTGCCGCCGCCTCCGACGTCCTCCGCACAATCAGCGCTGAGTCGTTTTACCTTCACCATCTCTTGTGCGATCTGTCGGGTCTTGTTAACATCCAGCACGACCTTGGCATCCCGCACCACCGAGTAAAGAGTCCGGCCTTTACACAAGCTGAGAGAGGGGAGGGGAGAAACACAGGATCAAATATTAAACCACTGTTCTGACCTCAAAACACAAATTTCAATCACAAAAACCAGCTGATGAAAAACATGGTTATCAATCATCATTACTTCCTCTTGGTCTAATCTCTTAATGTGTGTCATGGTTTTCACATTTCCCACGGATGTCAAGGTAACAGGTGGTGACGCTAAAAGCTTGAAAAATGTAATATTATGCAGCAACAAATTGAGCATGGATTTATTGCTTAAAGCTTTTATTTTGTTTTCAAACACTGTTTTTAAATATCAGGGGACACAAGAGACCTTTCAGTTCACACATTACCCGACACTGAAGGCTTTTGAGGCTGATCTGAACTGATTATCTGACCAAATCATCCTGTAGTGTGACGGGTTCACAGACCTAAACTTAATCAATAAATCTGAGCCTTCCTGATTTCATAACGTGAATATGATCCGAGGCACGTGAAGTAAGAGGGGATAGCAATTGGGCAAGTGAGCAGAAATCCACAATATTCGATGAGAGCTGGCTGACTAACTGGGAGGCAAACAGAGACAAGAGCTTGTTTAATGTGTCCCGGTGTTTCCTCCATGTTTGTTTTTACTCCGAAGTGCCATTTAATAATGCAGGTTTAGTTCCCAAGGCTCTGGAATCCCCACTCGGAAACAATTCCATGTTTAGTCCTGCTTCTTGTTGCTCAAATCGAGATGTGGTTAGGAGATAATATGTCATCGTTCTGATCCGAGACACCGGCCCCCTAAGAGATTTTTATCTCTGTGCCGGGGCGAAGCTGTTAAACTGCGGTTCATGAAGATGGTGTCATATTTCTGGAGGGGTGCCATCACCACGGTGTATTAATAGACCGCTCCACAGCCCCCCCCCGTGCCTCACAGCTGACACCCCCCCAACCCTGGCTGTGCCACGCAGGTGACCAACAAAGGACCTGCAGCCAACACTTCATGCATATTCATCACCCAACAACCACCTGACAGCCAGCGCATTTTCAGCAGCCCTCTCCCCTCTGGGTCTTCTCGACAAAAAGGAAATGCAGCTGGTGCTTCGGTGTCACTTCACTTGAAAGGTAACAAACTTCTGATGACAACAGTTAGGACTGAAGAGAGAGTGGCAGCATTTCATGGGACTCAACGTGACAATGAATTGCCTCCTTTAAGTGCTGGAAGTCACATCCAGGCTTTTAAAACGTGTTTATTAACGGCAAATTAAATCCACAGCCACTTTAACGACTGAGTATTAGGGCCATGTTTTGAGAGTAAAATCATATTATAACGAGAATCAAGAATAGAAAGGAAAACCCCTGTCTCTCCTTCTGGATCCACAATCTTTCACCAAGCTTGTATTTGAACTGTCATCCAGCATTTCCTCCACAAAAGAAGCAATTTCCTCCAAGTCCCTGTGGTTCTTTCTTCAGAGTCGACTCGATTGCAAGTCAATTCAATTCCATTTTTATAGCACATTATCATAACATGCATTATCTCAAGGCAGTTTTACATGCGAAGGTCAAGACCCTAGAATTATAGAGAAACCCAACAGACCCACCAAGGAGCAGCACTTTGGCCACTGTGGAGAGAAAATGACTCGCTCATTAACTCAATATGTTTCCTTCACAATCTTTTCAAAGGCGTTGATTATTGTGATAATGTGGAGCTGTAATAAAATACAACTTTAGATTCTCCATGGTCCTTATTTTAATGCAGCCTGATCATCTGATATTCCACCTGAAAAATGACACAAAGCCTCAAATGATCTATTCTGGTAAAATATCCACTTTACTCTGGAGAAGTTGTTTTTCTTCCAGATGGCCCTAACACTCCATCAGAGAAATCCAGCATACATTTAACAAACACCTCCATTAGGTTTGATTGGTACATGTTTTACTTCCAGTGGTTCCCCCCCCCACACACACACACACACTATCTTGTTAATGTGTCGTACATGAAGCAGAGTTCTGGTCGGCAACAAAACCATCTGTTGCACTGACATTTGCATTATTGGCATTAATCAGCTGCGATTAGGATTTCTGAGAAGCAGCGAGCTCCCCTGCACTCCAGATATTAACGGCAATCAAGGAGCGCAACAAATCCGTCAACCACTCACAGTCAGTTATTCAAAACGTATTTACCACCTCTGTGAATGCGAGAACATTTCCTTCTTTGTTTCCTGAAGCATTTTGAAATGGGTGCATTCAGCACAGAACATCCTTCTTTCTTTCTTTTCTTTCTTTCTTTATCGAGAATGGAAATTAATTTCTCTCTCAGTGAAACAAAAGAGAGGAAACAAAAGGAGAAAATTATTATTTTACTCCGCTCTTTGTTCGCAGCCGGTGCAGACGACACAGGGAGGGTGGCAAGTATCCAACATTTTTTTTCTTTTTCAACATTATTTGTTGCCGCAATTAATTAAACGAGAGATGGTCTTTAACCAGAACACAGCCCCCGCTGCCTTGTGTTATAACTGAGGAAAACACTTTCTACAAGAAATCTGAACACTAATCCATAAAATAATTAACGTTGTTCGCCGAGTGACAGGATTCAGTCCCTCCGACCCTCTGCGCTCGTATCATCTGCCACCGTGGACTGCGCTGTCGAGATAGATACCCCATCACTACGAGGTGTGGGCGGCTCCTCCGTTCAGCAGCAGCAGCAGCAGCAGGCTGTTCTAATGATAACCTCTGCATGCTTCGTTGTCAGCCGCTCTGAACTCATTGGGCAGATCTGTGGCTGATTGAAAATGACTCCCGTGGGACAAGGACTGGCTGCGGAGGCCGAGCAGCTGCCACAGAGAAACCACTCAGAGTTCAGCAGCTGACTAAACCACAGATTCAATATCTGAAGAAAGGCTCATTATGGTCAAACAATGAACACGGACAATACGACCATCTTTTCCTCCTTCAAATTGGAAGATGTTGCACCTTGTTAGGCTCCATGAGACAAATTTTAATTTGGAAATATGGGCTATTCAAATACAATTTGATTGATTGATTGATTGATGATTGATTGAATATCATATACCTCAGTTTTTTACAATTGTAAAACCAGCCCTCAAAGGATAAGTGGTATGGATGTGTGGAAATGGGCTGTAGGAAGGGAAAGTGGATGGATGGATGGATGGATGGATGGATGGATGGATGGATGGATGGATGGATGGATGGATGGATGGATGGATGGACGGATGGATGGATGGATGGATGAACTGGATGGATGGATGGATGGATGGGTGGGTGGAAGGAAGGAAGGAAGGATGGATGGATGGGTGGATGGGTGGATGGGTGAATAGATGAACAGGTAGAAGGATGGGTGGATAAGTGGAAGGATGGACGAGTGGATGAAGGACTGGATAGATGGATGGATGGAGGAGTAGATGAATGGATGGAGGAGTGGAAGGATGGACACGTGGACGAGTGGAAGGATGGATTGATGGATGGATGGATGAGTGGATGGATGGACAGGTGGAAGGATGGGTGGATGAGTGGAAGAATGGTTTGGTGAATGGATGGTTGGATGGATGAAGGATAGATGGATGGATGGATGGATGGGTCTGAACAAAAGCACCTTCTCCATCTGTATCCTTACCTGGTGATGATGGCCAGATGTGGCGGACTCATGCACGCCGCCATGAACAGCACCACATTCTCGTGGCGCGTGTTGCGGTACGCCATCACCTCGCGCTTGAAGGCCTTGAGCTGGTCCTCGTTGTCGCGCTCGATGTCGATCAGGCGGATGGCCACCTCGCCGTGCCAGCGCCCGTGGAACACCTTGCCGAAGCGGCCCTTGCCGATCATCTCGCCGATCTCCAGCTGCTCGAACGGGATGTCCCACTCCTGCAGGAAGATGCTGGTCTGGCTGGCCTTGCGCGGGAAGTTGCGAGCGGACAGAAGCGACAGGTTCATCTCCTCGAACTCGTCGCCGGAGTCCTCGTCGTTACCTTCCTCATTCTGCATCAAGACAAAGTGTACTTATACAACAACAAAGAGATGGTGTAAACTAAGTATTCCACTAGAGGCTCAGTTATGCTTAGTATAAGGTACAGAAACGGTTTGGAGCCTTCTGTCTGTATTCTGCAGTCATTCTGTCCGGATTTTTGCATGTCTTCTGAAGCTTATGGTTCTGCATGAAACAAACTAAAACGAAGCAGTACCCTTGGAAAACATTGGGGGGCAGTGTAGTCAATAGTTAGCGAGACAATTATAGGAAAGGAGGAAGATACTTTAACAATGGTAGAACTTTCTGCTGTGTTTTGCTGATCATCCACGTAAAAGATGCACGGAAGTGAGTGGGCAGCGAATGTTACGTTCAACTAACGTTTCTTTTTCTCTACACAAGGCTGTTTGAAAGAGCCGTAAGATAATAAATGCTTATACTCCCCAAAATGTAAAAAGCCATTCAGCAGCCTGTGGATTAAAACCTCCTCCAAACTAGGCAGCATTCATAAAGGTAAGAAAAGCTCCCTGAGAACGACTCTAAAGCCGTGTGGTTTCAATCCACTGCTACTGTTTACAATCCATTCACTATCTCTGTCTTTATTCCTGAACTTTACTTGACCTCCGAAGTTGCACGGAAGTTAAGTCTGAGGAACAACGGTCTTTCCAAGATACACACTCACCATAATTGAATGGATTTAAGGCTAGTTAATAAACATGTAATCAGTTAATTGTCATAAAAAACCTCTGGCATAAAAGCATAAAAACACGCTCATGTGTTACCTCGTTCTTAATCCCTGTCGAGCTTTGTGCATTTGGAAACACCGACTGC
Source organism: Pseudopleuronectes americanus (assembly GCA_038501795.1). Classification (NCBI taxonomy): domain Eukaryota; kingdom Metazoa; phylum Chordata; class Actinopteri; order Pleuronectiformes; family Pleuronectidae; genus Pseudopleuronectes; species Pseudopleuronectes americanus. The sequence goes on along the minus strand of CM076718.1, from coordinate 2,510,780 downwards.
TAGTTAGGACATTACCAACATAAATAGAGAGTTATGAAAAGGGAGAAGCAGCCGGAGGGGGAAAACTGGCAGATTTATTCTGATTTGATTTTAAATATGATGAAAATGACCTATTCAAAGATGCCTGCTGGATTGTTATTCAAAGCAATATGCATCCCATTTTCTCTAAATATATCATTGTTACAGGAGCGGCGATGATGATCTCGCTGCTCTTGACGCATAACTTACCTGGAGGCTCCTCAAAGAGCTGAGGCAAATTATGTTAAACGAGGGAACAATGCAAATGACTGTGACATGTGGCGCTGAGAGCTGCATTCTGTCTTCATTCTAGTAATTTCACACAGAGATTACTGACTAAAAGATTGTAGGGAAGTAAAACGATGCAGGAAATGAACACCTCACATTCCACAGCAGCACAAAGGGTCAGAAATCAAAGGACTCACGTCTGATGTAGGCTCGACCTCGATTTGGAGTAAAGGGTTCCCCTCGATCCTAGAAGCAAAAAGGAAAACACTATAACTACAGTAGATCTCTTTCTTACTAATGAACCAAACTTTCCTGTGTTTCATTAGCTGTTTAGCTTGGTCAGAGGCCCCTAATGAATCCTGGTTAGCCCGAGAAGGATCCACCCATTGGACCCTTCGTTCCTTGGGAATGGGAGAATGGGTTTTCCTCCCTTGAGCATCGAGTCTTGGTGCTACCCAGTTTGAGTTTCTGTTAATGTTCCTGGTGTTACCTCATGTTTTGGTGTAGTTAGCCAATTTGCCCCCAGAATGCTGAGTTCTTGCCTATTTCGTTGCCCATGTTTTCAGGTTGGATTTCCTAAAAGTCTGTTCTACTATCAAATATTGCTTTCTGCACAACCCACGTTGTCGGACGTCTGCACTTTGAGTATTTTAACCTTCAATCCTAACCAAGTCCAACTGTTTCTGCTTTTGTTACCAAGGCCCACGACCTGTTGAACTTGAAAATCTTTACAACAGCAAATTGCAGCAACCCCAGACTTTTTTTGTAGCAACCTTTTCAGTAGGCTGAATACATGTCCGCCTCCTCGTTCTACCTTATTGAACTAATGACCCATTGATTGCACGAGTGTCTGATCTATTCAGGTGACCTGAAACCTTGAATCTGTGAGCACCACTGGAAACTTGCGCTGAACTGTCTGCCATTGATTTTTCTCTTACCTCTTGCTCACCACAGGGTGTTTACACAGTGCAATGCAGAAGCTGCAAAGAAAGATTTATTGATTTGAGCTGTGTGGTTAGTTTTTTTAGAGGCTAAGAGCGAGTCTTCTTTTAACGAGAGGCAATCAGTTGATGCTCCATCTATTTGTCGTGAGGAAGGTTCTTCACAGGGGGAATTTCAATGAGACGTTTTCCCCATTTTACAGTTTATACGATAACCGAATGGCATAACCCTAATTCCCATATGAAACAGGAGATAAATTAGAATAAACGTCCAAGTACTATATCGTCCAGTCTTTATTATTTACTTACAATCAATCTTAGGAATATTGTTGTTCATTAGTTTCTGAAACATTTTCAAATAAATGTTTTAATTCGAGATCACACTGGAAATAATGACTGGACCTGATCCGTTAACACTGTTCACCTCCTGCAGTGGCCCACATGTGGGAAAAAGCACATTTTATCAAGGGGATTTGATCTAAGTGAATAAAGTGTGAACAGGACGAAATGTATGAAAAGCCATTCGTCATTGCTGGTGGCATTTTCTGACCCTAATTTATAATATCACATTCATATTATGAAGTCTCAAGTGAATTTGCGCCCTGAGTCCCTATTAATTTCTGTCACCTACACTGTGGGCGCCGACGACACGACACAAAGGAAACCTGCTCTCCCTCCGCAGCCCGTCCTCCTCCTCCGTCCATATAACTGGCTGTGTGACCTCTCGCCACCTTCCTGTGGTATATTAACACCGGCTCTCAAAGCACTCCTGGACTCGGGGTCGAGACCACAGGTGATTTCTAAAATAATGTGTGATTCCTGCGGCGCCAAGGGGTCTCTGCCACCGGTTCGATTGGCGCTCTAATGAGGGGATCCTGCCGGGTGCTGGGGTGTCTGAGGCAGGCTCTCATTAACCCTGGGACGAGGCCATTAAGACCAGAGAGATCTAACAGCTGCCAGAGCAAAGGAGGCGTGGGAGAGGGGGCACAATAGCATTAATTAAATCAGAAGAATATGGGTCTCAATGCCGTCGTGAAAAGGTGAAAAGTGAGAGATGGTGGGGAAGGGAAGAGAAGAAATTACGAGAGGTGCAGAAAGAGTAATGATCAGACAGCCTTGTATATATTCTGTTTTCAACATTTCTGTTACCTGCACTAACATGAGCGCCTTGATCGAGACTAAACTGGGGTTTATCTGAGAAGTAAAGGTAAATAATGTGATGCTGTTTCTGAATCATCCCAGTCTGCAGAACTTACTGTAACACAATAGACATAAAGAAAACATCTTCTAAAGAGACGAGCAAACATAAATGACGACAAAATGATTGTTTCATGGTGAACTGTACAAATCTTACAAACCCATTTGGCTATGAGGGGCTGGCAGATTTCAGTCTTTGTGAAATGACTGGTTGTTTTCTCCACCAACACAATTACATAGATGAATGTATAGATACAAGGTTGTGTTGTGTGCCCATGCAGCTCATTCACAATCTGGCACAGTGGGAACGACAGAGACGCAATCTTTTTTCTCCTTTAAAGGAAAAAACACATCCTACACGCATTTGTGTGTGAAACTGACAGATGAGCTTTACAAACATCCTAACCATTATGGTAATGAATGCAACAGTAACCATCTGACAACCCCCTTTTCTAGTCCAACACAAACGGAGCCCACTGTGACGTGTGTGTACCATTATTTGTTATCATACTTTCTTCTGATTCTTATTATTTCCAGACATTGCTTCCCATTCTTTATCTCAAAGCTGGCAGCTGCCACAGAAATGTGCTGTGAAGACATCAAATACGGCTTCTTCCTTTTTTTTTATATTTAATCCACGAACATGTGCAGCCCCATGTCCTGTACCTCCACGTAAGACCTTTGGAAGACTGTGTTGATATTTCGAAAATAAAATTAACTGTGGCCTTATTTGCTATTGATTAAACCATTAGAATCCATGGGTAGGCTCCATATTTCATCACAATGGACCGTGCTCTTGTAGATCAGGTTCTCTCGCCCTGTTTCTTGTGATAGATTGAGATCCTGATCTAATCAACATCTGGGTCGAAAGGCATCTCATCACTCCTCCTCCTCTTCCGGTTGCTTTAACGTGACCACTGGCTTCCTCAAAGAGCCACTGGGAATCCAGTTGGCATCCCAAGTGTAGCATGAACTAAAGGCCACGCTGACATTAGTCTCTGAGTATTCGTCATGTCGGCCCTCGCACTGAAGTTGTCACCCAAATATCTGCTCCAATAAATCTGACTTGGCCTCTGACCAGCGGCCTCAGAGAGAGAGAGAGAGGAGGAGGAGGAGGAGGAGGAGGAGGAGGAGGAGGAGAGAAGAGGGAGCATGCAGATGAGAGGAAGATGACTGAAAGAAGAGATGGACCTGATTAAGATCAGAAAGACTGTTTTCTTTAATATGCAGCCATGCGGTTTCATTGAATTCCTCGAGGAATGAGATTCTGCTCACCCGGGATCGGACAGGACGGGGTGCAGGATGACCTGCGGGGCTCTGCTGGGAGGAGCCTCCGGAGCCACATCTGCAAACAGTCACAAAATAACAATGAATTCAGATTGAGATCCTCAACATGTTGTCTGTATTGCTGTCAGTGGTTTTTATAAAAAACGAAGTGAAAGGTATCCTATATAAGTGGGACAGATTTATCACAGACTGGATTTATAGTTCGGCATTAAATGTTTATGGTGTGGTTAGAGAATAGAAACTCTCTACGGCTGCAGCAGAGACACAGAGTCAGAGTGGTCAGCTTGGGCTGCTTTTGTTTTCATCCATAAGCTTCTGATACCAGTGAAGACTTTTCATTCAGAAGTTCCCATAAAATATACAAATGAAAATTCTGTCTGTGTATATTATAATTCTATGTTAATCATTTACATGAGTACTTCCATGGAGACCTGTCAGTTTTGGGTCCCCAACATTCAACAGGAAAAATAAGACATCTAGTTTTTAATGGATGAAGACACTAATAAAAGTTGACTTATTATAATAATATAGCAATTTAGTAAATGGTACACATAGTACAAAAGTATAGAATATGGCAGTATAATAGGAGAATACTACAATTATTTAGGTTTTATAGTATAATAAAAATGTCTTGTCCCTTCATGATAGAAGAGGCTTTGAGATAGAAAGTGTAGTTTTCTTCTTTTCAGTAAACAGTGAGACATCTGTCCTGTGAACCCTCTGTTTCCATCAGGTTCTGACATGATGGAGGAAATGACTTAAATCTGGTGACTACACAGAACTAACTCTGTCTTTAATAATGTGAAGGTAAACCTCAGGTACTGTAAAGGTAAACCACCGATGGAAAACGTAATTAAAGCGAGATACAGACGGCAGCAGGATAAAAACTGAACAATAAATAAAAACCAAGCTGTTGAGTTGGGATTCCCTTAAAGCAGCTTTAACAACTTATACAAACTTCCAGGATTATGTTGCCAAAAACTTTTATTTTGGAGATGCTGATGAAGAAGTCTAATACCTTAAAACTTTTTAAAAAATCCTGCCAATAACTTTTCATAAACTTCTTCCCATAGTTTGTGAGTTTTGTTTGAATGCCAGGTGGAAAGTCCTCATGTTCAACAGTTGAAAGTCAAAGTGAATTTTCCTTATACTTTCAGGCTGCTCTTCTGTTCATCAGGTAAGATGGAGCAGGGCCGTTGTCCTGTATTCACGTCTGAAAGACATCGGAGGATTCCTCACCACGCTTGCCGCCTGCATTGCCCCATTCTGACATGTTCTACCACAAAGTGGGAGCCACGGAAACTGTTCCCTTTGTGGCACGGTGCATTAGTCGCTGGCACCATCGCCTCCAAGCAAGGAGGACCTGCTTCTGTTTCTCTTTGTGGGGCTTGATTGGATGTGTGCATGGATTTATTCCAAACACCAGCGAGCCGGGAGGATTTCAGGCTCTGAATGATCCAGTGGTGTGAATCTGAGCGGGTCCTCGACTGTGTAACTATGTCTGGGATCCCTTTGACAACCTCTACAGCTTATTCTGGCTTTCTAACAAAAAGCTTGGATATGCTGGAGCCCTTTGTGACACAGAAACTTAACACTTTGTCAAATCACTCAGGAATCGCCTCTGGAGCTGTATGGATTTTATTTTTATTTACCGTTTTCAAAACTATATTTACATTAAATGTAATTGGACGAGAAAGTGGCATTAGTTCCACTCAGAGCGTAATGGTTTTTCGATTGATGGGAGCAACAGTGAGTGGTAATGATTAACTGTGTTGTTATGCAGCTTATAAAAGCAGCAGCTGATTACATTTAAGTGGAGGAAAGTCAACAGCACCAGTGGCTGCGTTAGTCAGAACCGAGGGAACCACCATGTGCACGGATTCCCAAAAAAACGACACTTCACCCTGCACCACCCCGGGTCGTCCGAGCCGTAATGACCTGCCAGCCGACCGGAGGCTGGGCGGCACCGGTGTGGACAAAGGCTCGGACAAGTCATTAGGAGCCCGGATGAGGAGAGCAATGAGTGGGTGTAAGGGGCCAAGGGTCTTAAAGATGAGACGAGATGAGGAGATGAAATCACCATCGACATCAAAAGAACCCTCCTCCCTCCTCCCTCCTCCCTCCTCCCTCCTCCCTCCTCCCTCCTCCCTCCTCCCTCCTCCCTCCTCACTCATCCTGGGCTAGCAGCAGTGCATCATGGGTAGGGGTAATGATCAGTTGCGAGGGACGTACCTGGGAAGATGAACTGTTGTTTGTATTTGAAGTAACTGGAGGCTGCGGGAAAGAAAAGAGACGATTCAGATCCTAAGAACCAGTTCTACTCCACAGCACAAATTAAAAGTTCACACAAAGATACTGTTGGGATGAATCTATTTGGACTTTCTCAGAAATCCTGTTTGTTTACATGTACGGTAGGTTGCACATATACAGTTCTACATAAAGCTGCTTAAAGTTTTTAGCTTTGTTAGTTGTATGGCTCAAAGATCATTAAATCGGCCCAAACTCAATCCACCTACTGACATTTCCTCTTGTGCAACCAACCATTGTTGTATAAAAATAAAGCTAGGAATATAACATTGCTTTGGATTTAGGACGTTGTCTATGTTGTGTCGTTTTATTCAATCGTTTATTGGGATAAATTTGTAATAAGTCACAATGAATCAGTTATAATAAGTTCCTCTTTACACTGCAGCATCGGAAACAAACAATTATCAGTGAGTCACTTCCACAACCGAAGAAAACGTTGAACAATCAAAGGTCAAATATGTTTAACATGTGAGTCATGAAGGGTTAACTGCTTCCTCGGTGATAAACATGTCGAATGGGAGACGGATCAAACTAAAAAGTCAAAACACGTCACAGAAGTCAAAGATGGTTTTGACATTTGTCCAAATGTTCATGTTTGTGATAAGTTTGGTTTTAATTAGTGATTTGATGATATAGAAATGAGGTAAAAGATCATGATTGACAGCTGAGACTGACTGGTGATTGGTTGTTCCGTTGGTCAGAATTCTCTCATACCTGTCAAGTTGAACTGTTTCTGTTGCCGCGCCGACTGCGGGGAGGGGTGTAGTGGCGAGGGGGGCGTGGCACTGCTGGGCAGGGGCGGAGCTGGGGAGGACGGGGTGGAGGAGGTGGTGGACGAGGGATTGCTGCTGGAGTCCGGCTGGTACGGGACTGGGATGTGATCCTGAGAAGACACAGGAACCAGAGGCTCAACCAAAAAGCCTTACTTCAAATTCAAGTTTGAAGCTGAAACTCTTCTTCATTGTTCTTTGCATCTCAGTGAATTATGCCACATATCTAAATTGATTTTCTACCTTCCAGGCAGCACTTGGTTACATTCCTTTCAAATTGAAACTCTCGTGACAGAGGTAATTCATCACAATGTGCAATGTGCTGCCTTTACCTTCCTGACAAAGATGTGTTATCACTGTTTAGGGAAAGTGTCTCCAAACCATCCTGAGTGGTGCATTCAAAGAAGCTCCAACATGTGGGGAGATACGTTTGGCTAATTGAATTAGGAAAAAATACTTTAAATTAATATTCTCCTCACATTTGTGCATATTCCAACTGTTCAATTAAAGCGATCGCATCTCACCAAGAAGGCTAATCTATCAAGGTTTTTGCTGGTAGAATATCAAATAGTCTTTCGTGCTGTTAAAGTCACCTCGACCTCAACCGGGGTCCAGTCCAGTTTCTCAATAATCCTGATCCAGGATCTGTTCAGGTTTCAAAATTGAAGACGTAACGTCTCTGTAACCAAACATTTTTTAAATCTACAACATCATGCACTGTCTAGACTCTGAGAATTTCATTTCATTTCTAATAATGGCTGAATATAATGGTTTCAGAACAGGTTCTACTCAACTCTGGTTGAGTTCCAGTAACAACTCCTGTATTACCCCTTTTTCATCCCTTTCTCTCCTGATTGAACCGACTCTGCTGAAAAGCATTATATTAATTACAGTCTGAAAATGTTATCCGACAGACTGAAAGTAAATAGAACCTGGTTGGAAAAAACAACCTTTGATGACAGAGCGTACTTGAATGCACCAACAGATTCAACTGCAACGTGATGATAATGTAACTGACAAAACATAAAAAGAAGGAAGAAACTTTTCACTGTGATGGATCACGTTCCTAGAGCAAGTTTCTACGTCTGCAGAAAAAGATATATACAATTTATAATGAATGAAGTAAAATCTGTGCACAACCTACTCTACAATTTAATGTTATGATAACAGCTAAAAGCAATATTACTATCTTGTACTGGTCAATGTGTGACTCTGAATGAAACCAGTCAAAGACAATTCTATGTATCTTTCGTGTATTAACAAGGGTTGGTGACAGAATTGTCCTTTACTAACATATGTCTCCATTCAACAATTGGTTATTGGACACAAATCACACTCAAGGGGAAGTTTTAGTGTCACTGGCACTTTCAAGATGTTCTAGCTCCTCCTGTTTGAATTCTCTGAACCATCCTGTCGCCCCATAAAGATTTACACAAATGCCATAAGAAAACCTTCGGTGTCGTGAAAAGTTATTTATTATTCTGACCTTCCCATGGGAACAAATACAAACTCAGCATTTCCACCTTCTATAATCAATGAGACTGAAACTCTAAACAAAGAAGAAAAAGGATGTGAAAGTTGTGTATTTGAAGTGGTCTCACATTACAGGTTCACTTTCTGTCCATCGTAGTATTAACAGCAGTTGTCGTATGTACTGCCAGCAACACAATAAAGAAATCCATCTGTGTAAACATCAACACAGCTGAAGATTTTTATATCTTTTCAATGATCTACTGGGAGAATGTCCTCCTGTAAAGAACGACCCCATAAGGCATCTGTACGAGGAGGTTAGACGGACGTTTAAATGTCTAATTTCCCATTTCCAAAAACCATAATTTGTTTTGTTTCTGACATCGATGACTTTTCCTGAAACTCAACAAACGTGTTTGTTACTGCAACCATGACAACGAAGGCTCTCTCACCTCTGACTGCTTCTTTAAAAACCCAAAACCAAATCTTCAGCTGAATCTGAATGTATGATGAGTGTCTAAACTGAGTAAAACCAAACCATGACCCTTCCACGACCTCAAATGGTTTTATTATGGTAAATTGATGGAACACCAGCTACTGCGACTTGCAAGGAATGGGTCAGATCCAAGGGTGGAGACAAGACACCTATTTAGCTCAACCAAGTCCAGGTCAACTGGACTTGGTTGAGTTTCCTGAAGAAGTTTCCCCTCTCATCCCGAGAGGCTTCTTCACTTCTAACCGGCTGCTCGGAGTCCAGGTATTAAACTCAGAGGGTCGACCTGAGTTGAAGGTTATTGTGATCGTGCCCTTAAGTTTTATTTGATGTGTTGACAAAAATACAAACCCACATTTCTGAAAACGCAAACTCAGCATTTCCACCTTGATGGTTTACGAGCCTGAAACCGTAAACAAAGATCTCTGCTTGCCAGAAGATCTCCGAGACTGATCATCCTTCAGCGACATCTTTAACTCATAAGACAGTTGTGTGTTTGTGTTCGTCTCACATTACAGGTTCTCTTTCTTTCCTGACACGCAGGATTTCCAATCGTCAGTAAACTTGTTTATTTCCTCCAAACAGGAGCAGCAGTCGTTAGATGAAAACATTGTGTGAGGATCCAATCCGCGCAAACATCAACATTGCTGAAGATATTTCGGTATGGTTTCACGATCCCCTGGGAGTGACTGGATGACTCACAACCATTTACCAGGGCTCCCAAAACGGAAAGGAATGGGATATATGTAGGACAGGTTGTTACACAAACTTCATTTCCTTTTGCACGTACCTTGTTGATTCTGTTGGTTTTGGGGAGCGTCTGACTGATGTGCAGGTCTGTGTACCTGAGCGGGTTGTTGATGTCACACGGCACTGATTCTGTCCGTACCAGACGAGCTACTAGCGGACAGGAAGCACAGGGGAACAATTAAAACACACACGACAAAACGCACCTAATTAGCTTTAGTAAAATGGAAGGAAACTTATTATCAGGGTTTGCTTCTAATGTGAAAAATGAACAAAATGCCCTTCATGAACACCTTCAATTTGTTATCGCACACACACATTGCTAAAATAATTCCTTAAAGGCAAACTGTCTTTTTAGAAATAGTCGCTCTTGCTTACTAACGTAGGACAGAAGAAGTCTAATCAGTGTTTCTTTACCTTGAGTCGTTCCTTGGTGATCTTATTAGGGGGAGAGGGGGAAGGGGGGGGGGCAGAGAAAGGACAAAAGAATCTCAATTCTGATAGCAGATAATGGGATTTTTTTTTCTTCAGAGCATTACGTAATCACATTTGTCAAACTTAAGTGGCTTCATTAATCAGCAGTTAGAACTTTTTATCTGTTAAAACCAGCAGAAGCGTTCACTCTTTTTAAAATTGGAAAAATAACAGGAAAAAAGTATTTTCAGCAGCTCTCGGGACTCAACTATATTAAAATATATGAATAGTCATGAGGACAGAAAGCCGCCAGGGGTCAAAATAAGGAAGTCTAGGTTTGTTATTTAAACAGTAATCAGTTAGGCTGCTCATTATATACAGTTAAAAAGTCACTAAACCAGCAAAGTACTGTTGTACTTGTAAACAGGTCAACTTTGGAATAACTGGGAGATCAGCATGCATTAAAATCAATAGAAAGACAATTTACTTTCGCTTTTTAAACCATTCTATCCACACAGGTACTAAACATTGAACCTTTGAGGTACTGTAAGTGGTATTTCTGCAAGGAAATTGAAAAAACGACATGGCTTTGAGAATAATCTTAACCTTTAACCATTTAAGGCATATGGGAAAGCTTTGTTGGAAGAGTTGCATGAAGCAGAATACCTGAGAGATGAGATTCTCGTCCGCCTCGCTGTATGATCAGTAAATGGCAAGGTGGGGCTTCTTTGGTGCATTTGTTGTGGCACTTCAGCCTGATGGCAAAGACAAACACAGGAAATGGATTCAGTGTTTGTCTGGTTGCAGATCTACTGCACCAGTTTGCACCAAATCTGATGGACGGTTGAGGCAGAGATCAGGAACCCATTCAATTTGGGTTTGGGGCAGAAATATAGAAATATAAATAAACAACAAAAGACTCACATTGTTTCTTTACTCAAGTGGGATGAGAACTAAATGGTATATAAATGTTTCGCCTTGAAAAACTAATAACAGCAACAGATCCTTAAATACTTGTAAGAAGGCACAAATAACTAAAGACGGGAAAAAAAGGGTTAATAACTTACTTGCAGTTTTTACATTTCAGTCCAAACAACATTCCCTTTCCACACACTATGCATGTCTGGGACATCCAATACTTTGTGGAAAACCTGCAGGCAGAAGAAGAGCGAGTGAGATAAGGAACATTTTTTCAAAAGTCAGAACATCCCTTTCAGCTTGCTGCACGTCTGTGGGACATAGAGCTGTGGATTAAAGGAGCGCTTGCTTCTGGAGAAGGCCTCCTAACCTCTCTGTGAGGATAACAGATGCCGCCTCGGAGAAAGTATTCTTCCGCCCAATCTCCCCACACCTGCTGATTTGATTTGGACCCACTTCATTTTCATTTCTCCAGCAACTCTGTGCAAATGAACATTTCTGACGGTCGCTTAGCAGCGCAGGGCCGAGGCCACGGGGGTTGCATCACCGCAACAATCAGTCTTAGTTAGAGGAGCTCAGAGGCCTCCGCCAATCTCACAGAGTCCCACACAGTCGCTTGTCAAACTAACTAAGTCCACAACGGGCTTTGCAGCAACAGCAATTCCCTGCACATGCAACCAATGGCCGTATTTACTGATGCTGCGGCTGCGTGCGAGCAGTGCGGCCGGCTGCTAATGGCAGATGACTAATGCAGTTTGACAGATTTCAAATCTCTTTATTAGGCTCCTCCTTGTGCTCAATTGACGGCCGCAGCTCCACCCGACCCCTGAGGGATTTCTTTGTGGATTTCACTTTCAAATATACGAACAGTGACATCAATGTCAGATTCTGCATCAGGAAATGCAGGGAGAAGGTCCGAGAGCCACAGAGGTGCAACGTGCGCCAGCTACGCAAATGCACTTCTCTCCTAAGAGGCAAACAATGTGATCAAGGGCACACGTTTGAAATATGCAAATTGAAGTGTCAGGGAGACGGTTAGATAGAATAACGGCGTTTCTCTTAAAATCAGCTCTAATCTTCAAATAAAAGCTCTATAAATTACATGTGTGCTCAGTTTGTCTGCGTGTGATGAGGCTCAGAGCTTCTCCCTGCACCTCCGTGACTCTCAGCTGCACAACACCCCCGTTCTGGAGGCTGTTGAGATCCCACAACCACCAGGCTATTGTTTCTCTTTTTCAGATCAGTAGCGTTTAGAGTCAAGCAGGGCGAGAGAGGACGAGAGAGACAGACAGGGACAGAAAGGGAGATGGGTTATGCAGGGGGCTCTTTTTTAATTGCACGTGAACTCTTATCACATATGTATGAGTGTGTGCACATAAAAAAAACACGCACATACACACTTAGCTTCAGGCCTACCTGTGTTTTATTGAGTTTCCCAGATCTCTTCGGGGGATCTGTGGGGACCAGCGAGGCACTGAGAGAGTGTCTGGAGAGGAGGAAACAGGGCAGAGTCAAGGATGTGGTCTTTTTCATTTATATATATTTCTATAAATGGTCAAACTGCATCAACGTCTTTCAGAACTGAACTGCATTAGACAGTCATTGAGCACATACGGCATTTCAGAGGATGAGCTCATGTTGCAGCATTAAAAACTGGCATTTTCCTGCCAGACTCAGTCATGACTCACAGTCACTGTACACGGGATGTTGTTGTTCAAGATAAATAGGTTGTTTATGGTTAAGAAAACAAATAATGCTTCAGGTTAAATGATAATAACGCTTCGTGTCTGACGCACGATACACATGTTCATATGTACATAAACAATGACTGACATGTATTTAAAGGAAGTGCAGTATAATGACAACTCAGCCTCCAGCGCATCTACATCAGCCAACAACAAAGAATCTAAAAGGAACATGTAATGAAAGGCAGATCTGTCCGGGCGTTAAAAATAGGCAACACAGTACGTATATGACGCATGAGACAATCTGACCTGACCCACAAGACAATAAAATAAAAGGCAACTATAGGCAAATAAAAATAAAAATAACACAAAACAGTAACATTTCCTTCAGGGTTGGTTCCTTCTGTCTGTTTGCCTGCAGGTCACAGGGAAGGAAACACATGTAGCTGTTGCAAGTCATCGCTAACAGGCATCATGTAAAAGACAAAACCAGTGAACCCAATTCGTGAGGATACAGTCAGTGATGAAAAAAGGCGAAACTCAAGCAAGTCAGCTGGAGACGCAAGTGGGAGAGTTGCCAGGATTAATGTGCTCGGACAAAGTTAATGCTCTTCGGTGTCTGTGTGCAGCTTCCACCAGGAGAACCGTCTGACAGGAGATGTGAAGGGAGGGTTTGTGGTGAGGGAGCTAAAAAGAGGCTGAAACATTTATCAGAAGGGGAATTTGTGAAGGAGCGTCTCTGTGGCTGAGTTTGACGACTCTGCAGGTAAAAAAATGTCTGCTACTGCACCGAAATAGGCTGGTGAGTTTGAGAAACTCCTTCAGGTATTCCGTTGAAAGGTTGAAAAGTTTCAAGACACAAAAATTTATTAAAATTACTGTGTGGTCTGATTCAAAACTTTTACAAAAGACCAAACTTCTGTCCACGACTGACTGACCCAGAAAGCACCTGATAGTAGCATCATCATCTCTACCATCTGACATCAGAAGGAAAAGGAGAAGCAGTTACAGCTATCGCTTTACGGGTCAGAGGGACTCTTATGTAAGTATTCAGTAAATGAATATGGCCCCCAAAGGATCTCATGACAATTTAAATGGGTCCCCAATTGTATGACAAGCTACTTCTGCGCTACCTGTATTACACTGTGAGCAACACTAGCTTTAAAATGCTTCAAAAGCATTTCACTCACTCCATTAGCGTTCACATCTGCCACCTCGGAGAACTCTGTGAGAATGGCTGGATGTGATGAATTAGCGTTGACATGAGAGGGAATTGTTATGATACGGTGTGTGCAAAAATAATGGTGGAAAATGCTGACAAAATCATATGTCGTTCCGGAAAGTGCTTCATACAAACATATTTTAGCTTTTAGTGTTTTGGTGTCAGTTTCTGCAGAAAACCCCAACCGCCCCATTTCTGTTCTGTTCTGTTGCACAGTTTAGAAATGAAGGAGAACACTCAGGCAAAACAAAACAAAAAACCAGTAAACGTATCAGGTATCAACATAATTGTCACCATAACGTCAGCAAACCGACATCTTGTGAATTGTTGCTTAATACTCCACAGATTCATGATTGAAGAACAGTATTATCGACAGTTTTGTCTTTTTTAATCCATCCTTTTCTTCTTCCATGTCAAAAACCTATATTACCCAGAAGGCAGTTTGACCACAGATAGTTTAATTTACATATTTTCTTTTTTTTTAAACTAGTACCAACAAATATCTAGTGACTTTTTGGGCAAATGAGTGAAATGCATGTACGTCTACAGTTAAAGGATCAACTAGAAACTTTCTTGCCAATTCCTGCTTTGACTGGAGAGTTTGTTTTAAGAAAACAGCCCAGTCAACAAATAAGCAGCTTTGAATTGATTATAAAAATAAAATGAAGAGAAAAGGAAATGATACCAATACGAGAGAAGCTGGAGCTGAAAAGTCTTGAATCATGTGTAATAATTATATGCAGTTATTCATGAGTTTTATGTTACTTTTAAGCTGAATATGAATTCCTGCACTATGAGAGCTGGGGAAGCGAGTGAGCCTGTGAGTGAAGGGGAATGAAAAATAAATGAGGGAATTGTCAGGATAAAGTAAACAACCAAATCATCGCAAGAAATTCTCTCCTAAATGCATCGAACTCCGGAGGCTTCACTTCAATTAGGCCCAGAGAAGAAAAGATATCCAGGCAGAGAAAACAATATTGCCAAAAGAATAACTTTGTACATTATCATATTTATAGACGCTTTATGATTTTTTTCTTTTTAAAAGAAAAAAGACTTTAAGATGTATTGTTTAGATGCAGATGCTCCTCTTTGAGCAGCAGATGAAAGATGAAAATGTTTTTAAGAGTCTGGTCGTCAGAATATTGACCGATTGGTTGATTTTAACCTGGGTGGAGTCAACAGGAAATGGCAATGGTGATTCTTCCTCTGTTGAAGGCCTCGCTCACTCTTATTGGATGATTTCGAGGCAGCTAGTAATCGTCAGTCACTGTCGGCTCTAATCTCATGGCCCTGGTGCCGCACAGTGCTTCCTGGTTCCTGAAACCTTCCTCCTCCTCCTCCTCCGGTCCCTCCAGAGGCTCGGTGTCTTCTCCCTGCACTCCGATGCATCGCTCAATTACACTCAATCAACCTGATAACTCAATAAAGAGGGGGGAACTGACATCATCTGCTTCTTGTCGGCCTTGTTGGCGACTGGCAGATGATTGGAGTTGTCAGCGGCGTGGTCAGGACTGTTCATCATCGTGTGTGTGTGTGTGTGTGTTGACGTAGATGTCTGTCTTCAATGACAACAGATGATTGTGACGTCTTCTCTCTCAGGACAATAATTGCTCGGAGAACGGTGCGTACTAATCAGAACAAAACTCAGACGTGCGGTAGATTTAGTATTTGTGAGCATGTTTTTCATGACAGGGTCTTGAATTTGTGTCTTCGCTGTCAGGTCAGGAGTTGTTTGGTCGAATAATGTCTTCGATTTTGATTCTAACTGCATTTCTGTTACTATGGTATCTTCAGTTAAGACTTAAATCTTAACTATTCTAACTTTAAAGTGTTTGGATCATGTTTGAATGGAGTTTTAAATAATCGTCCTTTTACATGAAGGTCAAACTCATGACCAAGAGAAAAACATCACGATTCCCATGCTCTGCTAATGTCCCTCATTTCAAACAGTGTCATGTTTATGCCAGTATGTATAATTCAGATTTGGCCTTGTCATGCCGAAGCACATGTTGTGTTCCCTGGTGTGATGGCCTAACAAAACAAAAGGTAATCATTTTATTCTGATGATGCCATGACATTCCATGGCTAAGGGGAGTGGGGGAGTTTTAGTACACACGCACAACTAACTTCCCATGACCAAGCAGAAATAACAAGGTCATATAAAATATTTAAAAAGTAATAAACTGCATTCCAGAGGTGGTACCACCATTTCATTAATCGACAAACAGAAACCAAACTGTGTTTGTATGCTCCCAAACACACACACACACACACACACAAATAACATACACACTCATGTGCAAAGTATCTTATTTTGTGTTGGTTTGTTGTTTTTGCATCAAGTGTCTATGCGACGGGAAGTTCCTCACGTGCATGTGCTTGTGTGTGTGTGTGTTTGTGTGTCTGTGTGTGTGTGTGTGTGTGTGTGTGTGTGAGACAGATGAGCCCGCGGGAGCTGAGAAACCCCAAGGCGCCAGACAACAGTGTCCTACTCCATCTTCTCTGATTGGCTTCAGCTTAATTAAGCCTGGGCCTCCTTCACCCTCCTCCACCGGCCGGTCACATGACACTCAGCAGACCAGGAGGTTAAGCGTGTGCATGTTGTTGTGCACGCATATGTGTTGGTTTAAAGGAGAAATGCATCCGCTTTCTGTGCGCAGGTTAAACATTGGGGGCATGTGTGAAACGATAAGATAGACAACTCAAGTCTAGGAGCCTATTTAGAGCTGAATGCAGTTTATTTGAAGTTAGACTGAGATGCCTCTGTTAGAGAGCGACAGAGAACTAAACACTGCTATTCCCCATGGACGAGGAATTTGGAGTCGACACAAGATGCAAACAACATAAGCACAGTCACTATCAGAGCTGCACAATTCAGCTGATTTCTAATTATGAAGGTGTTAAAACACAGTAGAAGGAAACTATAAAAGTGAAATAAAGCCAGTGAGAGAAAAGCAGAGAAAAGCTTATACATATACCGTTAATTAACCATCAACACAAACAGAAACGTCAACACAAAGTACGATAACACAAAGCTGTGTAGTTGAAGAAAAAGTATAAACCCGTATATAAACTTATACACATTACATGAACAAAAAAAAAGATCAGGAAGAAGAAAAATCTAATATCAAACCTGCCAATTTCATTTATATAACTTAACGTAAATACAGGTTGTGATCTCAATTCTAAGCAACAAAATCCAGAACAAAACAAAAATGTATCCAGAATCGTGCCTCCCTGGATATTATGTCATCTCACCCTCATATACGCTTATTATTCTCAGCATCATCAAGGTCCTGCAGCACCTTTAAACAAAGATTGCTTTCATGAAATCAACTAACTATGTGTTATCAAGACATAATCAATAACTTGACACTTGGAAAACAAATCAATAAACAATATACGATTATAGTTAGAATATGAAACTAAAGCCTGTTTCTCAAAATGAAAGTCTAAAATATACATAGAGTGGACTGGGCTGAGCAGCGGTGAAGGGAAAAGGACTGTGAAAGATGTGTGTGGGTGTCTGCTGCACAATGAGCTGCATTATAACACACACCAGTGTTACATGACAGACGTGTAACAGGTGCAGAGCCCTCGTCGCTCTGGATCCTGAAGTGGTTTTAATGAGACTCTCCACAAGGTGAAAGTCGCACATCTGAACAAGTATTGATTTGCAACGGCTGCAAAAAAGCAAAGAAGTAAGAAAAGGATGGAAGTACACGACAAGGTTTCTATTTATTTTTTTTGTCTCTGTGAGAGGAGAAGAAGAAAAAAACCTCCAGGAGACAAAGCCAGGTTCCACAGTTGCTATGACAACGGTTACACGCCGATCAGCCTTTTTTTGCAGAATATTGTGCTGTCATCTTTGACGAGCAGGAACACACACACACACACACACACACACACACACACACACACAAACACACACACCTTTACAAATAACTGAGCCCCTTGTGAGGAATTTACAATCGCTATCTCAGCACTGGGAAAATAGCCGATTACCTTGGGTGAAACAAGTGTCTCTGCGAGGCCTCATAGATAGTTTGTCTTTTAAGAACTAACAAGTTCTTAAGTGTGCCAGTGAGACAGAGGGACGAGAACAGACGATGCCTGGAGGCCTCGGGCTCCGGAGACACGACGGAGGCCGACCTGACACCACACAAGGCTTTCAGGTGACGTTACCTCTTCCTCTGGCAGCGAGAGAGAAGGTCCATTGTTGGGAGAACTAATCTTTTGAGTAAATAAAGAAGTGAAAACTCAGGAGAGTGTTTCTTCAACGTGGTCTCGCGTCTTCCACAGGTTAACTGTCTCTTCTCAAAACGAACAGACGACTTGATGAAGATGATTTAGTGTTGCTGACAGATGGGAAGTTTAAACATGCAGCAAACGATGAACATAAACTTCTGGTGCTTTTTAATGCAACACCTCAGGCTAATAGGCTGTAAAGTGCAAAGTTTCCACAGAGACTAAAATTGAATTAAAGGAGCTGTTCCTGAAACATTGAGAGGGAACGCAACAAATCTGAGTCGGTCGGCTGCTCCGAAGGTTCTACACAACTTTTCCTGCCAGCACCTCAATCTCAAGGAATATCACAGCAAACATGTGGACGTGTTTATGTTTCTAGACAAAAAAAACTACTAATGACAACTCAGGATGAAAAAGATGAGCCAGACACATGTGAGATACTAAAGAAGAAGTCACCTCAGAAAGTCCATGAGTTTCAAGATATTTTGTTATTATGGAAATAAGGATTTATCTCCATATTGTAAAACATGAATTTATTAAAGGTATATTATTGGTCCAAATGAGTTTTTACTTGTAATGAGTAAAGTCCAGCAGGTAATTAAAAGCAGTGTCAGATCATTAATCACTGTTAGTGATAATGAAAGATGCTCACATAATATTACCCGTGTTAATAAATCTTTAAAACAAATGCTGCCTCCCTTTAATCATCACCTATAATAGGGTTCTGGCTATGCTTGTATGTAAAGATGTATATAACCAGAACTCCTCCATGTTAGCAGATGGGACACTGATTGTCATTTGCGGTTGTTATTACAGTCCTAGGTAGATGAACCTCTTTTTAAAAAATTTTAAACTCTCAAAGGGAGCTTCGTTGTTATTTTGCATTTTGTTGCTAGGAGATCTGTGACACGAGTGCAGGATACACGGGAGTGGATGACGTCATCGGAACACGAGAGATAAACACTGCAAGTCGTGCACCGAGCGTGTGAAGAACTTTTGGGCCATTTATAGCCACAAGCACACACTCACACACTCCCACACTCTCTCTACCTTTCTCTCCCTCTCCATTACACAAACACACATCATATAAGTTCTGCAGCAGGTGTGTGTGTGTTTGTGTGTGTGTGTTGTTTGAGTTGCCGAGCTGGTGCTGGACCTCCAAGTGGACACGAGGCATCATCACAGCCTCAGGTGTCTGTCACACCTGTGTAAGCTTCCTAATCTTCATTAACACACTCAAGCAACACTACATTTCAGTGAGAAATAGCTTCACACATGTTCGATTGTGTCTCTGTACACACTGTGTCTGTTCTGTGTGTGTTCACCGCTGCAGCTCATTGCAACAAAGCTCTGTGAACAAAACCACAGCATGGTTTCCTGAGGTAGGAGGGATATTTACTGTTGGTGGAGTTTGGATACCTGACAGTTCAATTTTGAATATTTAGTTGTTGAGTACGTGGTTGAAATATCAACACACACATACTCAATGAACCCACTTGGACAAAGGAAACAGCAAATATTTGTATTTTAATGATGCACCAGGTAGGAGATAAAAAAATTGTTTATCCTCTGTTTTATTAATATACCAGCCTTTCAATGCTGTGATGTTTTAATGTGTTATTAATACAGCAATGTTGACAGAGATTAAATTAAATGATTATAATGAGAAAATAGTCCCACTTCTTTTGTATAGAGTCACTTTAAGCACATGCTAGTAAACAAGGAGCTAAAGAAGTAAATACTCAATTCACTGCAGGTATCTTTTATATATTATCGGGCTCGCAGGACTTCACTGCAAAATGAACACTAAGAGGAGACCCTGTTAAATAGTAGCTTGAGTAAAAATGGTTCCACAGCATGTAAAGGCTTCTACATCTGCCACTGACGAGACAAAGCGACGGTGATTCATGGCAGTGCCACTGAGTGATTTTCATTGTTCAGGGGGAAGTGGATGAATGAACAAGCGTGTGGTTTTAAACGCAGCCGGAGAAATGTGAGACGAGCTCAGGCCGGAGAATCCTGCACGAATCAATCCTTGTTCCATCAATACATATCTACATAAAGAAATAGAATCATGTAAAACTTCTAAGAAATAGAAATAAAGGCTTATTCACATCCACTCGTCAAACTTGTCATAAACTTCCATCCATCCATTCTGAGGTATAGATGATAACGGTTATAGATTAAATGAGCGAATCCCATAATGTGGAAATTCGCTAATGAGCAAAAACAAGTGTTGTTTAATTTGGCAGAGATTCATGCACACCAATGTTAAATAACTAAATGGTAACTAAAAGCAAATTTATCGTTAAAAGAACATCAGTTTAAAATGAAATGACACCATCGTGGAGAAAGATTTATTTGATCAGCGACATGTTTTTAAATCAATTGCAAACATCTTCTTAGGAAACCTTTTTATTAATTCATCGTTTTTTCTTTTAATATGTCTGTCTACCTGTTTTATATGACTATAAATCATAAAGTATTGTCGGGGGTGTTATTTGATTTTAATTTTGTTGTGTCAGATTTAATCTTGTCTTAATTTTGTAAAGCACTTTGTAACTTTGAAACAAAAAAATTAGTTTGAGCCATGTGCCATCAACTAACATGGAGGAGGCAGGGTTTATGATCTATACTGCTACCAACCATTACACTGTTGGGCTGGTTTCTTTACAATAAGGAACCTAGAATAATGTCGGCCTTATTTTTTGATGTCCCACAGCTGTGTGCCGATTTATTATAAAACTATTTACGTCTTTTCTCCAACCACACAAGCAGAAATACTCTGTTGTGAATCCTCAGGAGGACACTGAGGCTTTGACTGGGCACTGACTCATCCTGAGCAGACAGTTTTGCTCACCTCAGCCGGTCCTGTGGGTCCTCAGCGTCTTTGGACTCAGATGACTAAAGAGATCCTGACGTATGAGACGGCAGCGATACCATAATCCCAAACATAGACCCGGGGATGGATATTTAGCCTGGCTGACCGGGCACACACACAAACACACACACACACACACACACACACGCCTGTCCACATTCTCATGCAGCTCTTCACACATCAACACACGTACGCCGCTCCTGAAATAACAACTGAGTGTCTGAAGCCGAAAAAGAAAACATTTTGAGCACAATGAGCAGTGAAAGATCCCGTCTCTGTTGGATCACTCACTTCATACAAACCTTATATTTCCTATTTTCTTTTACCAACAAATACAAATAATCTGGATAAAGACATTTTAAATATACTGATAAATTAAAACATAAATTCAAAGAGATGCCGAAGCTGAGGAGCAAATTTGCAGCTTTCAGGGATAAAAAGCTTAAGCTCTACAGTTTGTTAAGAGTTGAAGCACTGACAGTAAAGACAGTTATTACATCACCTTATAGAAAAGAAAAAAGCTTCAGTGAATTAACTGATAATAAACAGAGATAAACCTAATTTTGCCTGTGGGGTAAATTTCTCTTAAACTCAGTGTTGCTGCGGCTGCACAACAGAGTCTGGCAGAACCAGACGGATCCATTACACTGCAGGATCACATTCATTTAAGCCGACGCACAAACACGTGTCGCCCTCAGCGCTTACAACTGTAATTCCAAAGCAACACACACGACAAAAAAAGAGTTTTGTAACAGTCAAGAAGAAGAAGAAGAAGAAGACCAACAGCTGCTCAACCCGGAGAAACGTGGAAACAGTGTCCACAGCCGACTAATCTGGGATTTCCAAGTGTTCAAACAAAGCTGTGAGACCCCCCCCCTCCATGTGTCTAACTCTGTATGTTTGCAGGAGGATTTTAAATAAAGCAACATGCACTTGTTCCTAAAATCTCTATGTACGCAAGACGTTCTATATCTCTGCTGCAGAGGAGACACCACCTCAGTGGGTTATCGGTGTGCACCCCCCCTAAACACACACACAACCTCAGACACACACACAGGTGGAGACAAAGGAGATGCTGCATTGTGAGTAAATACAGAATTGTCGTCATTATACCTTGAGCTCCTACTTAGCTGGAAGCAGGGTATTATTTTCTTTCACGTGTGTGTGTGTGTGTGTAGGTGCAAAATAAATCAAAAATACATGGACTGATCTTTGATGGAATATTACCAAGTAGGGTATCTCCACAGGATTTACTTTTTGGAGCTGATTGTTCAACTAAGATACAGTATTTCCGAAATCTACGGCTTACACTGATCAGAAAATCCTTCACAGAGTCACAATTGGCATCAAGCACAGTTTGTGTGTGTGTTTGGATCATTTTGGGCACGGAATCTCTTTGGGTTTGATCGACTGATACTGGAGTCTGATAACCAGCAATTCCTTGTACCTGGAACATGAAGCTGTATAACCATGTATTCAAATCAGAAATCTACAGCAGAGAGAAGGACCTAGAATCAATTGCCCGACAAACAAAGCAACAAAGCTGGAGGAAAAACATTGATCTGTGAAAGCTCCCGAGGATTTCCCCAAGTTTTGGTCAAATCTCCTGCTGTGAGCAGACATTTTCAAAACTGACTCTTCGGAAAAAAAGCTGCAGATGTCATCATCATCATCACTACCATGTGACATCAGTCAGCAAAAACCCATTTCTACAGGTTAATGTGATATAACAGGACTTTATCAAAATTGAAATGTCCCTTCTGCACATTTGTACTAAAGGTTACAACAATCTGTTCACTCCTAAATTGTAAATGTCAATGCATTTCAAATATATATTTATTTTCCCAGATGATCAGAGGTCAACTCAATCCATTGTTTAAATTTTTTTTAGGAGTCTTTAGTTTTTGTTGGCCAATCAGAGCACACTGGGTTTCAGACAGAGGCTGAAGAGAGGTGCTGCAGCAAATGGACAGTTTGAGGACAGTGATGTGTTTTCTTAACATAGGAGCATGAAAACATTTTTAAGTGATGACACAAATTCATGATTATGAATATGAGCAGAATGTCTCCGTTAACCTTTGAGGAAGCCATTCATCATTAAAACTCTCTATAAAGACAAACTTATTAGAAAACAGTACTGATGCCTTTCTACTGAAGTGTAATTGTACTGCTTCTCTAAATACACATTCATGATTTAAACCCGGGTCTATATGCCATGAACCGGGTATTTGTTTTCATCTCAACGTGTCTTTTTCAATAACCTACCTCCTTATTTCTGTGTCCTCTCATGCATATGCTGTGCTTATATTCCATGTCATGCCTCCGCCAATAAATATGCACTGCTGCGTCCCACACACCAGTTAGTCAAGGTCTACAGCTATTCACACCGCTAAGTGACGGCCGTACATCACTCCTTTCCTTGACACGACCTCCATTACTTTCTATTTTGTCTGCCTTCCCCCATCTCCTCCTCGTCTAATGGCTTCCGCAGTACGCTCGTAACGTAGCGGCCAATCAGGCTGCCCGTGTGCAGCAACACACCACCTCCGGTCATTACGGCTCCCGGCTGATTGTTCATTTGTTGCGTTTTCCAACACAGACGCACTTAAGTATATTTTTTGACAGAAAGAATCATGGTGGTAAGGAAAGGTTATGGGTATGTGAGCGGGGGGTTTCGTCAACGTAGGGAGGTTGGTGAGGTTCTTTGCCCTGATGTCAGGGTAGATAACAGACTGGGTTAAATTAGATTCATTATTAGAAAGAGATGTGTTAAATACTGAGATGTTTCCCTACAGGGTCGGACGTCAGGGTAAACTCTGTTTATTTTAGAAAGATAAAACAAACAGAGTTTTTCAAATCCCAGGATCAGGATTTCAACCCTTGACATTACTGCTTTTGGTGTTACTGAGGCAGTGAGCACACTGTCATGGCAGAAATGAAACATTGCCTGGGAACTAAATAAGCACACGTCAGAAGGGATTAAAATATGAAAGAGATATATATTAAAAAAATCTCTTTTCATAAATGCTTGAGCGTGAGCTCATTAAAAAGAGACGAGGTCACTTACTTGCAGAGGGTGTTTCGGCGTGGATGGGAGGCGTGGAGGGGATGAAGGTGGGGAAGAAGAAGGAGCGCAGGGATCGCTCGGTGTGGAGCGGGGAGCGCTGCGTGGGCAGATTTTCACAGCTGCCCACGCTGCTGTGGATCTTAAGGTTCAAGGGCTTGGTCTTCTTCTTGGCTCTGAGGGAAACGAGACAAGGAGAACATTGATTAACAAACGATGGGTTTGAGCTCATCAAATTAGAGACTGAGGGAAAAAAAGCTTTTTAAATTCTAATGGCAATAAAAAAAAACACGACAAGTGTGAGCATGTTTGTATTTGTCCTTAAATATGAGCTGTTGTACAAGGACACAACTTCAGACTGACATTTGTTTGATTTCCAGATGCTTTCAGGCTCAGTTGAACTTTGGATAAACGGCTATTGACACATTCTGGGACGAACTGTGAAAAAATTACAGGAATGTGGCTCCGAATTTCTGCAGCATCGACAAAAATGCCGCCTACTCCCTTGTTTTTTTTTCGAAAAGTATGAAATTATCCAAAACTCACCCCAAAAATTCAACATTCACAACATCAGAGTCGACCATTTGGCTTCAGTGATGAAGGAGCCAGAGGCTTCAGTCGCAATCACAAAGGAGAGGCACCAATTTCTCCACCCACCTCGATCCATACACATCGACCATGCTGCCACAATACATGTTGCATTCTGAGTAAGTGACT
Organism: Pseudopleuronectes americanus; assembly: GCA_038501795.1. NCBI lineage: Eukaryota > Metazoa > Chordata > Actinopteri > Pleuronectiformes > Pleuronectidae > Pseudopleuronectes > Pseudopleuronectes americanus. The sequence continues at coordinate 2,486,173 of CM076718.1, read as the reverse complement.
CTTTTTTTGGCTCCACCATTAGTTATCATTATTATTATTATTCTCCCTGCCCACACACATGCTGGATCCCCCTCAGCTGAACATAGTGAGTTCACACTGTCTCTCCGGGGGGATGAAAGTCGCCCTGGGGCACAGAGCGGGGTGAGAGAGAGGTTCTCCGACAACAAGTCCTCCACAGGATCATCATTCTTAACGTCTATTTAAACTCTTGATTAGTTACTGTAACCAGAGTCAGACCAAGTTTTCTGCTATGATAGAAAGATTTGGTTGTATTTGTGTGTGTTTTTTTTAATACAGTGATTAAACTGTGAAATATGAATCCTCGATGACGTTTCTTTGTCACAAAGGTTTAATAGCAACATCAGAGACTAATTAAGGAATAAGGGGAATCTGGGGGCATCTGACAATATATTGGGGATTCACCACACAAAACACAGAGAGAGATACTTTTTGTAGGTGTTTTAAGTCCGGGTTACATTTTTGTTAATATTTATTAACAGCTATATGAACGCAGATAAATTAAAAAGACGGTGGCTGATGTTTTTCAATAAATGTGTTCCACTTCTCTTTCTCTCCACAAGGACCATTTACCTGTGGGCAACCGAAAACCGGCTCATTTCTGATTGGTCAAACTAGAACTGGAATTTCTGGAGAAGCATTTAAAAAATAGGAGAAATATAAATGTTTATCATGCCCATCGCCTACGGATTATTCAGAATCTGTTTATAGAGGTAACGCATCAACCTCACCTGCATGTCCTGCCAAAACTTGCAAACTTTAAACAGTAAGAATTCTTGACACTTTTAATAAGTATCAGGCTTCACCTCATTGCGACAGCAGGAGTTTAATTTCATTTCCCGGTTTTATTTTTTGTTTGTCATGGACACCACTGTAACATTTTCTGCACAACCACAAACACATCCCGTGGATATGACGGCACCCCCATGCCACATTGCTGTGTCCTGTACTAACATCGGAACGGGATCTTAGCGATCAGGATACTGGGCGAGGCTTCGTGTGGCGTTCATGGACCAGCGCCAGGAAGAAGAAGACAAAGCGCTGACAGGGCGATGAAGGCAGACGCGATGGGCGGACAGATAATCACCCGAGATAACATCAAGTCATTTGAAACATGTGTTATTAAGCATTTCCACTTCCATCTAATGATGGATTTAATGTTTCTAATGTGTTGTTGATGCTAATTTACAACATTTATGTCAGTGTTTTACAAATTGTTGAATGTTATTCTTGCAGTGATGACATAATGCTGTGATACTGGCAGGATCCTTCGCAGGAACTGAATCAACAGTAGTTAAGTCATAATTTTTCATGTTCACAAAACCTGCACAATTAATCTGTATAATTGCAGCAGTTCAAAATAAATTAAAAAACACCTTGAGTCATATTCCATTAATTGTATCTATACCTGCCAGGATTTAACTGAAATTAAAAGGTTTAAACATTTATTATGTATTAATGAAGAATTTAACAAATGATATCTTTAATGACTAAAACTCATTTCATTGGATTATGTGAAACATTATAATTATGATTGCAGTATTACATGTCTGGCAATAGTCCCTCTCTAATCCTACAGACTGGTCATTTAATGACTCTGGACAAAGCTGGGGTATTACAGTATAACACCCAACACCTGTGTCGGTTCCGTCCCTGATTTTTGGCAGGAGCTTGTACATTTTTTTTTCATGTCAGATCTCAAGCCACCAGTTATTTCCCATAATCCCCGGCTTCTGTTTCCTGCTTCCTTTTGGGAGACCTGTCACTTGTGATCGCAGGTTTGGATAATTAAGCCCGAAAGCGCAATTTGTCTCTGTCAGCTCCTCGTGCAACTTGTTGAAGTAAAACTTTTGTGTATTAACCGCCTGAAAGAACACAGAGCCCCATGTGGTCCAGAGGAGACTATGAACCAAGTGAACTGGAGTAAAACTTAGTTGTATCTCAAAGAACATTTCAAAAAGATTTACTTATCCTCTAATGGGCACAAAACAGCAGTCAGGTATTAAGAAGACAGATTAGTGGGTTATTGATTTCAGATTTTTGGGGAGTTCTTGTCTATCTTGGTTCACTTCCTGGTTGTAGTTTGGATTGTGTCAGAGCCGTGTCCCCAGAATCGGGGGGGGCCACATCCTTCGGAGGCTTTTTCGAAATCTCCTTCAAACTACCCCCGACAAATGCCTCCTTTTATCCCCCAGCTATGAAGCCTCCAGCAGGTGGATCATTCTCCAGTTAACCTATCCTAGGATTCATTACTTTACACTTTTAGGGTTGACAGGGGCTCTGAGTTTACAGAAGGACCTGGAACACACCGAGGACACCACATGAAATACAGAAGGAATGACATCTGAAGCTGTGAACTTTTTAATTCCCAGCAGGATTCTAGACAGGGCCGAACATGAGGTGACTTTGTGATGATGGCTGGAAAATAAAGACCCTCTGTTGTCTCACGTCAGAGAAATAATCCAATCGCTGTTAATTAACTCCCAGTAAATGATTTATGCAGGAGTGAGATTCAGTCAGACGGATCTGATCACGGCTCTAACTTCTTTCTTTCCCCAGTTTTCTCCTCCTCTCAGTCTTAATTGGTCAAACTTTTGTAATTGAATCATGTTGACAGGAGTTTAGCTCCCACTCAGGGCCCCCCTCCCAGGGCCTCACCTCCACACCTCTGCCCCCACTGGGAATTTTAATGTGCGTGAACGTGGAGCGGCTCGAATCAGGTTCAAACATCGGGCACCAAGTAGGTTCAAAGGGGGGAGAAGGGGAAGCTCGATGATTGCCTATCATCATCTGACCCGTGACCAACCTGAGGACCAGGATGTGTTCTGTACAGGTGAAGAAATGGAGGCCAAGAGACATCAGGAGCAAGCAAGAGGGGGGAAATAAATATAAGATGACAGAGGGTAGAGAAAGTAAAGATTCAATTATTTCCCAGCCACAGTCGTTAACATGACTGAATGTCACGTTAATGTTCTCACTTTGTTTTCACCTCCAGGTGAAACACAACGTTCTGACTGCTGCTGTTATACAAGTGGAAATTACTTTTGTTGAAATATGGTAAATTATTGTTTTTTGTTTAGTGATTGATTGTTCACATATTTGTTACGCAAATTAGTTTATTTCAGAAGTGCTTATTTATTTCTGACTAAAGCGACTTTTGTTTAGAGACACGAAGTTCTGCCTGCAGCTTCTCCGTCTTATTTCGGTGGGGGGGATTGTATCAATGAGTCAATTTCACGTGGGTGTAAATATGGCTCCATTCGGGTGCAGGACTTTTTCTGTATAGTAACAAAAACAGCTAGAAACTTGTAACTACCACTAACGTTTAAGAAACATAATGTGGCTTTAGCTTTATAGGCTTTATAGGCTGGTTTTAATTTAAGGGGACTGCTGAGTCTCAGTGGAAGTTTGCGCTTTACTAAGTGCTATACTTTTATTCCCTCGACCCAGGAAGTTGGGGTTTGAGTGCTGTTCGTCTGCAGAACGTACGCAGTAATGTACTTTTATTTAAGTTTTGTGGAAAGGTGCTTTATGGACCGAGGAAGAACCCATTGCATTTTGGAGTGGATTCAATTAAGGGGACAGATTCAGGATGTTTGTTTAAACTTTCCTTTACATTGTGAGATAGATTGAAAGCTTTAGAGGAAGTTTTTGGAGTTTGTCTGAATCAAATTGCTATTTATTTCTGATTAGTTTAACTTACAAACTTTGCTCTGGCTAATAAAGGTTGTTAAGTTAAATGGGTAATTTTTGAATTGCACTTGTTGATGTCAGATAGATTTAGAGACAAATACGGAGGTTAAACCAAACACACAAAGGCACTGACAGAAATCAAGAGATTTATGCATTAACAACTGACATTTTGAGTTAAATCCCAACACGGTGAGACTTATCCTGCAGAGTAATGCTCATTAACTGTTAAATCCCACAGGATTTGATCCTCATGTCAGTCTCTCTCACTCCCGACACTGAGTCACGTAATTAGACCTGCACTCCTCTCCCATCTCCTGCAGTAAGGAAGCAGGCTGCAGGTTATCACTTCTCCGTCACAGAGCTTTTTGTCAGCTATTCCGATTAGACCACTTAGTGCCATTTGAAATGAAACCATTCATCTCCCTGCATGCACTCCCTCATCCTCCCCTCTAATGACTTGTAGATGTGAAAATGGATGTACTGTAAAGAGAGAGGCAGAGGATTCCCGAATTCTTTGGGTTTCTTAAATGTGTAATTCCGAAGTTTGTTAAAGCATCTATTCAGATGTCTCTGCTCAGCATATGAAAAGTTCAAGGAAGGAGAAAGTTGAAAAAAAGAGAGTGAGAGAGAAGAAGGGAGGAGGTGGGCGACTTGTCAAGAGAAATCAGTGAAGGTGTGAATAGTTAAGTTTCCCCTCGATGAAGAGTAGAACCGCGCATCACGATGTCTGTGTCACGTCTTTCATCCCCGGGTCTCCCGCTCTGAGTAAACAGGAATTCATATATTATTTTCCTCTGCATCACTCAAACATTTCTTCTTGATTTAATTACCCGTTGTGTCATGTTCATTACCTGCTTCCTTCCTGTTGGATATTTTCTGACAATGTCCCAGATTACTCCTGAAAACCACTAAACGTCTGGTATATTTATTTTGAAAGTGCAATCTGAAGTTTGAAGAACATTTATCTGCGTTCATAAGAAGTCATGACGTTTGTAGATAATAGCTTGTTTCCTCTCGCTAATGATCTTTAGGCTTTGACTCATCCATCATCCAACCATTATATGTAACGTTTATCCATACAAGAGTCTGGGGCCAGTGAATATGTCACTTCCTGTCTCTGTCTGGTGCATCCACCTCTCGCCTGAATACTGCGGAGGATTAGTTCAGGTGTGAAAAGCAAACTGGGGATAAAGTCCGGACCCAATTCTGCACAATTTACCCGAAGATCATGTCTGAAAACGGCGAAAAAGAGACAACCAACCCTTCTACTGTCAATTTACAGTCTATTGACCTAATCTCATTAAAACCGATTCCTGTTATTCAGGTAATGACGATTTCAGGGGCCGGAAGTTTCCATTTCTAGTTTGTCCAATCACGTTTCAGGTTTAACAGTCCATGAGGAGAGCAAACGAGATGCAACACATGGATCAAAATATCAGCTAGAGGCTTTTAAATCAACGTGTGAAAAGTGAATACCTCTCGCCCGATGTCAGCTAGGTTTGACTCCAGCCCCGCCCACAAAGAGCTGTGTAGATATTAGATTGACAGAAACAGAAAAATGCAAAGCCAGATATCAAATCTTCCTCCTAAGCTTTCTAGAGGTTGACATTTCTCATTTCAAAACATCCAAGCAAGGTAAAAATGTGACATTCACACACACATGTGTTCACCCACCCACTCCCTCCACGCGCTGATTACAGCGACAACTTCAAGTAAAAGTTCGAAAGCCGGAAACCAGCGAAATCCTTCAAATCACACATTTCCTTGACGTTACGACACATCAAGAGGATTTTTAAAAAGGCATGAATAATTGCACTGCTTCCTGACTAACAAGCTCCACGGTCGCTCACTATTCAAGTGGCACATCTCACCGGTGAAGCTGTGATTCTGCAAAACATTCCTGCTCTGTCTCATTAACACTTGTGTCCGTCGCAGAGAGTGAATTACTTTGCAGGATTCCATCTGCGTCCAGCTCCACTTTCTACCTGAGAGATATGCAGGGAGCTCTGCTGAAGACCCACCTGGCAAGAACCCTGCTGCTCTTTATGCAAATGGCCGTGTGGAATAATATCTCCGGCAGCCTCTGCTCTTTGCTGCTTTAATAAAAGTTGGTGGGAAATGAAATTTAGACGACTGGAATAATGATTACAACCGAGAATTAACTGCCAGCCCTTTGAGCGCTTTCATCCGAACCAAGTCGTCTTGCTTTCAGAAGTCAATCATCAGCTGAATAAATCGCCGGCAGTCTTCTTCAAACTTAATCTCAAGGGAATCTATTGTTATTGGGCTGTAAGTACAAAAACCCCTGTTATCAAACTCATGCATTTTCAAAACTTTGTGACTGTTGCCTGAGCCAGAACGATTTATTATCACCCAATATGAGCCTTTCACAGTTTGCAGATAGGAAAACTTTAATTTTAGAGGTTTAACAATGCAGAAAAGGTGTTTAATTTACTTATGTTTATATGTTACGTTGAAAAATACATGTTTATTTTAAAGCTATGGTTGGTAATCCTTGAAAAGGTGAAATCCCACGCCCTCCCATCAGCCCTCTCGTCAAAGCCACACCCCCCAAAACACATGAGCGAGCCCTGATTGTCTGTGCCGCTCGCTAACTCTGCTTCAGCTGTGACGTCTGAACACTGTCACACACACCTTCAGACACAGCAGAGTGCACACAACACACACAACCAAGACTTTTACTAAGACACACGCACAACCCTCACACACTCGGTCCTCAGGGACTGAAGAAAGAAATACATCTAGTTCTGCAGTATTTGTAAATATGTTTTTTAAGTGTATAAACATGGTTCCTCTACCTTCTGTGTATAGTTATTTTCTGAAGCTGCTACTATTGTTGTTTTGTTGCTCATTTAGGTAACAGCTCAACCCTCAACTGTTACAGACATTTCACATTTCAACTCGGTCCTGAGGAGTCTCACGTCACAGAGAGGGTGTGTCAGGCAGCCCACTGTGTGTAGGTGTGTTTGTGTGTGTGTGTGTGTGTGGGTTTGTGCGCCACGATCTTTGTTCTGGTCGTGGCTCGATGTCTCATCATGACGACATCTACAGATCACCTGTTGAGACGCTCGGTTGATAACAACTCGAGATCACTTGTCTTTCCCTCCTTCCCTCTCTTGTTATCTCCTCTTCAGCTGTCAGCGGTTCTCCCACACTGTGATGTGGGGGGGGAGCGAGGGCAGGGGAGGCCTAGCGCTCTCTGTGGGGAAAGGAATCCTGCACCTGGATGATGGATTGAAAGCTGAACACGACGCAGAGGAGACCACGAGACGCTCGAGGTGAAAAATAATAAAAAACGAGGGTGTAAAAAGAGACGTGTGTGAGAGAGAGACGGGAGGTGAGAGGGAGGCGATGACCACACGAGGAGCCAGTGGTTTGGAACGAGGGAGCAGAGGAGTGACGAGTTGACAGGAAGGCGGACTGTGACACGTGGTGTTTACAATGGCTCTGCAGGGAGGTGTGTGCGGGTGCAAACTGACACTCTGCAGGCTGTGAGGTAATTATATTCTCACATGCTGTTTGAATATGAAGCCACCGAGAGTTATTATAGCGGTGTTGTTGTAGGCAGGAGGGTAGCTGAGGTTCCCACGGATACACACACACCCTCGACCAATCACGAGTCAGTCTCACCTGTCAATCGTGACAATCAAACTAATCAAACTTAAAGGAAGGAAACTTGGAATAAACATCATTGCCATAGAAACGATGAACATGATAGATCTCTGATAAAGATGTATTAGACTTTTGACTTTTGAGTTTGGTTAATGTCTCATTCATTAACAAAGAGGAGGTGAGGATTAGGACAAAGAGTGTAGCCAGCCACTAGGGGGCGATCAAGATTATTTGGCTTCACTTTTAAGGAGCCTGTAAATTTTGCACATCTTTATATACAGTTGGTGTTAAAACAACAACTTTTTGTATGAGTATAAACTTCACTAGTTCCACTTCCACTCAATTCACCAATGATTTATCAATTAATCAATTAGTTCAGTTTGATTGTAACAAGTTAAAGTTTAAAACTATATGAAACCAAACTAGTCCCAGAATTACTTAAATTATAAATACATCTATTCACATTAAACATTAAGATTCAACTGGACAGAACTAGTTTGACATTTAACGAGATTTTAAGGCCTAAAATTCTCAGTATTATTATTTTAGTAATTTATTTGTCCAGGATAACTGTCTCGTGAAAGTAAACGTGAAGTTTTCACGAGGGGACAATCTAGTGTCATGTAATCTAATACACGAGAGCGCTTATCTCTGGATGTTAGAACCTGAACCAGCAGGAGTTCCTCTGGCTCTGAGTCTCAGATGTGTCCTTTATTTCTCAGAGAATCACTTCCTCTGACTGCAAACCCCTTATTTCGCTCCTCGCAGGATTGCACTAAGCTCCACGGTTTCCAACTGTATAATGGAAGAACACCCCCAGTGAGAAAGTATCAGCGGCAGAGGTGGAGACGAGGGAGAGAGTTGGTGTTGTCATGGAGATGGAGGAAAGCATCTCTTCTCGTCAGTTGGATGAGACAGATTGACGATCAGTGTTAAATCATTATTTTTTCTTTTGCAGAAACAATTTTTCTGTCCAACATATTTTGAAAGAGATTCCTGAAACTCTCCTCCAGGCCCCGTGGTTTCCTGTCCTGTGGATCTGGGGCACCTCCTCCACCCTGGGATAATTTGTAGAATCAAGAGACATTATGTGAATTCACAAAAGAGCCTGTATTGAACTGATCGCTCGGTGACAACAGGATTCCTCGGGGGCTGAAACGCTCTGAAAGCCCACGACGGGGAGAAGATGTGTCGATCGATGGTGAAATGTTCTTTCCAATCCAACTCGTGTCTTTTGAACGTCAATATTCTCTGTCACCTCGTTTGCTGCCGAATCGTTTATGGATGAATAGGAATGAAGAACCACTCATCTCTGAAGCTTTAGGTTTTCCAGGGTCCTTTTGAGAAAACTAGACTAACTGTCCAGTGTGTTGTTGCTTGGATTCTAAAGGCAGCTGCTTCTACGTTTGCTCTTTTAGTTTGTGGAGCTTTTCGCAGCAGAAACACCTTGCAAATAAAGTTTGTTAAACCCACACGGACACGAATACAATAGCTTGAGGACAAAATTAAATTAAATTTTTGACATTAATATCAATAAAGATTTGAAGGGATTTGATTTAACTGCTGATGCTTTGTTTTGTTTTTTACTTGCTTTCCAATGTATTCTATTGTTTTGACATATTCTAAATAAACTGGAAATACCTGCACTTGTAAGCCTGTGTCTACATACATGTGTTTTTATCCAGATTCTTATTCAAATCCAATCAGTTTATCCATGAGTCCAAGGGAACATGTCAGATCTGAAAGAATTCCCTTTGGAGTCTTCCTGAGGTTTCGCATTCAAAAAGGCAAAACAGTGAGGTTACGTGACCTTGACCTTTTGACCTTCAATCAGCAAACTCATATAAGTCCTTTGAGTTTAAGTCCTTTCAAAGCGTACTTGAGATATCGCATTTACAAGAATGGGATGGACGGACAATCTAGAGAGGAATGAAGGAATAAATTAAGTACGTGTCTACGAAGTTTGGTCAACATGTGTTGAAATGAATCTCCTTTTTTACAGGAGGTCACCCGTCTTGTGTGTGTATTTCTGTGTGTGTGTGTTTGTGTTATCTCCAGCGTTGAATTGAATCAGAATTTATTTTCTCAATTCAGTCAAAATGAAACCATTACTCAAACCCTTAACTCTCTTATCCGCGGTCGAGCAGAGCTGCGCAGGGCGTGAGCGCGGCTCTCTGGCCTGCAGCCTGGAGGGTTAAGTGGTAGTTTTGCGGCACAGGCAGAGCAGTAAATAACAGTGAGCCTAAAAAGAAGAAGGAGGTCGGAGACGACGTGGAGCCGATGTTATCTTCGACATCAGAGAGATGATCCACTCGACGGCCTGAGTGAGTGATGAATGATGTAATAACTTTCAGGTTGTCGGGGAGTGAAGCAGTCGTATTGTAATGTTTCATAAATCAGATGGTGCCTGTCAATGTGGCCGGTTTCAGTGCTTGGTCTCTCCCTCACAATAACGCTTAACATCGTTTTCTCACTTTAAAATGTAGTGTTGTACCTTCCCGCTACAAATATTGAGATGAAACTGAGATGTGGGCTGTCGTATCTGGAGAACGGTTTATCTTATCAGCTTCACACTTGGCTTCTGTGCTGTTGAGGAAGCGCAAGGTTGAATTTGGTCACATGATACATTTAATATTAAACAGGAATTAAGCGCCTTGCAGTCATATATTAACATATATATCATTCAAACGTATATATGAGCCACACACATGAACAATAATAAAGCAAATTCAGTTTTCTTTCATTAAAACGTTGAGAAATGTTCACTGCAGATGAACCAGGCAGGATGAGCACAAACGTTTTCTAACTTCACTCTGCACTATGGGCTGTTTAAATGTATGCACATAAACAATAAAATGTTTTTGATGACCAGAAATAATTCTGAAGTAGCTCGGTAGCAGTTTTTAAAATGGACACTGCACTGGATAAATCACAATTTAAACAAAATGAATAGACGTGTTGTTCTTCCTTGTGTTTAGCTTGGTAACGTCTCGTTTTCCCATTTCCTTAAAAACAAGAATTAAAAGACTTTAAGGAAAACTTCTGATTATCCACCTCAATCCCCGACCTGCTCCCACTCATTCACAAATTACCAGAGAAGAACCGACACACTCTCCACCAGCAACAGAGGCTTTTGGGCAAAGCGCCTGCTGTAAACACTCATATAAATTCATAATCATGACTCCAATATGTGGAGTCGGGGGGGATGAGCGCTGACAGACGGCTGGATGGAGGAGAGGGGTCGTATCATCTGGCTGTTAAGGGCCTGCTGTTGACATGCCCTCTCACCTGACTTGTCATTAATGGCAGCGGGGGCCAAAGCTCTGATTAACATGGATGAGCTGCTGTCCGCAGAGAGAAGAAGAAACACAACTCGGGTCCTTTCCCCTTCTCCCTCACACAAACACCGTTTCACCGCTTTAATACGCAGCCAACGTCCCACACAGCGAGAGCATGTGGGACCAATAATCCTCAGAGGGCAAAGGTCAGAGGCTAATGCGATGGTGTGTGTGTCCTGGATGGATTTGTCTCTCTGTGGAGCATCTGGGGATCGTTTTCCTCCACAACTTCATGAAACAAAGCTCAGCAGCAAAGTCAGAGTCAGTTTAATCCACAGAATAGAGCAGTGGACTTAATGCATATGGATTTTTTTATTTAGTTCTAATATTTAAAATTCTGCAGCTGCTGCTCTTCTGGATCTCTGGACTCGTCTGATGATTTCTTCAGACGACTATTACACAAAAAATAAACTTGACAAGGATGATGTAATGTAATTACAGATCTCTGTCCGACATCTCACTTCTTGTGCACAAGGTATATTAAACTGCAGGTAACCATAGCAACAGCACTTCATGCGTCGGTCCGTGCTGCCTGATCGGTTTCAGGCGTCTGAGCCGCCAGCGCTCGCCTCTGATCCGTTCAGCAAGTCACACGGGCGCCGCGATGTGGCCGCTGACAGCCGTTTGGAGAGGCACTTCAGCCAATCAGACGACAGCAGGCAGGGATTAAGAATGTTCAAATTCCCTCATAGCTAATCAGCTACCGAGCTACGTTCATGCTAATAAGAAGATAAGCACGGATCACATCTGTTAAAGTCGTCGTAAGTGGATTAATAATAATAACAGCCGCCTAAAATGTCTCCAAAAATAAATGTCAGTGACTCAAAGAGCTAATAATCAAAGTTACATTTGTTATTTTGGGAAAATACTAATTTATAGTGATTATTTATCACGAGTAGAAAAGACACACAGTGACAGTGGCGTAGCGACATATGGGCTCTCTGCACAGCAGCTGCTCCCACAGTCAGTGGAATAAACAACATAATAAACCTCAGGATCTTTTATTACACGGAAACAAGAGAAACAAACTTTTGACCCAAACTTTTAAATCCAAGAAAACACGAGCTAATTTGAGATCATTGCGTTCTGCGGTATAAACATCACATGCCAACAAGAAGGAGTTCCTCGTCTGACACGCCCCCTAACACAGCCAGGTAAATCTAGAGCGGAGGCCGACCATCACCTCAGAGTGGGCGAGCTGGCCAATCACAGCAGACTGGGCTTAATCAGGAGGCGGGGTCTTAATTAAAGAATGAAAAGAGGAGCTGCAGCAATGGACAGTTTATGAACTTTAGAGCATGAAAACCTTTCAAATACTCACACAGACTAAAAATGATAATTGTGACTATGAGCAGAACGTGTCTCCTTTAAGAATCTAACTCCTCAGAGACTCAACTCTTGATCTAAGTCAACGAAGCCAAAACCTCATCACAGTTTCCTTCGCACCACTGAGAAAATGTATCCAATTAAAGTAAAAAATAAACAACATATTTCTGAATGAACTCGTAGACGTTTCATTGACAGGTTCTCAAAGGAGACGCATAATGACGCATGGGGGGAGGAGAGAAAGGAAAGGAAACAGGCAGAGAAAGGGGAAAGGAAGGAGGCGAGAGAAATATATGATGTGTACACTTGCTCGGTGAAAGCAAACAGCTAAATTAGTCATGGAATGGATGCAAATTTGCTTCCCCTGAGTGTTGCATGGTAGAATTACCCTGAGAGGAGCGGAGGGTGAATCATGCCAACGCTCGGCGCCATGTGATTTATTAGCAAACATCCAATTCAATAAGAAGGTGCTTAATATTCAAAAGGCTTTGAAAGTCTCATAAGGTGGCAATAACTATATGATATTAACATTTCCAGTGGCGGGGGGTGGGGGTGGGGGTGGGGGGGGGGAAGGCAAGACAAGAGAGCGTGGAAAAAAATAAACACGCCCACTTTCCAGATGCGTGTTGCTGTGATGTGTGTGTGTGTGTGTGTGTGAGTGTGGGGGGGGGAGTGTGTCACAGACTGAAAAGCTCACTTGGCCTTTTCCGCGCACACACGTTACAAATTATTAAAATAGACAACGAGGTTCATTAATTGACACTTGAGCCTAAAGAGCCTCTCTGCTTTGAAAAGGGCACAGAGGAGGGTTTGTGTGTGTGTGTGTGTGTGTGTGGAAAATAAAGTTTAAGAGGTGCCGAGTATCCTGTGCATGAACTCAAGTTAAAGGTATAGACGATCTGCATTAAAGTCAGGTGAAGGTTTGTTTCTTTGTTAAATCGTTTACATTTGATCCAGATGAGCTGGAATCAGACCTGCACTGAACTCCAGAGATCCTCCAGACTTCCTCCAGAGAAGCTTGAGCGTGACACCTCTGAGTCAAACATGTGGAATTGGCTTAAAAGAGTGAATCCCACATGCACCTGGAAATCATTGATCAACTCAAAGGCTCTGAGATGTTTAACGTCTCTTTGTTTCCCTCCTGATCTGAAAAAAACATCCATTTATCTGGTTTACATGCTGCTTGTTGTGTTGTCAGCGTGTCGGTCAGTCAGAGACGATCCACGTTGTCGTATCACACATTCAACCGAAGTGTTTACAACAACACTGGAGAGGATTTTTAATTAAGATGATCGGTTATTTTTCGGTGCATCAGTGACAACAGGAAAATCCTTCAAAGACTGAATAGAGTGTGATTAGCAAATCTCCTCGACTGTGCACCGCTGGTTTGATTGATTTACGGAGCCTGTGTGCCTGTGTGTGTGTGTGTGTGTGTGTGTTTGTGTGTGTGTGCAGGTGTTCAGTCGGGTGGGAAGCCCGTTTGATTGACTGCAGAAATTGGATGCCACATTTCAAAGTCAAATTAGGGAATGTGGTGAAAGGATGACATCATTAAGTAATTCTCACGTTAATAATTGAATTTAATACGCTGGTATTAAAAAAATAAATCATTTCGATCTCCGATGGGAATACGTGCAAAAAACGAGGCGTGTTTAAAATAATTCAGAGTTGATTTTTAAACTGGTCTTAACTGGGATTTGATGATATTTTCCCAGAGCACCAGCAGAGGTGAATAGTCTGAGATCTGAGATTGTTGGTGAACCCTGTGAAAAGAGAAGAAGTCTTTATTGGCTCCCACTTTAAAGAAAGGACGACGTGTCACCTGCAGGTATCTTTACACTTTGTGCCACTAATTGGTGAGAATATACCACTTGTTAAAGACCGAACTTCTAATTTTACATTACATCCATCCACCGAAGGCCGGAGTTATTACCATGGGAACAAGAGGAATCTGCTCGGTGAGAATCTCCAAAGATCGTCTGGAAACATGAATTCAATTTCATCCTTTGAAAATTACACGACACCGAGAATGTTATCAATATCGGGGGTGTCCACGGTCTCCATTCAAGGACTATTAATCCAAACTTCATGTTAACTTAGTTGTGGGTCACAGGTTTTAAAACCAGTACATTCATCTATTATCTATACAGCTTGTCTTTTTTAAGGGCTGGAACCGTAGCTTTAAAAATGTAAAGTATAGATAAAGTATTTTATTCAATAGAGCAAAAGTTTCCTGGCAATAACACAAAGTTAATTAGATTTTCTAACAGCAGAATATTTACATTATTACTCTTATGAAATAATCACAACTTATCCATTATGTGTCAGTATAATACAAAACAAAAACATATAGATCTGTGGTTGTGTAGCGAAAATGGATTTATTCAGATTATTCTATTGTCTCTTTCTCTTTTAGATATGTGGTTGAGGCTCTGTGATGGGAAAAGCCCAGGGAGCAGTTGTGTTTCTGATGAAAGGACCATTGTCGCCGTCACGATGGATAAAAGACACAAACATTGACAATCCGTTGAAAGCAGGAAACAAGCAGCGGCGTCCTCGTGTCGTTTCCACTCTGCTCGGCTTCTGGGGACCTTCGTCGTCATGGCTACGATAATAACTCCGCGGTGGAGGTTATGGAGCGGCCGTCGTTACGAGACACCGATGTTTGTTGTGCGTAGGAAAACAGAGACAACAACCCTGTCTCCTGTATCTGATGTTTGCTGCTTCCTCTATTGCTCCCAACAGACCCGAGTCCCAACATCTGCAGAACCACTGGAGGAGTTTAAACAGACGTGATTGGCTGAAATTGTGCTTCTATATCTAATGGATCAAAAAGCCAGACTCAAGAGGTTATTGATGAGTTTCACAGTAATTCAATTTTGATGTGGTTTCAGGTTTGCAAGCCCTGTGGGGGGGGGAGAGAGAGCAGAGATTGGACATTTCATATAAAGGGAACCTTTATTAATTTTCCTGTTTCTCTTTCATCGAGCAATATTTTTTGAAAGTAAATGACTTCCTGTGATTTGAATGTGATATTTGTTGTCTTCACCGAGACTGAAGACCGAGGGTGAGCCTCGTAAATCATCTCTCACTATTACAAATGGATTTTAATGACAAATTGTTTCTACTTTTATTTTACCATGATCTTTCACTGAGCTTACTCATTCACGATGTTCAATTTGAAATGATAATTTGATTTATTATCTTTAGTTTTAATGTTGCATTATAGTACTTGCTGTTTTTTTCATTATCTCTGCCATGGAGGTTCGGTTTCTGTTTGTTTGTTTAGTTGTTTGTTTGTTTGTTTGTCTGCAGTGTTTCGGAATCTTTCGAAACTTGGTAGAAGGGCCCACCAAAAAAGATGTTTAGATTTTGTGGAAGATACAGGATTTTATTTGACTGCACATTGGACAGATGTTTTTTGTCCATCTTTGTAAAGCACTTTTTACATCTCTTTTGAAAGGTTCTATTTGAGCCATGTTGTTGTTGTTGTTTGTCTCTTAGTTATTCCCCTTCTGCTCTTCCCATGTCACTTATAAAATACAGAAGCCAATAACGATGACCTCACAATGACCCAGGGCCAAAGTGGCTGAAAGAGATTTGAGCATCTCACAAACCGACCTGGACGGACCGACATGTCTCTGTATGACAGGTGGTGTGAAATTCCCCCACACAGATGAAAGATTTGTATTTTTTTTATCTCTATTCATTCAACGCGACTTACAAAATTGGCAGCTGTTCCATCTCGGGGTGAGATTTTTCTTGGATATGTAGATATTACTGAGCGCATCGGTGTAAAGAGGCAATTTGCTCATTATTTCTGGGTTGGGAGGGAAACGGGCAGAAAGAAAAACACACAAACAAACACATTAGACCAACCAGCACAGATCTATAAACAGAAGACGAGGGAACAGACACACAAAAGTGTTTGTCGGTTGTTTGTTTTTTTAAGTAGGAAGAAAACTGGAATCAATTTTCCGAGCGTGATTACAAAAACACTCTTGTACAGTTTCTGAAAAACCACAATCTCACACAGCTGAGGATGAATTAATATTCAAATGGGGGTTATTATAATTTTGAAAGGCTGTTAAGTGCTTACAGCCCATTTAGGGGAACAAAAGATAATCATGCCATCTTTGATAAATACCTTTTAGAGTGTATTTAGCCCAAAACACATTGTAGTGACTATGATATGAGAAGATGCCCTGGATAACTACACAGTTTATCCAATAGAAATGCAAATATTAGTACGTGTAGTATGTGAAATATCACAGTTATTTCATCATTATGCTCAACATCATGAGCATCAATTCTACTTCCTGCCATTTTTGTTTAGGTTTAGTTTAACTATCTGCTTCTTTCTCCTTATTTACTTATTTTATTTTAATCTTACTTCAATCGTCTATTATTATTTCACTTATAATAACTTGTTAAAATATCATTTTTATATTTACCTTAATATTTTAGACTTAATACTCAATTCAACTTTACTGTAGAACTCTACTGATAGTCTCATCTTCAAAGCAGAAAACAATTAACTTTAATTCATATTTCTTTAAAAAAAGTTATCGAAACTAGTTGTATGTTTCTGAGACAAAACAAATATATAATATAGTAAATTGTTTCTATCACAGCTGAAATAAAACCTCACTTTTCCGTCACTATTTTATTTTGCATTCCTGCAGATTCAGCTCTTTGCGTTGCAGTGATAATTAAATATCCAGGCATATCTCATTAAGGTAAATGGAGAAGATCGTCTCTCGGGGTCAGAGGTTAATCTCAGGTTATTGTGTCCGCGCCCCAGAGCCAGGTAATTAACCGAGAGAAAGCGAGGACCTGAAGGAACACAGGGAGCTTATTAAAATCCTGCGGTTGGTGACAGGGGGAATTATGCATCGTGTGGCAGGAGCAGGGCATCACAGAAAAGTGGTGAAAGTATGAAAAGTTTAAAGGAATCCAGGTCGGTTTGCTGCGGTGAAATGTTTGTAAGTAGTTTTTCATCCCCATAAAATAAGCTGAGGAATAACAGTCTGAAAATAACCCAATTAATGAACCAATCAGAGAAGTTTTCCACCACAGCACTAGAAAAACTATTGGTTAATTTAATCCAATTAAATGTGGTTAATATTCCATCCGCTCCTCGTGCAGCCGGTGTTTCTGTGGTATATCATCAGAGAAGAATTTGGAGTTTAGTGTCTTGCACCTTTCTCCTGTGGCCTGAAGGAGTTGGGGAATCGAACCACTGATGCTCAGGTTGGAGGACCTGGGGTCTATGGTGGTCAAACATCACTAGCACCGATCCAAACCACCAAACAAGCAACTGGGTTACACAAAAACGACACAACTCCTTATATCTAACCCAGAAAAACAGCCTCAATAACCCAGAATCGCTCTGTGTGTAAGAAAATGTAACACGGCGGAAACGTGAAAAGTTTTTAACTTCAGGTATTTACTCTCGTGGCATGATTTCAAACGAGGCTGATTCCCTCGTGCAGACCCAAACCAGTCCGAGCGCCTCGTGCCAGAACTGAACCACCGACTTGATGCTTGCCAGCACCGTCCTCCAGCCAATTATGATGCATCACGAGAGGCACTTGGCGACCAGAGAAGCCGGCAGCTCTGCCCCGTCTCGATGACTCGCAACATTTCCAGGCACACACACACACACAACCACACACACACAGACACACACAGGCCATTGATTAGAGGGGCTCAACTTGCAGCCTGCAGTCTATCAGTGCTCAGGGACCGGTAATCAATGCCCTAATGCCGTTGTAGGCCCATTCACCGCAGCCACCATCCACTCCTCACACTGCACACACACTTCAGACACACTGCACACACACTGCACACACACTGCACACACACAGGGATGCAGCCCTGTCCGCAGCCGAGCACACGCCGACTACAACCCAGATGGCCGTCGCAGCGGCAGAGGACAACTCCCAAATATTAACTTACCAAGTGTAGCAGTGATAGGACACTGTCATCTAATGGCATTATCAGAATGAGAGCAACTCTCCCGAGGCAGACTCTGGTTTCCTGATTACCAACCAGGGCCGGACCCTGTTTGTGGCCAAATCCGATCAGCATAGCACCAGACACAGGCCCCGGCCGGGCAGGAACTCAGCCCCATGGCCCCTTATCTCCACCGACAGCCTGGTGGTTCTTTATGGGCAATGATGATGTTCTACTGGGAATTAATCTGATGGGGTACCGGTGGGAGATTGTGTTGTGGTAAAACTGCAGGAAGACAAACTTTCTGTGTGTCTGTGCGGCTTGAATCAGATGGAAGTAAAGTGCGAGAGGAGGAAGGAAGTCTCTGGACGTTCGCTGCAGGCAGGTCATTCGCTGAAATTGAGCGACCAGCGCTAACTCGGAATACTGTCTCTAAGAAACTTTATAAACACGATAGTATTGACAGTGAAACAAATTTGTGCAACAAGAAGCATGTAGCCCCGAAGAACAACACAGGACATGATGAGAAAAAAAAACTTCAGCTTTTAGGACTTTCTATCCAGTTGTATCTCACACTTTGTATTTGTGCACCTACTGATCATCCTGTCATCGATACACAATGTGTTTGAGCTCAAACCAATGAGGCATCTTTTAATACCCAGTAGCGACAAGTAAGTACAATTTAGAGGTATTTCTACTTTACTTGTGTATTTCCATTTAATGCTACTTTACGTTTCTACTCCTATACAATCCAGAGGTGAATATTATACCTTATTCCTGCAGTATATTTATCCTACACCTGAGATTATTGGTCACTTTAAAGTTTAAACAACCCTGAATAAGTAAATAAATGCTCTTGTACTTATATATCAATAATAACAACAATCTAATATTATGATAAAGAAAATTAGCAATTTTTCTGTAATGTAACTACTCTAGTTTTTGACTCATTAATACTAGTTTCTATTTTTGCAGTATTACTAGTTTTATGTAGTGTCGGAGTACTTCTAATCACTATTAACTCTGATTTATTGATCAGAATAGTTATTGAAAGAGGTAAATAATGCACATTTATATTTGTAAAGTAAACAGGATAGAAATGTGCATTTTGTCAAATTGCTTTAGTGACTGGAGGGGCCTGATCTTTAACTCACAACTCAATTAGATACACAAACATTAAAGGCCTCATTTGCAATCAATTATGTGATTCATTGAAATTAAATATACAAACCAGAGCTTAATTAATCTAAATAATGAATTTGTGTTGATTATTAAATTAAATGAATGATTTTGTTTACAAAGCTCACACATGTAAACAAATCTCAGAAAAACTGTAATTACTGAGAATTCTCTTGTTGTCTAGTTTTTCTTCCTGTCAATCAATTTGAGATCGAAGCACTTACAAGGGGCGACAAGTTGTGTTTACATCTCAACGTGGTTTGTGTCATGACGTGAACACACAAAGCTCCAAAATGGCCGCCACTTACTTTGGTGTCTGCGTGTCCTCAACACGGTTGCCCAGCTGGAACTCGTGGGACTTACTGCGGTGCAGTGCGGTGAAGCCCGGCAGCAGGTGGATGAGTTTGCGGCTGGGCGGAGGCGGCGTCCCCGGGGCTTTCACTTTGTTCCTCCGCCGCATGGGAGGCGTGCCCGGCGGGGTCATGGTGTTGATGACCAGGGGAGTCCGAGGAGGCGTGTGGCCAAAGTGCCTCTGGCGGGGAGACGGGGGCAGGGAGCGTTGACCGAAGTCCAGGGACGGGTAGAGCCCGGTGGCCGAGCTGTCGACGGTGAGCCGGTCGACGTACAAGGGGGGGGCCAGGGCCTGGGGGCTGTGGCACATGTGCTGGTTGTACTTGGACTGGACCTGGGGGCTTTGGGACAGCTGGAAGCGGATCCACTGACTGACCTCGGGCTGGCACACCGGAGTGTTCTCCTTGCCCGATTCAGAGGTGGGCCACTGGATGGACCAGTCCTGCTTCGCCTGGCTCCCTGGGGGGGGAGTCAAGAGACAAGCGCTGTGTTAAAGTCAGTAACACAACGCAACCACACAACCAGTGATGTAAAATGAAAATCAAGAGGTTCACAATATGAAAGAACATATTTTCTCACTTATCTGTAGAAGTATTGAACCAATGCAAATGATTTTTGGTTTTGTTTGCCCAGGTTTTGAGTCGTCTCTCTCTAAGATTTGTTTACGTTCCTTGTCACCTCCTGGTCACTTAAATCCATAAACCTACCCAGTGGAACTACTTTCTACTTAGGAGTGAGTTCAGCCTTATTACGACTGATCATTGCACTTCAGTGACAAACTGTTTTTCAATGAGACTAGGTCGTGTCTCAACTCAGGGGCCACATCCTCTAAAACTAAATTGCCTAGCAACCGACCTACCAAAGAGAAGGTTATTTAGTTGATTAAAAACTCCTAAAAGATGGATTTTTATATTTAAAAACAGTTAATCCCTGAAGTGCATTGATTCCTGGGACATGTCGGGTCAATAGAGACTCCATGCTTGGGGGTGTAAGGACAGTCAAGGACATGAGCCTACAAACTCGGACAGGTCCCAATGTTCCTTGCAACTTCTCAAACATGACATTTGAAAAAGTAACAATCTCCCGGTCACTCAAATCCTGAGAGCTACTTATCGGAACTACTTTCTCCTGACGAGTGACTCTCTCAGAAAACTGTTGAAAGTGTCAGAAGAGAGGCTGCTGTTGAATTTAATATAATATATCAGCAGTGACTGTGAGAGCACTCGGGAGAAACCTGGGCAATTAAAAAACGCAGACCTGTTTGAATGTGTAGATAGCACTTGTGCTGAGTGAGAAAACATGTTTTTAGATAATGTGGATGAACGTCTGTGTGTAGTATCGTGTTTCCAGTTAAATTAAATTACTTCTTGACATGCTCTTAATACTAAAACATCCATTAACTGACTGACGAGCAGTAAGAGTAATCCTGGCAGCAGGCGGAGACAGGTAGGACCGGCAAATGCGCTCGATTGGGGTAATGAATAATTAACTCTGCTGTTATCTGATGGGAACATATTAGTGGTGCGGAGGTGTTCAAATATGCCGAAGAAGCATGAATTGATGGAGCGAAAAGGCGGAGAGATGGAAGCGAGAGCCACGACAGAACAGGGCGAAGCTGCATGAGTCATAACACGAGCCGACATCCACCCAAACCAAACTTTCTGCTGAATGAGGAGGAAAGAGGCGAGGCACGTGAGGGTGAGCAGCCAGGATGAGTGTGTTCTCCAGCTCAGATGACAATACTTTACCTCCGTTACTGTGCAATTTATCCTCCTCAAGTTGTTCTTGAGGGAAGAAACAAAAACAATGTGTTTATTGACCTGGTGGAGACACAGCTGAGATAGCACCACAGTGTTCTTCTTCTCTTTCCATCTGCAGTTAGAGAACATGTTGATGGAATCGATCCCGGGTGAAATATCTCATGCATGACTGAGACCCGACGGTCTCGAAGTAAATGTAAATGTAAATCTCTGTCAACAACCATGTTTTTTTGTGTGTGTGTCATTACTTTTCTTCCCCGTGAGTGACGTTGTCTCTAAGGACTTACGAGCATCTGAAAACACAAACTTCAAACATGATATCAACACCAGCGAGATCAAATGAACCAGGAGAAAAATATCTCTGATAAAAAAAGGTCCCCGGAGGAAGTTGGAAAAACTTGATGGGAAACAAAAAGCCTGCAGCCGTTCCCATTCGGTGATGTTATGAAGAGGCCACGAGGAACGACTGGTTTGTGGGAGGAGACGGCTGCGAGGACACCAGGGACCAAATATACAGGAGTTTAATTTTATATTTTTAAATAATTTTCCTTCGTCCTGACTCAGGGTTCTTACAATTCTTCAAAAAAAAAGTATCTGGCATCAGGAGTGCAGGTTTTCTTACATTAAAGCAGATGTTGGATTGTGTTCTAGATTATTAACATATTAAATGAGCTGTTGTCAGATATGAACTCCGGAAAATGTGGTCAGGACGTTATCCGGAGTTTTCCTTTGACATTCATTCATCCTAAGATATTTTTTATTCTTTCAAAGATGTTAATAGCGAGGAAAAGCAACAAAAGACTAAACCTTTTACACTTTTTAAATGTATGAGGCTTCAACTCAACCAAACAGAAAATAACGTACATGTTTAAAACCTAGGTGCCTTTAGGGGGCATTGCAGCTCTGTTGCTAGGCTACAGTAGTAATAAAAATACATGGAATAAGTCATAAAAGGAAACAACGTCCGGTTCTAAAGCATCGATTGTAATTTCATGAATTCAAACAATGTTTAAGTGTTAAATCAGTGGATCAGTATTTCAACTTTTGTAAATATAGGGGTTACTCATATTGTGAAACGTCATACTTTAAACAAACAAATCATTGCATGATATTGAATTTCATCGCTCCTCATGTTGTGCTCTGCAGCTGAAGCTTTCTAATAAGTGAAGCTGGTTATTATTTGTCATGGAAACCAGCTGGTTTCAGCCCGATATGACGCACGGCTCCTTTTCTCCTTCAGGTTTGTTTTCTGTGAAATGTGAAACTTCGGGGCTCAGAGTCGAGGAGCTGCCATCGATGACAACACCTGTCATTCTTAACAGTGATGGATGTTCCTGAAGTCACATGAATATCAATGGCCTGTCGACAGCTGCCTTTTCACACTCATGGATATTAGACAGTGGGGTGTTTCCAGTCAGGCTGTCACTGCCACTCTGCCCTCGGTGTCGCTGCCTGACAACCACACACACACACACACACACACACACACACACTTGTCCCTGAACCCGCGTTAAGAGGCTCACATCTCCACCCTAACAACCCCTTCAGAAGCAGTTTGAAGATGCAGAATGGACGAGTGGGCTCTGAGAGAGTGCTCATCCCCGCATGAGGGAGAGGACGAGGAGGACGCCTCATCGAGCCTCCTTTATTAGCAGGAATAAAACCACAGGCCACTCAGCCAGACTCAACTTCAGCTCGACCGAGGTTCATGTCTTCCTCTGGTCGAAAACCCATTAAAACCCCTGGAACTCAGAACTCACTCTCTGCTGCTGAGTCCAACGACACAGGTATTAATCGTCTCCTGCTCAGATCGGCAGAGATGGAATCCAGACATCGGTGGTAAACACACTAATTGGGCAGCGAGGTGAGGGAGCTGCTCCCTCTGATGTCAGCTTGTTATCAATTGACCGTCATATTAAATAGCTTGAAAAGGGAGTCTCTCTGTTGGAGTGGAGAAATTGAGTGACCTGGTTCAGCTGCGGTGCTCAACACCAGTTTGAAGTGAAGACTGCAGAGATCCTGACAGCTTCTTATCTTCTGCTACTGTTCAATGTTGTGTTAACTTCCTGCAAATGGTCTTAAAAGTCCAAACTACCCCAAAAAGTGTTTCACAGCAAACAAACCAAAACCGTGGTTCAGCTCGATGCGGACAGAAATCCCCTCTTTGGTCCCAAGTTGGATCACAGATCGATCCAGTGAACTGGACTGTGGTATTTTTTGATTCTGACAACAGGTCTGAAGCTGCAGACCAAACTATGTTGGTGTGAATCGACTCCTCCTGGATTCATATCAGTGAGGCTGAAGTCACTGATCGGAGGAAACAGGAAGCAGATCTGGTTCTGAGCAGATCTCCGCGTGTCAATCTCACTGGATGATGTTTGAAAATGTCAACCAATCACCTTTGATTCAAATGATGAGTTTCCCTCCTGTTTTTATTTATATTCTGCCAAGAAGGAGCCTCACTTATTAAAAAAAAATGCTTCTGACAGTTTTTATCAAGCTGATACCGAAATGAACTTTTTCTCGGCGAGAGAAGCGATGAACTCGAGTCACACTTATGAAACTGTTGCTTCAAGTAATGAGTCCATTCATCAAGCGCACCAGTATCTTAGCAACTGCTTCAGCAACAGAACCAGGACTTGACTTATGAATTTCTCATTTCACATCCGCTCAATAAGCAGAGGAGTCAGAGAAAGAGACTGGATGAAGAACCCAGACTGAACATTGGTCCTTTGAGATCTGTGACTTTCTCTTATCGGAGTTTTTTAAAAGTTGCTTTTTTTTTGGAGAGCTTTGATACAAAAACATAAAATACTTTGAGTCTGGTAATCTATCACAACTTGGGGCTGACAGGCTTTTCCTCAGCTTTGTTTCGATTCAATCTCACGACGCTCTTCAACATCGTTCCCAGACAGATGCTTTCTGTGAAGAGGCTCTAGAAACAACTGTAGGATTCCTCGCATGCAGCAACTAACAGCAGAAACACACAGTAGCTGCTGCAGATGCAGGAGTTTCCTTTAGGAGCTGGTGGAGAACAAAACTGAGATAAAAGTAGACCAAGGTGATCAGTTTGGAACTTTTATTAAACGTTCATATATATTCTAACATAGATCCGGTCGTTTTTTGGACATTTTCATGAAGAATTGCTACAGACTATGTCTTTAAATAGTTGTGAGATTCCATCTGATTTGGATGACAGTATAACAATCTATCAATTTTGAGATGATTGAAACGATGCTCAATCCTGATGGTATTTGAATTATGTGATATCACCTTTTTCTATAAATTAACCAGTGGAAAAAAAAGCACAAATGACCAAAGCAGGTCTAAAGGTTAGGAGGGGAAACAGTGTGTGCTCATGTTTCCAGCGAGGAAAGTCAAAAGTGGACTGAGCCGTTTGTACCCCCTCTGCATCTCCTATCAATATTGTGAAATAAATATGCTGTTTTCCCCCAAACAAATCCTCATAGACCAATCTTTCCATATATTTGACATGTGCATAACTTCAGAAACACTTTCCCCCCCTCTCCTGTAAAACCCTTCATCTCTGATCTCAGCTGATGAACCGAACAAGGCACCTGACGCACTTGGGACCGACTCGCAGGCTGTTAGCGGGGCTTTGAGAAAATGCAGATAATCAGCCTCATAATTGTGGTAATTACCTCTGGATGGATGTGTCGCTTCTTCGGGGCTAAATGGCAGTGAAATGCCACCGGGACAGAATCTCACTGCTACTGTAAACAGGATTTGGCAGAAAAGGGCAAACGCGGCGTTCACTGCACTTCACTCCCCCCCCGCCCCCCCCCCTCCTTTCTAATCTCCACTCTTCTGAGGACAGGGCCGGTGGACGTCCTCGCAGTGGGAGTCAGTGGGACACAAATTTAAACACTGCTAATTGGTTAACAGCCAATGAGGACCACCTACAGGTGCTCAGGAAGACGGGGGTCGGGGGTTCGGTCAATGCTTCTTCTGGTGTCTTTCCCTTCCCTGTTTGCATCTGCTCCTTTCTTCTCGGCCGTGACCATGTTTCTGCTTCACCTCCTGTCCCCGCCGCCTCTTTCTCATGTTATTCAGCGTCCTTCCTCCCCCACCCCCCTCTCACTTTTCCTCTCCTCCCTTAATTTCCCTCGCTCGCATATTCTTTCCCTTTCCCCCTCCGACGTTTCTTGGTTTTCCTTTTTCTCGCTGATGGCATTTGAAGCCAATTAGGTGTTTGTATACGCGTGTGGAGCCATCTCAGATTGAAGGCCGGGGACCTCGGCTGTCAAAGATCACAGCCGAGAGGTAGCGTGGCAACCTGTCGCCAAGCTCACCGCTATTAGCCTGATCAACAAAATAACTTATTGTCTGTATGAAAATGTTGTGTGTGTGTGTTTGTGTAGTGTCTCTCTGTGTGTGGAGTTGTCTAGAAGGGGGGGCTGGGTAATGTGTGTATATTGCGGCACAAAGAACCGACCGGCTGCCTCCGAGTTGTATGACTCATCCTCATTGCAACTGGCGGACTGCAATCCCAAGAGCCTGTAGTGAAAAAAAATTCTATTAACTTGCATTAGTTTCCTTCCTCCGCCATTACAGCAGCAGCAGCACAGAGCCGCACATACATGCACTCGTTGTGTGTCTCCGGTTGTGCGATGCAGGGGGACGGGGAAGTGTGCAAACGTCCTTGACTGCCAGTTTTTAAGCATTAATTCCTGATGACTCATAAACTGGATTTTCTTTCAAAGAGCGTTTCGATAAATCTGCAAATCCTGCGTTCCTCTTTCCCTCATGCCGCTCGACTCTATCTGCACTTTTTGCAACAACCTCCAGATTTTAAGGAGAAAAATAAGTGTTTACATTGCTTGTGCACTTCTTCTTCTCTTGCATATATGCTGACAAACCAACCCTCCGACACACGGATGTGTAGATGTGGCCGAGTTTCCGAGCAACACAACTCGTCTCCCTCTCTCCGAGCTCCGTGAGAAGACGAACCCTGTGCTTCTCTCTGGGCTGAGTGCTCCTCTCCACGCTCTGTGAGGTTGTGTAGTGGCGGCGATGTTGCTGTCGCGCATTCACACATCTCCAGTCCCTACCCCCCACCCCCCCCACCCTGTTGGAGAGCCCATTAGTGGCTTCTGTGTGGCCAGAGCCTGCGTTTGGAGAGCAGGAGAGAGCGAGGGTGGGGGGGGATGATGGGAGAGTCGGTGGAGGCGACGGGCGGTGAAGAAGAAGAGAGGTAGAGGAGGGGAGGATGAACACGGAGGAAGGAGGAGAGGCTGACAGTGATGCTGGAAGTTTGGTTATAACTTCTATCTGTTTAAAGACCAGCTCCATTGTCACTAGTTTTATATAAATGTTTGTTTCTGTCGTCAGTTCATACAGCGTTAGACAGTGATTCAAATGTTATTAATTACCTAACCCTAACCCTAACCCTAACCCTAAATGTAAATTAAAGTATTTTGATAAGAAAGGTAACTGGGACTCATGAACAGAATTAATATGGGATGGAGGGACTGTGGCATTGTGGGTCAGAGTCGGCGTGGAGGCCGAGAATTGATGCCTATTATACATGGTTATTATTTTAAATTCTCGTTATTTTCTGATGTGTTTTTCTTTGGGTATTACAGGAGAATACTATAAAAATAAATGAAATCTTTTTACATGTGTCTTAATATTTGTCAGGGAAATCTAGGAAAATTCATATCAGAGTTCTAGATCTGCAATAATCAGTTTGAATTATTATACAGCACAAACACAAACCTTTTCAAAGCTTGTCAGGTTCAAGTATTTATCGATAATAAACTACCATCCTAAAAAAAAACCTATGAGAGATGAAGGAGGGAGGACGTCCACCTACAGACACACTGGTTACATCTCGATTCCAGTTATCAAAGTTCTGCACAGCGATGACAATGGAGATGTCTCCATGACAACTGAGCGAGAGCAGCCAGGGGAGGTGTGGACACTGACGGGTTTTCATTCCTCCGTGGGGTCAAGAACAAACTGTCATTCACAGCCATGATTCAACTGTTGGAAATCAAACGTGGATTTCTAAGAAAGGGAAGCTCAGTGAAAAAACAGCAGGAGGGGGGTGGAGCCACGATATCGGGGTACTGACCAATCGTGAGTCAGTCTCAGCTGTCAATCATGAGGTTTCACCTTATTCTTATGGAATCAAATAACTGATTAAAATCAAGGAACTCGGGCGAATCGTCATGTCGTCCATTTTTATTGACAGTCTAGGGGACACAGTTAAAGTCCTGGACAGAGACGTCTCAAGCTTGACTGGTCTAAACCCAGCCCGACGACTGGGACCAGCTGACGGACTCTTCCGAGGGGAGAAGCCTGTCAGTCTCTCTTTCACAATATCCACCTCCATTTCCAGTCAGACCCCGGTGCAGAAAGATAAGAGTGAAGTGTGTCCCACACACTGTTGGACAAAAGAGTGCAGGGACCAGTAGAGCAGCAGAGGAGCTGTGGAGCTCAGCACCTGCAGACTCACTGGTTGTGCTCTGGCTCTTTGTATAAGACGTTTGTCCGAGTTCTTTTTCACTACATTCATAGAAAATGTTATAAAATACAAAACTCTGAGTTAAAGCTCCTCTAATAAAATCAGTCCTTAAGTAAATCTCTGTTTTATTGAAGGCTCACAGCAGAAAAAACTATTCATCAAGTTAATTTGCTCAATAATTCAGAACAACCGTCTGTTTCAAACAACATCTGTGTGTGTGTGTGTGTGTGTGTGTGTGTGTGTGTGTGTGTGTGTGTGTGTGTGTGTGTGTGTGTGTGTATGTGTGTGTGTGTGTGTGTGTGTGTGTATTATCAAACAGTTTTTTTTTACAAAAGGTTGTTACTAAACCCCTTAACGCTGTTTTGGCTAGGCTCTACTGCCCCCTTCTGGGCAGAAGCAGAAGCAGCAATCTGAGCGACTGAGAACATATTTACGGTCTCTACCGCCACCTGGTGGGAAACCCGGGTACAAAGGAGTGGAAAGGAAATGTCTCTACATCTCAAGCAACAAAAAAGAGGAAATATGAATAAACTTATATCTTATTAAAACAAATGCTTCCTTCTGAGGAATAAAGTTGTATTCATGAGAAGAGTTCTGGTGTTGAAGTGATGAACTTTGATTTACAGTTTTATTCAAGATAAAGACAAGGGACTGAACGACTGTGGATGAACAGCTCCACCTGCTGGATAGAAATGTGTTCAACCTTTTGTTAGGTGAAATAAAAAGATAAAAACTAAATTAAGTAATAACGCTTCTTAAATGTTGATGTTTTTAGCTGTGAACTGTTGTTTCATGTTTTTATTGTCTATAAATAAAGTCTGGATTATGGATTATATTTGTTTTCATTATCACTTTAACAAACACATCAGTCTGAACAAAAACAATCTGACATTCTGTTGTTGATTGTTGATTAACTCAGTTTAATTCCTCTGAGGAATGTGAAGGATCTTGTTTAATGATTCTTTAGCTAAATTTTCACAAACAACTAAATACGTTATTTTCTGTCACATCAGCACCACATTATTATAAGTATCGAGATCTGGCTGTTTAACTACAAACTGTAAAAAGTTTACATCTTTGTAATCCGTGTCTGATTTCTAACTTTCAACTCAGCCGTGGGATTTGATGCAGTTCAGTTCAAACAAAAACACAATTATTTGTGTTAAATGATGAAACTCACTCATTTCCTCAAAGTAACATAAACATACTGGTGTAAAGGTTTAAGATGGATTCATCTTTTAAGTTTCTTCTTTTTCTCTCAGTAATCTACTGAATAATATCTCATTGAAAAAGAAAAGTCAGACGATGATAATTATAAGTTTCTGTCCAGCAGCAAGTTCTCAGCTCTGAAACAGCTGAAAGTCTTTGAATGCACCACAGATCATTTTTAGTCTCTGCTTCAAACTGTGTAATCGTTAAACACAACTTCACTTTGGTGAGAAAAGTGATGATAATATATTTATAATCTATCTTAAAAAAAGGTTATTTAAATAAACTATCAGCCTGGAAAATGGAAAATCTAGCAAAAAACACACAATTTCAATGAGCTCATCCGTGTGTGTGTGTGTGTGTGTGTGTGTGTGTGTGTGTGTGTGTGTGTGTGTGTCCCTCACCGAGCTGGTGGGCCTTTCCGAGGCAGGAGAGGGAGGCGTTGAGTCGGGCACACTCTTCTTCGTTGGCACCAAACTTCTGCAGCAGCTCACACACCTGCTCCTCGCTCATGTCCAGCAAACCCTCCAGGGTCACCTCGCCTGGGCTCATCTCCTGCAGCACACACAGACACACACACACACACACACACACACGCACGCACGCACAAATGCATGCACACAGAGAGATAGACACATCTTTAGAAGTATATCAAACATTTGGTTTTAAGTTTAAGATGAACTGAAAGGTCTCACTTTGCCCTTGAATAGCAACAAAAGGTGACAGTATCTAATTCAGTGATTACACTTAATGTGGACGTGTATATACACTATAGAAACGCTTAAATATCATCTGTGACCCATACGACCGGCCTCATAGAGGACAAGCAGTTTATAACACAAGAGCCATAATAATGTATAAGAACTTAAGTCCTCGGTATGTAATTATGTTTTTACCAAAGAAATCCAGACTTTCATTCATTCTGTCACTGACTCACTATTTACCAAGTAACACTAAAAGGGATGAGAAAGAAAACAGACCATAATAAGGGTATTTTTTATGTTTTTGTGTCTCTTGGTTACAATAATAATATCAGTTACCAGATTTATAATTTGAGTGATCACATTGCTGTTTTTAGATTTAAATGAAAACACACTAACTGAAAGAAGATTATGAAATAAAAAACACATGTTCTGCTTCAGATTTGATAAAAAACTATTTATGATGAAAACATTTAATTTCCCATAAAGAATCAAATATATGGCGCATATGTCACATGATCCCAGCCTCACGATTACATACGAATTCTATCGCATTACTTTTCGTATCATTTCCTACGAACCCACGATGAGACCAGCCTAACGCCGAACCCGCTGACGTATGCAAAAAAAAAGGTTGCTAGTTTGAATTCTCACCTGCGTGACCTCCTTCCTCAGGTTGACGATGCGGAACCAGTGGCAGAGGCGAGGGAAGTCCTCCAGCTCCGCACTGCGCTCCTCTAAGGCCACTTTGCACTTACAGGACAACTGGCGGCTGAAGTACTTCACCAACTTCCCCTGAGAGGAGAGAGAGGAAACCACAACGACCACAGGATTTAAACATTTATACACATTTCACTTGTTAATTGTAGGATTTAGTTTCAGAATCAAAGGCTGTTTGCTGAAAATGAATTCAGATCTAACATGGGCTGAAACAAAAAAATTGTCTTCTAATAACTGCTTGGTTTAGTCCATTATGTCATAAAATGTTTAAGCATTTATCCCGACTCTGAACAACACACTCCTCCTAATGCATCAGCCATTGCAGCTTTTAAATCCAGATTGTCTTTATTCAGATTAACTATTTTACAAAGTCATAATGATACCATCATTTAGTTGTTTTACATGTTTCTATCTATTATATTTTTGTATTTCTTTACCCATTTTTCATTTTACATCACTTTTATTTGTATTATAATGAGACTTTCTATTTACTCTCTATGTATTTTCCAATGTCATCAGTGCAGCACCTTGAATCTCCCCCTGTGTATAACCTGCTTTATAAATAAAACTACCTGACCTTGTGTATTGGACCTAAAGAATCAACCTGCCGTTTATTTATGATCATGCACACTCAAAAATAAAAGATGAACAAAAGTAAATATTTAATCCTAAACTAGTTTGTTCAAACATCTTTAAAACCCTGACGTCCAGAATCCAGCAGCTGTTTGTTCAAACTGGTTATTGCAAAGTCACTGAAATCCCAGTTTGAGCTGAATAATCGATGCAGGGAGCTTCTCCTCCACCTCAACCTCCACCACTGAGATCACTTAACGCCTGTTTGCTCCACTGGGGGCGGCCCAGTGGTTAGTGGCTGAAAGCTGTGGTTACACTGGGAAACTGGAACAGGGTGTGTTTCCAGAGAGGAGCGGACACATGCATCAGCTTTTTTATTTCTCGTCTTCTGATCCGACAAACACATTTGGAGAAAACAAACCAGTAACTGACCATAGCTCTGAACTCACTGTCTCAACTGTGTATCTGATGTGATGCAACATTTCACTGTAATTCACATGTTCAAACTGGTTTGAACCACAAAGGTCACAGACGTGTCCTCAGATAACTGGTGAACGGAGACAGAAGTAAAACAAATGATATTTCAGGCTGAACCAAGGACATGAAGTGAAAGAGACGACGACAGGAGACTCCAGATTCTCATGTTCAGGTCCCACATGCAGGGCTGGGTTCGTGCTCTGGCCTGGGTTAGTGCTCTGGCCTGGGTCTGTAATCTGGCCTGGTTCGGTTCTGAGGCCTGGGTTAGTACTCTGGCCTGGGTCTGTACTCTGGACTGGGTTAGTGCTCTGTTCTGGAGGGGCTTGGTTAGTAGTCTGGCCTGGGTGAGTGCTCTATCCTGGGTCTGTAATCTGGCCTGGTTCTGTACTGAGGGCTGGGTTACCTGGGTCAGTACTCTGGCCTGGATTAGTACTCTGGCCTGGGTCTGTACTCTAGCCTGGGTTAGTGCTCTGTCCTGGGTTATTGCTCTGGCCTGGGTTAGTGTTGGAGCCTAGAAAGGCAGAGTTGGTGCTGAGGCTTCACCTTTTCAGCAGATGCACAAATCTATTATTCAACCTTTTAGTATCGCCCTCTGGAGGTGAAGATATGAACAACATGACAAGGTTCCCCAGTCTCTACTATCTGTTAAATACATTCAAATGCATGTTAACTATATTTTAGTATTTCTGCTTTTACTTTCTGGCTTTTTTCATTATATGACAAACAGTAAAATCTGTTTGATGAAGAAACTCTATTAAATACATTTTTATGTAATTGTTATTAAAGATGTGTCGTTAATTGAAGTTCCCTTCAGAGGAGGAGGAGCTGTGACCCGTCGCTGAACCTGTGCTTATACAAGCCAGCCCAATCATCATTATGTCATTATTACTTATTATTTATCATCATGTACTTTTTACAACAGCAACGTGTGTCTTTGTTTGTGTCATTTTGGAATTCATGTAACTTCCTGCTCCTCAGAAATTAATGTTTCACCTCCACAAAACTACTGATAACACTATAAAACCAAAAATAGTTCACGACAATAAACTCATCAACAGGTCCTGTACTTGTCTTATTTTCAGTAACTGCTTTACTTCATAACTAGAACCTATAAGTGAAAATTATATATATATTTCTGTTTCTATCCACATAATACACATTTACTGGAAGATAATGTGTCTTATCCAATTCAGAGAAAAGACAAAAAGGCATCCGGGATTAACAAAACCATAGAACTCAGGACAAATTTACAGCAAAATACAATATTTTGAAATAAAGAAAAACACAACACTGAAAAACCCTCGATGAAAATAGAGCCCTGACGTTCTTTAGGAAGTAACAACAAACATACTGAAAGTATTCAAAGTACTTGCCAAGTGTAGATTATTCACTTAGAAAACAGTCAACTACTTCTTTAACTACTGTATATTCTGTTTAATACTTAAGAATAGTTTCTCAAAATAAAAATTATGCAACTGAAAACACTTCTATCCACATATTAATTATTAGTGTTCTAACAGAGTCTGTGCAGGGGGAACTTGCTCATGACGCGAAGGTGCTAAGAAAATCATCATTTTCAGAGTGACTTTAAAAGAACATTATCGTTTTTCCTATAACAGCAAATATCGCACGTTGGATATTGATCATTTCAAACTGAATTGGGTCAAAGAATATTCAACAAACCACTGGTGACCACTGGGAAATGACAAAAACATCTTTCAGCACCGGACAGCTCCCACACAGCCGAGATTCAAAACACACACACGTCCAGAAGTCAAATGAAAAGAGTTGAATTTAAATCTGTATAACAAAACAACTGACCAATTTCAATTGTGTTTTAGGAAGATAAGGTTGTATCACAAAATCTGAAGTTAAATCAAGATTACAACAACAACTGTGCACACACGCTGTTAACAAACTGGTAAACTGGTTATCATACTGGTATATTTCTTCAGTCGTGGTTTGAGGGGACGCTGGATGTGGTTTGAGGTCTTTATCGACTCGTAGAACGGTTTCATACGTACGACAGAGACAAAAGCAGAAAGGAAACTTGTCGTGGACACAACTTTGCAGTGCGAATGGTTAATTCATGGTTAAGCTGTGGTGAAAACCAGAAGGGACCGAACACACCGGGCTGTGGACCAGGTGTGCAAGCAGAAGCTGCCGGAGCTAACAGGCTAACAAGAGCACGACACAAGCTGGAGATGATCCATGATTCTACCACGTCTATGACTGCAGCAGAGACAGAAGGTAAGAAACAGGAAAACATAAATATTACTAACGGAGGTGACGTCTACATGAGGGGATCATATGGTTTTTATAGAAGCTCGTGCAGACAAACTAAAGCAGTTTACAGACGTGACCTGCGGGTGAAATATTTGGAATTGGCACAACACAGTACAACACAGGGGGAGGTTTTCTGCACAGACGCTTTCACAACAGCAACAAATCCTCTCGTTATTCGGGTGAAGTGATGTTTTAACTCCACAGCAGAGATCACATGATTTTCTTTACACTCTGTTTACTCTGAGTTTTCTGGGTTTATAAGTCCAGTCTCCTCCTAACACCAGTTTTCTGATACCACCTCTACATTAAACTAGCGAACACGCTTGTAGGAGCTTTAAATCATCTTTTTCTGATGAGGAAAACCATAAAATGTTCCTCTTATAGACTCAGTGAAAACCCCGGTTACCACCACAGAACCATGCACACTTCCTAAAATGATGGAGTGGTCCTTTAAGCAGATTGCTGAAGTGGAGCATATGGTGCCAGTCCCATTTGAGACATGAGCCAAACTGACCCCTTCACAAGTGCTCCACTCACGAATAATCCAGATAAACTGATGAACACTCAGTGTAACAGACTAGGACTTCTACACCAGCTTTTTCTAATCAGTTAAACTGGAGCCCTGCACTTTCCTGCATTAGAAAAATGTCCATCACTAAAAAAACAAGCTTTAACCAAGAGAGTGATGGTCTTTAAACAAAGGGAGATGCAGCTTCTGAGTTTAACTCTGTACTTTAAAACATCAAATCATTGGCTGCTAGTGTGCATGTATAGTATTGGGATTAACTATACTGAGCTGTAACAAACTAAAGTAATTCATAAATCATGAACCATGAGAGAAAATGGTTTAAATGTACGAAGCAGCAGGTAAAAATACATAAATATTAATATGCATTAATTGTATACTGATAAGAGCTATATCTTCATTTAAACAACTTGATGCTATAGTAATATTATAGTAGACATATTCAAATGGTACTTCAACGATTTAGTACTCAATTTCCTAAAAGCTGAGGGTACTTTCAAAAGAGGAATCTTCAAAATCAAAGCAGCAGACACTAAATTATCTTATATAACCTACACCTCCCTGTTGTGTTGTCTGTTAGACACTGATGACATCAGCAGAGTCATTTCTCAAACTACACCTTTTAATCACACAAACCAAACACAACACACACAGATCAATATCTAATAATCAATATCTTTCTAATAGCAGATGTCATTCGGGTGCTTACGTAGGATATTGGAGTGACGTCTACCTTAAAGCCACATTATCATCTACAGACTAATTCTTATCAAACATAACAAACTCCTCTTCACAGCCTTTGATTTCCTGACTATGAGTAGAAAAAATACATTAGTTCCACATCTAAAGCAACAAAGCTGAGGTCTGAATAAACACTGCAAAGCCTTCACCTGTTCACTATACTTGAATATAAAGGAAAAACAACACTTGCCATTATTTCTTTCACATGAAATGCATAACAGGGTTTGCACATCAGGTTTCTGTGTGTGTGTGTGTGTGTGTGTGTGTGCAGGCCTGAAAACAACAGATCATTCACCATGTGCGTTGATCATTCCAGCGTCTCCCAGGGATACCAGCAACGATGCATAATCATATTAATGGAAACCAGCATTGACACGACATCCAGGTAATGATATGGGCCGCTGCTCTGGGTGAAGCTGTCGGCTCAAACAGGGTCAGTGCTCCGCGCCTCCACCAGATTCAGTCTGAGGCTCAATCTGGGTCCTTTGA
Organism: Pseudopleuronectes americanus; assembly: GCA_038501795.1. NCBI lineage: Eukaryota > Metazoa > Chordata > Actinopteri > Pleuronectiformes > Pleuronectidae > Pseudopleuronectes > Pseudopleuronectes americanus. Next base: position 2,450,705 of record CM076718.1, on the reverse strand, counting down.
GTTAATAATAGAGATGGAGAGACGTCCGTGTCGTGGAGGAATCTCCCATCGACAGGTTAACGAGGGAGGCTCTGCGTACGACTGACGTCATCGGGATCCTGATCAAAACCCCGGGCGGACGACTCATTTGTCGCCGAGGCAATAAGGAGACGGTCGCCCTGGAAGGCTCGGAGGGTTTTAACAAGATTAGACGGTTCTCAGGGGAATGTGAATTAACTGAGGAGAGAGCGTTTCTCTTTGTTCTCGCTTGTAAAACACGTTTCTCTTCTGATCAGCATTTCTTTCACATGTTAATTTATGAACACAAACAAACAGATAAACTGATAAGCACGGTTCCATCCATCCTAAACTTCTGCAGAAGCACGAGACATATTTCTGTTGTTCCCAGTTATTGATAAAATGTGTTTCAGAGATTGGAGACTAAATTTAACAGCGGAGAGGAAGTGCAGCCCACAACAGATCATGACTTTCAAAATATCTCTTACCTAAATTCATGTTGGAATCATTTTGTCTGATGGAAAAAAACTTGCCAATTATCAATTATCTATTATAATATTAGCTTATTCCAAGCACTGTAAACTGTTACATATACAGAAGAACTATTTGCTTTTATTTTGTTTTCACAGGTTAGATTTGAAGGCTGCTGTCAAACATAGTCAACACCTTGTTTTGTAAACAACGTTACTGCTTCATTAAGAGCTTGTGGTCATCCACATAAATCTAAGTAATCAGATTTCTATGTATTTATAAAGAATAAAAGTGACCACCTACCAAATGAACATGAGCAGGGCCTTAATTAGTCCTGCATACTCAGTATTTGGAAAAATGGCAAATCTGTACGGTGGCCCAGAGAGCTCAACACACTTCAAATTAAGAAAAAAATCTTTATCAATTTGACAACACATGCGCTGTAAATACAACACAAGCAAATACTGAAACACGAGTAGCAGATCTCAATAACTTCATAAAGCATTGAACTACAGTCGGGTGCATCCATCTATTGCAGGTGTTTTTTCTGCTTGTATGTCATTTTCTTATTGGCTGTGTGTTGTGCTCTCCCAGCCTCTGTAAATCTGGACCACAGGTGGAACTAGAGATCTGAACTTTGACCCTGATTTAAATTCATAGTAATCAATATTCTAATATGTATCATGACTGATAATTAAAATAAATAAACTGCATTTGCAACATGCTTTTTCAGAGAAACAAGCTGTTGTGTGCAGCCGAGCACCAAACAGCAGCACAGGGTAATGTAATTAAAAGCATAAATCTAAATAAACTCAGTCTGACTTACAGTGTATTTAGTGTTGACTAGTGTCTGATCACTATTTTGAGGATATGTGGTTAAAAATATATCAAATGAACCAAATGAAACTTGAAATAACACTTGTTTTAACCAGATATTATCGATATGCTTTGCTGTGTCATAAAGATTGTTTAAAACCTTCAAGTTTCACACATATGGATTCACTAAACAAAAAGTGTAATTCAATGGAAACTCAAGTACTTGCACTTGTAAAGTACTGCAGTATGTATACACACTACTGTTCATGTATAACCACAACTACAACATCCCTTAAGCATCCTATTCCCTGCATTCAATTCAACAGGTAGAAGAAACACACATCTTCTTCTCTCTGATGGGAAACAGTTTCTCTCTTGCATCACTGCCCTCTGCAGTCTGGAAGAATGTGTGTCACATCACGTCTCATGCCCAGAACAAGATTCTATAATAGTGACGATAGTTTAAAACAATGCAAAGCTACTTAAACAAATAGGCAAACATCTATTTATATAATACTATTTACATCACTTTTAAAAGGATGATAACTTCCTGGAACTTGGAATCTGGAACATCAATACAACTCTGCCCTTTGGAACCGATGGCACAAGTGAAATGATCTTTTCCTTTTAACAGTTTAATCTCCTGTGTTCTCCCAAAGGAAAATCAGGGTATCAGCCAGAATGAAAGTTACAACAGCCTCCTTCTTCCTGACCTCCTGTAACCTCAGTCCCTTTGTCCTGGGGCACAAGAGCTTTGGTACAGATCTGCACATGTGGATTATTAATCCAATAATGTATTTGAGGGACTCATTCGAAAAGAGCCCAAACTGAAGACTATCCCTGTAACTCTTCTAACATATGATCCAGATCTCATTAAAACGCATTCAATTCACATGATTTCAGCAGATTGGTTAATTGGCTGTCTCCTCTTCCTGTCCCCTGTCTCATGTGTAACACCTCCTCTGAGACGCTCAGACACGTCACCGGGTGTATTACTATATGTTTATATCTTATATAATTCTGTATCCTCATATTCCTGTCGAGGGGGTTGTTTGGGATTAGTGTGACTTCTCTCTTCTGTGCTGTGTTTTTTTTATGTAATATCTCAGTGATATTCCCTCTGGGGCTTCAGAGTGTGCACACAGACACTCAGCGGTGAGTTTATTGCGACCTTATCGCACTTAACACTGTTTGTTTCTATCTCCACGGGGTCATCACCGACACACTGGGACGGGCCCTTCACGCTCCTCTGGGTCCCCCGGTGCTCCGAGGCTGAGTTTCCAGAAACCTTATCGCACTTTATGGCGTTTTATTTAGCCACAGATATACAAGGGGGGGGGGCTGCAGGTTGGAGGGGCCACAGTCAAACACAACATCATACTTGGATGCGATGGACATTTTACGTAACGTAACATTAGGGGGAAGACACCCGCCGGCCAATTACGCGGATAATGACATTTGGTTCCAATCTCAGTAATCTGCTCGCCCTTGCGTAACGGCGGCGCGGCCTGGATGCGCCGCTCGGTCGGTTGCGCAGGCTGCTGCTGGTGGATTGTAAACACGGGCAGCAGCAGCAGCAGCAGCAGCAGCGGTGGCAGCAGCAGCAGCAGCCTACAGGCCTCACATATTATTCTGATGGAGAAGAGCCACCTTCTCTCGCCACCACCTGCAGAATGCGCAAGTCTACACCAGCCCCACCGCAGCCCCGTGGATGCAGCCTCCTCCTGATTTATTGCACTGCACTGAGCGGATAGATGTGCACCGGCGTCAATCTGTGCGTATTTACGCAGAAAAAAAAAGACGAGCAAGGCACAGGATGGGGGAAGAAAGAAAAAAAAACATGCACAGTGGCCTAGAAATAAATAAGAGACGGTGACAGCCCCTGTATCGATTCACATTGAAGATGCACAGATTCAGAACATCACCACCCGTGCTTACCTCCAGCGTGCGTATCTCCTTCTGAGTCAAGTCGTTGGATGTGGCACATTTGGTCCGTAAACCCTCCAAACTGGAAATGCTTATGTCTATCATGTTCTGCACCAACTCGCACTGCTGCAAGGCTTTCTGCAAACTCAGGTGCTGCTCCTCGCTTTTTGTCATCTCCTCGTTCATAGTTTGGGTCGAGCAGTGGTCGTTATATCCCCCCCACACTTTTACCTTCCTTCACTCCACTCCAAATAATAACGGAACAGAAGGAAAAAAAATCAAAATATAGAAATAAGAGAACAGAACGGGATTTCAGGAGAGAGACGTGGAGGAGCCCACGGAGCAGAGCGACCTGCAGAACGCCATGAAACGAGATGTTGTGGGTTTACAGACGAGCTTTGAGCCGTGAGAGACTCGACTCCATTGCAACAACAGTCCTCGTAGCTCCTGCTGTTTCATCCAGGTGCCTCTGCCTCCTACACCGAGCGCAAGGTGGGGAAGATGCGGAGCGGGTTCGCCAGAGCATCCATCGGGTTCCCCCCTGCGAATGGACGTTAGAAACAAGGATGGCGGTAGTAATAATAATAATAATAATTAAAAAATAAAAATAGAAAAAGCTGATCAGCGCATCATCAGCGGACGTGAAGAGCCCGGTGGGTTTCACTGGTGCTGATGAGAGGACTGGATGCAGGTCCCTGTCTCCCGTGGCAGCAGCAGCATCCCGGTTCGCTCCCACCACACCGACATGTTTCCTGTCAATCAAACCCACAGCAACAGCATCGCAGGCAGCCGAGAGGAGGAGATCTCGCGAGATTAGGGCGGTGGGATCCTCCAGTCTGCAGGCCTGCACCAGGTCCACGCTCATCTCGCTCACTGGCTCAGGAGGGATGGTGGTAGACGTGTGGATGATTGTTATAATGCACATGCAGCTGAATGTGCACACTGACATATGTGCACGGATACAATATAAAAGAGAATGAATAAAAACAGTGAAAGTTAAATTAATGAATTATGTGATTGCTATGTGACATAGAATTACTAGATTGATAAGTATTGGTTTCTCCAAATACTAAATATATGCAAGAAGGCTAAACTGCACCTTTAACTTAACATGTACAGATATGATGGTTCACATAAGTGTGTTTAATATATAACAAAAATCAGACACTGGACACAGTTGTTGAATGGTTACACAACAGGTCAAAGCAAATAGTCCATTATCTAAATCACTTTTTATATAGGACGGGATTTGGATGTGCCAAGACAAGCCCACAGGCTCTAAGAGATCGTGACATTGATGAAATTATTTTATAAAACATGATAATGTAAACCTAAAGTACTGCATGAGTCTAAATTGTTAAATGTGACTGGTTTGTTTTGAATGACCTGATCTGGACACACCAGTGTTTTACTCTGACAGCTGCAAACATCAGGTCCAAACCCAAACGACTGATCCTTAGTTGAATCGTTTATATTGTTTCTCTTGTATAAATTACATTGGATCATGTTTATATTTTCATAAACCCTTAATTTTTTAATTATCAACATGTTTTTTTAATTTGTAATATATATATTGTTTGTAAAGCACTTTCAGCTGCATTTCTTGTATAAAAGGAGCTAAACAAATTACAAGTGTACCATTATTATTGTTGCTGTTATTGTTATTAACTTTATTACTATTATATAGATTAGGATTGTTTCAGCCCTGACCCCAGAAAGGTTTTTACACAGTGAAACAATATTTAAAGTTTCTAATTTTTGACATTTTACTTTTTCCTTTAACGTTACACCACAGTCCCCACCCACCGCAGCAGATGGAGCGATCCCATTGGCTGTACGGCGTGACGCGTGACACACGGTTTGTTGTGCAGCGCGCGAAACACAGGAGCGGAAACAAGAGTCTGAAAGAGTAAAATCACAAACCAGACTCACGTGGATCTGAGTTTCACAGAGAACTGGAGCCATGGCTGAAACCAGTAAAGCACCGGAACGGTCCAGGAACCTGCCCTGGTGAGTGCACCGCTGTTTACGGCCTGTTAGCATTAGCTAGCTAACCTGTAGCCCGTGTGTTTGGGTGAGTTAGCAGGAAGCAACGTGTCGACCTGTGTCCTGAGAAGTAAACACAACCGTTTTCAAGCTTTTAACGGGAAACGTCAGATTTTCCTCGTGTTTGTGTTGATGAATAAAACTGATCCGAGGCCAGTGTGCAGCGTTGTGATGGCTAATAGGTGCAGCTAGCATCGCTGTGCTGCTGCAGCTGCCAATAGCTTTAAACATGTACATTTTAGTTGATTGTGTTTGTGTGTAGTGCAAACGTGTGTGCCGAATTGTAGAGTGACACCAACACAACGTGAAGTCGTGAGTGTTTCTTACGTGTATCTCATATTTATCAAAACATATGAATGCGATGTTATAAAGTGGAGAAATTCAAATGAGGTCCGTTCTGACGTGATACCTGTCAGAGATTAACGTTGCTAATCCGTTATATTTAAACCAGTATAAAGTACTGAGCTCGTGGTAAATACTGCAAGCGTCATTTAGGAATAGCAAGTACTTATAATATGTGTATTAACGATGTGTTTCTGCTTCCAGGGTCGAGAAGTACAGACCTCAGAAACTTGATGATCTCATCTCACACAAAGATATTCTGTCCACCAGTAAGTGTGTAGACCACCTCATTAAGTGAAGAAGAACATGGTTTATGAGTCAACATCCAACTTATATTTGTTTTAGTATTGTCAAATTTAATGTGTAAAGAACCCAAATTGTAATTACATTCAGAAGTTGTTTATATACTTCAATATGAATACCTTCTGTCTTTCATTGACTCAGGTCTTTGTCTGAATTAGTGGTATTGTCAGTGACACTATAAAATAATAACACAGGCCACAGATTTCCTACTTGTCCTCAGGTTTTAAATCAATAGTATGATTTAAAAGAACCATGTCTTCTACTGTTATTCTTTTCAAACCCCGGTTTCCTCTCCTCAGTCCAGAGGTTTATCAGCGAGGAGAAGCTCCCCCACCTCCTGTTCTACGGTCCTCCTGGAACCGGCAAGACCTCCACCATCCTGGCCTGTGCCCGGCAGCTGTACAAGGACAAGGAGTTCAACTCTATGGTGTTGGAGGTACGTAAGTGTTTCTGATTCACTCTGGTGTGACGGCTTCTCCCTGATTTGATTCATCTCTGATTTGTTTTGTAGTTAAACGCCTCTGATGACCGAGGTATCGATGTCGTACGAGGACCCGTCCTGAGCTTCGCCAGCACACGCACCATCTTCAAGTAAGACTGGAGTTTCTCTCTCTCTCTGCAACCCATACCCACAAGAGGAGGTATTCAAACTGCTGTTCTGTCCGTCCCCCTTGTCCCCCAGGAAGGGCTTCAAGTTGGTGATACTGGACGAGGCCGATGCCATGACCCAGGACGCCCAGAATGCATTGCGACGAGGTGAGCCATCTGTTCGGCCGAGCGTCGCCCACTGTGAGCCGCACGGCTCAATGAGCAGCCGGACAATTTGGCTGCGTGTGAATTACAGGCTGGGTCCATCGTGATAAACATTTATAAAATCCCTGTGTGAAAATCTGCGGATTTAGTTCAAACTGGAACTTTAACATATGAACAAAGACTTTGTTCATGGCCAGTTTGCAGCTTGAGGTTATTTCTGACTTGTTCTTTCTATTTCTCTTCTCTTTCTGTCTCTCTCTGTCTCTGTCTCTCTCTCTCTCTCTCTCTCTCTCTCTCTCTCTCAGTGATTGAGAAGTACACAGAAAACACTCGCTTCTGTCTCATCTGCAACTACCTGTCCAAGATCATCCCGGCTCTGCAGTCTCGCTGCACCAGGTTTCGCTTCGGCCCGCTGTCCCCAGATCAGATGGTTCCCCGACTGGAGTATGTGGTCCAGCAGGAGAGGTTTGTGTGTGTTATGTTGTGTAGTAGAAACATTGTTTTTCTTTTGACTGTCTGCAAACTAGTGAATCACACAAAGAAGCCTGAATTTAGATCAGTAATAGCAGAGTGAAATTATGTGTGTATTTGTTTATGGCTTTAATACAAAGATTTCACAATGAGCAAAACATTAGAATGCATATATATGTTTAAATAAACAAATGAATCATCTACAAATATAAACATTACATTACTGAATCAATCGTTGTTTTAGTATTGACGTCACTCCAGATGGAATGAAAGCCATCGTGACTTTATCATCCGGTGACATGAGGAGATCTCTGAACATCCTGCAGGTACGACATCGTGATCATTAACGTTCCATGTTAGTTGAAGACATCAGTGTTTTGGTGGGGGGGTTAACCAGCGTGACTCTGTGGTTCTAGAGCACCAGCATGGCGTATGGGAAGGTGACAGAGGACACAGTGTACACCTGCACAGGTCACCCCCTCCGCTCAGACATCGCCAACATCCTCGACTGGTCCCTCAACAAGGACTTCACCGCCTCATACAAACGTATCCTTGTCCTCCAGGCTCATGACCTCAGCAGGACAATAATCAATCTGTGACATGCAACCTAGGGTTTTTATCTTATTCTGTACAATCCAGAAAAGACTTAACATCCTAAAGAAGCTGTTTATTCAGGGAATTTCTTTCTTCCAACTGATCAAACTAACTGACAGCGGCGCAAAGTTGAAGCTACTAAATCTGTTTGACACACAAATGGAAGAAAATTGAAGAAAGAAATAGATTCAAACGCTGTAACTTCTCAAACTGAATTAAAAAGACGATATAAACAGTTCATCTTGAAAGTCCTTAACGTTTTCCTCTCAGAAATCCTGCAGCTGAAGACGTTGAAAGGTTTGGCTCTGCACGACATCCTCACTGAGGTTCACCTGCTCGTCCACAGAGGTGAGGCTCCAGCTGACGGACTCGTCTTAAAATAAGACTTTTATGTGTTTGTGTTTTTTAAAGAAACCCTGCAAACATAAACCATGTTGTACAAATTCATAAATTTCTTCTTTCTTCCCTATTTGAAGTGGACTTTCCTCCCCACATCCGGATCGGTCTGCTCATCAAGTTGGCCGACATAGAGTAAGTGAGATGTAAACGAACATGAACTGGAATGAAAGCCACCAGGTCAGATTCTCCTTGTTTCTGATCCTGTCGTCTTCTCCTCAGACACAGACTCGCCTCGGGAACCGATGAGAAGATCCAGCTGAGCTCCATGGTGGCAGCTTTCCAGTCAGTGAGAGACCTGGTGGTCAGCGAAGCCTCGTAGATCCAGGCACCGTCTCCTGAACCGAAACCAGGATCACGTGAAGAGGAGGATTTAGTCAATGATTCATGAGTGGCCATAGTGAAGAGCAGCTGGACCACACTGCTACATCCAGAACTCGGAGATAGGGAATCTTTAAAAAGAGATGTTGGTCTTTTGTTTCCTTCTTTTCTATCCTCTTGTCTTTTTAAATGTTACTAAAACCTTTTAAACAGTTTGAACAATTTCCTGCTGGGTTCTTTCTGGAAGGATGTACAGCGTCCTCTCGATTGGTTGGAAAGAAGAATGCAACCTTTTTCTCAGCTCTTCAATCTGCCACCTCTGGTCAAACTGGTGTGAAACCAGCACACTGTTTGTTTTTGGAAGGAACCAGATGTTTTCACGTGTCCACTGCTCAGCACTTCTCCATCTGAGTCACTCCCATGAAAGAGGAAATGGAAAACCGTTCATCTCGTCCCAGAGGCACTTCCCTCTCTTCTGTGGGCACTTAGTTAAAATATGGACTCTTCATTATCAGTGTCAGTTAAATTCCCCGTCTGTCTGTAAAAAGAAAAGCTCTGAGACATGTAAATGTTTAAGTCTGTTTAATAAAATTATTTCCTATATATTCCGGTCTCTATTTTTTACATTAACAACAAACATGTGCAGGTACAGTCGCAGGTCGTGTGTTGTTCCCTTATGATAAACACAGGAATTAGAAATTAGATATGTACACAATAAATTAACAGTATAAAAGTGTGATATTCAAGTCGTGTGTGTATATATAAGCATATGAACATTGAGTTAATACATTGTTTTACAGTAGTAGTGCAATAAATTAAATCCTTAGTGCAGTAAATGTTGCATCTAAACTCGATGACGTTAAGAGCTGCTTCCTGCTCCGAGCTGTGGAAGCATCGTTTAATCAATCTGCAAACAAAGGCATTTTATTAGTGGTCAGTGGATAATAATCACTTAGTTGCATTGTTTGGTCATTTTTAAATGTTCGTGTTCATCCTCTCCACTCCTCCTCCTCTTCCTCGGAGGAGCTCCGGGTCCTGAGGCGCTCGGGGATGTTCCTGTACGTGAGGTACTGCAGGATCCTCTTGGGGAGGGGCAGCGGCTCCAGCTGGTGCGTGGACACCGAGTGGCGCAGGATGGATCGGCACAGGTGGCACAGGCTGGGCACCGTCCTGGGAGCCTTCCAGAACCTCACGTGGCCGTCTCTGGTTCTGCCGGAGGGGGAGACATACACAGTTAGTGTGAGCAAACATGAGTTAACATGAGAACCAGCTCGAGAACGATGTTGATTAAGTTTACTTTGAAAATGTGCAGGTTCAAAATGGAATTGTTTGCACGTGAGATCTTGAACACAAGTTGTTGTTTTAGTAAAAGTTGTGAAAGCAACCCAGGATTATTTAAATTACAAGAAATACGTTTTTCAACATTTTCCTTAATGTCTCACAGAGTAATTCTATATCTTGATTAAAAAACTCAGACATGTTTAAGGGATTGTTATTTATGAATGTGTTCAGATCCAAATAAAAAAATCTGGATCTAGAGAATTTGAGTCTTAGTCACCACCACACATTACCTGCAGAGGGAGCAGGTACCATTAGGTTTAAAGGATTGTTCTTCTAAACAGTTGCTCTGTCGTTCATTCTTTTTAAATTGAGAGTAGCAGCAGCATTAAGTAGTGTTGCATTGTGGGTAACATATGTGCTATTAATGTTATTAGGCAAGCAACTGTTTTTAAGTTTGTCTGTTTTGAGTCTTTCAGGAATAATCTGGTTTTTAAAGTGTTTGGTTTGCTCAGTTTAAAGCAGCAGAAGTTTCTGAAGTTCCTGCTGACACATGTTCTGATGTCAGAGATATAATCAATTCATGTGACAAATGTGTTCCCACCACAGACACACACATACACTGTCCTGTAGGAGGAGAAGCCAAGAGTTCTTAGTGTCTTCATGAGGTCAAAAGTTTGTGAGGTTGGTTTATTTACCCTGTGGCGACCACGCCCCCTTGTGGATGGTAGTCGCAGCAGAGTCCGTTGGAGTCTCTGTCTGCTTTGGTCTGCATCACCATCCCTTTGTTTCCCGGCTCCCAGATCAGAAGAGCTCTGCAAACACACACACACACACACACACACACACACGTGTCTGGAATCAGTTTCTGCAAAGTGCGTTGACGTTCACACGACGCTGTGATCAACCTGCTCACCTGCAGTCGGTCACGATGGACAAGTGCAAACCGTTCGGAGAGAATTGTATCGCTGAGATCTGGTTTTGCCCGTAATCGTCAAAGTAATCCCTGTGGAGGAAAGAAAGGTGTTTAGGGACGATGACAATAAAGACCTTGTGCTCAGAGAACCTTCATGTTCATGTCTCGAGTGTAAACTCACACCAGCGTGGCCAGTTTCTCGGCGGTGTACGGGTCCCAGAGGTCGATCCACCAGCTGGAGCCGCTGAAGGCCGCGGTGGCGAGCAGCGCCCCGTCAGGAGAGAAGTCACAGGAAGACAGGAGGTACAAGGTCTTCCTGTTCCCGCCGGTCAGGTTCCTGATGAACGTGTACGAGCGTAAACTCCACAGACACACCATCTAATGGGGGGGGGGAGGAGTAGAGGTTACTTTGCTGTGAGGATCATTATTTTCTCATCCTGGCCTTCAAACAGTGAGCAGCTGCACTGATAAACAATCTATTGATTTGATTTACGGATTTACAGCCACACAGTTTAAAGTGATTGTGATCTTAAAGTCTGGCTCTGCTCAGTGAAACGTCGTCTGTTTCTCTTTCTGGTGACGACTTGTCAGAGTCGAGGTCTAGAGAAGCTTCCTGCTGCTTCAAATGTCTCAGAATGAAACTGAAACGTCTCATGTGTCTGTTCGTCTCACGGAAACTCAACACGGGGGAAGGATGAAGAGAAGCAGATCGCTGCGTCCTCGAGCGAGAGATTCATATCACAAATCAAGTCTGAAAAGCTTTGTGTTACTTGGTCAGGACGTTCAGTTACATCAGCGCTCGATACAAAAAACAACACATAACTAAATGTTGGAGCCGATAAAATCATCCACAATTATTCACTACATAAGGAAACGTTTTCATTCATGATCACAGAAAACAGGCTCGTGATCAGAGGTGAAATTCTGAAGTAACAGAAGAGATGAAAAGAGAGGACGAGATAAAAAACAACACACTCTGCCTTTAGTTTACAAATTTAAAACGAGCGTAAGGCACAGAATCAAGTTTTCAAGTTTTAAACAAGATAATTAACTAAGAAACTTTCTGTCTGAACAATCCCAAAGTCCTGAGCTGCCTGCACAAAGCCAAATAACAAATAACAATGTAATCGATTACTCAAAGACAACACCTCAAACCAAAGGATCAAACTACACAGGCACCTGATGCAGGATTGTGATTTTCAATATTTTCTCCTTTTACAAAAACTTTTCATTATGGAAAATGTGATTCAATTTAAAGATTTGACAAAAAAACTGAAAGTAAAAATATTTCTGAAATCTGAAATCGACACAGAATAAAGATTAAAAACCGTGAAATGAGGATTGAAGACATTCTGAACACTTGTAGCTTGGAACTCTCAAACTCTATAATAATAATACAATAAAAATATATAATAATGTATATTAAAATCACGTCTGTAATCGTGCTTCTGATGCAAATGTGTCTCTTTACAGGTTTATATAACTTCTCCATAGAGTCACTCACCCGGTCGAACCTCCCGACGGAGGCGATCATGCTGCAGTCCGGAGACACGCAGCAGCAGCTGATCCAGTCCTTGTGGCCCGACAGCACCTGCACCTTCTTACCTGCAACACACAGCACATTCATCCATGTTTAAACACTTCAACGGGAACATTTGTTTGCTTTATTCAAACAGAGGGTTTTTACTCCAGCTGCACTGAGTGGTGATTAAACACGGACGAGGTGATGAACACACAGAGAGAAACACGATTTACAAACTCTCCTGTTTGCTCGTAGTCGACAGTTTATCAGAAACAGAGCAGAGCCGCTGCAGATATCACTACAGTCTGTTTTCCATATTCCATTTTATTTCCATTTATTGTTTTATTATGTGAGGAATTAAGTTAGAAAGTGATAAACAATTTTATAATTATTATTATACATTGTACATTATTAATTCAAAGCTACTTCAAACTAAGGGACATGATCTGATCTAGATGAACAGACATATATATTTCCTGAGGTTATATATGTTGAACATTGATTTTGGGTATTGATATCATACATGTAAGTGTTAGTCATATTTTAAATCTTTACTTAGTTGTAATATCTGTTGAGATAAAGAGGTTAACCTAGATTAAGTGTTGCTGTGGAAGGTTTTGGATCCTGAAGGACTGAAAAACTGCTCGTTTTAAGAAATAAAATTCTCTTAATTCTTGCTAAATGATGATCATTTTTCCTCAAAATTTTGAATATTATTTATTTTGTTTTATCTGATAAAACTACAGTGACTTTAACTTGGTGGATTAGCAGCAGAAAGAAGCCTCTTAGATTTTGTGAAAAAAAGTGAAAATCAAAAGAGAAAAGAAATAAGATAAAAGCAGAAGCTGACGTGAAAAGTATAATCAAAGCAATTTTCTACTTCATTGTCTTCTACAAATAAAGAAAAACAAAGTCCGAAAAAAGAGAAAAAGGATCGAGCCAGCCAGGAGTCGAACCTAGAATCTTCTGATCCGTAGTCAGACGCGTTATCCATTGCGCCACTGGCCCGAGGACGTATCACCATGGTGACCAGACACTCCTTAAAGGGCGCTGCGGTATCTAACAACTTATTAACTGTCGCTATAAAACGTGACGCTAATTTAATTCTACATAGTGACGTTGACTTTAAAAAATAAAGATCGATCTAATCTTAAATCATCCTATTTCTTTGAGGAAGCTGAAACTCAAGTCTTTGGATTTCCGAGTTTTTACAAATGTCCTTGAACTCACCACCAAGGAGTGTTTTTCACAACAAAAACAACAAAACAATAAAAATGTGCTTAAAAGTGAAGTTTGGAAGTTTTTCAGCAGATTATTTGCCTCTGATGAAACACTGGGCTGCAGCAGAGAGCGGAAATAAATATAGACACATGTAAAGTTTGAGGAAATGCTCGACTCAGGAATGGAAAGAATGAAGTCAGTGAGCTCAAACAAGCAAATGATCAAAGTCAAATGAAAACAAAACCCGGTATCAAAACAGATGATATCTCAGGATGTAAAATAGATCAACAGAATCTGCCTGGAATGTAAATAACACATACCGGTATTCCCTTTAACAGCATGAGGAATAGTGTGTTTGCATTGGGAAACAGTGGAGTCTTTAATTGTTTGTGAACAATAAGCATTTTTTCACAAAAGCTTAACGACAAAAAAGGTTAAAAAGGTGATAAATGTGCACAAGTTGGACGTTAAAAAGCTTTTGAGCTGTTTATTGTATCTTAAAGAAACAGTGGAAATCAATATAACACCATGATAATCTTAGGGAAACGGCCGACACAGGAATGCAAAGAATAAGCAGGTAATCTAGTCTCTTAGATCAAATGAAAATTAAACAAAATATGCATTGCAAAAAACAGACAGAATAGCAGGATGTAAAATAATTAAAACAGACTCCGCCTGAAATGTAAACAGCAGCTATTCCCTTTAACTACACAAGAAGGAGTTGTGTTTGCATTGTGAAACAGTGGAGTCGTATCAGCACAGACTGTTTGTGAACACCACACTGGAAATGATGTTATCACAGACTTCCTCCGGAAAACAGACACAAGTCTCTCTGGGACTTTGTCTCTGGAGAAGCGGTGTGTGTCTGGACTTGTCATCGCTTGCTACTCAACACAAACTGCACATACCTTTCTGAGCCAGGTCCCAAATCCTCAAGGTTTTGTCCCGGGAGGACGACACGAGCGTGAGCGTCCCGTTCTGAGGGAAGACCAGGTCCCTCACGACTCCTTCATGTCCGTGGAGGTCGAACACAGCATCTCCTGAATGAGCAGGTATCAAAAGGAAGTTGTTTACAACCCGAGCGCAGCACAGACCACGTCTACAGAACTACAGTCCTCACCTGTTAGGACATTCCAGATCTTGATGACCCCGTTCTCCAGGCCCGTGGCCAGGAGCAGGCTGTTGTTCCCTTTGGACGAGGTGTTCACCGGCCGTGCAGCAGCCCCGGATCTCGGGGGCCTGGGCCCGAAGGCGAGGCCCCACACCGGGTGACCGCAGCTGAAGCTCTTGTCTCCTCGGTCGGTTTCTCCTCCCTGATCGTCTCTGTGACAGAAAGGAACATTAAACATTCAGATAGAGTAAATAATTCAATGATCCGGCCTTGATGTGTCGCAGATTTAACAACTAGGAAAGTCTGAATAAAACCGGTTTGATATGAGTCACTGAATGTTGCCTCTGTTGCCTCATTCATTATTATCATGCACTGGTATGTAAACACGCAGGGAGACGATCCCACTGACAAATGAATCCATATTAAGACATGTTCAGGAGCCATAAAAAACTGACTTTAAATGCATATTGTGATAAATAATATATGAGGATAAATGAGACACTGGACTAAAGTCAAAATTCAGTCAAGAAATTGGAAGAAAACTATTTTTTCTACTTCTTTACTCAAGTTTCTTGTTACACTTTTATATGAATTCTTGTAGTTTTTCCGTCTTTCCAAATGTCAGCTTCTACTGAGCGATGACATTTTGCTCCAGTTACATAAAAAAACAATTTCTTAAATCTCTTTTTATGTCACAATCAAATTAAACAGAACGGCTACATGTTATGTTTGCATCACAGGAACAAGAGGACGACTTAATATGTATTTGGCAAATCAAGTAAATCATTAATAAATGTTTGTTGTGGTGTTTGCTGATTGATTAGAGAATAAGAAAATTGTCAGATCTAATAATTCTTGATCTGTGTTTTATTAATTTTCCGAGTATAACCTATATGAAAACAATAAATATTTGACTAAACACGACAATATTTACTTTACTTGTATCTTATTTATTCATGTACTTCATTCTGTATTTGTTTTATGTTGATCTCTCATCAATACGTTTATTATCATTGCATTTTCCTTGTTGTATCATTTCATAAACATGATAATAAAAGGCAGATTCATTAATGATTGAATACTTGTTGTTGTGTGCAGCCCTGCTTATCTCCTCCAGCTTATGAGGCTCACGGACACCTGAACGCACCGTGTGGATTTAAGTACCGGCGGTCAAACCTACTCGGAGTCGAGGGGCCAGGCGACCACCCACACGATGCCGTGACCCATGGACCAGGCGAACCAGGCTCCGTCCGGGGAGAAGTCCACGCTCCAGGTCTCGCACCCGGCCCGGCCCAGGAGGGACGGGGGCCGCCGGGTCTTGAGCTCCAGGAGGAGAGCCGGGTCCGAGGCTGCACAGGAGGGAGGACAAGGGGGGAAGCAGAGTGAAGTGAACCCGGCTGACAGGTCCATCCCTCCCCGACACTGACCTCCAGCATCCCCGTGTGATCCCGCTCCCCCACGCCCCCGGGCCAGCAGCGCCCCTTCGGCGGGTGAACGCTGCCCCCGCGCCCCGCTGCCCGGTTACGGAGGGTCGCGATGACAACAACCACTATTCATTAATCCACTTACGTGACCCGAGCGGCTCCGCGTTGTTTCCCGTGGAGCACATCGTTATGTGTTCAGTTCCCTTTTCCTCACATTCTCCGAGGTGTCGCCCGCTTCTCGAATCCGTCCTCCGGGTACGTTGGAGCCCCGGCGTCCATGCAAACGAAGCCCGGGCACGGAGCGTGTGAGTGCGGGCGGAGCTGTGCGGGATGTCCGCGGTGTCTGAGGCGCTCGATGCTCCGCTGGGTTCCCTGACGCCTCCGTCACTTTCCACCATTGGACTGTTTCACAACGTGATCCCGTTCCGGAGTCATTACGTAACTGCACTGATCCCAGACCACTCCCCACTCCCCCCCCCCACCACCACCACCACCCCACCCCACCACCACCACCCCCGCTTTATTTTATTACAGGAATCCTCATTCATCAGGAAAATGACTTTTATATTTAATTATCTTTATTCTGACAGAGATCCTGAGATTAAAAAAACAGCAAATAAAGTGTCAGCAAATGTGAATCACAGAGGAAATGTGTCATAAATCTATATTTTGTATTACTTACAACATTATATCTAATTTTTCTGGCTTTAAAAAAACAATATAAAGTGTAAAAACATGTGAATCAGAGGGAGAATGTCTTAAATATACATTTTTTCTTTATTTATCACATTCTATTTCAACTTTCTGACTTAAAAGACCGATAGAAAAAGGTTTAAAATGTGTGAACCCGTGAGAACAACGTGTTAAATTAATCATTTATATTATTTATGACATTATGTCCTAAGAGTTCTTTCGACCAAACCTAACGTCAGACATTGTTCTCAGACTGAGATTAAATATTTAACAGCTTTGTCGAACCAATAACAAAAGGCATATTAAAAACAGTCAAAACAGTCGCCTTAAGAAACCACTTTTAAATAAACTTACAATTTACTTGATGAAGTAAATGACGGTGAAGTAAAGTAAAATAAAAAAAAGTAGTAAAGAAATCCATGGTAATCTTTTATTTAACGTGTTGAACTGCATCATTTTAAGAAGCTGAAATACTCTGATTCTCTTGATTTCTCATGTTACACAAGATAAGCGACAAACTGCCTCGGCCACATTCTTGGAGACGAGCCAAGTGAAGAGATGCATTCCAAACATGGAAAGTCAGAGTTACACATTATGTGTGTGATACAGGGAGGAGACATATGTGGATCTATGAATAAGAAGTTATTTATTTGAAAATTGACCTTCAGCCATTGGACAAATAAATGTTTTCTAGTCTTAAACTGCTTGTACATGTGGGTAAAAAAAAAGACATACACACGTCAACAATCATACTTATTTTGATTAAACAACTTAATTTACTACATTGATCTCAGTATCATTTTCAAAACGCTGTACAAAAACACAACCACAGGAATAAACACGTACAAATATTAAAACCCTGTTGCTCACGGGATAAACCAGAATTATTGACACAGTTAAAAAAGGTGTGAGTGACAAAGGTGTGTATTTACAAGTGTGTGTGGTCAGACTACAGTTTTTTTTTACAAATGTGGGGGAGGTGAGGGACAAGGTGGCTGGTGTAAAGGAAACGGAAATGGATTTAACAAAAAATCTATTGTCTGTTATTAAAGCAAAAACAACTAAAATGTCAAACTAACTAATCTTAAAAAGCAGAAGCTCTAGAAAGTCCAAGGGTGACACCAGCCTACAATCCTTGTGTGTCTATACATGTGGGTCTGTGTGAATTGTAAAAGGTGTCCCTGACTTTACTAATGTCCAAACCTCCCCCCCCCTCCACACCAACTTTACAGATAGTTGCAATAGAAAACAGCAAAAAGCCAAACAGCTCGTGTGGCAGCTGATCTGAGACCAGGTAGAAAAGAGACTCTGAGGGATGGCCCCGCTTTATTCTGGAGCTCTGGGCTGTGATAGGCCGATTGGGAATGGAGGGGGCAGCCATCATCATCATCATCTTCATCCTCATCAGCACCTTGGAGAAAGAGACCGGCCCTCTGACCCTTTGACCCTTTGACCCTTTGACCCTGACTTCGCTGCACGTAACACTATTTACAATATAACACATTAAAAGAAATATTTTTTTTACAATAGACTTCCACCAGAGTTTTTCACATTCACATTCTCAGTACGTTGTTTTTTTGCCTAAAAAAAAGAAACTTTGATCTAAAAAACACCTAAAATATATAAGTGACCGGATCCACCGGCTGTTCTGTCTGTTCGGTGTCCTCCTGCTGCTGAGAGCTGGTGTCCCCGGGGTCCACGTCCCCCTGATCGCCTGCGAATCAACAACAAGACAACACATCACCAAACATGTTCGCACATCTTTTACAAACTTCTACAAAGTCTAGTAAACTGGCGAGATGAGGTTCTTACCCGATGGGGTCGGGTGGATCTGGGCGAGCGTCATGTGGTTGCCGTTGGTAACCGGAGGCAGCCGGGGAACGGCGTCCTGGAAGATCTGCTCGTCATCGTCCGAGTCCACGAGACTCATCACTTCTCTCCGGTCGTCCTCCGTGTGCCTGGAGAGTGGAAAGTGTGTTACGCACCTGGAGGTCAGGTTTTTATCCAACATTCGCGATACACAGTTACGCTATTTGACCAATCAGCTGTTAGCAGCAGCGTCTTCAGAAATGTAGCAAACAAAAGCCGTAAAGAAGAATACTGCTAACTTCCAAATATTGATTAAAAACATAAATATTCTGATTTTGTCAATGTTAGTTTACAAAAAACAACTTCACATAGGTTCCTTTAGATTTATCCTGAGGTGTGTAAAATAACTGTAGATATAATTCAATCTGGTTAAACAACATTTGTATTTGTGAGGTTGGGGATCTGTCGCTTCCAAAACTGACTTCTTCCATGCTAACTCATATTAAAAACGTTCTATGGACATAAACCATAAATTAATTTACAAGTGAAGGAGCCAATAAAACGTGGACTGTGTCCCTCGTGTGTTAAAGGGACAGTTTGAATATTTCTTGCAGAGTTAAGACGTGAAGACAAAACTCAGATGTTCATTCATGAGCTGGGTTTAGCTTGAACGGAGTCAGACGAGCAGTTTCTCCCTGTTTCCAGCTCTTTATGCTCAGATAGCATCTGGTGTAGCTTTGTATTTACCACACAAACATAAGACTCGTATCAATCTTCTCATCTCATCTAAAACATTGCATTATGGTCTATGATGGTAAGAGAGTCATTTCTATCTCTGCTTCTTTTCTGATGGATTCGTACAAGTGAGATAAACACGAGATGAGAGACGCTCTGGTGGAACACTGCAGAATGTTAGAGCTGGTTTTCATCCCTTTGTTTTGATGGATTGAATTAAATTACACATGCAGATCATATAAAACAAGTAAATGTGACAAACTCACCCAAAATCACCTCCTGAAACAGAAATGTGAAGAGAAATTGTGAAGAGTTAGTGGATTTGTTGTGATTCACACGTTTTGCATGTGTCAGTTCTCAGGTGCAACATTACAGCTGCAGTGTGTTATTTTAATATATGCAAAGAGCGAGTGGGGCAGTAAATATGTTGCATGCATCTGTGACTTTTCGTGCATCGGCAGCAGAGGCCACAGCGAGTTACCCAAGCAAATCCGGTGTCGGCAGGAGTACAGCGACTTGGCCACGATGACGGCGAGGCCCACGACCAGGGCGGAGATAATGATGCCCACGATGGCTCCTGTGAAAGCGGAGGGGGCTGTGGACACAAAGCAGAAGAGCGGCAGAGGATTAGGAAGCAGCGAACTGGGAGGAGCAGCCGGTTTATCAGCATTCCAGAGGAGGAGTCGACACCTGCACTGACGGGCTTCTTGTTTTCCACCTCTGGTCCGATTTACAAAGGAGCAGATTGTTCAATTCCACGTGTCATCATCTCTTCTGACGCAAACGTTTGCATTCAGTTACACAAGTGTCGCACAAGAGACTGCAGTGATGCTGATTGTTGCACACTCACCTCTCACGGTGAGGCCGACCTCCAGCTCGCTGAGGTTGAGCGGGTTCTCGCTGCGGCAGAAGAACACGCCCTCGTCCTCCGTGGTGAGGTTGTGTATGGTCAGCTTGAGGGCGGGGCCTTCCTGGGTCAGGAGGTACTTTGACCCGGGCACGATGGCGTCCTGCTGGAGCCCCTTCCTCCACGTGGTGTTGGCCGGGGGGATGGAGGTGTCCTCGGTGCAGGTCAGAGTGACGCTGGTGCCCTCCAGGGCCGTGACCAGTGGCTGGCCTTTAGGGTACGGAGGCTCTGGGGGGGGGGAGGAGCAACAATCTCAGCGCCCCAGTGGAAATCAAACCCTCACTAATTGTTGAACATCTCTACATTTTGTGACATATTCACTTTGTTGCCAAGAATTAGAGAAAATAATTAATCCCACTCTGGTGTTTATTGTAAATGTGAAGCTCAAGCTGGGAACCAGTTCGCCCAACATACAGGAAAGGAGACGCTTCAGATAGAAAACCGTTAGTGGGCAGGAAACTGTCACCAGTTCACCCTCAAGCTCGATCTTTGAATTCTTGGCAAAGGAGCAAATAATATCGAAACTTTAAATTAAAGTAAAAATAATAAATAACTACATAAACTCAGAGATATAGAAGCTTTCATGAACAGCACATTGTTTTGAAAAGGTTTGTTGTTCTGAATTAAAATGTGTGAAATTGAATGAAACCTTGTGCAGAGCCGGTAGATTCTGGATCTCAAAGCTTTGCAAACATCAAATCAAGCTGATAAGCTAAAGCAAACACAGAGTTTAAACTATCACCCACTCTTACACCATCTCAGTGTGTTGTGCAAACCTGTCCTGTGATGACCCGTCACTGACTGACTGAGTGACTGACTGAGTGACTGACACTGACTCACTGAATCACTGACACCGTCCATGTGGCCACAGTGTTTGTGGGAATGCATAACTCAAACTAATCCAAACAAACTTAGTTATGAAAACTAAACAAGGAGCTTATGAACTTTAGAGTTTACAGAGTGATCAGAGCGGAGTCATGGCTGAACTAGTGAGAGTTTACAACAGGTGTGGATTTCCACCTGCAGGGGGAGGAGCCACATCTGATCAGTGACTAAAGGTTTCATCACTAACACAATAAAAACACTTTCCCAATCCTCTACTGGTATCTAGTTTCCTTCTAATCATTTAACAAGAGAACAAACTGGGTGGACTTATCACAGGGTAGTGGCCAAACCATTTATAACCTCTGGACTGCAATGGGCAATGGGTTAAACTATTGAGAAATCACCTATCACCTATCTCTAAAACCTAAAGATAAATAGCAGCACTTTATCCTACAGGTAATGAAGTTATGTTTTCTTCAAGGGGAAATGTTAATTTGAGCAATTATAGTTCAGATTGTTCTGTTTATGGGATCAGCAGCAATGAAAACAACACAACTGAGCTGTTTTCACAAGTTTCTGCCAAACACATAATCCACATGAATTATCCAGAGTACTACACTCGATCTTTAGTGTTTTTTAATGTTGTTTTTTAACACCGGAAATGCTAGAATAGAAAATGTCAGAGCCTCAGAAGATAAACTGATGCCCCAATGTTAAAATTGACCTGCTTGGCTCGATACCATACAAAAGCTTCCCTGTTCCCCTGTAAATAGAACAATACCGTGTGTCAGTGAGGTTCAGTGACTCTAAGGTGGAAAGAACATGAAAGATTCAGCAGCTGCACGTCTCAGGATCCCTGCGAGGCTCATTTCACCACAACAGACTTACTGAGGGTGAGCGAGCACGACTTCTCCTTCCCCGAAGCGTCAAAGCCCTTCGCCATGCACCTCAGAGTCTGCCCCTCCGACAGCAGCGAGCGGTTCAGGCTCAGAGACAGACTGTCCCTCTGCTCCGTCACGAAGACGTGTCCTTTCCATTGGGCGGACTGGTCGCCCTGGTCGCCCTGGTCGCCCTGGTCTTCTACCCAGCGCAGCGTCGGGGGGGGATACGCTCCAAACCAGGTGCAGGTGAAGAGGGCGTGGGAGGAGTCGGCCGCTGGCTCCCAGCTGCAGTCGGGGTGTCTGTCCGGGGCGTCTGGTCGAGGAAGAAGAGTCAGTTAGCAACTGGGCCAAAACTACAGACATTAACACATTCAGTTTATTTAGGGCCACTGTGAAGAATGAGCCGACCAGCAGGCAGACCTCTTTTCAGAAAGGATTCAACATTTTGCTGCTGGCTCCTTAAAACAACTTTCCTGAAGCAAACGCTTTAACCATTTATTTATTTTTTAAATTTAGCAGTGGATACAAGATAAAGAACAAAACAGGAAGACCAGGATAAAGTCATTACTTTACTTTTGCTACTAAAACATAAAAACAGGAAGACTACTATTAAATTTGTTTTCCTGAAAGTGATAAATTCTTTCCCGTCCATTATTTTCCCCTTTGTTTCTGTTTCCCAGTCTGAGGGTCCAGAGAGAGAAGTTAATAGTTCACACTTTGAGGCGTTTAGGAAATATTGTTCTTCACACGTAAGTATTAAGAATTTCCGAGTTAGATTCGCTTTTAACTTTAGGAAAGTCTCTAAAATACAAAAAGAGGAAACATCACTAGTTAAATGTCTCACTTGGACCAAATAACTGCTTTTATTGATTTCTATAACAAACCTCTCTTCCTTTTTTGATTCTCCCAATATTGTTTCATTCTTATTTCTTATACACTGACCCTGTAGACACTTTAGTTAACTAATTGTTGGATATGAAGGTTCATTCTGTCCATTATAATAAATCCTAATTTCTGTGATTTTCTTGATAAGACCAGGAACAAGCTGATGAATCTATCAATAAGTAATAATCCTTTCATTTGATTGGTTGTCATGTACTTGTAAGCTCCCTGGAAATAACCTTCTAATTTCAAACTATGTATTTTGGGGGATTTCTTTCTGTGAGGAATTACAGGAAATCGGCAAAAACACAGAAAATGCAGCGTGAGCGAGAAAAACAGGAAGTCCCTTCAAAGACTGGAAGAAAAAAGATTCATTAGTTGTAGCGTCAGAATGAACTGATATTGATTTCTCTTCGTGTCCTCAGTGTAATATTTCAGTCGAGGTTCTGAATCTGTGGACGAGTTTTTCAAACTTCAACCTCCTGACTCTGTTCTTGCCAATGTGTATTTTTCCAATGTGTATTTTTGTATGTGTATTACAGCTCCACTTATTCACTGTGCACTCATTTATTATTAGGTTGAAAGTTAGACCAGTTTTTATTTTGTTATGGGTTAAGATTGGGTTTAAAATTCCTACAGTTTTAAAGGTCATGGTCGTTGTTCGGGGATTTTAACATGTTTGCTTTCTTCTCTGTGACATTATCGTGGTTTTTATTTTGGCGCAATATGCATTTGTGCTAATTTAGGTTTTATTCAAACCCGTAAGATTAAGGAAAGCTTCTGTTTCTGGCTTTTTTATTAATTTTAAATGAAAAATAACTGTATCCATGTTTACTTTTCTACCAATATTTCATTTTTTGTCATTATAACACTTCTAATTATTCCATTAAATAATTAACATTTATATATTTGTATCAATTAAACACCAATTAACCCTGGCAATGATTCCCCAAAATCATTGTCAGATTCCCCAGTTAAAAATCACACATTTTGTTTACACCCAGTTGTGTTAAGACATTAAATAGTGATAAACTAAAGAGTGGTCTGTCCAAATAAATACAATTCTTTAACCGAGGAATTAAGAAAGTATAATTTTGGTCTTATATTTGTGTTTGTACTGTTTTACACATTTGAAACACAATATTGCTGCATGATAAAATAAATAGCTGTGAGTAACCTGTGTCTTGATCAGAGCTCCAGTCTGACCAGTGTGTTCCTGGTACTCACAGTAAACCAGCAGCTGTTGGCTCTTCTGAACCGTCCGATCGGACACGTTGTTGTGCGCCCTGCAGCTGTACAGCCCCTGGTTGCTGGGCTGGATGTTTTCTATCCTGTAGCTCAGCCACGACCCGGAGCCGGTGGCCAGCGACAGGTTGCTGGAGGAGCCTCCTGTGAAGGTCAGGGTCAGGTGCTGGGATGGGAAGGAGGAGCCGGAGCAGTTGAAGGAGACGCTGGAGTCTCGATAGACGATGAGCGTCCCGTTGGACAGAGGCGTGGCCCGCCCGATGGACAAGGACACGTTCTCTGGACCACCTTAGAGAAATGTGCAGTGCATTACAACTACTGTGACTTTAATACTGATCCTCATCAATATCGATAACCACCTGGAAGAGATTTATAGTTGCAATTCAATGCATACACAGTAATGAGCAAACACCTATTCATCTAATTTATGCAGGATTGTGAATTTGGTTATATGATAACAAAACCTTGGATTGAGTTTGATTTTCCTGATACGCGTTGGTGTATTTGAATGCTTCAGGTCTATTGAAATAAATATACATAAAATACTCACTACTACCATGTGAATACATATGCCTATAAATATGTAATAACAATGAACGGCTCAGTACTTATATATGCAGAATTAATACTAGTGATGATTTCGCTCATTAACAAACAAGTGCTGAAATATGTGAAATACTGGAAAAAAAGGTTTTTGATAAGTTTAAAGAGAATTTGAAAATTTGTGGAACTCCTGGTTGTGTCCGTTCTTTAGCCGAATTCAATATCTCAGTTTGAATCTACATCCAACACTGAGAATTCTATAATTCAATGGTTTACTATCTCCTGCCATTTACTGCTATTAACCGCCAACATTTCAAAGCAACCCGACCCAGCCCTGCCTGTCTCCATGTGCCGGTGTGACCTGTCCGTTGGGTTGAAGAACCGGTTTGTGTCTTCCAGACGGCAGAGCAAGGAGGTTGCATCACACGTGGACACATGCAGGTTGACTCACTGGTGACTAGAAGCCGGTGACGTGAGTGGAGAGTGTTGCTCGGCGCAGGGAAGGGGCTCGAGGACCAGCTGCACTGGTAGACACCATCATCTTCGGGGGTCACCCTCTGGATCTGCAGCTGGTTGTCGTACAGGACCCTGATGCGCTCGGTAGAAGGGACCGGTGAAATCACGCCATCCTCGTTGACTCTCCACCATGTGAGTGTCCCCTGGGTCAGATTACTGACCGGGTGGCAGGACGGGATGGTGATGTCCGAGACCGGTGAGGCGGTCAGCACCTGGAAGGAACCAATCCCTGAAGCTGCTGCTTTAACTAGAAGAAGAAGAAAAGGAAGAAGAAGAAGAGGAAGAAGAAGAGGAAGAAGAGGCTGAGTGAAGAAACTTGGGTTTTCACTCTCACCTGGTTGTGATGTCCAACTCACCTGAGGCAGATAAACACAGGAGGAGAAGCACTGATGTCCCCACCGTCTCCATGATGTCTCCTCCACCTCCACCTGCACCTGTCTGACTGTCTGCTCCACCTCCCCCTGTCTGTCTCCTCTTCCTTTCCACCTGTCTCCTCAACCTCCCCCTGTCTGACTATCTCATGCACCTCCACCTCTACCTCACTGACTGTATACCCGTCTCTTCCACTTCCACTTGTCTCTCTCCGCCCCCTCTACCTCTCTGACTGTATACCTGTCTCCTCTACCTGTCTGACTGCTTCACCTGTCTGTCTCCGCCCCCTCCACCTCTCTCACCTGTCTCCTTGACCCGTCTCTTCCTCCACCTGTGTGCCTCCTCCACCTCCACCTGTCTGTCTGTCCCCTGACACACCGTCACCTCGGTCTCTCAACACCATCTGATGGAGTCGCTTTGTTTACCTTAACACGCTAATCCGGAAACTCCTGCACGGGACAAGCCACACCCCCACACCTCACCTTCTTAAAGGTACAGTAGCACCACTTGTACAAGAAATCCTCTTCTTCCTCTTCTTCTTGTATGAGCCAGATGTGGAGTTCAGTACGGTGGCCGAGAGAGCTCAACACATGCAAATAAAACAATGTGAAAATTAAGAAAACATCTTCACTGATTTGATATTCAGATATTATATTGTTGTAACCAGTAGACTGCATGCTAATATAAACAATAATCTATCTGTTGTTAACTTGTTTTAATTGCTCAGTCTGGATTTATTTGATGACTTATGCAAAATGAACCTCTGCCATAAAGGAAATAAAAGGAATCATTCATGTACCACAACTGCCTGATGTACAACACACTACACTGCTGAATACCTCACACCCACTCCAAACCCACACACATAGCTGGGAGGGAGGACACACACAGACAGAACATGTTCAACGCTTTAAACGGGACGACAAAATATTCCATACATTTATAAATTCAGCTCAACAATTCACTCATAATCCTCACTGTGCTTTGTTACTGAAGTCTGCTCCTCGTCAGTGGTGATGGAAACTCACACAGAGTTGAACTACAGCAGCTTCATCACTGTTTTGACATTAACATTGTCGTTTTCTTAATTATTTCTGTATTTGCACGTGTTTGGACTTTTTGTAGAAGTTGTTTACCTAATTTGTTTGTGTGTTTTTTATGTGTTTTCTTGAGTTGAAGTGCGTTGAACTCTCTCAGCCTCGGGGTAAAACTAATGTGGGTGTTTATTTGTCAAACATGTGGAGCTCTCTGCAAGGTGTCATCCAGATGTGAACCGGAAGTGGCCCAAGTGCTAAATAAATGCTGACTCAGCCCCAAATAGTGGAAAAAAGATATGGCCCACCTTTTGGCACGTTTGTCTGAAATGTGGCTATTAGTGGCCCAGATTTGGCCATTATTCTACCCGGGATATGGGCCATATCTGGGCCAAAACCATTTTCTAATGCAGGACAGATATTCTGGACTCGTGGTTGAACTTGAGTGCACCCCCCTCTCCTCCACTGGCTGTATCTGGTATCGGTCCCTGAACGCATCACTCTGGTTCTTGCCCCCCAGCAGCAGTACTGTCTCAGCCCGGACTACGAGTGAGCCATGCCGGTGGATCTGAGCCAGTGGAGCGGTCCTCTCGCTCTGCAGGAGGTGGAGGAGAAGCCCGCCCGGCCCCTGACGGTGAAGTACGGATCCGTGGAGGTGGACGAGCTCGGCAAAGTGCTGACACCGACCCAGGTCCGGTAGCTAGCTGCTGCGGAGCTAACACGATGCTAGCTCAGCCTGGTCCCTGGGGGGTTAGCTCAATGCTACACTGCTAGCATTGAGCTAAAGGGAATTTATATACATTAAACTTCTTTAAGCTTGTTCTAAAAAAAAGGTTTTAACGATGAACCAGGTTATATAATGTCTGCAGCGTGTGAGCAGATGTGAAACACGGGGGGACAGCGCCCCCAGGTGGGTGAACAGGTGAAGTGAACTCTGCTCGTGTTGACCCCTGACCCGCAGGTGCAGAACCGACCCACCTGCCTCGAGTGGGAAGGATGTGACCCGGGGAAGATGTTCACTCTGGCCCTGACCGACCCGGACGCCCCCAGCAGGAAGGAGCCCAAGTTCAGGTGACGAGAGAGACAAATCTATACAACAAGATATATCAATAAACTAATATGTGTCTATAGTATAAGATTAGATAAACTATTGATCCCACGTGGGGGGATTCACATCAGCAGATATTCAGAATGAGGACAAGAGGACACATGAGTCCAAAACTAAATAGAATAGGCAATAATATAAAAAAAATATAAAAAAATATACAGATTTTACTATCGATGTAAAATTTATTTAAGATGGTTAAAGCACTACGTGAAGAGACAATATGGCTAATTAACAAACAAAGAAAAGACGAAAACTCACCCTGCTTTGCGGAAGTAAAAATCTACATTAGATATTTTCATCATTGCAGTAAGAATAGAGATTTATGATGCACAGAAAATAATCAAATTGTGCCGTTAAATCACACACAAATGTCCCACTCAGCTTTTATACATTGTGTATTTATACTGATGCTTTCAAACTAGTCTCATCTCACCGTAGAGTTCACAGAGCAGCTTAGTTGTATTTTACATTGTGACTCAGGGGCTCCTTCACGACAGAGCTTTAATATTTGTGTGTCTGTCCCTGAAGGGAGTGGCATCACTTCCTGGTGGTCAACATGAAGGGCAACGACGTGTCCTCTGGCTGCGTCATGTCTGACTACGTGGGCTCTGGACCTCCCAAAGGCACAGGTGAGAGAGTCCGGTTGTTTCACCCACATGTGATCTGTTCCTTCCTTCAACTGATCGTACATGAAGCTTGGTTCACACCTTCAGATTTAAACCCACGACCCCTCCGCGTGTCCCAGGTCTCCACAGGTACGTGTGGCTGGTGTACGAGCAGCCGGGCAGCATCTCCTGCTCCGAGGACGTTCTCACCAACCGCTGCGGAGACGGCCGCGGGAAGTTCAAGCTCCAGAGCTTTAGGCAGAAGTACGGGCTGGGAGCCCCGGTGGCGGGGACCTGCTACCAGGCGGAGTGGGACGAGTACGTCCCCAAGCTGTACGAGCAGCTGGCTGGAAAATAAGATAACTGGAAAAAAAGACTCAGTCTGCACTAGGAGTTCCTGTGGAGGACTGCAGGAAGCTCCCGTTCTCACAAGTGGCACAAAAGAACAACCATGAACAGTATTTTTCCTTTTTTGTTTGTGCCACTGAATAATGTTTTCTTTTCCCACTGTTGCCTTCCCACACTGTGACACAAATACCAGTGATGTCACCTGATCGTCTGCAATAAACCAGTTCAACACTGACTGGATAATGTGTTCGAGTGTTTTCTGATCATTTGGCTAATTTAGATCCTCAATAACATTTTATTAATATGAAGTAGTGATATATTCTCATAAATATGAGGAACAATTTGAAGCGTTTGTTCTATTGAGAGGATTTTATGTTGGAGATGTGTAATTTGTAGAACCAGGCTAAGATAAAGTATCTCAGACTTTATAATTAGAAGGTAAAATATAAAGGTTCTTGCTACTTTAACCCGATTAAAATTTGGAAAAGTTGACTAAACATAAAATTAAATATCAATACATTATACCATTGATCCTTAGCAGGGGGAGCTGCAGCCAATCACAGCTGAGG
Organism: Pseudopleuronectes americanus; assembly: GCA_038501795.1. Lineage (NCBI taxonomy): Eukaryota > Metazoa > Chordata > Actinopteri > Pleuronectiformes > Pleuronectidae > Pseudopleuronectes > Pseudopleuronectes americanus. The sequence goes on along the minus strand of CM076718.1, from coordinate 2,421,725 downwards.
TTGGTTACTTCGTGGATTTGGGCCAAATAAAAAAATAACACCATCATGAGAACTTATATTTTATAGAATGAAAACTTGCACCACGTCGCAGTTTGTGTGATGAGCACTTTATTTACAAATATAATTAAAAGCTCTGACAGATTCATGCTTTCTTTTTAACCTGGAAAAAAAAATTAAAGTGCATGCAACAATAAAGCGTCATACTGGTCTGGTTGATAAGAAAAAAAATAAAACCACACGGCTCGAGAGTCGTGAGAAGCCAGAAAAAAAATAAAAATAAAAAGATAATCCCGTTGATAGAATGAATTTCAAATACTATCTGAGGAGGTGAGGAAAAAGCGTCTTTAAAAATTCTGTTTTTTTCGATATGAGTGACAGTTAAAATACAATACGAAAATAAGTAAAAGCTCTCCATAAATCCTTCTATACACAAAGTACAAGTCCACCCCCGCCCCCCCCACAATGAAGCCCTTTGTGCTATCTGGGAGCTGGAGCTCATGTGACACGTTTATTATTAATATCATTATTATTATTATTCACATTGGCTGCCAGTGCAGAGAAATCAGTACGATACAAACACAGAGTACCATGATTCGCCCTCAGTAATCAAATCGATAGCAGGAGTCACATGAACTATTATCATTATCGTTATATGTGTACTTTATCAACGTTGTGGTATTCGTATCAAATTATTCAAATTTGTCATAAAAATTGTCCTGATGAGTCGAGGATAGAAAAAAGTGTTGAAAGAAGCAGTGCAGGAGAACGACTGTGGAAGTTGGATTTATCGCTTTGAACAGGTTTGTGTTTTTTTTGCACCGCTCGAGACCAAAAAAACGACAAAAACGCACGACAAAGAATCGATTACCTCTAAAAAACCGGGTGTTCGTTTGTGGAGCCGTTTCATTCGTCCTCGTTTTTCTCTCCCTCCTTCTCTCGTCTTCCACATTCCACAAGAAACAGGAAAAAACACCGTGACTACGTTATCGTTGTTCGTACAAAATCATGACAACTACAGGACGTTATCCAGCATTTTTTTTTCTTCTTTTTTTGTCATCTTGTGACACGACGAGAGACGAGGTGGGGGGGGAGGGGACTGGACACACACACACACACACAGGATCCTTGTTGTTGTTGTTGTGTGTGTGTTTGTGTGAGGACGTCATCAGCAGTGAACACCTGCACAGTCGGGTCGGAGGAGGAGAGAGAGAGGCAGACGGACGCCCGGGGGGGGGCGAGGACAGACGACAGCAGCAGCAGCAGCAGCAGCAGCAGCAGCTTCCTCATCTGTAGTCGTCCTTGGGAAAGTCCAGGGTGCCCAGGTTGCCGAAGCCCAGCCGCATGCTCTCCATGTCGAAGCTGTCGATCTCCCGCTCCTGGCGCTCCAGCAGGTGCTTGATCCGGTCGGTCCGCTCCTTCTGAAGGGAAACCAGCTCCTCTTCAATCTGCAGGGAGCCACATGAACAAGATTTATTGTCAGAGCAGAGAAGACAAGTTACTAATCAATTATTCAGAAGACAGTTTGACGAGTAGTTGACTCTGCTCCATTCATGTCCCAGATGAACATATAAATAAATAGAATGCAGCTATTCTCCATAATATCAATACAACCATCTTGTTTGGTGTGGACAGTAAGGTGGGTTTATGAGGAGCAAGGACAGATTCAAGCCTTTAACCTTTTTTATCTTTATTCCTGTTCATAAGAATATGAATAATAGGAATCAGAAAACAAATGAGAAGACTCTGCTGTGCATCTTTTATCCCCACAGAGGAGAGGAGAGATGCTTCAGTAACAACATCAACACAGATTATTACTGGTCTCATTTCTTCTTTCTTGCCAGAGGGAAACTAAACAAAGAGAATCACTCTCCTGGAGAATCACAGTTCAATACACCAGTGATGAACAGTGGAGTCGAACCAGCAGCTCTTCAGTGTAAATCTCTATTCACCACAGGCTTGTTGTGTTTTTGTGTTTTCATGATTCAGTAGTTCGTCTTCTTCACTCAGTGACGACGCGGCTGCAAACTTTGATGAGCTCTCTCTCCTACTGTAAGTGGGTTAGGTTTTATTAATCAGGTTTCGATGGCACAAGTTGTTTTGTGTCTGCTTCATCTTTCAGACTCACACGTCAGCTCGACACACAAACACAGACTCACACACACACACACATAGACTCAGGTGCAGACAAAGCCCCTCATGGCGCAGTACGGCAATCTGAGCGACTTACTGAGCATGCACAGAGAACTCCAGACTCTGACCATGAACCGAACCAGAGGACAATAGTGCTTCTAAAACCATGACATCATACCGGTCCTCACGGCGCAGGGCTGTAAGCGGCCAGGAGAGGGCGACACAGCACCGCCACTGGCACAGACCACACTGGACCCAGCAGAACTGGATCCAGGCAGCATTTCAAATGTGTCTTTGTTGTCGGAGCGCTGTCTACTAGACTGTGTCGATGACGTCGGTCCGTGTGGAGGGAGGCTCGGACCTGATCACATGTCAGCAGAGAACAGGTCGTCTGAAACGCTCACACCGAAGACGTGTCTCTGTCTGGAGCGTCTCGATGGAGCTGTGTCCAACGTGTGTGAGGACAAGGGAGATCAGCACAGAGCATGAAAGTTAGTTGTCAGCTTGTAACACGGCTGCAGGTTTCAGAGCTAATCTGATTTAGGAGACAGTAAAAGCAACAGAAATATCTGCTGTCGAGGGATTTCAGACAAACAACAACCTCAGGGTGTGTTTTTACAAACAGGAGCCGACAGAGGAGTTGTAATAATAGAACGATGCGGTGGCGTAGAGAGTGTGTGTGAGAGACGCCTGCTCCCTGCAGGACGCCACGCCACTGTCATCCCCCCCCCCGTGGAGACGGAAACCTGTGTGAACTCGTGAATGTCTCTCTGGGTTCGAGGTTCATGGCCGCGCTGCTGAGGTGGAAACAAACGTGAATCAGGAGCTGTTTACTCAACACATCAAGGCAACCTCTGAAAAAACAGATGTTTGTATTTGCTGTTTACATTTGTGTACAGACTCAGATGCTTCAGGCTTTGAAGAGTTTGTTTACATCCTGTTCGTGATGTACCTTCGTAAAATGTGTGTTTATGTTCTTTCATGTCTTCTCGAGGTTGAGGATGAGGTTACTTTCCTTTTTGTCGTTTTAATTGGATGTACAGTTATGAACGTACCCAAGACACACTACATCAGACCTTGGTCACATTGTGTTAGTGTGTACTCCAACATGTCCTGGACCACCGTGAAGGACCAATCTACCAAGAGGCTCAGAGAAATGTTACGAGTGTGCTTTAGTTTGGCACCTTTTGTTCCAGGTGAGCCCGGCGCAGCGACACCTTCTGCTCCAGCTTCTGCTGCTCGCGCTCGTGCTGCGCCTCGGTCTGCATCTTGATCTTGCTCTGGTAGGCGTTGAGCAGCTCCATCTCCTGCTGCAGCTGCTGCCTCAGGGCCTGGCACTCGGCTTCCTGGGCCTCGTCCAGACGCAGCTGAACACAGGCCGACCACGGACCACGACATGGGGAGGGAGGGTGGAGGGGTTCATGGATAAGACACATAGGAGGAGAGAGAGAGAGAGAGAAGAGGAATAGAGATGGAGATAATGGATGGAAGAAGGTGGAAGGGCAACAGGGACAGACAGGACATGGAGAAGGAGATGAGGAGGACGGGATGAAGTGAGATTGTAAATTAGGATGGGACAAAGGGTGAGAAAAAAGAGAACAATATAAGATTTGAGGACAAGAATAAGCAACAGGTGGAGAGAGAATCTCCTTCAAAGATCTAAACTTTGAAATACATCATCGTGCTTTAATAAGAGCTCATAATTGATGATTGAACAATGACCACGTGAACTTCTCTGGACTCACCGCCTGCGAGGCCATCATCTCGTTGATGCTCTGCTCGTACTGCTCGGCCAGGATGGCCAGCTTGCGTGTCTGCTCCTCCTTCAGGGCCTTCAGCACCGTCTTGTGGTCGGCCTTGGGCGTGATCTCCATCTGGTGGTGGCGCAGGGCCTTGTACTGCTTGGTCTGCACCTTACACGTGTCCTGGAACTGCTTCTTGATCTGCAGCTCCAGAGCCTGAAGGAGAGAGGACAGACAAAAGAGAAAGGTGGTGATCAGGTTTGAAGTCGATGGTTTTGATTGTTTGTCTTTATTCAGTTTGTTGAAATGAAACCTTCAGAATTCTGCTGCTGAAGGTTAAACCCCAGTTCAAGTCTTTGTTTTATCAAAATGACGACCAAGGAAGTTATGTGTTCATTGCGATTTGTCTTTGTCAGCAGGTTTACACAAAAAAGACTGAACTGATATTATTGAATTTTGGTGAAAGGATTGGGATCAGCCAAGAAAGAACCCATTAACTTTGGAGCAGGTTTGATTTAAGGGGAAGATCCAGGATTTAATTCTCACCTTTTTTAACAGTGTGAGATTTTTCAATATTATTGTGAATCTCTGAGATCTTGATGAAAACAATCAAGATATATTTAGGGGAGGGATATTTGTGAGTGTGTGAAATCTGGTGCAGCTCGACTGAATTCAAGGGAACTGTTTGGCCTCGGCGGAGTGGCATTCTATTCTTCAAATGAATTTGTTACATCCTAGTTTCATCACTGTCAAACACGACTTGTAGTTTGCTTCACCTCAAGACGTGACTCCAATTTATATTCTCAAAAACAAGAACATCTTTGTTAAAATGGATCTGAAATCAAAAGGTTTTGGTTTGAATCTCAAGCCCCTTTGTCTTTGAGACCATAACCAACCACACGTTAAAGATCCTGCAGTGAAGACCTTCTCTGCGTCGACTCACTTTGAGGTTCTTGGGCTGCTGCCGGAGCTCCAGCACGTGCTTGCGGTGGAGTTCACGCTCGCGCCGGTTGTTGTACTCGATCTGGTTCTCCAGCTCCGTCTGGTGCTGCAGGAGAATCAGGTCCATGCGCAGCTTCTGCAGGGTCTTCAGCTGCCTCTGCTCCAGCTCCTGCGTGGACTCGTCGTGGCGGATCAGCATGGCGTGCTCCATCTCCTTCTGGGTCTTCTTCTTGTTCAGCTCCTAGGAGGCAGGAAACATGGATGACTGGCTGTAGGTGCTACTGTTTATTATTATTTTAAATGATCATTTCCCCCAGTAGAAATCAATTTTCTTCTTTGCTCGTTTCAGTCCCAGAACATTTGGTGCCATTATCACAAAAAATCCATAAATATCACACGTTAAATCTCCATTAATTTGGGATTTAAAACGATTGTGTAAAATGTGTATTTTCCCACATAAAGACTCTTTACACAACAGCTTTTCAGATTATGACATTGCTGCAACGCTTTACTCCAATAATCTTCTTACAGTTAACAGGAAACGCCTCATTGATCAGATCTGAACAATGGCTGCACTTATCAAGGACACGCTGCAGTTTTCTCAGAATTACTCCGGGCCTTGTCACAAACAATAAAAACTAACGCACAGGGATTTTATTTTGAAAGTGTTTTGTGGAACTTGCATGATGAATTTAACGATTAAATTAATAAATTCATGTATATATTTGTTCGTTCCCACCTCTCGGATCTGCTCCTGCTCCAAGTCGTGCCTCTTGATCATGACCTTGCGTCTGAAGGCGCGGCAGTTCCTGTCGTAGAAAACCCTCTGCTGGCCGAGGAGGAGAGCCTCCTCCTCGGCCTGGGAGTGCTGCATGTTCTCCTTGTGCTTGGACAGACGCTCCTGCTTCTCCTTCTTCGGTGTGCTGTGGTCCTCGTTCATCTCCTGAGAAGAGGTGGAAGTTCACACACGGATCAATCATGAACCAAAGGACAATGAATGATGGGAATCTGTACGAGAATTTTGGGCACTGTATGAGGAACTAATTTGAGGATTAGGTCAAACCAGTGAATGTGTGAAAAGCAGATTTTCCTTACTATTAAATTACATATTCTACATGTTTTGAATGTGGAATAAAAAGCCTTCGTGCACTTCAACATTATCGTGCGTTTATGGAGCTCATCCCAAACTCCAGCTGACCTTCTGCCATGGACCACAGCTGACTTTCATATGGTTGAAAAGCTCCATCATTTCAGCCGAATCTCTCCCTCCTCTGTATGAGTTCTCTTTCTCTTTCATGGGCTCTAAGGGTAATCTACAACTCGCGCTAATACACTTAACACACAAGCCTGATCCTCGCTCTCTGTGGCGTCTAATTCCGTTACAGCCCTCGGTTGGTGGGAAATATCTCTCCCTGCCAGAGACGCTTTCTTTTAACGGCGCTGACCTAATTTTGGTCACTTATCTCCTAACTGAACACACAGTGCATCACACTCGCGGCCCACAGGAGCATCATCTGGACTCGGTTCCAACGCTGCGGAGGCACATAAACGCTGCTCTGTGCGTTTGGATTTGTGGGTTTTCCTCATTTGTGTGTATATACATGTGTAGGTACACGGATAGTGGGCGGTGTGACTCAACACAACTTTCCAAAAGACCACTTTGAAGGTAGTGAATGTGCATGTTTGTGTGGAGGAGGGCTGATTCAACTGTGTACGGCCGACCGGACCGTGTGTCACACACGAGGGAGAAACGCATAAAAGGATGAAAAAAAAAGAAAAGAGCAGAACGTGGGGCACCTCCTTTATCTTCTCCTTGCAGAGTTTGTACTGCTTCTTTTGATTATCCAGGAAAGTGGTCAGCTCCTTCTTCTGCTGCGCCACGATCTGCTGCTGGAACTTCTTCTCATCCGCCAACGCCGTCTTCATCTGGAGGGGGGGGGGAGAACAGGGAAAACAGGGGCGAAGAGCTGTTAGCTCGGCATTCAGAATATTTTAAGTCTAGCACTAAACCGTGAATTAGTTTACTCTATATATCAAAGATACATATAAATAATATGATTTCAATGATTTTCAAACAAAAATACCAAACGTTACAAGTTGCAGGTCTGCAGCTAATTATTCTTTTCATTCTGAATTTATTTCCTGTTTATTTTCCTGATAAATTGTTTTATTTTAAATAAGTTTAAAAAGGTACATTATCATTTATAAACGTTTAAAATTTCAGTGATAAAAACTATGTATATGTGATATTTCCAGGATATCTTAGCGATTTATGGTTTTATATAATTATGAAGAGAATAACTTTGAGGTTTGTTTCCCTCCTGGTCACAAAAACACAAATCTAGTGAGGACATCCCCTTGGTCTCAAGGAAATTCTAAACATTCTATTACTATTTTCAAATATTTTTTAATTTAAAAGGTTTGTGCCCAATTTCTTACCATAGAGCTGCTGACAGAACCCTGCACTCCTTATGAATCCACATTTAAATCCACTAGATCCGGATGTTTATATGAATCCTCATGAAATTGCACAAACTTGTCAATTCCAACCCTTAAAATGTCAAATTTTGTCCCATGAAGATTCACACAGAATTCTCTGAGAAGCCATTGGAAATAGCAATGTTGAAGGAACTCTGCTTCCCTCTACTTAATGTTGTGTTAATCCGTCCAGAAGTTTTTGCGTAATCCTGCTAACTATAAAAAACAAACCAAGGAGGAGGTAATAATTATATAATAATATTTATAAATAGCTGCAGCCCCTTTAACTTCTCATGTCTTGTTTATTTACACCACGATCAGTTAAAGACTTCTGGCTTTGAGGTGATTGGTTGGTTGCGGGTTCGATCTCACTTGTTTTAGTTTGTTTTATAGAAATTCAATAAAAAGATGATTTAACCAGAATGTAATAAACCGTTGGTTTAACAGAGCGACGTGTCACACACACTTATGACATGTGACCTTGTGAGTTTATGTTGCTGGTCTTTATGAGCAGATAAACTATCTCTGTGGCCGGGGCGGCACGCTGCAAGCTAATCACAGAGACACACAGCTTGTTTTGCAGAGCGTGACAACTTCTGACCTACTTCTGCCCTCGTGTTCATCATATCTATCATTGGGTGGCAGCATTGTGTTAAGTCATAACTTACCTCTTCTTTCACCGAGCGAACAATAACACCTCTGAGCAGAATCAAACTAACTCTGCTCCAGAAACACAATCTTAATAACTACAGCATAATTTCCTCCCTGGAGCCAACTGTTGCACGTTGTGATCATCTGTGTAACAACTTAGACAGTTTACTGCACTTGTGCGTCCGCTCGTGTGCAATAACCCCCCCCCGACCACCCTCGGACAAAGCCCACCTCCTTCTCGCTCTGCACGGCGTGGCGCTTGGCCAGCTTCTCCAGCTCGATGTAGGCGTTGTTGGCCTGCGTCTCCACCTCCTTCTGCAGCTTGAGCCGGTGCTCGTCCATCTCGGCCTTCAGCTTGTTCTCCAGGGCGATCAGCTGCTTCTGGTGCTGCCGCCGCATGCGCTTGTAGCCCGACATCTGCTCCCGCAGCTCGCTCTCCTGCTCATGCTCGTGGATCTGCTTGGTCACCTGTGGAGGAAGAGAAGTTGGAAGATCAGACTTAAAACAATGTTGTTGTACATACACAAGACAATAAAGGGGTTTTAAAATACAGGGTGAATCAAGGCTCTAATATTCAATCTGTCACCTGCTCTTTGTAAATATTCTGCAACAATTTATCCAGGTCGTCTTTTGGTTGATGAGTTGAGTTGAATAATGTAATAATTTCAGATCAGCTGCTGTTATCAGTGAAAAACTTAAAAAGATTGAACAATTGATTTCAAATGAATTAAGACTTTAAAAAACAAATTCTGTGAAATCCCTTTTGCTGTGAGCCAAACAAAAGCTCTTTCATTTGACCACCGCACACAGAGTCACCGCACAGATCAGGAAATCAAAAGACAGTCTGAAATGTGTTCAAACCAGATGGAACCAAAAAAAAACCAACTGAACATCTTCATCATCATATTTTATCCAAATTAAGGATCAAATGAATTGTCTGAACAGAAATGTCATAATTTACTCTTTCTTTTTCAGAAAAAAACTCCATCCGACACACCAACCTGAGCACAGAAAGGATTCTCCACGTCCAAGTAATACTCGCTCCGCATCTTCTCATAACTTCCACCTGAACTCCTCCGGCCAAACATGATGGCTACTTTAGCCAAGTGCACCAGCATCCAGGAACCTTGTGCAGCATCCTACGTCTGACAGAACCTCGTCTCCGCTCCGATGCCACCCTGAGACCCCCCCCCCACACCCCACACCCCACACCCCATTTACTGGAAGAGGACCCCCCCCCCTCACTTGTGTCCTTGGTTCGAGCCCTGGGCACGCAGCGGCAGTGGCAGGCGTGTGAACTACGAATGAGGCAGGCCAACTCCGCAGGCCAACAAGAGCACAGAGCGGCTCTTTAGTCGGGCAAACGCTAAGCGGCGTACAGCAGGTGGGTCACATGAATACCTCATTGAGAAGGAGTGAGAGAAGTTGAAGGGGGGAGGTTGGAGGGGAGAAGGCAGAGAGATGAAGGGGAGGGGGGGTTGCAAAGCAGAAGCAGCAGATGGAGAACGACCAGAGGAATTAGAAGGTAAGAAAATTGAAATAATGAGTAAGTAAAGTATGAGGGAATCTAGAGGGAACAGGTGGAAATAGATGGAGGTTTGAGCTCTGCTCCGTAATCTGTGCTGAATCAATACCCCTACTGTAATACTGCTGCTCTCAATCCCGGTCCCTTGCTCCACTGCCGCCCTGCACGCGGCCACAAAGGGCCAAGTCACGTCATGTGATGGCCTCTTTCACACAAGGCTCAGGCCCTGCAGAGGAGATCATATTCAGAGGGAGTGGAGGGGCAGCATGGAGGCGAAAGGTGAAGGTTCCAGTGAGAGCAGTGGGAATTTCACAGCTGAACTAGGTTGTGTTGCTGAATTAGCAGTTTGAGGAGGAGTGTCTTAAATTACCTTTGTGTTACAATGAGAGGACGCTTTTTGCTGGATAGAAGAAATGTGCTGACGGTGGCAACACATGCGTAACAATATTTCTGCTGCTATAATAAACAGGGGCATTTATTTTCCTACTCCTGCCCATGATTTGAGTTTAAAGGTTTTCTACCCTGACAGAATTTGGAGGAGAAGTGGAAGAAGCTCTGCAGGACACTGGAATTGTTCTAAACCAGAAGATAAAAACATGAGTTGAACTGGAAGGAGACCAGGTAGAGCTCAAACCTCCACCAAAGGCCCAACGGTCTCCTCATGAAACCACATTTTAATTCACTAGGTCCGGATTTGTGTTTGGATGTGCACCAGATTTCACTTACTCATAAATATCACTCGCCTAAACATGTCTTTCTTTTCATCAGGATATTGCAAAATACCAATTTTGCAATATGAAAGAAAGAAATATTCCAGGATCTTCCCCGATCCAGATCCACACCCAACATTTAAAGGGTTCTCTCCTCACACACTTCCTTCCACTTAGGTTTAGACCATCCCATAGTTTTAGCATTACCCTGCTAACTAACTAACTAACCAACAAACAAAGACGAAAACATGATTTCACTGATTTCCTTCCTCATTACATGAAGTTAAGTTCAGTGTTTCTGGCTGTTTGTCAGGCAGGAGACAGAAAAAGAAGAACTGTCTGCACGTTGACTGTTAGTACAGATGTATAGTAACATATGGTGAAGTCGTCTGGCTGAAGGAGGGAAGTTAAAAACCTCCACAGACCCTCATTTATTGCCCTGTTTTCCTGTACATGGACAAACTTATACTTTGTATTCTCATGTATCAGCTCAGGAGGGATGCAAACACAAAAACTATGCATCTGGTTAAACCACAAGTTCTGACATCTACCTGCAGGAAGTCTTTTAATCCATTTCCTGCTAAATAACTAATAAACACCATTAAAATATATTGTTATGAGTTTAAAGCTGATGGGGAAGAAGAGTTTCGCTGCGTCTCAAAGCGCTGAAGACGAGGTGAAGTGTTTAATAACGCTGTTTTCTTTCGTGCCACCTCAAGCTTCAGTCAGTTACTTCATCTGACCTATAATAACCCCTGCCCCCCCCCCACTCCGCTCGCGCCTCACATTCATTCTCCTTCTCGTTTTTTGCGTATTTTCTCCCTTCTCGTCCTTCATTTACATCTGCCTCGATCATTTCACCTTAGTCTGCACTTTCTCACCCTCATCTTTTATATCTTCTCTTGAACATTTGTTTTCATTACATCATATCAGACGCTCTGCATCATGTCACCTCTGGGTATCAAATCCTTTCACCCTCTTTTTGTCTCGTCCATCTTGTCCAGAATTTAATCTGTGCTGCTCGTTTATTTATCTGTCTTTCTCTTCTCTGATATCTCGTCTGTATCCTCCTCCTCCTCCTCCTCCTCCCCTTCCTCTTCTCCTCCTCCTCCTGCTGTGACGCTCTTTCATTTCATTCCCGCTCTAATGTCTTTGAATCTCCCTCCATCACCTTGATTTCCTCCTTTGTCTTGAAAACACGAGCACACTTCTCGCTCTGGAATCACTTGCGTTTGTGAGGATGCATCTTATTACTTGCAGGTTTTTCATTATTATCCTTTTTTTTAATTCCTTTCTTCTCGTTCATGATCTCTCTCTCTTTCTCTCTCTCTATCTCTCTCTCTTCCCGTTCTCCATCTTCATCTCTCCATCACCCCTCACCATCTGGACCCCCCGCTCCTCTCTCTCCCTCTCTCTTTGTCTACCTGCTGATTCCAGTCTCAGCGAGTTGAGGCCAATCTGAGGACGTCTGCGCTCAGGAGAAAAAACATGATGTCATCTTTTTCAGCGCCGGCGGGCAGGACCAGCACAATCGCACGCTGTGGTTTACACGATTCTGTCTCTCTCCTCAAGACTTCAGTTACACAGAGCTGCCGACACAGCCTGTGCCACCTCGGCTGCGTATATTCTAAATTGAATTTAATCCACAGCCAATTACAATGAACCAAAACAGTTTTAAAACAGGAATGTGTGAGTAAGAGCTCTGCAGCATTCTGACAACGCTTCTGTGATATTAAAGCGATTCTTAAACAAATGAGTGATGGTAAGACCTCAGGAGAGAGAGGAATTGTATTTTTCCTTTTAGAGTTAAATGTGAGTAGATGTCACAGGATGTAAAATGTCTTATGTGCTTGTAGGAACACATTTCTTTAAGCTTTTCCTGTAACCCCTGTTCTCTTATAACATGGGACGTGTCTCACCCATAGACTTTATTTAAAGATGTATAATGTGTCACTACTTCCTCCAGTTAAAATACAACTTATCCCGGATAACGACGTCGCCATCTTGCTCTTTAAACTTCTTTTGAGAGTCAGTCTTAATTTAATTAATCTACAACCTATAGCTACTTTTCCACTGATCACAAAACCCACTAACATCTGGCTTTTGCCTACTCTAGTTGTGCAAATTTAACTTCCAGGGTTTGGTGCTTAAATAGCCATGAACATTTTTGTTTCTAGCATGTTGGGACAGCGATTCTTTCTTCACATCGTGCACGTGAAGTGAGAGAGCTCCTAAATTTCTGGGACACTCACAAAGCCGAACATGACTCAACGGAAGAAAAACATTTATATTACACAAGAAGGTTAATCACTTTAATTGGTTGGCTTACATGGAGTCAAGACACTGCTTCATTTTGAAGGGTCGCGAGTCCAGAAAGGTTGGGAAACCACAGTGTGGAAGCTTCTGGAGATAAAACTGAGACAGTGTTTCCTCCCGAGGGGCCAATGAAACAAATGCTTGACAGAGTAATGACCTTATTTTATACTTTTTTGGCGAGGTCCCCACAGAAGGGAAAGTAAAACAGCAAAGAAAGGAACCGTATATCACTAAGCAATGTTTCAGGGTGGATTCTGACCCTGGAATTTGATGATATGTTTCTATTTTCAACCCTCATACTTTAGTGGCTCAAGCGTTGGTGTTCACTGGAAATGTAGAACGGCCAGAAGGAATCATACAGATCCTATCAATGCCTGTGTACGATAAATATAAACACAAGAAATCTCCAGTGGTGGGTGAATAATACACACACAGCCCCTGAACTATCAGTGTTTCACGTGCTGGTCAAGGACACACACACACAACCACACATACACACAACCTTGCTCATGTGGTCTGGTTTCAGACCCGACAAAAGACGGGACTCAAAAATAAAACCACTAGGTCATGGATGGGTAAACACAAACACACAGTCACACACAAACACACACACACTCTCATACACTTACACACAACACCGCGACTACTTACTAGTTACTAGAGCTGGTTTCCATGACAACAGACAGGGAGGGAGACATTGAAAGAAGGAGAGAGAGAAAAGCCCACCCCCTTCAACTGAGAATATCTGAGACCGTTGGTTTTATCAAGAGCAGGAGAGGGAGGACGGGGAGGAGAGGTAATGTGAAGGATAGTACAAGAGGAAGAAAAACAAAAGGAGTGATGGGAATAACAGGGACGAGGAGGAGAAATGGTTAATTGTGAAGCCGGAGAGAGGTGAAGACCAAAATATAGATGGAGACGAAAGAAAAATAATGATCAAAAGTACAGAAAACAAAGAGTAAACATCAAAGAGTGGGTGAAAGAAGAAGGAAAAGACAGATCTGCTAAACAACGTGACAAGAACATTTTTTTCCCAGCTTGGAGACATAACGTCACACGTTCTTCACAATCGGTGACCGAAACAAAACAATTCCTCATCTGTGATCTTGTGTGCTGCTGCAGTGTAAACACAACAACTGCGAGATGTTGATTTTTTGATTTCCTCCAAACAACACATTTGGTCCAGGTGGAGAAAATGACCTCGTAGGCACATAAAACACGTTTTGTTAATCTCACCAGTGATGCGGATTTGATGGTGGCGAAGCGGCTCTGGTTCTTGTAGTTCTGAGCCTGACTGCTCTTGTCGGAGGAAGCCGGCCTCAGCTCTGGTCGGTGGTCCCTGTGGAGCCCATCGTCCCAGTTGTACTGATGGTCCTGCATGAAACACAACGAGGAGAATTCACAGAGTTTTATTCTGTTAATGAGACTGAGGTGAACAAGTCATACGTTGTTTGCCTGCGAAGGTATAGCAGAGACGGACTAAGGTGATAAGGTAAAGCTGATATGTCAAAATTAAAGGATGGCCAACATTTTCACTTGTGGATTTCTGAGTTTGAATCGTTGGAAATAATTTTGTCAAAGTAAGAACAAGTCGATAAAATACACAACATAGGTCTAGTCTAAATTGTTCCACCTTATATGTTTAAATGAGTCATATTGTGGTCATACTCATAATTTGTGTTATGACTTGAAAATGTTTACACTCTCGAATGTTCAGAAAACACATCACTGTCCTCATACTGCTGCAGCTCCTCTTTTCAGCCTCTGTCTGAAACACTAGGCTCTTTAAGGCCCCCCCCCCGAATAAAGCCCAGTCTGCTCTGATTGGCCAGCTGGCTCAGACTGTTATGATTGGTCAACCGCCTCGAGTGCGTATCAGAAACGTCGGCCTCAGCTCTTGCCTTACCGAGCTTTGTTAGGAGGCGAACCAGACTAGCTGTCAGCTGTGCATAATGCAAATGTGGGGTAGTGTGATGACATGTGACATCACAGTGGTTTGAATGACGAGGTGTTTTATGTGACTCACAGACTTCTGGCTTTTTTAATCTTTCAAAAACTTTGACATTCAAAACAAATGGAAAAAAATCATCAAATGTCTCCTTTGAACTCTGCAGTAGTAAAACTCTTTAAATAACAAAATTTCCCATTAATGTTTAATCACACGACATCTAATTATCAAAAGGAATCATCAGACGTTGCTGAAACTGTGTCAATCGGAAACTTTCAAAACACGAACTCGACTCCCCCCCCCGACGTTTTCAGGAACCTGGGACCAGAGAGTTGATTCATGTGAGACGGGATCTTCATCAGCGTCTCACAACAATATGTTTCACTTTCATTTGTTGTCAGTTCAGCCCCCTGAACTTGAAACAACACACTGACTGTCTGTGCGTATCCACACTCTGTCAAATCACAGAGAGCAGATGAAGAAAGAGAATGACAGAGCAGTGACAGCCCTCTCTTCACACATCTTTCAGTCATATGTGGTATTCAATGAGTTCGGCATTGTGTCGACCTCTGTGTAACATGTGACTGTGTGTGTGTGAGTTGTAAGACCACGTGTGTATGTGTGTGTGTTCCTTGTCGACATGTGTACACAGCCTTTGTTCTTGGAGTGTGAACAGTGTCTGTGATGAACTTGAAGCAATCTGCCAAACAGTGAGGACTATGTCGATGGTTTCCATGGTTTCCGGGGGGAGGGGATTACACACACACTCGTGAAAACAGTGAGAAAAACCCAGAGGATGTTTTCAATGGAGCAGAGGAGTGTTGTCGTTACCACATAAAGAAAGTGGCGTTGGGTTTAACTGAGGAATAAGATTCTTCCAAATTGAAGGACATGGAAGGGTACTACAAGAGTACTATTAAGTTAACGTTAAGGTTACACCATGGAGAGGTGGCCAGTTCATTACAGGGGCGATGTACAGAGACAAACACACTTTTAGAGACTCCAATTAATCTGACAAGTCTCTGGACTGTAGGAGGAAGCTCGAGTTCCCACATAAGATGAGAACAGGCAAACTCCACACAGGACGACTGACTGTTTGTCTTACTCTTTGTCAAAGGGACTTTTTAAAAAACACAATGGAAATCAGTGGAATGAGGAGTTTAGAATACGATATTGTGGGAATATAATAATAATCATCCTTTTTTAGATCCACTATGCGGAAATAAGACTTATTACCAGCATCAGCAGATATCAGCAAAGGGGATAAAGATATATTGGCCATGACATGGTTTCAGTGAAGGGGTTCCTGAGCTCATCTGCTCAGACAGAAGATTTTGGGATCTGATGAGAACTTCTCTCACTGGTTTTCAGGTTGTGACTCCAGTTTGGTTTTGGTTATGACTTTTAATCCCTCTTCCACCTCCCTCTCAGCCCTGACTTTTACCTTTTTGGTGTGTGGCGAGGAGTCCAGGGTGCTGCCGTAGTCCTGGGGGTGCATCATGGTCATGTCGGAGCAGCTGTCGTCCAGCACCTCCTGCATGCTGTTCACGCTGCTGCTCTGGCTGCCTGTGCTGACCGAGGTGCTGGGGATGGAGTGGTTGCTGCCCAGGCTGTTCATCTTACAGCTGGCCGCCTCGCTGTCCTACAGGAGGACATCCACACACATGCATGAAGACGTGGTTCCACAAAACGAGCACTCAAGGGTCATGGAATGGTGCACAGAAGAAAATATAAACTTGTGTGTCTTTCATGGTAATATACGCAGGCTTCTAAATGTGAAATTATGCTTATTTGTGTTCTACCCTAACTCTTCGGATGCTTGTTTCATTTTGTGGTGTCAGTGTGTGATCATGATACATAAAGCGGAATCTAACTGCACAGCTTTAAAGAGCAGCGCAGTCTTCAAGTCTCCAGTAAGAGAGATGCAGATCAGGAGGCTATAATCAATCTTTCCACTGCACCCTCTCCTAAAACCAGAACACTTTGGGACTGCAGGGTTTTATACAGCGCAGTGTTCAGGGGTGTCTCGTTGCACTGAGGTCTGCTGGCTGCTCTGGATTGCATCACGTGGTGTAGGATGACAGGACTTGTGGCTGCTGGCTGCCTGTGCCTGTTCATGCTGCCTCAGACCAGGTCAACTAACGGGCATCTCAACCCGACGTCAGGCTGCGGCAGCTGCATAAGAAAGGCTTCTATAACATCCGCTCGGACAAAGACACCTGTCCTCTCCCTCTGTACAGCGAGTCCCAGATCCTCTGTTGGATGCAGATAATCCTGCACTCTTGACTCAGATCAAGTGAAATCAGTCTCTCACTGCAGAGCAATTCTGTGCTTAAATTAGAATAAGAAACTGATGGGCTGCAGTGGAAAGGGATGAGACGATCAATCCACTGGGAAAAAACGTGTGATCCAACAATTCTGTTAAATGTTTCAGTCCATTTCTAAGAATAAATGTGCAGCTTTTTTTCCTGAAACTGTAAAAGTGACCTGCAGACATGAAAACCAGCTGCTGCACAAATAGCTGTTCACCTATTCAAAGTGAAGATCGCCTCGGTGCACAGAACCTGAACTGGAGAATCAGTTGTTGTTGTTGTGAATGTTCTGTTGTTGTGATTGACAAGGTCACTTGCGTTGGTGAGTCTCAGCCGCCGCTGCTACAGAGCACTGGTCGCTGCTTTGTTCAGATTTAATCATCATCAAAATGTTGAAAACATCCTGTCTTGTTAAAGATAGTGATCCTGGATCCCTACCAACATGTGATGGGTTCTTCTCTGACATGCACCACATACTACCACCAAATTTGAGGTAAATCAGTCTAGTTTTTTTTCTGAATTTTATATACACTGTCCGATCAACAACCCCCGTGTCCCTCTTCCTCCCACCTCCTCTTCCTCCTGGCTCTCTCCCATCAGCCCGTTGTGCTTCTCCTGGTAGAGGATCTTCTTCATCTTGCGGTACTGCAGGTTGTCCAGCTCACGCACTGCGTCCTTGGTCCTCTGGATGAGTTCGAGGAGAATGCGTGGCGACCGCTCCCGACGCACAAAATCATGCTGGACGGAGAAAGAGCGTTAATTAGTATGTTGGGTCTTAAGTTAATTAGAAGAGAATAGAAGGAGGAAACACTTGTCTTTGTCTTTCTTATACAGTAATTTTTTTGTGTTAAATGATTTTCTACAGACTACATGTTACAGTTTACAGAAATTGTATCTAGTAATCGAAATATCAATAGCAAATAATAAACATTAAAGCAAAACAAGAAGATGGTGTTTGCTGAATTAGATCGAACAATAAAGTTACTTCTCAGCAAATACGAAAAACTGTGATTTGAAGCGCAGCTTTAAGATCTAACTAGATATGAATTGTGTTAGAAGGAGATCTTATTTTATATCTTATCACTGCGCTGCTTTTAACTTGTTTCATCCATTCATTTCAATAAACAGCACAACTGTGCCTGTCACTAGAGGGCGCCTGCAGGTTGCTCAGCTGATCCTGGGACTCACATCTTCCTGTGAAAGATTGTACATAAAAAAATCGATTTTCTCAAATACCCCTGATCCTCTTCTTTCCAGTGACTAATGTCTTCTCTGTATTTGCGTCTGCATTAATGACAGCTTTAATTAAATTATAGCAAGGCACAGAAACAACTGTTTAAGAATATGATGATAATGAGAGGCTTTTAGGTCTACAATTATGTAAATGTGTTTAAGGGTTATTATAGAATCATCCTCTCCACTAAAGTGAGTGGTGAGTCATTTAGATTTTTAAGCTATGACAGGTTCGTCCATAGTGCGATGAAGGTATAATTTGGTGTCTTTGTGTATTTATGAAATTATTCAACCTGTTACACAATCAGGTCAGAGTGTGGGGGGGGTAACACAGGGCTGGTGGGTTTGGGACAATTTACTGTACTGGAAATGCAAAATGAAAATAAACCAAAAAAGCAACATGTTCTCTGACCGGCTCCTCTACCCACTCCACCACACACTCACACCTCTTCTTAGTCACTCTCATTCATAAATCATTGTGCGCTCGGCTCAAATGGCTAAAAATGTTTGCAACGTCAGACTAAAATATAAATATATGACGAGATGTGAGAAAAAATAACACATTTTAGGTCCATCTCCCTCTCTCTCTCCCTCTGCACACCTTCCTCTTCCATGTGACAGATGCTGGTGTAATGGGTTAGTCAGGACACGGGGGGGATGACATCACTGCTCTGAAAATAGAGATGAGAGTGATTTGTCCCGTTTTCTGACGGATGGAGTGTGGGTGCTCGCTCGGCCACCCCCGACCCATCAGCCAGCGTAAGTGATCTCCAGGATTCTTCCTCATTATGGGGGCGGTGCTAAGAAGAAGGGACATGACACGATGTTCTGTGTGCAGGTTCAACGGCCTCCTCGACCAGATTTACTTTGTAGAGGATCTGAAAATTATGATCCTAAATACTTTTTTATCACTTTCCGTTTCTGCAGCTTTAAACAAGTCAAAACGAGTCTTCACCTTCTCCCCCTATCCGGAGATAAAGTTCAAATATACTGAATACAAATGTGTCCTCCTGCACATGTCAAGTCTGCACAGGAGAGAACGTGGATCCGTGGTATCGACGTCCCAAAACACAATGAAACGTGATCATGAATGAACACTGACATAATTATAATGTATTTAAGACCTATGACGTTATATTTCAAACACTTTTTAAGGCTTAAAATCCAGATTATGAAATTGTAGGTTTATCTTGACTTGATGAAATGATCCATTTGAACACAACCTCTGGTCCTCTGTGGTTTATACACTGGGACTATATGTGCTTTGGTGTTTAAATTTATAGAATCATCACCCAGAGCTATTTTAGGCTGATGAAGAAAGTAATTTTCGCATTAACGATGAGTTCTTATGGGAGGAGGCCACTGAGCGGTTATTAGTTCATTATTCATATAATGAGCATTACTCTGAACGAGGTACATAGGGGGTGTGTTTAACCTGAAGCCAGTGCAGTGATATCTCAAGGCTGTAGATTAGTGACCTGATTTCCCCTGTTAAGAGCTTGGAGGGGTGTATGTGTGTGTGTGTGGTGTGGGTGTGGGTGTGGGTGTGTGGGTGTCTGTGTGTGTGTCTGAGAAGTGAAAATGGGGAATTAATCACAGGCTACACCACAGCCCCCCCTAAAACCCTGACATCATAAAGCAGCCCCTTTGTCACTGATCTGGTCTGGTCACTACTTATCCTTCTTTAATGGTTTTTCAGACTGGATTTGGGTCAGGGGTCTAAATGTCCATCGTATCCCGGTGACAGTCCAGACCCTCTGCTTTAACTGCTAGAACAACCTCACATCTTCCAAAGGTGAGGCAGGTGTGAAAGCTGCTGGTCAGGTACAGGGGAATTTTCTTTGTGGTTTGTTTTTGAGGGATACCTTGGAGTCTTATAAAGCCTAAAAAAAGACGATAATAATGATGATAATTATCCAAATTCTAGGCTTTAGAAATATAATTTAGTTTTGTTTTTATTATGTTTAACGTTAATTTGATGCCAACTCCGTAGCTCTCATTTTTCATTTACCCTGTCATACAATTGAGTGAGTAACTGGCTAAATGATGGATAGACAAACCATTTAAGAGCTCGGTTGTGCACTGATCAAAGTGCTGATGTGAAAGCAGCGAATACACAAGCTCCACGGAGCCCTGAGGGATGGAAGCTACACAAGAAGCAGCGCTACGACAAATGGGGGACAAAAAAGGAATAAAATCAGAAAAGGCAGTTCTCAGCAGGGGTTCCTGCGCTCGGAAGAATACTCTGTGTATCTGTTTGCATATTAGAGAGCCGTGGGTGGGTGGGAGTGACTCATCCGCATGGCTCTGGGACTGACTGAGGCAGGAAGTGAGGTCACAGCTGCGGGGATTACAAAGCAAGCCCACTCACTCTTAGCAGCTCCCCCGACGAGGGTCTGTCCTGAGGAATTTTCAGTAGGCAGTAGTCGACAAAGCTCCGGAAGGGGTCAGTCCTGTGTGAAGAGGAGTGAGATGGAGGTTATGGATCAGAACAGGTTAAAGAGATTACAGCAGTGATGGTTTAATGACCGGCTGCGTTCAGCCACACAGACTGCTCCCACTGTCAAGGACTGGTTTTAACGTGATGGTGAATAATCCTCTGTTGTGCTGTGTTTATCATATCAATCAATTAAACCAAAACAATCCCATGTAATCCCTCCGCGTAGCCCCATACATGAACCATATACGGATTATGTAAATATGTGGAGCTAGAAAGAATATAGGCCACTGGAGCTGTGGAGCACTGTGCCACTGACTCAGATCTAAAAATATGATCCTGATAACACAGTATATGTAACACACCGTTTCAGGTTGTTGCTCTGGGTCATTCACATACAGCTCATGATGCTATTTAGGATTTTGTCCGTGAAAATGAGTGTTTCGGGGCCATTCCGGGGTCAGCGACTGCAACACAACCTCCAGCTCATGTTTTTAGTGGAGGTATGTGAAGTCAGGGTCTTTACAGTGCAGCCTTGTGTTTTCTGTGCAGTGAGGTAACACTCCAGAGCCGATGTCTCTACTAGTCTCATCTGGCGGTATGTTGCTATCGCCTCGGGCCGCTGGAGCTCCTCCAAAAATACCACAACCCAGCGCCACCTCACACAGTCGCTCGCCTCAGCACGATGCTAGAAACCAACGATTATATTACAAAAAAAAAGACGACCACAGTCACAGGCGGCGAATTCTGAGTCGAAACGTTTCCCCCCTGCCTCGTTTCTCCGAGCCCACAATACGTGCTCTCCTTCAAAGTGTGAAAGTGAGAGCTGATTTAATTGAGAGCTTAGGTGGAAGACACAGGAAGGCCCGTGATGCCTCCGGGCGGTTCTGAGGCAGGGAGAGAGCAACACTCGGCTTCTTCCCCGCACAAGATGCACATTGCACACCCTTGCAATATTTTATTTGGCTTGCACGACTTTCATTCACTTTGATGGCATAGTAATGACATCACGGTGGAAGTACAATTTAAAGCGAGAACAGCAAACATGGGGTTAATATAGTGATTCACGAGTGCTGTTTTCCTCCCATGACAATAACACCTCCTGTGCAGTGTGTGAGCAGTGTCGACTGGGAGGAACTGGGAGGATATTTGCTGCCTTGTTGTTTCACTGATAGTAGGGTTTAAATCTAGTTCATCTACTTCTTTACACATTCATAAAAATATCTTCTTCTCTGCTCAGCCATGTAAAATAATAAAGGTAAACTGTGCTATAGACAAGTTTATATGGACATAAATATTCTAAAATCGAACTGATTAAGACAATAAGTCTGAACAAGACACTGACAAGCTGATTATCTTAACCTTACAATAAGGGATTCTCAAATTAGGCTATTAAGACTCATTTTGGAAACATTGCCGTCCATTTAAACATTTTCACAGTCAATGCAACTATGCAAATGTTTTAATAAAGTATTTATCTGTTATTTGAGAACATAAATCATCAAATGGCTCAGCTGTGGTGACTTTGTTGTTTGTGTGTTTAAATCGTTTCATGCTCCAGTTACTCTTTTGTTTGGAGCTGATTAATCTTCCTAAAATATGTCCTCCATTCAACAATGAACACCCATTGTGTTATTACTATTAACGACACAGAAGAAAAAGAACCAAATCAGATTTTGTTACTGTAGATATATTCTATTTCAGCAGAAATCAATGATCAGTTTCTTAATTTTAGCAACACTTAACTTGAAAATGTCAAATTTCATTAAGGCCCTGACTGAAGTGAAGAGCTTCTTCCGACTCTGTGTGATGGGCTGATGCTGAGAAGAGACGGCAAAGAGCTGTTTAAAACCTGCTGGCCCAAATTAAATTGCTTTAAGTTTCTCTCTGTTTTATGTCTGGAGGGATCGTCTCTGGAGAATCTATTAGCATCCACAGTCATGAGCTGTGAGGCTGATAGCGGTCTGAAGTAATGCATAAAGCAGGCTGTGTTCCCACATTACAGCCAGAACACAGAGTGTAAGCAGAGAGAAACGGCCTAGTTAGCGGAGCAAACAAAAAGAATAACAGAATAATATTAGAATAATCAACACTACTTTGTTGTGATGCTGATAAACATGACAACTTGCGTGTGAGATCGGCGGGAAGGATGAGAGTATTTTCACAGTGTCTCTATGGCGGAGGCTTCTCAGGTAATTACATAAGAGACTTAAGAGTGCGACCTCGCACGAGGCCTGTGGCTCGGATCACAAGTCGAGCAGATTAACAAAGGGATGTGTTTTACTCTGATTGAGCCCGGATCGGACGGAGCTTTAGTATTTACAGTTGACTGGAGATATTGTACCAGCACTTTCACTGGATTTTATTTAGATTGAAGAACGAGTTTGATAACTTTTTGTTTTCAATGAATCAGCACGTATGCTCTGAAGCGTCATCACATTCTGGACTATTTATTTCTGTATATAAAATAAAAAATTGTTTTAGGGCCACTTAAAGTGAAAAAAATCATCTGATGTTTTTTGAGAACAAGGTCAAGATTTTGTGAGAAAAAGTTGTGAATTTACGAGAATAAAAACATAATGTTACCATAATAAAGATGTTATTTTAGGCTACTTGTCATTTCAGACGGGGAAACCTGTTGCCTGTGTTAGAATATGGAATGTGGATCATCTTGTTAAGTTATACTTAAGTATAGGTTTAACAAATAACAAAACTTCTTTGGGCTCATCAGATCCTCAAGTATCAGGACTGAGATAAAGTTTTGTAAGAAAGACTATTCTGAAGAAAGACCCTCACAGACTTCCTATTCTGAATTGTTTCATTCATTTATTCTGTTCGAACTTTCAGGTAAAATAATGGAGAATCATTAAATTACAACTTTCTTCTTGTAATATTATGATTTTCTTCTCAATTACGACTTCTCATAATATATCAAATTTATTTTCGATATCTTTAATTTCTTTTTTACCTCAGCATGGCCCAAATACTCTGTCTTATCGAACTCTTCAGACTTTTGGGGGGGGTAAAATAGAACTGTAATATTTGGGAAGTGTGTTCAACTCACCACTCATTGGACTGCAGCGTGGGAGAGTCGTTCTGGGCGATATGATATAAGGCACTCATGGCGTTCATGTTGAACAAGGGCGGTTTGCGCTCCGCTGAAAAAAGAGACAGAGAAAGAAGAAGAAGAAGAAGTGAGAAGCTTTAGTGCCAAAGTTTAATTTGCACCATCACCACAATCTGCTTGAATCAGCCAGATTTGAAATTAAACGTTTGCTGTGTCAACCTGTTTCATGCATCACTTTTAATAAGCTCAAGTCTGTTTAACTGTTGACTGAATGGATCTATATTTTTAACTGTGGGGTATATTTGCACTCACCCAGTTCAATACAGGTGATACCCAGGGACCAGATGTCCACCTTCCCCTCGTATTGACCCTCGTCCATGGCTAGGATCACTTCGGGAGCCATCCTGAGGTGTGTGCACACAAACACACACAGTTTAGCAAGCATGAGGTGAAATCCATGAAAATGTGATAATCTGCTAAGCCTCTCAGAGCTTTTAAAGACTCAGTTAGGCTGTAAGTGCAGCTCAGTTTTTTGGGAACATGTGTGTTTCTGTGAACATGACGCGTGAGACAAAGTTGTGCAGTTGGCTGCTGCAGGACCGTCCATCACCCGTCCAGCTGTTTGGGAAAAATTTCATTCGCCATCAAAGATTAAAAGAGTGTGAGGGAATATTTCTTGTTGATGATTTCTGTGTGGCAGGTGAACAACGAAGGAAAGCAGTAATAGTATATAATCAACTTATTATACTGAGACTTAAACCTACGACCTTTAGAGACAGTAAAAATATAACAGCCGACTTTATGAAGTTGTTTAAGTACTTTTGTCTTTTGGACCATAGATATCAATCAGTAAATTTCTGTGTGTTACGACTGTAGGCGCGGCCTCCTCCATCCTGTATTTAACTAGTAGTTATTATTGTAGTTGAAGCAGGATGAGTGGAGCCTCACCCCCGATTGGACATCGCCTGGAGGTGTGGTTCCTGATATTCCTACTTCCTCTTTGACCTTATTGGAGCAGCAGCCTGTCCAATCAGGTTCTTTAATCAAGACTGAGCTTCATTAAGAGCGGATCAATCAGTTTGCCAGCATGCTTCATTAGAGAACCTATGGTTGATTGATTTGTGTTGAGTGAACTTTGACATTGTAAAGACTTCTGAGAAACTACTGTTGGACTGGGAAAGGTTAACCGGTGCCACTGATCCAGTACTCACACATACACGCTAGATCCAGGGATCCTGTTTAACTGTGTTTCTGTTCAAGTAGTTAGTTAGGTTTGGTTAACACTTGTTTTTGTTTATTTTTGGTTGTTGGGTGAATCTGTAACTCCCGCCCTCTACCCTTTCTTTAGTTAAATCACTTATTTTCAGCTCCATCAGTAAATACCTAACTTCAACCACCAGCATCTGGTTTTAAGTTGCTACCCTTACACCTCATGAGCTGGGTCGTTACATTGGTTTTAATGCGACAGGGTTATAATAGAGATAAAG
Organism: Pseudopleuronectes americanus; assembly: GCA_038501795.1. NCBI lineage: Eukaryota > Metazoa > Chordata > Actinopteri > Pleuronectiformes > Pleuronectidae > Pseudopleuronectes > Pseudopleuronectes americanus. The sequence goes on along the minus strand of CM076718.1, from coordinate 2,396,747 downwards.
ACACATTTGGCATCATAGGATATAAAATATTTGTACCTCACACGCTGCATCAATGATGACCAACTTGAGCGTGAAATATGCTCAGCCGTTTCACACCCACATTAATATTAATGATTTATTAGTTTAACTAGGTCGAATCTAAAATGTCTGTTCTGACTTCAATGTAAAACCACTTCTGACGCGCATCCAGACACATGAACAGCATTTAGAACTGCATGTCTGAAAAGGGCTGGAGAGTGAAACACAAATGTGAAGTTCCTATAATTTATGAGATATGCCTCAGGCATCGAAATTCAGAAATCACTGACGGCCTGATGGTGAAAACGTGACACTTCCATGTTGTCATGTGTATACTAACCAGTAAGGGGTTCCCACAAAGGAGTTGGCAGGTGAGGCAATGGAGGCAGAGCCGAAGTCGGCCAGTTTGACCTGACCGAGCTCAGTCAGCAGGATGTTACCAGCTTTCACATCTCTGTGAGAAGAAAGAGGGATGAAGAGAAGGAGCCTTATGAAGACAAGATAGATGAAAGCATACTGCAGCCAGCCACAAGGGATGACTGAGACACTTTGACTTTTTCGGGAACTGTCATGTCCATGTTTCTATTCAGTCTATGGTGATGACACAGAACAGGCGAATGGATTCATACTGAACCACAGTTTGATGACAATCAAACATTTTTTCGTCATAAAAGCTAATATTGTGCAGAAGCAGTGCGACAGAAGGGCTGTTACCTCCTCACAGGGATGTTCAGCAACGACAACACAAAACTACAAACACAAGGTTTTACAGATTAATTAGTAAACGCTACAATAAAGAGAGAAGACAAGCGTCTCTTATCTCGTTTTATCTTGTTTTTGTCGAAATCCCTGTTTGTTCCTGTGGGGAAATGTTTTCCAGTCGGAGAAACCAACTGACTCACCTGTGAATCATATTGTGGGAATGTAAGTAAGCCAGTCCAAGCAAGGCACCGTGGGTAATGGCAGCAATTTCCACCTCTTGGAGTGGTTTCTTGTGAACTAGGGAGAAATAGGTGAATAGGTTAATCCACTATTTGTAGTTTCTCGTTAGATTTAAAACTGCATTTCGATGTACTTGTACTATCTGCAATAAAGTTGAATCTAACATATATATGACAATTCCACACAAATGCCGACATAACAGTTAATTGATATTGATTATTGGGAGAAGATGGAAAACATCTAAAGTTCACTAGTCAACATGTTGTATCTCATTTGTTATCTATCTATCTAAAATAAGATAAGATAACCACTTTAAAAGCCCCATTATGGGGAAATAAAAAAGTAATAAATGAGTAAAGAGGCAATTTAACTCAAGGATCTATGGAAAATTGCAATAGTATGAACAGTTTATTGGACAATAATCCAATATTTAGAGTGTTTTTGGCCTTGAGTGGTGCCTTTCTGGAAAAAGATAAACGACCTGACAAAGAGAATAAAGAGTAGTTTTATTTGAAAGTTTGTGGCCACGTTAAATTCTAAAAAAATAAATACACTTACCCTCTAGTAAATCTGATGCGGAGCCCAGGCAGTACTCCATCACCAGCTGAAACCCAACACAGCTACAGCTCAATAACTGATCATTCACACTCAATCATAAAACAGCTTCACGTCATGTTTGTGAGAAGTAACGAGATGGTTCTGCAAACCGATCAAAAGTTATTATTAACAAAACACAGGCAGTGGGACACGAGAAGAAATGAATAAATAAGACAGATCCACTCACCCAGGCAGTGTTGTCTTTCAAGTAGCAGCCTTTGTACTCGATGGTGTTTGGGTGTCGCAACTGCCCCAAGAACTTGACCTCCTTAATGATGTCCTGCCACTTCTACCAAAAGCAAAAAGCAGACGCACAGGTTGATAAACACAACAAGTACGATCACACAAACGCACAAGTGCACAACGCTGTGAGAGCAACGGCACAGCATCAATTTAGCGACTCACACACAGGTACTGTGGTTTTTATTCATCTCTTAACTTTGTATAAAAGGGAAGATTTAAATAACAATGCAACAACAATGAGACTAAACAGAGGATTAAAATACATCAAATGTAAACTAGTGTCTTGCTCCTGAATCTTTGCGATGGCAGACGTTTGTTCCAATGTTTTCTTCTGGGGTTGATGAATTATTTTCATTAGTTGTGTTTGTGTGTGCGTGTGTGTGTGTGTGTGTGTGTTTTTCTTACTTCGGTAGTCTGCTTGCCATTATAGGACATCTTTTTGATGGCCACCACCTCGTTGGAGTAAGAGTTACGAGCCTGAAAGGTTGAAAACGAAAGAGGTTTAGATTCTGGCCAAGTCTTAAAAGTCTAAATTATGACACAAAAGCAGCCACTTGTACATTAATCCTCCCATAATGCACCACAGGACTTCCCCTTGCTATAAAGCTCTGGATCAATATCAAGTAATCAATATCAAACACTTAATTATAACTCATTATAAAGAGGTAACACACTGCAATAAAGTAATTTCACTATTGTATACAAAGATCCTGATGGCTGATGGAGCAGCTAGTGATTTTTGTTTAAACGTTGCGTTATGAATCCAGTGCAGTTTTCAGCAATTCCCTTCAGGTGTTCTTCTTGAGAGATCGTGTTGACAAGAATGTAACAGAGATATGGACGGACACTGCGACTATATAACCTCACAAAGAGCTAGAGAAATGAAGATGTAATGTATCTACACATTATCATGAGAGAGTATAGATTGAAACAGAATTCTGTGAATTGGATTTAAATGACTTTTCACTAGACACTAACTCATTAAGTACTTCATAGGAGATGCAGAGGTTAACTTGCAAAACATCATAATGCACAAAGCAATACATTGACATGTGAGTGATACGATGGAAACAGCAATTTGATTTTAAACAAATTAGGCGGACACCTGCAGCTGCTCGGTGCTGGAAGTGTTCACATGTGCCCCTGTTAACCCTGTGGCGCTAACCTCCGAGGCGTTTGACCTCAGGGACGACTACGCTGCAGCTCAGTCTCAGCACTCATCTCTGCCTTATCTCACTTACAAAAAAATGGGAATTTCTTGTCGAGAATCATATGGAATTAGATTTACAGCAGGCAACACTAGTCCCGTCTGAGTTTTTTTTTCAGATTCATTTGATCCGTATTATTGCCTGTCAGTTCATCCATAGTAGTCATTCCCTCTGGTGTAGGGTATAGATGGGTGGCAATAGAGAAAAGAAAGAAAATCCATGCAATGCTGAAATATTGAAATGCATTCAGTGTAATAGTCAATGCAGAAGAAAGGGGGTGAATTCGTTCTCCATAGAGCAGCATGTGTTCAAAGCTCTGGGTGATGGGCCTGCATACTGAACACAGGGAATTCCCCTTGTTCACTCCCATAATGGAGTTCCTCCTTAGTCCTCCCACGCATTAACTATGAATGAACGTACAATTGCACTGAATATGGATAAAGTACAGGAATAATCTGGAGAATATTCATGAATTTACAGCGGAAGTCACTGCACCATTCTGTCATTGAAATGAATTGCCAGATCACAACATACATTATCTCAAGGTACTTTACATCATAATGTTGTGCATTTAAACTGTATCCATCTGAAAGAATATCAGTGGTGCAGTCATTTACTTCTTAAAAGTTAAAACTGGAGCTCTGTGTACCCTGACTCTCGCCCGATGTAAGCTATGATTTTAAGTAAGGTTAGTACAATAATGTCACACAGCATTTCTGTATTTTTATATAAATTTCTTGATACACTACAGCACTATAACCAAGGCCGTTATAATGTGTAATTTTCCATGGATGGGGTTATTTGTTGGCAGTGCAGCCATTTTGGTATTTAAACTTTTTCGGAAATTTTTCATCTTTATCTGGAATTTTCAAAAAGCCCCTTTGAAACATTTCCACTAAAGCTGCTCGGGCTAATAGCTTAAGCTAACAGTGTGCCAGTTGTAATGCAAATGCAGAAGTATGTCAGTGAGCACAGCACTGGCATCAGGGCAGGATTTAGACACACACTGGAGCCTGTTAGCCAGACGGACATGGGCACCAGGGCGGCTAGGGATGGACTGGGGATGTGTGTGTGTGTTTGTCTGTGTGTGTGTGCATGTCTGCTAGTATGTGTGTGTGTGTGTGTGTGTGTGTGTGTGTGTGTGTGTGGGAATGACATGGGATAGACGGGGATAGTAAAGCCCTGGCAGCCGAGTAAATCCTGCCCCACTATCAACGGCTTCTCTTTCGTTCTATACCAAGAGAACATCTGTCTGAGGAGGGAGGAGGGAGAGTTATCGCCCCCGGTCCAGCATCTGGAGAGGGAGAGAGAGAGGAGTAAAAATGAAGAGAGAGCAGGGAGAGGCAGCGTCGCTCTCAACCCTCCTCCACGCAGCTTTAGAATCAAAGGCTTGATGAGTAATTAGTGATGATGAGATTGATAGGAAAGGCTACAGAGAAAGTGCTGAGAGGGAATCTGTCTCCACTCACTTGTATTCAAAGGGCGATAATATCAAGGGCTGCACTAGCATGTTTGCAAATCAGTGGATCAATAAAAGAATATGTATCTAGTTAATAAATAAATCAAAGCTCGCATAATAATCATCATGTGGGAAAGGGATCGGAGCGCTATGCTGAGTGGAGGTCCAGGATCCAGCTTCTCTTTCACATGCTGTCTTTCTCACCAACAAAACTCAAACTGAATCAATTCAAATAAAAGAAAACCAATTCTTATCGATCACTCCCACGAAGCAAAAATATAAAATGCTAAAACTTTTCAAACACACGTGCACTGAAGTCTGAACATTCCTGGAGCCAGACATATTCCGGCCTGTTCCAGAGGAAAATATGCAGAAAATGTCCGACTGAGCCGTGTGAAAATGCAGCAGGAAGATTTGCTGAGTTTGCAAGCAACTGGTCGTGTTGATGCGGTTTCTAAGACACAATGTACGCAAACATTACTCTGTCCTGCTTCCTGTATAGTCTACAGAGGAGACATCCCCTGAATGTTAAACACATTTTCCAGAACCACGGCACTCACAAAGTAGACGGCACCGAAGCTGCCATGTCCGATCTCGTGCAGGTCACAGAAGACATCCTCGGGGTCATCTTTGAAGAAGAGGTCGGCCACCTCGGGGTCCTTCGGCACACCTTTCCGTGTGGACGACGGCATTATGGGCTGGACATGGGCTAAGCGCCGGGGACCACGCTCACATAAACACTGCTGCTGCTGCTCTTGTTGCTACCGCCGCCAGATGTCCACGATGGGCCCGGCATTGGCCAGCTAGACCTGAGAAACAGAACAGAGACAAAGATGAAAACACTGAGCTGACATTATTGTTGTGCTCAGCACTGGACAAGATTATCACATTTCTGTCTGGTTAAAATATGCAGATTGTCTGCAGAAAACATCACTTCCTGTGTGCGAGACAGTTTTTATTAGGCCCTAGTAAGGAAACGTAAAAACAGGCTGTGGTGAATGTGACTTTTAATATAATCAGTGTTAAATTAACTGTTATGAAGTTAAACCCCTGATTGTAAAATAACTTCCTCCCATGATCCCGAAATTAGGGTAAAATATCCGTGTGATAAGAAAGTGTACTTTGCCTTTACTGTTTGGTCCGTGTCCCAGCGACTAACATGGAGGAGACAGTTTATGACCTATACTGCCACCAGGGGGAGATCAACATTATTTGGCTTCACTTTTGAGGAGGCGTCCATCTATATTTACAGTCTGTGAGTTAAACTAATAATACGTATGGAGAAGTATTACACTGACACACAAATAACTTTGCTTGGTCAGCTGGGAACATCCAGACGGGGTTACATACAGTGTCTTCAGACTCTATCCACATTGTTGTTTATCTGTCTGTGGCTTTTTGAGGGTGTTTGCATTTGTGCGTCTCATGAACAGCTGACAGGTGATAAGACGAGGAAGGAGACAGTCACACGATGACGCTGGCTGACTCGTCCCGCTGCCCCTCCGAGTCACAGTCACACTTGCTCATGTAAACATGTGCACACGCAGAACACGTGACAGCTGAAGCTGAGTCACTGATGCACCATTTTCTACACATGCATGCACAGAGCGGAGCAGTAGCCCTTGTGCGTGCAGACGCACACATTTACTGCTGACAGTTTTGTATCACAGGGCTACAGCCAGGCTGTGAAGCGTGTAGGCATCCCGGACAACCTGCTCCAGTTAGCTTCGCTGCACACACACGCACACAGTCACACACACACACACACACACTCACACACACTCTCTCATTTCCATGTCTTTTTCTCTCTTGTGCACATCAGACAGATGCAGCAAGCAAATCTGGCTCCAAAGGCCAGCCCCACACAGAGCGAGCTGACATACAGGCAAAGGCAGCAAACACACAAGCATCCAGGCCAAGACACTAAGCATCAGCATCATCCTAATCCCCCTGCTCTTAAAGGGATCCGAGCCATCACACCCACTCCAAAAATGTAAGTCTTAAAGGCATAGTCCTGTGCCCCCCGTCCCATGGCACCAGATGTTCAAAGATAGCGGCCTCAAGGCCTCAGGGGAATGACTCTAGGTACAGGACGGGAATTTGAGGCTGCAATGGTTCGCTGGACAACGACATCAAATGAGGACATTCTAACAGCTTGTGTTGTGTTTGGTTAAATCCGGTCAAATACAGCAAACTTTAGAGACGCACAACACCCACAGTGACCTCAAGGTTCATCATCATCATCAAACAAAAACAAGGCTGAAAGCCGCTCAGAGCTGTTCTGCCAGCACTTGTCTGTTCAATGAGTAGAGATGAGTCATCATTTAGGTTTTGATTTTGTTAACAGTAAAATAAAATGTATCATTCAAGTTGTGACTTTAGAATTGGATAATTAGATTTATTTCTTTTCATGATAAGGAAGTGAGAGAATAGACTGTTTTATAAAGATTTAAGACGAGTCTCCACTTCCTCCCACCGTCCAGAAATAAAGCAAAAAGGACCCCGATATGAACGCTGCCATCTTCCTTGATGATGTATGTGTTGGCTGAGAAAACCTCATTGAGGAGACACACACGCTGGCTCTTGTTATCCTCTGTATATTGAAATGTCTCCTGAAGCCGTGTGTCCGACCTGCCACCATCTACAGCTGTTTAACCTTTTAGCGTTTTGCCGTAGCAGCCGGATATGCAGTCGCCTGACAGAAGTCGATTTCATGCCACTGAGATTTGATTTCTCTCCTAACAATGATCCCGAGAACAACCGCAGCTCGTCACTAACCGATCTGCGAGGATTCAGTTCGCCTGCTTACATAATGCGGGAGATGACATTTGCGGGCGTACACGTTTAGAGCATGAAAACATAATCTGAGACCTGCATGACAGAGCTGTGACGAATTATCACTGAGCTGCAGAGTACAGTAACATGACTGCATGTAAACAGCCTGTAGATCTATTCATATACTATTAACGGTCACTGACAGTTCAGTGAAAAACCCATAAATTAAACTGCCATAATCTATCAGGCTTCACGCTTGTCCGGATGCCTCATGTGATGATTCTCTGATGATATCTGCTTGCTCATCTGATCAGTGGGCTCTAAATATATATACACACACATCGATTTGGTGAAACCCTATACAAAATCGACTTAATGTAGATTATTATTATTGTTTGCACTTGTATTTTGTACCTTTATCCACAATATGAACTTTGTATGTCCGTGTGTTGCATCAGCTCTGTGTCTAATCGTGCTCCAGAAATCCTGAGATAAATCCCGACACAACCCTTCAACTCAACCCCCAACATGACTCTGCTGCTTTCAACAACTCACATAAGAGAAACAATAATATGGGAGAAAGAAGATTGGAGGGAGAGAGAGAGAGGGGGGAGGGAGGGAGAGTAACAGATGGATAAAAACGGGAAACTGAACTACTGAGAGTAAAGAAGCAGCTTTACCCCATGTGACGGAGCTTTGAAAGCAGATCTAAACCAAGAAGATGAGAGAGTCGGCAGAAGGGTAAAAGAGAGATAAAAATGGAGCAAATGAACGCTGAAGTCATGTGATCGCTCTAGAGACTACACGCCTCCCTCTCACTCTCTCTCTCACTCTTCCTCCTCCTCCTCCTCCTCCTCTCTTAAGATGTGTGAAGTGATGCAATGTGGCAACAACAGGTTGTAACACGGGGGGCTTGATAAAGCTGTTAGTTACTAGTCCGGCAAAAGGCTCTGTGTTTGGACAGTAAGTGTGTGTGTGTGTGGTTACTGGGGATCTATGAATGGTATTGTGCTGAGAGAGCTGATTAGGCAAATGGCTTAGACAGATTAAGCGCTTTGTGTGTGTGTGTGTGTGTGTGTGTGTGTGTGTGTGTGTGTGTGTGAGAGCGAGAATTATCTGCGACATGAGTACTACTGCACACCGCTGCAGGACACAGTACTTACATGTACGTGTGCCTAGCATGCGTGCACTTGTGTCTGAGTAGGAGTGTGTGTGTTTGTCACTGTGGGGGTGCACAATAATCATTTGCCATATACAATAAATAATTGATCATAAAAAAAATGTATATGTTAAGGGAGATTATAAGGTTTATGCTAATCTAGCCTAAACATGCGCACACACACACATGTTTGTACTAAATTTGAGCAAGGACAGTCAATGACATAATACCCATAATAACCCTAACCATAAACCTAATTCTAACCTCATAACCAAGTTTTAACCTTCAAACATCCCATTGAAAAAGTTAGGACCAGTCAAAACGTCCTCACTTTCCCAAAATGTCCTCAGTCTGTAGAGTCCATGCTTTAAATGGTCCTCACAAAGATATAAGTACAGCAACACACACTCAAAGACACACAGACACACACACCACCAAAATTTGACATGGATACACAAGAAACACACAAGCACAAACACGCAAACAAACACAAACCCTTGCTCCCGCCTCCAGGCCCCATGTCAGCGTAGCCATGACTAATTGATGCACCAACATGTTGTTGTAGAACCGAGTCCATCATCCGGCTGCTGGATCTGGTTCTACTGTGCCGCCGCAGTCACATTTAAATGGGACACCACACGTTCTGCTCTTTTGCTAATTATACACCAGAATAATTTATAGGGGAGATCCCATCAGACAGAGCCAGAGTCTGACGGCAGATTGTGAGAAAGTTTAGGGTTAGTAACACCTGAATACACGGTTAAATATTTAAAAACGCTTCGTGACGGTTTGAAAATAAAAAGTCGGTCCAAATTCACGTCAAACATATTGTGAAGACTTGGGAAGAAAAATTAAAGTTGGCTTTCAAATAACACAGGGATGATTGGATTTCTATTATTCTTTTCTAGTGCAAGGTCGTATAAATGTACAGGGATGATAGACAGGAAGTAATGGAAATTAATAGAATATAATTCTTATATATTTTCATTTGATTTATCCTTTACATAGTGACCAATTCTTCCTCCATCTTATCCTACATTCATTCCTTCAGTGTTTTCTCTTTCATCTGTCACACAATTTGTCTTTGCAGCTGCCCACTTTTGTCAATTTTAATTTAAAAAACAAAGAAAACATCATTATTTTCTTTCATTTTTACAAAGTCTCCTGGGTTTATTATCAATAATCTCTGACGAGGATGCAAGTGAAGTACGTTTTCTGACGTTCTGTGTTTCTTCGTCATGTCTGCGCTTGCGTCCTATTTGCACATGCACAGGGGGTGTGTGAAAATAAATTTGCAGTGTTACACTGGTGGGAGTGCACAAGTGTCCATGTGTGTGTGTGTGTGTGTGTTCGTGTGTATAGCCTGTGGGTTTAGCGGCTTACTGGCCCCCTCCCGGCTTTAGCGGGAGCAGGATTTAGACAGACTGTGGGAATTCTTACTGGGATTCAAATCACCAGGTCTAATCAGAAACGGAAAAAAAAGAACTTGCAAATCTGCTAAATTGTGCGTTGAGACATTCAGTGTGTTCATGTGCATGTGAGACGCAAGGAATAAGAATTACGTAATAATCTCATTCCCTAAACTACCATTAGAACCTTACGCAGAGCGGACTAAAGGCTTTAGAGTTGAGTGTGTTTTTGTGTGAAGGTGCACATGTGCATGTTTGACTGAGCAGCCTGGATCACAAACTCACTCAGAGAAAAAAAATGCACTTCAGTAATTGCATCTAATAAAAACTTAAAGAGCAGATAGAGCCTCACATCTCACCACATTGCGAGGTCTCCGGAGAGAAGTGTGCTGCGTATGTGTGACGTGTGCATGCATGCTAGTGTGTGTGTGTGTGTGTGTGTGTGTGTGTGTGTGTGTGTGTGTGTGTGTGTGTGTGTGTGTGTGTGTGTGTGTGTGTGCGTGCATGCCTCCTGCACGACATTAAATGGGTCAGCCTTGTTATGAATAATATAGAGGCCTATTTAAATACACAATGCCGGGTTGCATTGTGATGATGACTAGAGTTTCTTATCAATGAAAAATGTGAGAGTGGTGATTCCTCTTGTGAAGTGCATGTTCCATGTTGATTCAATAGATCTCTAGATCTCCACTGCCCTAGAAAGACCTCAAGGAACAATACATGCATGGGTTGAATTGAATGAACCAGTCTAGACGTCTTTTCTCGAGCATCAGTCTATAATCTAAATGTTCCCCTCTACCTCACCCGATCACCTCAAGTCTGTCTCCCACTCAGAGTTCGACTCGTGGCACAGGATGTACATTCTGACACACCCGCCTGAGTTTCTGCTGAATCTAATGATCAGTGTTGGCTCACTGTGCCACAGTGACCTGTTGACAGATGGATTTATTCTACATTATTCCCCAAGACACGCAAGACTCCAAACCACAGAAACAAAAAACCTTCGTTCACTACAGCTTCAAGAAAACTTAAGGCTATCATCATCCAACAATTTTCAACTGAAATGTAGCTACAAGAAAGTAAGGGCACCATCACACCAACCTCATTAGGTTTGGACATATCTCTTTTCATATGTAAAAGTAGCATCAATTTGTCTCAGGAGTAATTATTGTAGTTATTGTCAACCAAACAACTAGTCTGAGTTACTTCCTATTTAAAAGTTTATTTTGTTCATGCTGCCAACAAGCAGCTTCAATTATCACTCAACAATTATGCTGCAGCAGAACCCAGCCACAGGAATCCACGCAAACACAAAAACAACTTGGAAAAAGTTCTTGGTACAGGCGGAGAGAAACTTTGCCTCCTACCAGACTCAGCTTTAATCTGGTGTGACAGAGGGCTGGTTAGCTGTTATGTACATCAGTGAGCCGTCAGGGCAGCAAGCTCTCATTAGGAGGCAAACAAGACCCAGTTTACAGTCGACTGATGCCTCCGCTGGCTGTCTGCTACACAAAGTGGATTTTCACACAGACATAACACACAGACACACACACACAAAGAGCGAGACACAACGACCTGCAGGGTGACCTCGATAAAACAAGTGAATAAATCACCTCCACAGCCTATTTGCATGATGGCAGCTATAATAAAGTTGAAGAGATTAGAGTTTTAATTTTTAACAGCATGATGATAAGGAAAACAAATGCAAACACATGACGAAGGGTCCTGACAATGACTCAAGAGTGAAACCTACCTGTAGGAAATGTGTAAAGGGTTTGTGTCAAGCTGGCCTCCTTCTTTCTCCTTTATTCTCTCCTCAGTTTAAATCCAGAGACGACTTTTTGTCGACTTCCCTCATGACTGGAATAATACTGCACCTGAGACAAGAGAGAGGAAGAAACAAATACAGGGTTAGAAAGTTGGATTTATATTTAAGGGGTTAAATAGATTAGAGAATGAGGGCTAACGTGTTAGAAGGAATTAGTTGATGAATGGAATATTAATCTCTAGCGGTTTTGATAATGGATTAACAATTTTTAAGCAAAATGGCTGCAGAGGGAAACAAATTAGTTTATAGTTTTCTTGATGATCAATTTTATTATTGCTATTTTCTGACATTTTATACACCAAAAATGTATTACATTAACTGAAAAAAGGTGTGTCTAATTTTTTTGTATGGCCCTTTTCTTTGTGACTTTTGTTGCTGTCATTAAACAGTTATGACAAAGAAATCTAATTAAGTCTGATATTTTACAGTTTGACCATGAACAGTTTTATAAATAACTAGAAATAAAAGAAAAGACAAATGCGACTGAATATTTATTTATCATAATACATATCTTCATGCATTGTTTATTCTATAAAATAAAAGCTTTCATAATGAGAAACATAATCGCAGATACCAATAAGTATGTGAAAGGCTGATATATTGATCAGACTATCAGCCAGAGAGTCAGATTTTTTCTACATCTACTTCAGGGTCACGGTGTATTTCCCAGAATGCATCACACCGACAGTATCTCAAACTAAATGTCTTGACATTTTAAAGAAGGAACGTGTCTCTCGTTTCAGGCTGAACACCTTTTCTTTCTCCCTCTTTCAAATTAACGAGTTCAAGGACGCTACACACGACGCTCTGGACAAACACGAGCTCTCACACACACCCACGAGCAAGCACAAACCCAATATTTTCCTTTCTCCCACACACAATCACACACACACAAACACACATCCACACACTACACACGTCGGAACAGAGTGAGTGGTTCTGACAGCGGAGTGCTGCCAGCTACTGGACTGTGTTTCGTTGTGACAAGCAGGTGGTGCAGCATCCACAGCGCTGCCACTGAACACAACCTTGCCCTCTTACTGTACACACTGGGATTTACAAGGCCGGTGCACACAATAAAACCAACTGTTGTATAAGCAGCCCGACAATCAGGAAGTGCACAAGGTCTATTATTCAGTACATACATGACGGCTTGATTCCAGTGTGGAAACAAACTGGACTTCTTCTTTCTTCTTCTTCTTCTCTACCTCTCCCATTTCATCCTTTTTTCATTTTGTCTACCCTGTGCTTCACCACCCTAAACCTACTCCTCTCTGTCTTTTTGATCGTGTCAAGCGGCAGATTGGTTGCTCAGAGGAACCACTTTCAATAATAAAAGAAGAGGAGCGGATGGAGGGATGAGAGAAGAGGGATAAAAATGTATTGTGCCCCTTCTGAGTGTCCCTGAATGATTTATAACACAAACTGACGCTTGCAAGGAGCCTCTGGGAAAGTTGTGGCTGCACTTCTCTCCTCCTCCTCCTCCTCCCTCACTCCACCCTGCCTGGCATTTGTGACCAACCAACAGAAAGACATAAATAGATGGAGAAGAGGGAGAAAACAGTGCCAGAGTGAGACACTGTGCTTGTGTCTTTCACTCAAGTCCATCTTCAAGACGATAAACATGTACGAATGTCAGGGCTTAAACTGGATTAGTTTCATCCTCAAATAATCAGTCCAATTTTTTCTTCAGTCACTGATAAATGTTTGAGTTCATGAATTATCAGAAAATAATAGAGAGGACCTTAAGTTTCATTATCCCAAGATGACACCTTCAAATGCTGTATTTGTTTATAATAATGATGCACAATCTGACGATAGAATAGAATCATTAATTAAGATTAAGTCAATCTTGAAGATCATAACAAACATTTGTATCCAGTCTACCAATAGCATAATGCATAAACCCTTGTATCTCGCATGTTAGTGGACGGGACGTCAACTAATACACATTAAAGAAATATTTCTAAAGATGGTTTCTGTCATTTGAGGTAATTCCTATAACACTGATACATGTTTAGTTAGTGTTTCTGCCAGTTGGGTTACAAGAAGTTATTCAATGCTATAAAAATGTGAAATGTCACAATTAACAGGTGAGGCTGGTTGCGATTGGTTGAACATGTGTAGGAAGACCTCGGTACCGCAGCTCGATCATAACTGTCAGACTCTGCCTCAAATCAACGTCATTGGCAGAAGATGGTAGCATTGATATTTTGGCTTCATTTGTAGACAGGGGTAGGAAACGGGGAGGAGTCATCCATCTTTTAAAGTCTCTGGCCCAAATATACAAACAGTCATAATACTCAAGCTGTTTTTATGGTAACTTTGATTCCTGGTTTCTGTGAATTCAATCAACAATAAAGAGACTCAAGTGTGAACACATTCAACACGATTCCCAGAGAGACCGACGATGACGGCGGTGGGTTTTTGGACGAGTCATGCCGGAGGTGCTTTAACTCACATGTCCCATTGTAGAAGTGTACAGCTTTAAATAAAGCCGAGAAAAAACAAATATGAGGCGATTTCCGCAATGTACAAAAATGATCCCAGGATGAAAATAAACTAATCCAGTGAGATAGAAAGAAACTCAACATTATGTCCTGATTATCCTGCCAGGGCGGCATGGTGTGGATTTTTATAGCAGTGACTCATTTTCACAGAGTGAAGAATACACACACACACATGCAGACACACACACACACACAATGTTCTAAAGCAGGATTTGGAAACTTCGGGGCAGCTCTCCTCTCAGAAGCTTAGTGAAACTATTGAGACATGCATGCATACAAACACACACACACACACGCGCACCCACACACGCACCAGAGACTGTTACCTTCTCAGATTAGCTTTAAGGATAATGCCAACATAAATGCGGGTGTTTGTGGATTGAGGGACAAATTCGAGACAACTCTGAATGTGTAGTTTATTTGAAGCCATTTCCTCTTGTTGCCAACAACCCAGAAACATCACAGCCGCTGCTCAACCTCTGCAGAGGATGTTTAAAACTTGAATTTGGCTCCAATGATCTTTTACAAACCGCTCCTGTCTCACACAGAGCACTCTGATCAGAAATTACCTTGTGGGCCTGTAAGTCCTGACTTTACTGCAGAGGCAACAAACTCATCGGAGAAGTGAAAAAAACCATCAACAACCCGGAATTCCCGTCTCTTCCAGTTTATGTTAAGATACAGCAATAATTGATTTAGCTTATCATTTAATGCACAGATATTAGACAACATTTGAAATACAAACTCTTTTTTCAGACTGTTCCACTGGGTGGCTGGTGTAACACTGTGGCTATTCTGTAATACTGAAACCCTTTGGTCAGTCCACAGTTGTGAGAGGAAGTTAATGGGTCCTAATGTTTTAAGGTTCATCGATTTCTGCGACACGACCGTCACCAAAACCATTTTTAACTGTTAAAAAAAACGTTCAACCTTTGAGCTGTGTTTCAATTACTGTCAGAACTGCATCACTCCTCCCTTCTACAGACGTGTCCATTAGAGTAGACTAGCTCTCAATAGTGCCAGATCACATCATTCACACTTCTAGCAAAGCAAACGACAGCAGCTCCACTTTTTGCCCAGAAGCTTTAGGTCAACATCAATCTTAATCTCCATATTGATGCAGAAAAGCCACTTGCGATGATGCAGATTTACAAGGTATTAATATAAATTGGAAGAGCACACGCACAACCACAGCACATGAAAGCCTTCCCACATTTTAAGGAAACCAATGGTATAAGAAATGCATACTATTTATTGGAAAACTTTACAGTGTGAACTACAGATGAAGAAAAGTAGTATTGTTTCCTACTGGTTCCACATTGTAGGTACAGGTGCTATAATGGTTTGACTGTGAATGCAACATTTTGCAACAATTCTATATTTGTCTCAACTAAGTAGTGGAGGATTATTCCCCTGAAACGTCTAAGTTAAATCGAAACACATTACAACCTGTTCCCTTTGAGAGTCTGCAAGGCGGCTTTAACAGACACACGCACGCACACGCGCGCACACGCACACGCACGCACACGCACACGGCATGAGAATGCCACCCTATACTCATTCCTTTACATAGCCTGCGATGGGAAAGCTGCATTTATCTCAGTTCCCCGAACGATCTCCTCGGAGAAAGCAGACAAATATAATCACAACGTCTCCGAGCGTCAACATGGATCATCCTGAAACGCTTCTGTCAAGGACCCAAGGGTTCAGAGAAGATTGACAACCTGCGACCACTGGACGACACCTTGTAATTATTTCAGATGCCTTGAAAGAATTTCTCTCCCTGAAGCCACAAGAGTATTTTCTCCCAATATGGAGGTTTGTAGAATAAAAAGAAAACACACTGCCGAAACCATGCAGATACAAAGCGAAGCCTGAGATCACTGCCTCTGTATTGAGGGCAAGCCCTGGACAAACATGTGCAATATCTACAAGAGACGTCAGCTAGGGTATTACCACTCTGGAGAAATCTGTACAGGTATGAAGCTGTAATAAAAGATACAGATTTCCACACACGTGCAAGAACAAGCAGGTTCGCACAACAGACAAAACAGCCCTCATTCACTGTGAAAGCCTTTATGGAGCAATCCCATGAATCCAGAGGGGTCGTGTGTGTGTGTGTGTGTGTGTGTGTCCCTCCGGAGCAAAGCCTGGAGTGTTCTCTATTAAAACCATTCATCCTCTCTGGCAACTATCTGTGTTCGCGCCTTTTCAGCTTTTTTTCAGCCTGGTCAATAGTGTGTGTGGTCGACTATCTTGCTTTTGCCACACACACACACACGATCAATCTCCTCACTTGTCTTTTTCAAAAGCCCTCCTCCTTGAATAAACACACACACACAGGATGAGACAGGCAAACACGCTAAGTGCAGTGTCACAGAGCGTCGTCACTGGCCTGTTAAATAATTCAACAGTCCCTCACACACAATTTTGCACATCAGAGAAAGTGAGGGAGGAGGAGCAGGGGAGTGTTCGGGCACCACCAGCGGGATAGAGTGTTATAAAGATCAACAGACACACACACAGACACACACGTAGAGAACAGGCCTAGAGAGAGCAGCACCTCTAACTATGGAAGCCACAGTTTAAACAAACCAGCGAATCTGATCCTGTTTTCATGTTTGAAGTGAGAATATTTCACAACCTTGTACTGCACCTACCCTCTAATCCACTGGAACCACAGATTTACAATGAACAGTGGTAGTTTGAGCTTTTCCACTGTTGTTTCTTCAAGGGGCTCCGAAGACCTGCTGAGGTGCTGCCCAAGAATAGCCCCAGATAAACATCTCACTTATTTTTAGATTTATTTTTTTAAAAGCTACTGTAGTTTTTCCTCATTGGTGTGTGGCCTGGCTCAGGTTAAACCCTTTGAAAAACAAATACATACAGTGAATAACATCTTTTCTAGTTTAACATTCATCACTAAAATGACTTCCTTTAATAATTGGCAAATTGCTCACATTTTAGCCAGCTCTGGTTAACGCTACACTACCCTTAAATATCTAACAGAAATGTGTACTAATAGGAATAGTGTGAACATCCTCTATAACAAAACATTGTGTTCTACAATACTTCACATTATAGCACTAATGAATGCTGCATAGATGCCTTATTTAAAACAGGTTTTAAAGTGAAAGCATAAAAGAAGGATGGGATACACCCGATCAACCACCAGGACAAACGGCTGTAAAGACAAAGAGTAAAATACCTGAACCTTGATGCAAACACACCTTGGTGCACATTTAAACGGCTGGAAACCTTATTCTTATTGCATAGTTTTACAGTCATAGAGGATGAAGACAGTGTGTGTGTGTGTGTGTGTGTCTGGGTGTGTGTGTTTTTATGTGTTGTAAAATCATGTTGAATATTAAAGATCTTAGGGAAAAATAGAGTGCAAGACAGTTTGATTCCCATTTCCTGAAAAATAAATTGTGAAAGATCAGAGTTTAAAGATCTAAACAAAGCTGATTTTTAAACTATATAAACCTGTTTTTTTACATATACTTTAGGAAGTTGTTCTGGTATATAAAAGATCTGAATATTAACCAAATCTTTGTTTATTTGTTCATTTCTATTCTTTCTGTGACTTTACTTCACTAAATCACCCGTCTAAATGTGGGAGTTTCATGTTTACATAATTTGTTTTCTGTCAGGCAATCATTTTGGTCAAACTCGCTCTTTTTAAAGACCCTTGTGGGCCCAGCAATGAACCAGTTCATTATTTTGGAAAGCACGACTCCACCAGCGCCACCTCCTCTAAGCTGACTCACTAAACAAACACCAACACGTACGCATCTTGGATTTTGTGTCCCAAAAGTATTCAATTAATTAATTCCTTAAATTAGATAGATAGAGATAAGAGAAGATGCTGGGGTCAATGTGCTGTAAACAAAAACAAGTGATTTCGTCAGTGGAATTTTTACGTGAAGGACTCTTCCCACGCACCAGCCCTGTTCTGGTTATTTGTCTGTCGTCGTGAATGAGTCTGACTCGGACAATCTCCTGCTGTGCTTTCTTCAGATGTGAAAGGCAAAAGAATTGTCCATGATTAATATCAAATGTTTATTTAATGGCTTGAAATCCTGTAGTGTGAGAGGAACAGTGACGGAATATTGAACAGACACCCACAAGGAGAGTGAGAAACATCACCGCACCCAGCCACTTGCAGCAACTTTCATATCTTACAAGCCCAGAGCACAGTGATATTTACAAGGAACCGATTCTCCTTGGCAGTGGAAAGTCAGAGAATGTATAAAAAAAACTGCAGTTCAAATGATCACAGGTTTTACTTGGCCCACAGGGCTAAATTATTAAAGAGCGTAATATTGATCTGCTCCAATGTCATCAGCTCCGCTCTCTCGTGGCCGGAAAAAAAGAAATTAGAATTTACTATTTATTACTGAGACATAAAAGTTATGTGGCCCAGTTTAGATCATAAACTCCATGTCTGATTAAATAGTCCAAACACACACACGCACACACCCTGCTCTTAGTGTCAATGTCGGAGAAAATTGAACATTCAAATGTGTAATTAGACTTATTGAAAGTCGATACTGACAATAATCGCTGTTACACATGCAACAAGCTCTTTTCGTGCGAGGTCGTTAACATGAGCAATCTGTTGAACCATCGAGCCAAAGTCCATCACACACTGACAGAAGAATGCAGATTGAAACTACCCAGCTCATAGTTTACCTGTGTCAAAGGTATGTCACGTACACTAGCAGCCTGGAGGCATCACGTGGAGTTTACTAATTCGCATCAACATGGGTTAATGATAAGGAGTAACATTAGCCAGCTGATTGTTATGGGTACATTCATAAACTCAATCTGACATGGTTAGAGCTTCAGCTGAGCTGTAATTCAGAAATTCACAGTTTCAGTTTTAAATCACTCAGAACAGCTGCAGATTTAGTGATCTGGGGTAAGCAAAGTTCCAGCTGAAGAGAAAAAGAAAACACATTTGGGACTATAACAGTTATTGCAGATGCAGTTCTTATCAAGATAACAACTTGAGGTACGAACACATCAAACTTGAACAGAACTATAGAACAAATAACTCTGCCAAGGCCCAAAAGTCAGTCCTGTAGAAAGACCTGGTTTCTTTTCATCCCAATCCATGAATTACGCCCCAATAAAGAAAGTGGATCCACACCTAAATGTCATGTGTTCTACTCTGATCAAGACAGCATCCTTCCATCAAGTGTTGGAAATCCATTCAGTTTGTTTTTGTTTAATATCACCAACATACAAACCAAGGTTCTCTGTGGAGGTAATAACCATACACCCCTTTGCCTTCAACACCTTTCTGTACCACATTTATATGGACTATGTTTTTTTTTGTGGCCCTGCAGGCTAGGGAGGACAGGGTTGAGTGACTGGAGTCCAGTCAATCACAGGTTTTAACTGAGTGTAATCTCTGCAGCATTGGCCCATACACAAGCCACATCTAATTCATAAAGCTGACCCAAGGTCATCGGGTTCGGGCACCAGCTCAGTATCACGCCGCCCACTTTCTGCTGCAGCATGAACTCCTGTGGTGACAAATGATTTAATCTGTATGAGTCACAGTGTCAATGTCTCTGCTACCATTTTATAATGACACACCTCCCCATGGTGAATATTTTGAGTTAACTAATGACCTAACAAAAGGAAATGCTGAGTGTGCATAGATAGCAGAAAGATCCATTCGAACAAGGTCAACATTTACACTTCAAACCACTCCTGTTTTATTACAAGAATAAAATGTTGTAAAATAAGACGTAATTATTCAACTTTCAGATTCCGTTCCCACTGGGACACTTATTCCCCCTGCTTTTGCATGCTTACACCATAACAGCATCACCAAAAATAGAACAGGCACAAGAGCAGAGGAAATTATTCTCTCATCTGGAGTATTGTTTCAATTATTCAATCCAAGTAAAAAGGTATTTAAAAAGGACTTAAATTTTAGGCTGATCAGTTTACATAGAATATGACAACCATGGTTTCATGCCATGTTCAACAGTGGTGTTGTCCGATATGAACACACACAGTTCATAGAGGACCTTATGGTGGGTCTTTTTTCCCCAAGCTGGAGGATATGACTAATATCTACATGGGCTTAGATACAGATGCTGGTGGAGAAATAACATTCAAGGGACATGACGTAGTAAAGAACGACTGATTAGCTTCGCTCCATCTATTAAGATTACAAACAATATCTTTCCAACAAGACAGACAAAATGTTTCTCCACAAATTAACAGAGAACAATCAAATGTTGGAGGTGAGACAAAACCTGTAAAACAGAATAAAGATAGACATTAGCTAGTGTCCATTACATTCTTCATTCACAGCCATTGCCTGTGTTTCATCATTTAGTTTCAGTGTCTGCTGTCACCTCACTATTCATTATTTACAAACTAAAGAAAAATCTTCCACCGAATTAAGCTTCAGTTTGGCATTAATGTGCATGAGGGAGTAAGAAGTGTGGCTAGAAGTAGAGCACCTAACTCCACCAAAGACGTACGGACACCTTTAAACTCAATCAAGCAAACCAACAAACGTATAGATATCAGTGAATATATCTAAATTTGAGGGATTTATGATACGAATGTATGCTTCAGTGGAATACAAATACAGACGTCGATTGACAAAAAGTGGAGAAAAGAGGGCAGACAGCAATTAAGACTAAATGCCAATTAGTTTAGGTCATTGAGGTGCAAAGTTGTTATTGACCCTGGCTGACACATTGACCACTGCTGGGGATAAACTGGTGTGAAAGCAAAAAGACAGGCCATTGGATGAGGGCTGGTGTTTTCATCAATGTGTTTACTACTCACTCACACTGGCCACATGGAGCCAGGCACAGCTGGGACTTGGTGGCTTGATGGGCCATATTGACTAGGCAATAACCCATGGCCTGTTTATGACACTATCAATTCCCAGTTGTATTGATTTTCATGGTGGCTGCGAAAATACTCTTTGGTTTGCACACGCATGCACAACACATGACAGCTGTGGTGGAATCACACAAGCACACAAAAAACGCATCCAGACAATGTTGGAGCACACTAAAGCAACTATCAACAAATATTAAAGCTCATAAATGACTGGTGTGTCAGAGAGTGTAGTTCTGAAAGTGATCAGGCTGTTTCCCATCAAGGCCAAATGACAGCCAGTACAGATTGAATATGGTGATGCACCTACTGAGGTTTGAGGCCCGATATGAAATAGTCTGGCTTTTCAAAACACACAAATGGAAAGTGCACTTTGAATGTGTGGCTTTGCTGCTGCTTTCACACAGGCACTGAACTTTTTTTAATTTTCCAGAGAGGGTGTATGTGAGAAAGCAAATGTCCGACTTTTTGACGCCTGACATTTTGTGGAATTGTTGAAAGTAAAATTGAAAGTAAAATGTCCAAGTGAGCCCACGTGAGAAATAAAGCAACAAACAGAAATTGTTTTTAAATCTCAGGATGAAAATGAAGAGGAGCCATGCACGTAGATGATGCCGACAAACATGTCAACTTGAAAAGACGACAAGATCGGAGCCTTTGGTGCATCGACAATGTCGGTGTCGATGGGCTGCAAACAAAAACATGTGATGTGTGTTAGCTTTAGAGGAGGCTCATGGTGAGAGAGTGTCCCTCACACCACACTCGGGCCTGAGCTGTGTGTGCATGCAAATGTGTAGTGTGTGTAGAAGGGCAGGGCTTTGAGTAGAGTGAAGCGCTCCTCTAAAGCCAGACAGGATTTTCCAATCAAGAGCAGCAGAAAGATTAATAGCGGCCTGTTGGATGTTCCACAGCAAAGCCAGAGCATCAGAGAATGTGTTACAGTGAGCAGGACATGCAGATGCCACTCGCACATTTTATTTTTTCTCACAATAAAATATTAAAGCGACTCAAACAGAGGTTGTTGAGTTGCATTAGATGGAGTGTGAGTGATGCTGTCGTAGCATCGACGGCAGCTACCAATGTCTTTGCTTGTGTGTCCACCTTTTCCCAGATCAAGGCTTCCTTTATTCTGTGATCTAGTGCAAGAGCTAAATAACTAAGATTAAAACCCATTCGCCTCAAGAAACATCTTAATCTTTTCAACGGCCTGATTTCCCTAATCTGCAAACCAAGTTTTCCAAAATTCAGAGCAATACCGACTGTTCTGCTCAGTGAATGAATCTGCATGTAAGATGTCTGTGCTGGGTGAAATGAGACCTCCGCTCTGACTTTCTTGAAGGCTGTGTTCTTGGAGGGATGATGTCATGCAGTCATTCGCTAACGCCCCACAGGATGGCGGAAGATGAGGTGATTCACAGTTGTACATATATGTCCAGGACTCCCACAGCTGTCAGCGTCATGTTACACTGAAGAAAAAAGTCCTGCAACCAGTTGTGTGTCATTGCGAGTACACTTTTCTCTTCCAGGCTTTTTGTTACTTTGAGTCGTGCTTCAAACTATCGCTATTTTACATTCCTCTGGCCTCTGCTGTAGAGTCGGAAGAGGAAATGGATGTCACGATTTGATGCTATAAAAACAAAACTGAATCTGTCTGTGGCTTTCAGTTGACCGTGAAGAGACAGCCGGTTTGGGGGCATTGGGGGGTTTATGTGTCAAAACCTGCAAGTGGTTCCAGACAAACACCACAAACTTACTCTTACTCAATGAACACACACATGGCACAGTGCCCCTATTGTTCTCACTTCATCAGTGTGACAGAGGAGCCGCGTCAAGCCAACACGGAAATGGTTTGGTTCATCACAGCGCCTCAACTGAGATGTGCCTGTGAAGGTGGTTGGTAATTTGACTCATCTATGTCTCAATGGAAGCGACGCAGTGGGGGAAGCCTCAGCATGGTAACCTACAAGCTTCTGTCCCTGCTTTGCCAGAAGAAAATAAACCATCAGCCAAAGTGAAAGCTAAAGACGGGGAGGAAATTAAGCAGAGGAAACCCCCAAAAAAGGAGACATGCATCTAGGCCACTGAGTCATTTCCCTTGTGTTTTGCCACTTCCTCTTCTTTTTCAAATATACACTGACAGTATAAATTATGTACATCATCACTGGGGTTTACACAGAGTGGGAGAGGGCCCATGGGTTTTAGGCCTTAGGATCTCAGCTTTTTATCCCCTGTAAAGTCTGTCCGCAATTAGTTTGGGAATTAATTCTGGCTCAGATCTCAGCCTCCCCCTTCCTCTTTTAGATCTTCATCCATGGCTCTTTTACACACACACAGAAGAGGGAAAAAAGAGAGGAGTTAAAACGTGTAATATCTGGCCTGCGGAGGACCGATTTTACTATCACAAATACCTTTAAGTTACCACCTACGTAATAGTTATGTGGCTTAGTACACTAACAGGCTAAATTACATGTTTAATGCCCTGTTTGCAGTGTCTGTGTAGAACAGATCCAGATTAATTTGGCATCAACTGGTCCACTGTAGCTAAGATCGTTGAGTTTTCATAACCACCGGCACTTAAGTATTGATGAGTTTTTGTTAAACGATTGCTTGTGAAACTACTCGATAACAATAGACACGTCCACAGACGAAATAAGTTGGCCCAGGAGAGAGCTGGTTATATCAAATTGCGATTTCTCACTGAAATACAGTATACTTGCAATAGCAGCTTGTGTGATATCATCTACTATCCTATTAAATAAGGTAAGCTCTTAATGGCGAGTAAACTCACTTTCTGGCATCAGGACAAACAGGATAATTGTTGTAATAGCCAGGTTTTAAAGTTTCAATGACTCAAATCAGTGGACCACTCTGCTGCCTGCTTTTTATTTGTTCTGCTGAATGTGAGTCTCTAACATTCACTGTTGGTCCAGGCTTTCTGTTCCTGGTGGAATCCATTAATTTCTGCAACCTCTCCCACCCTGTCTCTTTGGGGAGAGGGATTGAAAGGGGGAAATGAAAGGGGGGTTGGATAGTCACTAGTTCCTTCCAGTAAAAAATTCTCTTTCACTACATCCTGTACTTTAGCTGCGCAGTCTGATCTCACCACAGCTCAGACGTCACGACCTTTACAATGCACAAAACCAAGTGTATCAATAATTGATCGAACATATCTTTATACTGCAAATATTTGTCCGAAGAAAAGAAAGGACCATAAATTAATAACAGGAACCTATTATATATAACTCACAGCTCAGTAAATCAGAGTGAGAACATAATTGATAGACAGACGGAAGCTCTTAGAATAGATGGATGTCAGTGTTAGATGCAGTAGTCCTACTTGGTGTCCATTATGGCCTTCTATAGTGGTTATTATCTTGACTTTGCATGTCTGAGTGTGTGTGTGTGTGTGTGTGTGTGTGTGTGTGTGTGTGTGTGTGTGTGTGTGTGTGCGTGCGTGCCTGCATGCATGCCTGGTTCGTGCAGGGGGGTAATCAGTATTCAGCCCTAGCTTCTTTAATTCTCCTACAAGGCTGTTGATTTCCTGATTATCATACTATGTCCATCTAGATTTGATGCTATCAACAATTCCAAAGCTAATCTAAGAATGACTGCTTTCATTAGTGGTGATCACAAAGAGGATCGACAATAAAATCCGGCCTGTTATTATTGCTGACAACAGTAATTTGAACCTTGATATCTAATCAGGCAGTAATATTAGCCTGCTTCCTGCCCTATCACCGTGAATTGATTAACAATGTACAAAAGGCTTTTTCCTATCCGACATGGACCTTGGATCACACCAAGAAACAACAGCAGGACACGGGTAATGCAAGATGCTGTGAATGAAAACCCAGGAAGGATGTGCACACATGAGCTTCTTTGATACCTTCATGGACTGATAATTTCACCATTTTCTAATTTGCCCAGCGGGACGACATCATCCCTGCAATTATCCTATAGGGTTCTTGACCTCGTGGCTTTCTAACACTGCACATCTGGTTCATCCGTGTGTGTAGCAGAGAATGTGTATGTGTGTGAGTGAGAGAGAGAGAGAGAGAGGAAATGAGAAGGAATGATGGAAGTAGAGGGGCGGGGTGTTGACTGGCAGAGTGTCCTCCAAGTCACAGCTTAATTGGACAATTGTTCAGTTTAACCTCAGGCTCCCTGGCTTCAGAAAGACATACAAACGCCGATCTAATATGGACTATTAACAAAGAGAAGGGTAAAGGAAGCACTTGGCTTTGGCTCACATCGCATGATTTTTCCCCATGAGAAACTCCCATGTTCCCTCATGATCTATGACACATCACTCACATCCAGTCTGGGTTAAAATAGCCGTGTTGTCCAACAGTATGTGTTTGCCTTGATGTTGCATTCAAAATTATTGTTGGATGGAATCCCACGATAAACGAAATTCAGCCAAGCAGAGGCACAGACTTAACTAAAAAATACAAAATAAAAGTCACATTTAGCCTGATTCACTGCTGGCTTGTGAAGAGCTCGTCACAATCTCCCCCTGATTCATCAGAGGCAAATCTCCACTTGACCCAATGGAGGCTGTCCAGTTGCAGCATTAGGGATGCACAGAGCTTGGGCAGAGGCCTACTTTCTCTTGGGACTGGGGGGGGATGGGGGTTGGATTGGCACATGCTCTGGTTGCCCAACAGATGAGGAGTTATCCAGCATTCATGTTGGTTTTGGTGGCAGCAAGAGCAAAACAGATCAGTATGATCCTGCCAGGAGACATCACCCTTAAAAACTCTGCACCATTTGATAATGAAGCAATGCCAAGGGGCTAGCACTGAACACACTGCCCACCGCTGTGCTGACCTGGAAGTGTTTAATCAACAAATTACAAATTGGAAAAAACAGTTGATAAATGATAATAACAATAAGTTGACGATGTAGAACTGAGAGACACCAAAGCGCTTTGGGCAGGCAAAGGAAGTTCCCAAAATAGACCAATGTGAAGCAGTGTATTACCTCACCTCCACTCACATCAGCAAACATGCCCATCACAATTATGTATCCTAAGCCTTGCTGACATGCCCCACTCTGCTAAGCTAGCAGGGCACATAGTTTCTCCAGCTGGTTGCATGCAGGGGAGAGTCAGCAGAATGGACGAAAATTCTAGGCCTATGACATGACACTTTGAATTTTTTAAAGACCCCTATAACAGTGAACCATGTAGTTCTAAAAATACTCCTGCCTAAGCCCTTTCCTTCATTCTGCCGGGCTAAATTAAGCCCCAGACCCGGGAGGGGTGGTGGTGGGCAGAGATAACACAAGTCAGCCATCAGCGATGGTAATGTCTCTTTGGGTGATGATGATGGCTGCACATAATTCCCCAGCACTTCAACTTGGCCTAGTCATGGAAGAGCAGAGGAAGGCTCGCAGATTTCACAGGAGAGCTGGAGACAGATGTAGCCGGACATAATGGGGGTTGAACAGAGTGGGGGGTGATGGTGGTGGTGGTAGTAGAGGGGGTAAACTCATGGCCACAGCTGCAGAAGGATAGGAGGCATGCTTCTGATGAAGGGCTGTAATCAAGTCGCTTATGCTAACCTCCCACACCCAGTCAGGCCGACTTGCCAAAATGCCTCTCTTATGACAGAGAGGGGTTTCGAAGGCCAGAGGAAGAAAACAAAAGAGGAAACGAAAAGCCCATCTAATGCACATGAAACAATGATGTATTGAAAAAACAATCAGTTCTGCATTTTGGTGGGAAATATAGTAACATTGTGTGCAGTAAACAAATTAATCCAGATGTCTGCAGGAGGAGAAACATAAAAAAAAATAAAATGATGTTCCAGGTGAATAGTCTGGCATGTGCCTCCAGAAACAAGACACAATAAACGTCTTCAAAAGTGCACAATATTTTCAGCTGTACAACGTGTGACAGCTGGACACCAGCAATAGGCAAAAAATCTGAACAAGACGGTGAGACAAAGACAATTTCCAGTGGCGAGAAGTGGACGAGTGAAGAGCAGAAGTGGCACAATCACTTGGGAGGCATTTGTTGATGAGACATCTGTTGGGCCATGACTTCCTCCAGTCAGAAACAGCTTTTAGTCGACCAAGGCCATGACTCAGGTCTGTGCCAGCTGCTGGGCCATGACTAGATCAGCTTCACATTTTGTTTCAGACTCCTATTGTGATCAGTGGTGCAAATAAACAGCTTCCAAAAAAAATCTGGTAAGTGCTGATGAAAGAGTTTTCTGATTCTGGCTAGAGGATGACTGATACCGATTGGGGGGGTGCCAATACTGATACCGATACTAGGGAGTAAAGATATAACAACGAGTTGGGCAATCTTTGGTAATCCTAAAATGTCACAACCAGAATGTTTAACCTTAAACAAATAACTGTGGATAAAAATAAAACACAAATACTATTCAATTCAGAAAATAAAGTAAAATGTAAATGTAACTCTTTTCTGCATTGTTCATAATGCAATTTTATCAGATTTTTTCATTTTGGTGCAAATCGGCAAAGATAAACACTAAAACAGACTCTAGCTTTGACTTGTTCTTTTGCGCCTTTGCGGACATGACCCACTAGACAGATTATTAAAAGAACACATCTTGCTTCAAAGCTGAAGATATTTTGTGTGATTTTAAAAACACACCAACTTAATTAAATTGAGACAATAGATAAGATAATGAAGTCTGACTTGGCTACAAACACTGATAACCACCAGAAACAGGATTATGGAAGCACCCGCTGTGAACATGGGCATGTGTATGCTGTCCTCAAGATTTGGTAATTAAATAAAGTGCTACTGCTACTGTAGATTAATCCTTCTACCAAATATCTGCGCGGGTTCTCTGTCTCGTTGGCTTCACAGGACTCGGATCGTGCAGCAGCGAGGAGTTTTGCTGTCCTATGAATCATTAAAAGCCATCTACATGAACACATCTGCCAGTAGAGGAGGGGTGGGGGGGGTAGGGAGGGCATAATTCTCCTTGTCATCTGAGACAGCATTCCTATATTAGACATGCTAAACCAGATCACTGCAGAACATTAAGCCTGACAGCAGCGCTTTAATATTTGATGCGCTCTGCTACCGTGGCATAAACCACCAAACTGCGGTGGCACTGGGTAAACTGACAATTCTCTAATATATTTTTCAGAAGTCAACCTTCTGTCACATGGAAGTGGAGAAAAGTTGAGAGTTGTGAGAGATGCTGAGGTGGATTAGTCAGCAGGGAGGAGGAAACAGAGACACCGGTTGCCCTAGATCCAGAGCAAAAAGCTGCCAAGACTTTCCCCCACTGGCATCAAGAGGTTTCAACTTATGGAAAATGTCATAATAGCCGTCTGCCAGAGTCTCTCAGATGCGTTGAGCTGACCCAGCACACAGACAGTAAACTCATCACAGCGTCTGTGGCAAGCCACAAGGCACATGGCCTGCAATTGGGTCCATCCTGGGTCTTTGGCAGCAGAGCAGGTAAACTTGTTAACTTTGACATCTGAATGAACCCACACACGAAGAGGAGGACGGGGGGGGGCAGGAGAGTTACACAATCTGGGAAGACATCACAGGCTGGATAATAGCCGGGACAGAGGCACTGTCCGAAACACTGTTTTCACTGCTAATTAAAACACATGCCCGAGGTTCTGTGAGGCCACAAGTCAGCATGTATGCCTTCTGGTCTTAAACTACACAAGTCAGGGTTCAGAATGAGAGTGGACAAGATCACATTTGACATAACAGCACATTAGAAGAGCTGCGAAACAGAAGCTGAAACAGCAGCGGACCATGGTGACAAATTGTTGTGCGCATAATCATCACAATGGCATGTGGTCAGGCAAATTTAAAAACCAGAGGTCTGCTGACTCAAAAAAAACAGTCTAAGATTCGGTTTGATTTAGATCAGTGGTTATCAGAGATATTGGGGATAACCTTTAACTAGTTTGATTGAGTCATCCACCTTTCTAACTTTAATCTCAGGGAATATGCAGGTGTTCTCTCATATAACCTGCTTCCTACCACTTATTACCTACAATGACCCTGATACAGTATTGTGTTGCTAAGGACAAGCAACGATTACAGATGCAGCATAGCATTAATAACATGAAGCCAAGTTTCTGTCAGTCATGGTTCTCCTTATGTCATTTTGAATTCCAAAACAGAGCAATCACACAACAGCTTTTTACATTAACTTGTCAACACTCATTTCACCACACTGCATATTATATTTGTTTTGAGTTTATATAGCATATGATTTACTGGCGTACGTTGGCACAGAAACTTTGTAGGAGCTGTGAGGGAAGTTCTCTCACTCCCACAGCTGCCTCAGGCAGATCAATAATACCGTAGTCTAATATCTCAATGACTGTCTTTCATACTTATAATGACCACATCAAGTCAGAAAGCTATTATTAGAGTAGCTCATGTGCGTGGTTTAACAGGCACCCCTAAGAACGGAGGCTTGAGTCCTCTGCAGTGGCCACAGGTTGGGTTCTGACCCGATCCTTTGCTGCACATCCTCCCCGCACTCTCTCCCTTTCACTCTTTAAATTCTGTCCTATCAATAATAGGCTTGAAGTCACATTAGTAACATTTAACTTTACCTCAACTCTAATGTTTGTCCCAAATATTCAGATCTTTGGCAGCATGTCTTTGATAGTGTTGCAGATCTTCCAAGTACGACTGATTTTTCTAAATTTGTTATGTTGTTTGTATTTGACTATATTCAAACCAGGTACAGTTACATCATCATGGAGTGTGACTTGTTTGGGTTGGATGCTGATACTCCGATGTCAGGTGTTTGTCGAGCTCTACCTGGCTGTCAACAAGTGTCACAGGAACGCACACAACCAAAGCGGAAACTATAGGTGTTATGCAAAATCAACACTGGCATGACAACTCTGTCAGCAGCCTGGCAGGACGTACTCTGTGCAATGTGGTAGGGTTTCATATCTGAGATAAGATCAATACAACAACTGTATGTCTATTTGGAAAAATAAACAGGTAGGTGTTTAATTTTAAATTTTGCTCCACAAACAATAAGAAGGCTGCATACCCAGTTTTTAACTGGTCTTGTTGTGAATGAAACAGAGAAGAACAGGTAAACTTACATAGCTATAGTTGGGTTAAAGTCCTAACACATAGCATAAGAGATCTTGGAGAGACATAACTAGCAAAGATATTTTCACAATTTGACTTAAGGCTATTGTGCAAATGGACGCCTGCCTTGAGTGTGAGCATGGCCTTAGTTCACACCCTCCACTCGTATCTGACAGCCACATCAGCCAATTGTCAAGAGCAGATGATGTGTCCTTTCCCAGTGCATCCATCAGCACACTCACATAATCACAGACACACACACACACACAATACACTGGTACTCTAAAGGATTTGTACAAATACATGAGGACCCCGGCTAACATCTCAATAATCTCTCAAACAGCTCTATAAAAAGACATTACTATTAGCAATATGCTTATGACTGCCTCTGACTGTATAAAGGAAGCTCGCTGTCACGTTACATATAGAGACCAGTGTCATACAGTGTTTACAGCAACACTAGGAAACTTTTTTTTATCTTAATATAGCAGCTTCAGAAGGAGTTTGATGGTTCAGTGACTGTGAATATGGAGAATTTTTCCTCCATCATTCCCACTGTTACACTGAACGTCTGTTCTTGCTCTATAACTTTGGGGAGTGGGTACGATCTCCTGTGAGAAGAACTGACTGAGAGTCAAAGCTTCAACTGTCAGAATCAACTCCAGCAAGTTGAAGAGTAACGCTGAACTCTAAATGACTTAGAAGTCGTTTAGAATTCTAAGAGTTCTAAGCATTTAAGAACAATATGCAGCAGGAAACTTTTAAAATATGAGGAATTCCTAACAGAGTTTGGTGGATTTGTAACCGCGGCAGCTCTCAGGATCATGGAGAATATCCATAGACTTCCACTCAACACATTGATGAGCTTACTTTTTTTTTCCGACAAGAAAACCACTGAAATGCTCAGACATGGTGCCCAACAGTCATTCACCACATGTGGTGGCAGAGGGCTCTGATACTCAACAAGTTACATATAGGGCTGCTTTAACAGAAGCCAAATTAAATTAGAGAAATAGGTAATAATTCATCCAAAATACTCAGTAATTGTGTATTGCTCAGAATGTACCTATTCAAAATGACTCTCCATTTGACTTGTCGTCTTGAAAGTCTCAGGTTTCACAACCTGAACA
Source organism: Pseudopleuronectes americanus (assembly GCA_038501795.1). Classification (NCBI taxonomy): domain Eukaryota; kingdom Metazoa; phylum Chordata; class Actinopteri; order Pleuronectiformes; family Pleuronectidae; genus Pseudopleuronectes; species Pseudopleuronectes americanus. Next base: position 2,365,517 of record CM076718.1, on the reverse strand, counting down.
CTAAAAACCATTTACCCCATCAGATGTGAATAACCTCAGCTGGGTCTAATGGTACAGAATAAACCATTTAGTGCATCATAACCTGTGACTTATCAGCATTCAGATAGGTCTGATACAGAGCCAACTGCACACACACATGTTCTGTATCAGCTCAACAACCTGGATGAGGGAACCGTTTACCTAAACAAGTCACAATCAGAGTAGAGTCATAAAAGCTGAACCGCCCAAGATACCATAACTAATAAGGAAGTGTATCACTCTCTGTTCCTGCGTTGACAGTCGGCCTCCTAGATATTGATGATGTCAACCAGGAAGAGGACTTGCACAACAGCCCTGTGCCCTTTGAACATAAAGGGCAGCAAAACTGAAGTAGGACACTGAAACTCTTGATTATAGACTGAAGCTGCGTTTTGACCAAAATCACCAGGAACCTTTAGTATCAGGAACTTTATTCGAGGAACTTAATGGACCTGACCACGACCACAAGGAAAGATTAGATAACCTGCTGATGTGTGAAAAACCGATAGCTACAAAAAGCTTGTCAACTCTCGTCGAACAGGTCATGTTGTAAACGGGCAGTACACATCGCAGAACATTGAAGAGACAGTAAACATGGAGGAGATAAAATCATGTTGCTTTTGATCGGAAAAGAGTCGAGGACAAGAGCAAAGCATATTTAAAACTACCGCGATGTCAGACACAACATTAGGACTGTGGTCCTTGTGGTGGGAACACATATACCCCTTTTGTGTTTTGACAGCCAAAGACCTGGATCTCGCCAAATAGGGTTCCACTCTGGCACCAACACTTAGCTATAGTCTAAAAGAAAGAACTGCTTACGTCAGGTGATGGTGGCGGGATTATCACGACCAACAAGACCAGTTGAACAAATCAAAACATTGTGACCACCATTTAAAAAAAGAACTGAGCTTGTGTCGTGTGTGGTCTGCAAAGAGGATTGAATATTTTTAACTATGGATGCCATAGCGAAGGTCTGACAAACTGTTGTTGGTTTGTTGTCGTCAGCTCAAGTGCACAACAAACCAGACAGAAGGAGCTTCAGGAGCAGAGCCTGTGCTGGGAAATCAGAGACCTGTACAGTGACGTAATGTCGTGGCTCTATCCTGTGTGAAAGCAAACCAGTGAACAAACTCCGAACCAGCACTATAGCACCAGGTATACACCTCGGTTGAAAAGGGGGTAATCGTCAGAGTTCCTGCAAAGGCTCCCGGCTTCTGTAGAAAATCCTGTGTTCCAAAAAAAAGATTGAAAGAAAAGCACAAACCATGGCTGAAATCTCTAAATATTTGATTCCCCTTAACTGAGAGCAGCTTGACGCCACTTATTCAGCAACACGCCAAGACGAGGGTCTAGATTCAGCAAAACAAATGTGTGTGAAATGAGTTCATCCACACTACATCTCTCTCCTCCGAGACCCCTGAGCAGAAAGGAAAACAAACACACTCCGCCATACGAATCCATCTGAGTGACATGTCATAATAATGGGATAGAAGAAGAAGAAGAAGAAGAAGAAAACCATCTCACTCATGCTCTCTACGCTGAGGAGATGACATCATGTTGGGTCAGCTCGGGTCTTTGAGAGTCTCTCTCTCTCTCTCTCTCTCTCTCTCTCTCTCTCTCTCTCTCTCTCTCTCTCTCTCTCTCTCTCTCTCTCTCTCTCTCTCTCTCTCTCTCTCTCTCTCTCTCTCTCTCTCTCTCTCTCTCTCTCTCTCTCTCTCTCTCTCTCTCTCTCTCTCTCTCTCATTTCGAGCCCCACGTCCACTTTCTACCTGCTGCTTGCCCTAACCGAGCACGTGAATGTGAATGTGAATGTGCGCGTGCAGATGAGGACCTCCTGCAGCGCTAAAGGACTTTGTAAATAAATAAGAGCTGATGTTATGAATGCAGCGTTGTTTGCACACACACACACATAAAAAAAAACAACACAAAAGTGTCGCGCGTGCAGACGGGCTAATGGCGTAGTAAAACGTGGGTAGAGACGAGGGTTCGGATCTCGGCTGAGAGAGACACTGTGTGGTGTGATAGTAATACAACAATGAAGGGACTCGACGGAAGGTGCCACGGTGGGTTTGCATGTGACACACTCACGCACGCTGACCCACATTTGATGACAACGGCGAAATAACAACAGAAGGGGACAAGTTTACACTGCGTCCACACACAAACAAACACACACATACATTAAAAACACCCCCCCACACATCCATCAAGTGCGCGCTTCACCTGTCAGCCGTCCTCCACTGCTCGTACTCATCGAGGGAAACCAAGCCGGGGGGAGGGGGGGACGCGACTCCACAACATCCACAATAAAAAAGGGGTTTTCAGCAGGTGCACGGACCCAGCGAATCAAACCGTACTACGCACTTCAGCCCCCGGCGAGGAGGAGCTGCCGCCACCGCTGCTCCTGCTCCGTGGACTCACCGCCTCTCCGGGGACTCGAACAAACAAGCCACTGTGGTCACTCCACTCTCCCCCCCCTTCCTTACTCCTCCTCCACACGGCTCCAGGTGCCGGTGTCGGTGCCACCCACCCCCCGCTCCTTTACATCCACTTTTACCGCGTAGCGACCTAGCTTAGCCGAGAGGAAGCGGTCGGTTCGGAGGTGTAAAGAAAAACCGTTAGCGACTCGAACAGTGACAGCGGCGGGAGGAGAGGAGGAGGAGGAGAAAGCCCGCTCACCTTTCAGGAGGTCCAAACAGGGGCAGAGGTGGAGGAGGAGGAGGCGGAGGAGGGGGGGTAAAAGTGCTCCTCTTCCAGGGTGCAGGAGTTCCACGCAGCCCGGGGGTCGGTGGCAGATGTCGGTGACACTTTGCGGGGCGCTGCTGTCAGTTGGTGCGGACTTCCTGAATGACGGAACAGCGCGAGCTCAGCCCTCCGCGGCTCTTCTTGACACACGGCCGGAAATACAAAAAAAAAGTTGTCGCGTGCGGCGGAGGATGAGCACTTTTTGGTGCTGTTTGTTTTTGTTTTATTTATTTATTCGTTCTTTTTTTTTGCGTTGCGTTGCGTTGCGTTTCGTCTCACCGCCGCATTCCAGCACCCGCAAAGTCGAATGTTTTTACCCCCCCCAACACACACACACACAAAACACACACACAAAATCTAACGCAAAAAAAAATCCAGTTTATCCTTTGATCCCAAAGATCACAGGTGGAAAGTTGTCGAGCAAATAAATCCCGCACCTTGTTTCCTTCGGTAAAGATGCGTGGACTGACCGACTGAGTCAACCCGGTTCTGTCGCAACTTCACGCGCATGTCCTGAACGTAGCTTAGTGCGATGCTGCCCCCTGCTGTCGGTACTTTGAAGTGTATCTGACGACACTGTTCATTTAAGAAACTGGGACAGAAGAGGTCACTTTGGATTATTTAGGAGATTAAGAGGAAATAAAGAATTATAATAACTTAGGATATCTATATATTTATTTATATATATATATATATATATATATATATATGCCTTTAAAATAAAACTAGAAACGTTTATCTTTGCGTCAGCCTTTGATATATCTTGCACTTGCCTGCACTCCTATTCTTTTTAATGTCCTTTTAACATGTTCATATGTTCTTTAAAATCAGTTTCCTTCTTATTTTTTATTACATTTTAAGGTGCTGTACAACAACATGTATGAAAGATTATTATAAAATCCCACCTTTTAAACATCAGTTAGGGTTAGGGTTAGGACAAAGTGATTTACAAACAGGACATGATCAAAAAGTGAAAACAAATCAGCAAAGGCGAGGTGTAAAATAATACAATGTCATTTCAAATCAAGACAGAATAATATAATACAGATGTATAGAACCTTATGTGAAGTATAACTTGCACAGCTATGATCAGGATCATTATCTTTAATCCAAAATACATGCAGGTCTAATACGGATCCTGAGGAGCACAGACTTTGATTATTATGTAAACTCAGTGAAATTGAGAATCAGATTTTTGTAAAGTAAAATGTCCTCTCTTTATGTCCATATCTTCTGCCTGGATGATTATGAAACAGCTGAGTTGTGCTTCAGGCCGGGAACTTCTTCCCCTGTAGCTGGTTTTACTCGCATAACTTGGGAGACAATGGCAGAATATTTTGTTCAGGGCTGAGCTGTAAAATACTGTGTAATTTTGCATTAAAGTTACATTTATTGAATTGAATCACTGACAACTGCAACTATACCTTTCCGTGTCTTGTGAAGCCATACATATCATAAGGTTAAAGCCATGAGGATGAAAATGGAATAATAGGTGAGATGTGTCCTTTGTACAAAATAAAACACAGAGAAGACATCTTCATTTATTTTTGTTTTTATTATTTTTAACAGAATACAACAAAACAGAGCTGAATGTCTCCTGACGCATGCATACAAACCTCTGCAAGTATTGGCTCAGGAGGTAAAGTGGTCAGCTAATTATCAGAAGGACTCTAATGAACCCCTGTTCATCCAAAGCCAGTTGAAGTGATTTTGAACAAAACACTGAACCCCGAGACAGCTCCCGATGCTTTATGTGAGTGGGTGAATATGAGTTTATGGTTGTTTTGGATAACAGTATCTTCCAAATCTGTTCAAAACAGTTGAAACCCCCATATATCAGTCGTTGTACAGATGTGTCATTTAGTCCTGAAACTCTTACCGTATCTTTGACCACTGTTAAAGTCTGCTTCTCAGATTGGACTCGAACAAGCATCCCCTTGTTTAGGAGGCCAGTGCCTTATCACCGTTTTCACCCTCTTCGGTTCTCTTGATTGTCAGCAGGCTTACACACAGACTACTGAACTGATTTCCACAAAACTGGGCGGAAGGGTGGAAAATTGGCCAGGGAAAGACCCCATTAAATCCACTCAAAAGGGGCAGAGAACCTGCCTGTCATCTGTTACCCCAGTCCAAGCTGAAGACCATGTTGGGTGACAACGCCTTTGTTGTTCCGGGGACGGAGATCCTTGAGGAGATCCATCTGGGAAGAAAGTAAAAGGAAAGCTGTGGTTATTCTTCAGTTTATCCTCTTTTGATTTGAAGAGTTATAGTTGTTATTGTTTTATAGTTGTGCGTTCTAAGGAATTGGTCTGAATTCACTTTGTTCTTTTAGAACTTTTGGCTTTAAGTTTTGTCCTGGCTCTGTTCTTACTGACCGTTTTGATCATTTTCGAATGTTTTGTTTTATGTAGTTTTTGAATTATTTTCACTGTAACATTTTTAGTTTTAGAGTTCAGCCCTTGATGTTGTGTGAACTTCAACTGGTTTTAATTGTCCCATTATTTGCCTTCATTTTCTTTAACTTATAAATCACGTTATACCTAAATATTGTAATAAAGTTTATGATCATATGATTGTTATTGTCTATTCGCGCCTCAGTGAAAGTGTAGTGAACCACACGGGTTCCAAAACAAAGAGACCCCACAGCCCCATCCGCATGTTCGTAAATATGCCTGCTTAAAACTTTCTGTCATAATACTTAAAACGCATATAAAAACGTGCCAATCTAACATCTTTATCTTTTATCTTGACTTATTTGATTGTAAAAACTTAAAAATATAGTTTTAACCCACAGCACAGTTTAATAATTCAACCATTGTCTACAGGCATAAGGTCGGACAGCTCGATGATCGGGGGGGTCCTGCCAGTTGTAGGCGCTGTTCTCAAGCCGAGCTGCAAAAAAACACAAATCGATTGTTTATTTTGTGTTTGTTTACCTTTTTTCCACGCGAACAAATGGCTTCGACGCTACTGTCGCCCATGGTGGACTATTACAACGACGAGGAGGAACTCGACAGCGTGGAGGACGACGACGATCGGAGTTTCAGGGGAAGGGACTCAGAGGAAGGTAACGTTCACCGCGGCTGGGGCTCTGTCTACTTGTTGGAGGAGAAACGGAAACGCGCCGTTGTTGCACTTACGAATTAATTCATTATCGCCGTGTAGTTTGGGGCTCGGCTGGAAATGAATTATGCACATGCACGATTTGGCGAATCGGGTCCCAATTAGCGAAGGAGTGCGACGCGAGGGGCAACTGCTCACGGTTAGCCTGTTAGCTGCACATGTTAGCGACCCGCCAAACAAGCCCCTGCCCACACAGACTCCCGGAGGAGGTGAGCTATCAACGGATGGACCGTTGACACTAGGTGGGTGTTTTCCAGGGCTGGTAGCAAACTTATCTCAACGTTAACCACGATTTTAACACCGCGTTTGACGCTAGCTAACTCCGCTACGCAAACGGAACGCGAGGGGCGTCAACAAGCGTTCTCTCCAACACTGTCCACACACTCGCGTAATTGTGCAATAAGGTCACAATAATTGTAATTTAATTTTTATATTAGACCCACCCTGCTGCAGCTGACCCGTGTGTGTGCAAGGTTTTTAAATAATGGATGATCGCTAAAAGAAAGGGGGGGTGGGGGGTGGGGGGGTAGTAGCCACCTAGCGTTAATTAGCCAGCTAGCTACGTGACGCTAGTTCCGAGCACTGACAGGTCGCCCGGCTGGTGAAACCCTGCGTGCTGTGTCCGCCGCACCGGCCTCTTCGCACCGCTCACCCGCACAGGACGGAGGATCGCCGGGGAAAGAGACACACGGGCAGAGGCGATGGCAGCACCACCACCAGGTTAGCTTGTTTCCCCCTGAAGCAGACATTATGCCTCCGTGTGGGTTGAACTCCTCCGGCTGCCGGTTCTGTTTTAGCCCGAACTACAGCGGCGAGGACGCGGGGCTACTCTTTTAAACAGCAGGCTGCGCTAACTTGAGCTAGCACGCCAATGCTAACCGAAAATGAAAGCTGCTGTGTCAGCTCAACCCGACCGGGCCTTACCCTTCTCATGTGCCGGGCAGGTTGTCTGAAGGTAACCCGGACTGACAGTAGGATTCCGCCGGTGCTTGTTAAACTTTGGCTGCCGGAGTTCGCCGCTGGTCTCGGGTGAAACACGTTAGCATTTACCGGTGGACTGACAGCACGAGCAAGTTAGCTTCTGATTTATCTCATCATGCGGCAAATCCCTCACACTCCGCCCGTCACGTCTATAACGTGTAGGAGCCCTGATCTCCGGATGATGGATCATCTCACCTGAGCTTCGTCTAACCACAACTTTGTTTCGTGTCCAGCATCCGAGAAGATTCAAGATGTTTCCCGTCAAACACAGATCTTCCTCCTTATCCAGCAGAAACCCACAGAGGGCATTCCCAGGCTGGGTGTTCACCATTACCCTCCCAGTGCCACGCACGTCCTTTCATCAGCTGTCTGTCTCTTCACTCAATTGCATCATCTTTAAAGTGTTTGGGAAATCTAATGATTATGTTCATTATAATTATAATGAAATTGATGCACAGTTGTCTCGTGGCACTTGTCACGCTCACGTGGAGAGAACCGGCTTTGTTTGAGAAGTTCCTTTTGTAATCCGAGCCCTGTCCTGTTCTTCTTCCTCTTCCAGACACAGAGGATGCCAGTGAAACAGACCTGGCCAAGCACGACGAGGATGACTATGTGGAAATCAAAGAACAGTAAGTGGCTCTCACCAGCACAGCTCAGCTGTTATACACAATTTATAAAAAAAACTTATTTAAAGAGTTTGTTTTTAAGCGTTAGGCTATGTTTGCCGGGAGTTTCATTTTTTAATTTGCCTCATATTCTAATTATGTGTATAGGCTGAGACATCCATTGTCCTTAAGTGATCCAACTCTCGGGACAGACAGAAGTACAACAAATGTTGTGTCTTACATAGCACATCAACAAAACAACAATATGTACAACATTCATGAGAAAGGAGAGAGTCTAACATATATGGAGATGTGTTTATATAAAAAGAAAATGTCCGACAGAGAGGAAGAGAGCAGCCTTGACATTTGTAATTTTAGTGGTATAATAGTAGTGTATGTAGGCAGGCATATTGTACATCTAAGTAATCTAGTTGGAATCACAATCCAAGCTCAGCTAGATCCACGATGTGGCTGTGGCCGCGATCCTGGATTTAACGATAGAGTTCAAGGACTCTGGGGAAGAAGTCAAGTCAGTAAAAAGCACTGATGAGACGATGTGATGAAGAGGAGGAAAGAGAAGCTGCGTGTGTCGACGGTCAAAGCCTATAGCAGCATAACTAAGAGCTGGACAGATTAGTGAGACATCCTTATCACCGTTCACGTCTCTGGAGCAGGCAGAAGAGTGTGGATATTTTTTAATGCAAACTCAAGAATATGAACATTTATTATGCACTCTAATTTCATTTAATTTATCAGATTTAGTAATCCATCTATTAATTCATACTTCCTAGACGGTTTTACTTGATTCCTTGTTTAGAACTCAGGAAATTTACCGTATAATGTTTCCTGAATTCCTGTTAATGGTGTTTTGCTCTGTGCATGAATGAACGTTATGATTTGAATTGCTGTTATTGGTTGTGATATTCCTTCTGCTTTCTTTTAATTGCAGAATGTACCAAGACAAACTGGCCTCCTTGAAAAGACAGCTGCAGCAGCTGCAAGAAGGTAATCACTGGGATTTATTATTTTGCATGTGGGAGGAAGAGTTTCATATTTAAGTGACTGGTGAAATTCATTTTGTGGGTTTTGTGAGAGGACGTAGATTCGTTGACTGGAGGTGTTTGAAGGACACGGTCAAATCCTCTCACACTTGTTATGGTGGTGGTCAGGGATTACATCCTCAGGCTGTGAAGCCAGTTCCATAGGTGATTAAAACTTACGACACATTCTCTGACAACCTGTCCTCTGACACCAACAGAAATCATCCAGACCGCTTACTGAAACTCAATGATTCAATGCTGGTGTTGAATGTATACATGTTGAGGTTTCTTTAAATCCAAATGTAGGAGTAATGTCAGTTGACTTAAGTCGAGTGTGTGGTTGGATACTGAGAGTAGAGCATCAACTATGTCAAACTATTTCCAAGATGGATAAAAAACAAATATATTGATGACATATTTGAATAAAAAGCTTGTATTCATGTTTAAATCCATAAACTTTCACCTGACACAAATGAGTTATAATTTGATAACACTATGAAGTTATTCCCCTTGCTAAGAAGGATATAATTTCATTGGTTCGACACCAGTTTTGCACACATTTTGATAAACTTGTTTATCTTAGACAGTTCTCTGCCGACCTCATTTTAACAGTTGATTTACATGTTTTATTTGCAGGTACTCTGCAGGAGTACCAGAAGAGGATGAAGAAGCTCGACCAGCAGTACAAAGAGAGACTCCGAAATGCAGGTGAGTTGAGAAACAATCAGAAATAGACCACACTGTGTTGATTCTGATGCATCAGCACCAACTGTGCTTGGAGGAGAATATAACAATTCTGGAGGGCTTCCTAATTTAGTTAGGTTTGTTTGGCAAGGGCAGAACATTGGATGGTTCTGCAGGACAACAATTTGGACGTGAGAACTAGGAGGAAACCAGCCCAAACTTAAGAGTAGGAGAGATGGGGTGTTTTTCTGTTTGTATACTGGCTACATCTTAGTTTTAAAACACATCAGTGTGGATACATTAACATGTACTCAAGACTCTTCAAGTGCCTGAAACAGGGGAGTTTAGAATTAGTGCTGGTAGTTTTTAGTCTGAATAGTCTGTCTTCACACAACATGCAAGTGCAGTGAATCCTTTCTGTGTGTTGCAATTCAATGTGCCCCATTTTTCTGATGCTCAAAATGTTGTTAAATTTAGTAAAAGATAATAAGTAGAGCAGCTCAGACCCTGGTAATCGACTTAGATAATGATCAACTGAGAACTCGACTCAGAAAAGATAAAAGGCTGTAACACAGTATAAGATGCGTCCCTAATGACCTGCCGCTTTGATTTCAAGTTCACAGACGTTTGCTTAAAGCTTGCTTAACGTTCGCCTTTTCTAGTCTTGAAGGGTAATCAAAGTCGACTCAGATATTATGTACCGGTGGTGAAGTTCATGACATTCTACTGGTGTTTGTTCTACGTGACCAGTTCTGTTTTTCCCTCCCTTTACAGATCTGTTCCTCCAACTTGAGGTGAGTGATATTAATCTTCAGCGTCTGCATGACTGATTTAACAAAACTCACACTCATATTTTCTCGTCATTATGAGGAGAACATGTTTCTTCTCTCTGTCATCTCTTTCTGTCATCCGTCCGCAGACAGAGCAGGTGGAGAGGAACTATATTAAGGAGAAGAAGGCAGCAGTGAAGGAGTTTGACGACAAAAAGGTGGAGCTGAAGGAGAACCTAATTGCGGAGCTGGAGGAGAAGAAGAAGATGATTGAGAATGAAAAATTAACAATGGAGCTGACAGGTGGTAAGAGAGCCAGAGCGGGATGGTTAATCATGAACTCTCAGCAGAAGAGAGAGGGAGAGGAATGGGTAAAACTGTGTGAAGTGGTTGGAAGTGAGTTGTTCTCTCGACACCTTAAATATTAATATGTCTGACTCAAGACAGACTTTTCAGATACAGTAACTGAAGATGTTACCGTGTCCTTTTTCAATGTGCTTTTTTAGAAACCACAGATGTTATTTGACATTTCTTTTCATTCATAGATTCAATGGAGGTAAAACCTATCATGACCAGGAAGCTGAGGAGACGACCTAATGATCCAGTCCCGATTCCAGACAAACGGAGAAAACCTGCACCAGATATCCTTCACAGACTTTACATACAGAAGAGCTTCAGGGCCAAGACAATTCTTCATTCTCCATATTTCCACTTTATTATTGACATTTTTACTTCCTCTTATTTATTTTGTTATTTATGAAATGCAGAAATATTCTTTCATCCAGTTTTTGAGGCTATTCTCTACAATTCCACTTTATCCTCAAAATACACACGCAGAAAACTCCATCCTCTTTTTTTTCCCGAATGCCTTGACCTCTTAAATCTGAGAGGAGTAAAATATTAAGTATAATTTACAGTCAGAATATTTCTTCTTTGTCCAGATACTTTATGATTTCCCTCTGAAGAGTTTTGATTTCAGTGCACTCCCAGTTTGTCGATTCTCCTTAATTCTTCATACCTCAGCTAAATTATTTGTTAACAGACGAACAGATCATGGACGATCTAAGAACACTTAATAAGGTTAGTGTGTCCGGATCAACTTATATTAGACATGTTCCTACTCAATGTTATTTCTTTTAATTATTTGTTTCACGCCTTCTCTTTTACAGCTTAAATCGCCGAAGCGGCCGGGTATGTCCATACTCGGTGAGTCCCCGCATCGTCTTACAGAATGTATTCTCCAGTTAAATAAATTGTCATTTAGAGAAGTCTTTCACGGTGGAACTAACCAGACGTTTCTCCCTCTTCAGTATCGCCCTCATCCCCAGAACATGTCCCCTCAGTTCCCATTGAAAGCCCCACCCAGCGCTACGAGGCTCGCATCGAGGAGGGGAAGCTTTACTACGACAAAAGATGGTAAATTTAAAGTTTCACCCACAGAACCGTTGTCTCATTGTTTGTGTCTCCCCCCTGACACTACACAGCTCGAGTCACCACTAGATGGCCACGTTGCCATGGTTTTGACGGGAGCTGTGCTGGTCCTCAAGTAACGTTTTGACAGGAGCACTTTGATGGCTGCCTCTTTTTGTCTGGGCTGCAGAATGAGATATAACTCAACAGCCAGGAAATAAGTGCTGGTGCTTGAAGCCACAATATAAATGAATATGCAGAGGATGTGGGTGACGAATGCAAAGAGAATGAAAAATCCTTGACCAAACACGGCCTCCGATGACTTTCTGTTTGAGAGCAGACCTCTGCATCAGACGTAAGAAATTTGAAGAGGGGTAGAAATAATAGAATAGTGTCTTATTAGTCACTGATGGAGTCAGGAGAAGTTGAGACGCCATCTGTGAGGTTCAGGCTCTGTTCTTTAAAGGCAAAGTCTCTTTTATTCATCGCTGAAGAAGACGAAGCAGAAAAAACCTCAAAGAACCACAGAGAGAAACGTGCGTCATTATTCTTCAGTGGCTTCTTAATGATCAAATGTTTGACAGTCAGTCTCCTCCCTTGGGTTGGTTTTGTCCTCTGACAGTTTGGAGCCATTAAAAAGAGAGTTTTTGTTTTGAATTTCCAGTCCAATTATCCATTTAGAGCGATTTCTCAGGAGGACTGTGGTTTATTCAGCTGGGTAAAATAAGGTATAATGCACCTCTCTCCTGTCGGCTCTCTCCTGTTCGTTCCTCAGCGTGAAAACTCAAGCTGTTCTCTTTTGTTTGTTTGTGTTGATAGGTACCACAAGAGTCAGGCCATCTACCTGGAATCAAAAGACAACACAAAGATCAGCTGTGTCATCAGCTCAGTCGGGACCAATGAGGTGAGTTCCAGCTCCTGTCACATGAAACCGTTTTATTCCATAAAAGAGACACACGATGAAAGTATTTCTTTCCTCTAGTGTGATTTTGTGAATTTGAAAGTTCGGCAAAGTGAAAGAACTAAGGCCGACATTTCCTTACAAGTGCGGGAAGATGTTGACCAATCACAACAGAGTGGGACCGCTGGCCAATCAGAGCAGACTGGGCTTTATATTATTTTTGATTCCTTGCTGTGCTTGTGATTTAATGAACTGTCTCTTTTATCATGCTTCCCTTGTAAGGCACCTAGAGTGAAGATTTTGAAAAGTTCTCTATAAATATAGTTATATAAAGTTATTGTTATTAAGCCGGGGGGGGCCTTAAAGAGACAGAAGCTAAAGGTAAGAGTTTCAGACAGAGGCTGAGGAGAGGAACTGTGTATGGAAACGGTTTTTGATCGTTAGAGCATGTCAATTAAATAATAAATACTTAAACATATTGTGTTTTTTATGTTGTGAATAAAATGCTGTTCTTAGTGTTATTCTGCAGTGGAGGTTATAATCTCATGATCTGTGTCCTTTATTAGCTCTGCTATGAGACTTGATAGAATTGAAAGGGAATGTTGGGTCGGATTTAATTTGTGTGTGTACACAATGTGCTGATTTCCTGCTCTGATCAAGACAAACATTGAAGAGAAGCGATTGACTTGAAAGTGAAAGTTCCTCATCCTGCAGAAATCCGATGTGAATGTATTTCTGGAGCTCCCTTTCTAAATGAGCTTTGTCTTTGATCTCCAGATCTGGGTGAGGAAGACAAGCGACAGCACGAAGATGAGGATCTACCTGGGCCAGCTGCAGAGGGGAGCGTTTGTCATCCGTCGACGGTCGGCTGCATGAGGCGCTTCCATCTGTTCACTCATTCATTCATCCCCCTGCTCTTTTCTCCACCGTTATCCCCATTGGTGCGTCCCTGTTGAGTTTGACATGAGGCTTCTTCATCCTATACACTACCCATCTACACACAGACACGCTCATAAAGACTGTCATGGCCAAGGATATGTCATAAAGAGTTGTTTTTCTCACACAAACCAACCTCTCGCACAGTAAAAGTCGTCGTATAGACAAGTGGCTGTTTTCCAGCATTATTTGTCACTGTGTGGCACGTGTGTGGAGGTGGCGGTGGCTCACAAAGAAGGCGGCTTTGATGCTGTCGACACAAATCCTTTCTCTCTCCCGCAGCCTCATTAACGTTGATCATTAAGTTATTTTTCTTGAACAGCTTCATGTTGACCCACACAAACAGTTTTCAAGCCTTTCAAGCTGTCGCCCCGCTGATGAGTAACAAAGCACGGACTGGAGGAAACCTTGTTGACGGGATTTGTATTGTTTTTTTATATAAAAACACACCGATCAGGCCTGGACGTGACGACGGGATGAGGACGTGCTTCAGGTTGTAACATCATCAATCCCTCAAGTGAAGACGTTACAGGACTCGAACCCTTTTCCAAACATTAGAACTTTTGCACTGTCATTAAGACGCGAAGCCCTGTTATGCTTATTAGAGGAAAAAAAATGTATTTTGAAGATTTCTGTGTTAATATTTTTATGTCATTTCGTCATCCTCTCCATATGTGAACAATCTGGATGATTTCAACCATGTTTGCATGTGGAGCATCACGTGGACTGTTGATTAGTACTGTGTTCCATTTTATTAAAATGTTTTCTGCCTTTTATCATTGTGGTGAGTTTGACTGTTTGAGGGTTTGCTGGCGCAGTATTAGTTTTGTGATTTGTGCCTGAAAATACACAAAGTACTTGTACAAGGATGCACTTAATCCATTCAGCCAGTTGGATCAATCTGGAATCTTGTCGCTATCTTCTCCGTGACTCAGATATTTGTTCTTATTGTTGTTTTTGTTTTAGCATCTGTCATGTGTTAGAAACTTTAACACTTGCTCACTGTAAATCCTCAGGACATTTTCCTGCTGTATTCTCACATGAGCTCACTCTGATTTCTCGATATTTCCAAGGGGGCTCGCAGGAACATTTCAGAAAAATGTCAAGAGCAACTGACATTAGTGTTTTCATACACACTACAGCTCCTCTGGGAAATATTAAAATGCATGGACTTCAGTGCAGCTATAGATACCAGTCCCCTCAAAATACTGAATATTTACATCAAAATCCAACAATGATTCTCTCGGAAAATGTCAAAATAGACCTGATGTCACAATGTTAAAGGGATAAACAAATTCCTGGATCTGTCCCGGAAAATTTGAAGGACCTTTTTCTTGGCCCCTGTCCCATCCTTCAACCAAGTTTCATGGAAGTCGGGTCTTTATATCTAACGTAATCCTGCAGAAAAACAAACCAACCAACAGACGGGTCTGAAAACATAACCTCCTCTGCACCGGTCAGTTATGGGTCTTCAATACACTCAAGGGATAAATGAGAAAATGTTTAGATAGAACATACACCTCTAGAACAAACACACATTGAAAACCTTTATAATTAAACTAATAAGTCACTGCAGAGTAAACAGACCTGTGAGCTGCTGTGAGTTTCATTATCTCAACACTCTGCAGGGGGAGACTCTTCCCCCTCAGCAGCATGACCTCACAGCTCCTCTGCACTCACACAGGCTGCTCTCAAACATCCCTCCACTTTGTAAACAGCTGGATTGTTTGGCATTCGGCTCAGGTCTCCTCCGGGGCCGAGCTGCCTGCCCTCGCTCCCTCTTGTGTGTCCTATCGCCTCAACCGGATGGCGGGTTTCACTTTGCCTGACTCAATGACACACGCTGACAAGGAGGGCAATTACTGTTTTGCAATGCGGCAACAAAAGGAGCGGCTCTTCTCAAAAGGCTTGTTGTCCAGAAGCCGTCAGGTGTGATTGCTCCGTCTCCTGCGAGGCCATGGAAGGAGCTGATGGTGGAGGTGATGCCTGTCTGCTCCCTTTACTGCAGCCTGTGTCTGGCTCTTGGTTAAAGCCAGAATAACACACAAACACACACTGAGACACTTAACATGATCCACAGGTTTTGTTTTTAATACAAGTCTCATATGTAGCCTTAGTGAGGCCATAGTGAGTTATGTGGACTCACAGGTGAGGACAGAGGGGTGACCAGGGGTGGCAGGAACCCTCGTCCACAGAAAGACCACAACATCTAATCATCCATTATCTTTAGTGCTTATCCTCCGAGAGGGAGCTTGAGCTGGAGCCAATCCCAGAGGACATCGGGCGAGAGGCGGAGGGGTGCTCCTTGTAAAGGTCACCAGTCTGTCACATATAGAGACAAACAACCATTCAACCTGATGGTTGATTAAGAATCTCTCATTAACAGCAGTCTGCAGGTCTTTGGACTGTGGGAAGAAGCCGGAGGAAAACCAATACAAACACAGGGCGAACCAGGAATTAACCGAGGAACAGTTTTACTGTGAGGAAACATGGCTAACCGCAGTGCCACCGTGCCGCCCAAGACGAAGAGTACAAATCTATTCGTTCAGATCATAAGTGCTATTAATTTATTAATAAGCACCATTAGACTTTATTAAGATGGACGACATGACTGCGGCAACGTAGGTCATATAAACCCCACCTCCTCCATGTTACCGGATGGAGCCAAACTAATAACTCAAAGTACTCAAAGTACTCGTGAGTAATCTTTTATGTATCTTTTAGATATTTGATGCAATAATGTTGTGGTCAAACATGATTGACAGCTGAGAGTGATCACGATTGAGTCAGTCTTGTCAAAGATGGCCTCACCCAGCTACACTGCATCTTTAAAAGTGATGCTTCTGTAAATAATAATGTTTAAAAGACAGACTGACACATTAACACCAAGTGAAACCACCTCTGTGCCGCAGCAGCAGGCGTCTCCGGGATCTTATTTTTCCATGGTGACACACGAGGTGAAACAACACTCGCCCCAAGCAGAATGACCACAGACTGACATGCAGCCTCAAAGATTGAAAAAACACAACCTCAGTGAGGTGCTAGACAAACCACAGACACAAACAATGATGTCGCTTTGTTGTTTTCACACTGGATGTCTTGCACCTATGAGGGAGAGGTGAATGTCCTGGGGCTCAGTGTCTCTGCAGATTCAGTGGCTTTACAAATAGCTCTTATTTAAAAGTATTTCATTTTTAATGGGTTTAGTGGACATTCTTTTGTTCACCTGGATATAACAATTTAGTTTCTGGGCTTTAATCGCGAATTAACACATTTTACATGTTTCCTCCTCCCTCACCTCCAACTGTTGCTCTATATTTACTGCTCAGACGACTCCCACTTAACATCATTGTCTTTTTTCACACACACTTAAATTGTGTCGATGACCCCCCCCATCCTCCCTCTCATATCCATGCCTTTCAAACAATACATTCCTCGCTCTCGGGGAGTGTATCAGTCTCCAGCTTTCACTGCGGCTGCATGTTTACACCGTCTTGAATCAATATGCTGAATGAGCAAGGGAGCGAGGAGGAGCACTCCGGCATGTAGACGGTCCTCTGGTGATGAATCAATTCTTCCTCATGCACGATGTGTTTCCACCAGAGTGAGTAAAACACCTGCTGACGCTCCAAACAAAAAGGAAGCTCTCCATCCGACCATGAGCAGAAGTGATTACAGAGCTCTGGCTGCGGTCGGGGGGGTTTGTTGGGGAGTCTTGCAGGAGCTGTAATACTTTTTGGTGGTTATTGCTTGTGTGCATAAAAAGTCACCCGGGGCATCAATAAAAAATAAATAAATCCCCCACCAGCCGCAATTCCAGCACTGAACTCCCTCTTTCATCCTCTTCCTCCTAAATTGAGCATTCGCTCCACTGCATGTTAGTGCTCCAGCTCATGGCTGCAGGGCGGAGGGCTGCATCTCTCTCCTCGCTATCTGCCGGGAACCGAGAGGGGTGCAGGCAGAGTTGGATTTGCCTCTGGTGGTCTCCTTCACAGCCCTGCTAGGCCCGGCCCCTGTGTGTGTGTGTGTGTGTGTGTGTGTGTGAGTGTTCCTGGAGTTTATCAGTCTCCAGCAGCTCCTCAGTGTAGGTGAGGAGTTGGTTTACAGCAGCAGTTCCTCAGTTGACTCTTGATATTT
Source organism: Pseudopleuronectes americanus (assembly GCA_038501795.1). Classification (NCBI taxonomy): domain Eukaryota; kingdom Metazoa; phylum Chordata; class Actinopteri; order Pleuronectiformes; family Pleuronectidae; genus Pseudopleuronectes; species Pseudopleuronectes americanus. The sequence continues at coordinate 2,348,164 of CM076718.1, read as the reverse complement.
GACCCCCGGGCTGCGGAGGCGAGTTGCAGCCTCGCCGGGCCGTTTGGAAATATTGATCCTTTTAAACATTGATGTGTTTCTAAGCAGCAGCTGCTCATTAGGAAATCAGGTCATCGTATCAACTATTTAGTCGCTCTGAACTTTTTCGGTTTAGTTTCTCTTCTGATGTTTTTACGCACTGAGCGAGACCAACGTAACATAAAGCGGAGCAGAGTTAAATAAATCATCCGTCTCCGAGGCCGGGGTGTGAGCCTCTGATGTGGGAACACTGTATTTCAAATAACAACTTTTTATTTATTATTATTGATCCTTTTTCTTGTTGCCAGAGAAGCATCTGTCCTCATATCCACTTCCTTCCTCTGCTTCTCAAAGGCTCCACTTCAGATGCCGCCAAACCAAACTGAAGCCAGCAGCACATGGACACCCTCTTTCAAGAGCTATCTTTGAAAACGTTGTGTTTTCCTAACTTATGACTGCAGGAGAAGTTTAGCTTGTACAAATTAAACCTCGCTGTGTGTGTGTTTTTTCTGCTAATTCAAAGAGAATCGCTTAATGGAGAGAGTCTCTTTTAAACACTGAGAGCAGTTTGCACTTGAGACGCCTCCTGCAGCTGCTGCCACAGTTTGAAAAAAGGTGCAGCAGCATTATCACAGCTTGCTTTAACAATGGAAAATGAAAAGTTCACAAGATCCACACAGTGTCAAACAAGGTAATCTCTTAAAATGTATTAAATCACCAATGAACTTCACGAGAGCAGCACATTGTTATATTTTACGACCTGCACATTTGGCATGGTTCTGAGTCATTAAGTAATTTTAGAAATACGTATGATTTATCCTTGTGGAACTTTGATATTTGCTCTTTGAGTTTTTTATTACGTTCTTGCAAATTCACTTATTTTCCTGTTTTATTTTGTTACCTTTTGTCTAATTTCTGTGAACTTCACTTCCTCCTTAAAATCGTTTAAATCCCACCTTTTATTATTTGGAGCCCAATTATAATTAATAACCAGGTGAGGCTGCAGGGGGCACTGTTGCTCAGTAAGAGTTACATAGTGCTGCTTTAAAACAGCTCGAAACCACAACAGCACAAAGATACTGATGGATGAAGATGAATTTCACATCAATGCAATAATATAAAACATGTTATCCCCATAGGAGCCATTTTTCTATTATTTTGTACATTTCACATGTTGTGATCTCATCCTTTTCTTTACTGGATGTGTGTTGAAGTATTTGTGGCATTGCTACTTTCACCTGAGGATAGAATCTGAATACTCACTCCAGCGCTCTGTGTGCTCACCACAGGCAGAGCCATGCGAGTCCTTCATTATTTTTCTGAAAACCCTCACCAGGACGTGGGCTGCCTCTCCTGAGCTGTTCTGCTTCAAGCTCTGTGCCCTCAGAAGTGTTTTATTCCCTCTTCCACACAGTGCTCCACACACTCATCCACCTCAGGACGACAACAGACGTTGTTTCCTGTCATGTCCGCGCCCTTGTCGTCCCCCATGCATAGTCATTCACCCTCAGATGAGAACAGGACATGACAGTCGACAAGGCCAGTATGACTGTCCTCAACATACAGAGCAGGTGATTTATACGGGGAATGACAAAGGAATGGCAGCTCATTTCAAAGCATAAACCCCCCAGGAGGCAGTTTTCCATCCTCCATCATTATTGGCACTCGTGGTGGAACTACAATCTCCACGGTGGAGGCAAGTGCCAGAGTGGCAATAATCACTTTAAAGACCACCCTCCTGGGCGTTTTTATACCTCAGGGAACAAGTCCTGTATAAAAGACAAGACGAGAGAAAGATGGAGATGTAGCTTCCTGGATACCACGACATGTAGCATAGCAGCCGATTCAAGTTCCGATTTGGTTTATGGGAATTAGCACGTGTGACTAATCAGCTGCTGTCGTATTCAGACGTGATAAAAGACGAGATGGTGTGTGACACGGAGCCACGCCGACATTTAGACATGAATAATTTAACGGAGGGTAACGACGAGTTCAGCAATCAGAAGGACGAAGGCATCGAGAGGATTGACACCACATGACGGGAAAATGTCAGTGTGATATAATACATAATATTCTGTTTGCATGAACACCAGCACCAAGGCTGGTGTGTCTATTCAACCGCACACTACAGGACACAACATGCATTTACAACCTTACGACCTTGGGCTTTTGTCGCTTCAAGGTGAATATGAATACATATTTGACACCATTATTTTCTTCTTGTCGCATGACAACATCTGAATTGTGTGATTTTGCCTTTTCAACAAACGGCACGTGTCGGGTAACCTCTCAGCTCCGAGCCGTGACCTTCACACTGAGTTTGGGATCCAGTTGGGAACGTGAGATCACTCATCTTCTGATAAGATTTGCTCTGATAAGAGGAAGTTATCTGGCAAGCCATCTCTGTCTGTCTGCCCCCCCCCCAAAGGAATCAAAAGTCCCCCCTAACCTCTCAGGAGGTGTATCCGCTTTCTGCCTGGTTTATGTTCAGAGAGGAAGAGCAACATGGGGAGAGAGGCTGGAGGATAGAAAGATGAACTGCGCAGTCATCTGTAAACAGCTGTTCACAATAGGTTTGTCATGCAAGTTCTGTATTCACGGCGCCTCCTCCAGGTGCTCCATCACCTGCGGAGACGTCCCTTGAACAGACGGAGTCCTGGGAGGCAGGGAGACGTATAGAAAATGCTGTCTACAAAATTAATCTCTCCTCCAATGTTGTATTTCAGTGCTGCAGCATAGTTTGAATATGTTTATGCGGTGTCGGGACCAAAAATGGCAAATCATTTGAAGACGAATTTCAACGCGGCCGTTTATTAAGCATAATGAGATTTCTGATATAAAAGTACTCAGAAAAAGAAAGATGAGAGGAAAGGGAATCAACATAAAACCAGGTGTAAAAAATCTATTAAAGGAGGATAGAAGAATACTCAAATTACTTTATGGGAAACAGGATAAGTGGGTGCTCTTTTAATGAAAGACTTTATTTATACCTTGTAAAACTTAGATACTCCCTAAAAACCAAAAATAGCAGAAAGGCACTCCTGCCCTGAGTGTCTCTAGACCGTATTCTTTTTATAGGGAAAATTGTGGAAGCAGTTTTTAAACTAATTTCCCAGTTCCCAGGAAATGTTTTCTAGTGCTCTTCAAATCACCTCAAAGTTTCTCTCAAAGCTTATAAACTCAAAAGTAGTAGTGGGTGAAAACTGTCTCAGTTCAGGGGCTGCTTCCTTCGAAGGACGGGGACCCACAAAGACCTGCTACTCATGGGCTACGTAGACCGAATCACAATGAGACGCTCACATCGGAACGCTAAACAGAAGCTATAGAGCTAAAACAGAGAGAAGCTGTTGCTGATTCAGTCAAAAACTACATCTCTAACCCTCATTAATTAAATCTCTGTAACTTTAATCTGTCTAAAACACATGTTTTTTTAAAACACATGATCACGTGCTGGGAATTTTCCTTTGCTCCATGGAGTCTTGTTGTTAGAGTGAAGTTTTTACACTCGGCCAAGAAATAGTCTGCAACGTAACCCCTGTTAATAAACCTAAATTTCACACTTACAGCTGTGTTTCCATTAGAGAGAGATACGCTAGCTGTTTCCACTTGTTTCCTGTCATTATTGCTAAGCTAAGCTAAATGGTGGTGTCAATCTTCTCATCAGACTTTTTCCAAGTGAGCAAAAGAATATTTTCATAAATGTTGAGTTCCATGTCAGTGGATGAGACATGGACTGAATTAAATAGAACATGTTAAAATACATTTAGTCTCTAAAACGGTCTCTGTGGTTTTAGGCTTTTCACGCTGATGCATGTGTTCATGTTTTTGATAAGTTTGGTTCTATGTAGTTATTTAAAGATATAAACAGAAGGAGAAATGTCATGGTTGCCAGTTAAGACTCAAGATTAAAAATCGAAATATAGCGGCACTTGTATTCTGTGGCTAAAAGTGGAGATGCCTCGTCCACACATGCCAGAAAATGTGAATCTTCCAGTCGTGTCTCAGAGCAGTGCCGACCTGCCAGGGACACTGGGACAGACACGTCCTCATTTCTGAACTGATAGATGAATACTAATTAACTGCATCCTTGGCAACTGTGGAGAACAGATTAAAAAATGAATGAGACGACTGTGATTTAATGAATAACAGAATTGAGCTTCAGCCTCAGCAGCACGCCAAGAGCGTGATTGTGCTAAGTTATAATTTAAGACTCGGGCAGAAGGATGTTGTTGAGTCTGATCCGCTCCCTCTTCTTCGGCTTCACTCCGGATTCTCTCAGTGTTATCGTCATGAGGAGAGAGAGGGATCACTGTGTCAGATCAATTCCCCCTCGGATCGCCCCGGTGTAAACCAGCGGTGGCCCCAGAGGCACAAATCAAGGGATTTCCACACTCCATTACATATTCATGACTTTCAATCAATAAGTAGCCACTTGGTGGACAGTGAAAAGGCCTGTGGTCAACACACCAAAACAATAGCTCTGACGTAAATGACGCCAAACAGATGCAGTGTTTTTTGAAACTCCGCTTTTTAGCCTATTATCAGTAAATGGAATGAGGAAGGGTCACAAATCAAACCCTGCCGTTCTAAGGTTAGCTCTTGTTTTGCCTCTTTTAGCTCATTGTTGTGTTTCATGGTACATATCTACTGATACTGTTTGCCAGTGTCAGACAGATACATATACATCAGTGTGTGTCAGCAGACAAGGAGGCAGACGGTGCAGAACAGAGAGACTCTGAAGCCTCTAACATTGTTTGTCAACCAGAGAACACAATGACTCACTCAGCAGCCGTTATCAGCAGCTACTTTACAGAACAGATGTTAGAAATGTGATTGTTTGCTTTTCTGAGGGTTTCATGAACTGCCAGATATGACTCTTATGTACGTTTGTAGACAGAAATATTGTTTTAGATTAGTATAAAAGGGAAACGGCGAGTTGTTGTTGGCTGTAAATGGTTTCTATCTCTTGTAGGAGGAAGTAGAGACAGATTTCCACATGATCAACTAGTTTACAGACTAATTTGCAACTTGCGAAAAAAGACCAGTACAAGAAACTACTCGTACTTGTTGCAGCTAACATGTTAGCAGCTAGTCGATGAGAAAAGTCTATCAGCTAACATCTCTCAAGAATTCGTGGCGATCACAACGGATGTAATAAGAAAGTGAATACGTCTAGATTAGCTAATGTGAAAGCCACAAGGCAACGATATGTCAGTGCTGTTTGGGTCTGTCGGATATTTGTGGGGATTTTCTGCCCATAAGTGGCCAAAAATCTATAATCTTCAATTAAAGTCGGCAGCTAAAGCCGTCCATGTGTGCAGGGCAGATAATTGCCGTGCGATGAACTTACGACCCTTCACTTCTTTCAGTGTTCGCCGCCTTCCCGCCCTCATGAAGAGCTCGCTCCCTTCCAACGTTATTAGCCCCAATTGGGCTTGAGACATTTTCTCTTTATTGGGGATGGGGGGGGGGAGGAGGGAAAATGGACGTGATTAAAGCCCATTGATTGTGAGACGTCTTCACAAGCCATTGAGGAGCTCTGAGTGGCTGCCGCTGCCTCATTTGGAGCAGAGAGGAGGGGATAATGGATTCCATCTCGCCCTCCCTGCCTTCTTTATAGTTTGTGACAGACTCAGGGATGTCATCAGTTTTATGATACTGCAGTCGGTCACTTGTTAGTTTCTCCTCCATCATGCACGGCTGCGTCTACAGGGCTGAATAACTAACGCCACAGTGTGAATTTGGTAACGACGACATCCTGCTTCCACAGATTCAAGCTAATAAAAGGACAAATGGGCCAGACCATGATATCATACCTCTGCTTGCATTAGCTTTATTAGGACTGAGTGCAAAATTACTTCCAATTAGAGTTTCCTAGACGACATACCGGCTATGCATAATAATAGTCTTTATCTCTCCACCCCCGCTTTTGCACCCACTGTTTTTGCAGTCAGGAAATTGTCTTGCCTCCCCCCTGGCCTTTCAGAGGTAATATTGTGTGTGTGCAGCTATGTCTGCACGGTGGAGAGAGGTGATGCTCCTTTTGTTTCTGTGTGTTCCTGCAAGTGAAGAGCAAAGATAACAGGAAAACATGTACAAGGAATCAAGTGCATCCTTCCTCGTCGTGGACTTCACCTCGGTTAGTGAGTGAGGATGTTATTTACGATTACATTGTTCCCGAAAAAGATTCTCCCGTGTGCGGAGATGAGAAGCGGAGTGCGTGGCAGCCAGCACGCTGGGCTAGAGACGCCATGTCCCATGGAACACAACATCTGTTTCCATTAGGTCCGATTATAGCAGCACTCCGCCTCAGAATACATAAACCAAGCTGCGGCGTTGCAGGCGTCGCATGCTGATGACTTCACTTTCCATCTGTCACAGTTTGAGTAATGGCAAAGAAAAAAAGTCCAATTCATTGGAGAGTGAAATGCAATCCCAGAACCTCTCACAGTGGAAGAACATCAAGCTGCACAGCTTAATCTGAGATTCTCCCCAGGTTCGTAACACAGGGACTCAAACAGCCGCCGGGTCTCTGAGGAGTTTGCAGTTGTCTAGATAAGCTCTACACAGCGTATCACTGAGTATTTAAAGGGGCTGAGAGCCGCTCACAGAATAAACACTCAAACAAGCAATGTCATGCGTAAGGGAAAAGAACAACTTGATTTATTTTCCCTGATTTAGAGGAAAACTCACCGTGAAAAGATCTTGGATGCTGTTTTCTTTTTAAACCAGTTCAAAACCAAAGTCTAAGGAATGAAATGTAGAATCTACTCAAAGAGAAGCTGTAGCTGTTAACATGTCGACAACACATAACTCTCAAAGGCAAACTGCAGATCATAAACTAACAGACTAACCTACATTAGGTCGGGGAGGGTCACAGGATTGGTTTATTAGGTTCATGTTTTAGAACGATTCTGCTGCAGACAGCAAATTCATCCACCCTGCAACTAACATTAAATATTTAGCACGTTGTTAAAAAACACAAAAACACATTGAGTGTGTGTGAGTGTGTTTGTGTTGTTGTTGTAATGTATTGTGGTAATTACTTGGTCTTAAATTACTTGTTTTATTTATAATACTCCACTTTCTTCCACCAAATCAGTTAATGGTGCTGTATGCAAAGAAAATTGAACTCGAGACAACCAGTACAGACGGGAAACCAGCACAAATGCCAGTTTAAACCACAGTCCAAATATAAATATGGCCAACATAGATTGCTCTTCATAAGTGAACCCAAATCCTGGTGATCTCCCTCTAGTGGCTGGCTGCAGCAAATAAGACCTGTCCTTTATGTTTTAATAAACTCTATGGCAAAACAGGGAAACTGGTCTCTAGCATATCGTAAACACCAGGCTCATGTAATTCTTCTCCTCTTCATCCATAGTCTGATATCAGTGACCTGTTGTTTCTACAGGTCTCACAATACCCTCTTTGTTTATCCTCACCTCACCGAGTGTGTTTAACTATCACACAACAACATGTGTAGAGAGATAAAACCAGACGTGTGTTTATCGTCTCGTATACTGCACCCCCCTCGTAAAGCAGATAAACTGAGGTTACAGCGTTCAAGTTCTTTTGTAGGACAAAATAAACATTGTCCAGTTGTTTGTTCAATATCTATAAAACTACATTATGGCGATACAGGGATGCAGGGATGGACCACCGGAGCCCGGACAGCTGCAGGCTGCAGAGAATAACTGCCGTGGCATTACGGACCCTGACCGGAGGCTCTCTGTGGAGCTCTGATTGACTGAGCAGTGGTTAATGATGCTGGTGGGTAATGACGGTTGGGATGAAATGATGTTATTTATATGCAGCGGAGGCACTTACCTTGTGTTTATCGCACAGAATGTCAGGGGGTGTGTCTCTCTCCTCGACATCTCCGCTGCTGCAGTGGGACACGACAAAGATGTGCAGACTATTCAAAAGTTGGAGTCCAATCTGTTGCTCTGATTTAAAAACAGCTACTGGGAAAATTGCAATTTTCCCACAACATGGCCTGTCGTGTGAAGTGATGCCGAGGCACCGTGATTACATGTGATAGTATGTTCCTGTTGGAAACGAGGGGATGGATATTTACATTCTCACATACAGACCCTTTGGAAAATGGTCGGGGAAATTGTCAGAACATCAATTTTCATCTCATTTCTGAGGAGTGGAGGACGACGTCTGAATCTACTTGAGAGGATCCTGTCAGCGGCTGAGTGCAGCATCAGGGCTGTGACAAAGAAATACGTGCCTTGTGGAAAATAAAACGTTGCTTTGAAATAGGGTTAATTATGTGGGAAGGACGGATCAAGGCTCGGCTTCTACAGAGGAAGACGAACACTCGCTTGTTCAAAGTGACCTGGCGAGAAGCCAGTGGAGCTTTTAATTATGTGGAGCAAACAGCCTTCGACTGTGTCTTAGTTTCAGGAGAAATCAGATTGTGGTGGCGTCAAGACATTTGGAACCGAGGGAGTGATGTCAAAGTTCCTGCAGAAAACTTTGATGGAGATGTTTAAGAAAAAAAGACGATTTAGTTCCAGAGAGTGGTTCAGCTCCACCTCGTCGGTCCTTCAGAATAAAACATTCTCGGTAGTGAAATAAAGGTTCTTCTCCCTTGACCTCTTTGCAGGCGTGCAGATGCTTTGACATTAGAAATATCTCGATTATTGGATTGATTCCCCATGAAATTTGTGTCAAGAATAAGCTTGTCCAGTTGTGTTGCATTTGATTGAAGCTCGACTGAAAATACAGTAGGATAAAGAAAAGTTGTCCAGCATCATATCAACACATTGACCTTTCATCACGTTTCCTCTTTGGGCCCAAACACAATCACAGTCTAAAGACGTCACAAGAAATTCAAGCTTCTGAAAACGTTACATTTCTTGTAAACTGGCAAAAAAAAAGAAAGACCTTGAGTCTCTGGAGTGTTTTCACATAGTGAAGGTCACATGTCTCCAGAAACCTTTGTAACAAGGTGACCGTCAGAGGGTTAGATGTTATCAGACAGCAACTCCGATTGTGGTAAACAAGTTGACACACATAGACACACACACACACTCAGATCACAGCCTCTGCCTTATTGGACCATTTGTCACCTTTCAGTGAAAAGAACAGTCTGCGTCAGCACCATCAGGCTTTTTGTTCCATTTGCCTCCAGATTAAGATGCTTCATCGGAGCCGAAGATTCTTCTTTCCTTCAAAGACCTCATTTAGCCGTCGAGCTGGATTATTACTGAGGATTCTAATGGAAAACGATTAGGTGACGTTACTCTCAGAATCATTCGTTTTATACTTGAGTATTCCTCTGGTGTCGATGGTCACAGCACTAACACAGTGTGTGTGTATATATATATATATATATATATATATGTATACAAATATAAGTAGACCAGTGATTTCCAACCATTGACAGGCTTATTAAACTCCAGGGTAGTTGTGATAAAGGTAACATCCACAGAATTAGCTGCAAGTGTTGTTATTGAGCAACCGACGAAAAAGTAGTCGTAACAAATAGCAAGCAACGTTATCAAAATTATGGATAAATGTATAAAATTAGGATTAAATTGTTGAAAGTCATAAACCCTGCCTGCTCCATGTTAGTGGATGGGATGTGGACCAAACAAATAAAAGCAAAAAGTAGACGTCAAAGATGGTTTCGGTCATTCTACGTAGTTGTATCCCACTGATGTGTGTTGAAGTGTTCATCTCTAATTGTTGGAATGAATGACTCACGATTGGTTGAGTCAGTTTATCGTCAGGACCTTGAAACTCTGGACATCCAACAAAAAGGTTGAAAGCTGAAATACAGAACAGGACATCGGTGTGAGGAGCAGATATGCAAAACACATGAATTCATAATGATCTCCTGAAATATATCGTTATTCATGTTTTAAAAAAAAGCGACGGCCATCTACAAGCCAAGCATAACATTCACTGCACATGTTAATTCTGGTGGATTTATGGCATTACGAGTCGCGTGATGAGAACACAAAACGTTTCATGTTTGATGAGGACGATTAGCCCTCTGAAGCCCCCCCACTAGGCACTAGTCCCTGAACACATGATGTGATAAATGAGTTTAATCCTCGCTTGTCTCTCTGAGTGCCGACGCTGATCTTTGTTGGAAAATCGGAGGCTTGACATTTTCCTCGGAGAAATGTGACCCGATCGTTTTCTCATTCCACTTATTAACGGAGCAGCCGCCTTTATTCTATATGTCAATCAATGCTTCTTTGAATTGTTGAATACGGTAGTCGACTGGGACCATTTGCCTCCCACTCTGGTTGTGTTGTAGACCAGTGTTGATCGGCCTCACTGCAGTAGATCCTGCTCAGGCTTATGTTCTAATGGAAATAAATCAGGAATGACTCTTTCCCCTGCTCACCTGACGTTCTCTGGACAGTAGCTCGGACAGGATATAATATTTAGGCCACGTTTGATTCTCACATTTGTCCGTATGAGTCGAACTCTGTGCAATTTCTCTTTTATCTCTATTCAACAGTGTCATTTCATTTTCTTTTATGTCAGCCCCTCACCCCTGAAAACTCTATCCTCTCTTTCAAATAGCTCTTGCTCAGATTCATATTCGTTCTGCTCCCGTTCAGAACTTTCATCCTGCGCTCGAGGTTTTTCTGTTGCTGCACAGATGTTCCTCAGTTTGAGTTCTTCGCCTCGAGCTTCAATACTTGTCTCAGATTCCTGCTCTCACCTCAGGAGTTTTTATTTCAGGTTTGATGTTGACGGATGAAAATCCTCACTGCCTCATTAGTGAACTCATTCCACTAATTCAAGTCCACTTGGGGAAGATGACGTCAATGTGATGAAGCTGCAGACTTGGACCTGTTGTTCTTCTCTTCGTATGTGAAAGCCAAACTCTAGAAAAATATATGTTCATATTTTAAAAAAACGGCTTAAGAGTCAGGAAGCTAGAAGAGAGCAGTTGTAAAGGCAAACCTCAGATAAACATTTGGTTGCATTGTTCTGTGAAACGTCTCATCTGCTTTCTCCAGGCGACAAACAGCCGTGTGAAGTTCGTGCTGCGCATTTCTCTCCTTCTCTCTCTCTCTTTCCCTCTCTCTCTCTCTCTCTCTCTCTCTCTCTCTCTCTCTCTCTCTCTCGCTCTCTCTCTCTCTCTCTCTCTCTCTCTCTCTCTCTCGCTCTCTCTCTCTCTCTCTCTCTCTCTCTCTCTCTCTCTCTCTCTCTCTCTCTCTCTCTCTCTCTCTCTCTCTCTCTCTCTCACAGTAATTGCGGCACCTTGGACAGTCACAAGGGTATTCTCTCAGGAGACGCTGTTGTAATGCATTTGTGTCGTTGTGTTTTCGCCCTGCGTTGGTAAGTGCTCGGCTGCCTCCCTCTGTCTCTCCACAGGATCCATCAGATCGGCTTCACGGCAGCAGCAGCCAGATGTTGAGCCGAAGCCCTGAGACACGTTCCAGGTGCAAATCAGAGCTCATCAATCGCAACTCTTTGTTTATTTTTTACTTTATTAAAAAGATCAGATTTTAAAAGGTTTCGTCAATGACGTCTAATAAACCTCAGTCCTTTTTATTGCCTTTTTGATTCTGTCGGTTTTTTACCTTCACATTTAAATAAACTGACTCGGAGTTGAAGGTGATTTTCTGTTGTATTCCCTGGTTTGACTTTTACACTTGAACACAACAGTCGTATTAATCAACATGTCGACAGTGATTCATTCCGGAGTGGGATTATATATTTTGAACCTGGTCATGTGAATCTGTTAAACACATTCGACTCCGAGCTCCACTGTGCAGACACGTCGCTCCTTTAGAATTTCCTCATCAGCCGCTGCTTTGGGCTAATTCCTCCTCCATTATCTTCATTATCCTCAGGTTATCTGTCACATGATTTGTATTCATAACGAGTTTAGAGTAAATTAATATTACATGCGACATGATGAGCACAGAGCCCTGACGTGCAGAGAGGCTGTTAACACACAGAGTCTCACCAGTAGGACCTGATGAGCTCTTTACACGTTTTAAGATTTATGAAAACTGGCAGATTATGGATTCATAGATGTCTTCTTCCAAATGATAAATAGTTATTCAACTCCATGATTCTGAAAGGGAACATGAAACAACAAATCCTCAGAGTTCAGCGACCACATGTTGTTTGTCCGTGACTTCAGACCCCGAGCAGCGGCAGCTTCACTGGACCTTCGTGTTCATGGCAAAAACATCAGATTGTTACAGTTCAGGCACAAGGTTTCTTTGTGTTATAATAATATATAATAAAACTTATTTTTTATATCACCCCCCCTACCTCCTCGTATCTTTGTTGCTCTACTTTGACCTTTGCTCTGGTCACAGCTACTCTGGCAACTAGAGGTCACCTTAACAATTAAAGTTAACGGGTCATAATAAGCTTCTTGCACAGATTAACTATGGACTGTCTCATATAATCTGTCTCATATAATCACATCTCAAGGATTAAAATGTCTCCTACATGTGGATTACATGTTTCCATCAGAGTTTTGCATGTCACTCGGTGGAGGCGGAGCTAAACAAGATGTACGGAGCCAGTGCAGCTTTTGAATCCATCAATCATGACACAGCAGGAGCCGAGAGCGGAAGATTCTTTTTATTATTGAAGTCGTGAACTTGGACTTCATTATGTGAGAGGCTGTCTGAAGGGATCATTGATTCGCCCGTGCAGCAGCCTGACACTCACCTGAAGCCTCTGATCACCGACCGGGATCAGCAGAGCTCATCCTTCATCCTGTGGAGAAGCTGCTGGCACGGCACTCGCTGCGTTTCCTCTTCCCTCCTCCTGAAAACTCACCGCTCCACGTTTTCTCAGCGACGGATGGAAGGACGCTCTCCTCCACGAACGCTGCAGCTTTCTCTCTCTTACCCTGACGGTTACAGGACAGTATTCTCATAATGTTACAACAACTTACTGTGAGATCTAAGTGCACCTACTGGAAGCTGGTGTAAGGGCGGGAGTGCAGTATGGTTAAAGTAACCACCCGTATGGGACTCTGACAGAACCAGGGCGGGACACTTCACCTCTGTTGACCTATTCAAAATCTGAATCTGAAATAAATAAGTCCCGATCACGCTCTTGAATATAGAGAGGGAACAAACCTTATCTATAAAAATAGAAAATCACGTAGATGAAAATTGCATCTTCAATCACTTTGTAGAATGTCTATTTTCTCTATGTGTTACTTTTTAACCGACACATGTCATGGCTTCCCGATCACGGACCACCAAGTGTGAGTTTGGTAAAAATACTCTGCTCCTCCGCAGGTATTAACGGCTTCTGGCCTCACAGAGAACTCTCCCCTGATAAAGTCCTTTAAGACGTGAAGCTGTCAAGCCCCAGAGCAGAAATCCTGTTCCCCTCTGCTGAGCCGTCTGGTTTCCAACTTCAGTTTAAAGCTTGTTACGTTCCAAACAGGTGGAAAGATCCAGAGCGGATAAAGATCAGCTTTCTCTCTCATTGAGGCTGTTGGGTTCTTCTCACTAATAAAGACGACAACATCCAGACAGGATCACTGGGGGGGGGGCATCCATCCACAGATTGTGATTGGGCCATTTGAAGGTTCTTCTCATCTGCAATGACAGCTCAGCATCCTCAAGTAACTTGACATGCTCCAGTGATTTAAAAAACCGAAGGAATAACTTGATTTGTGTCCTCATTGCAAATTAAAAAGCTTTTAATGTCATTGCCTCGGCAACAATCAGAAACCACTTAACATTAAAACAATTAAAACCACGGGGTGGTCATAATAATAGCAGAATATCTTGTTGTTATGAAACAATCTTTCTGTCTTTGTCCACTTTTAAAGAAGCAAGTAGTCGACTGGTGAGTGGAATCCAACAGAAGGACCATCACTTGGAGTTTTAATGGAATGAAGGGACTTAGTCGCTGGGTTTTGATTTAAAACACGTCTCTTATTTGGTGTGAAAAGCCTTTTGAGAGAGACGAGGAGCAGGAGTTTCCATAAATGTTATAATTTGGGGCGACAGCTTCAGGGGCCCTGGGGATTCTAGACGCCCCAACACAACTCGTAAAGTAGTGAGAATGGAAGTTATCACTACTTTAGAAATTCTCTTCTTCGTCTCTTCAGTGGAGCAGCTTCAATTCCAACAAAGAAGTTTGATTAAAAGTTGATGATAGTTAACTTTATACCCATGAACAAATCCACTAATTGCATTTTGAGCCAATTTTAAGCTGCTGCTTTGACCTTATCTGTCGACTTATCTTCTTTGTTTCATCAAAGTTCTGCCTCCTTTAAAAACTTTCACATTATTGGTTTAATTATTGGATTTTCGAGGTCTTGCCCCACCTGGGCTTTTCAAAATATTGTTTATCCATATGTTACATAAATTAAATTTATAATTAGAGGTTTTTTTTAAGGAGACCTTATTGAACCAGGTTTCTGAGAGGGGGAGAGATCTCCTTCACAGACATTTCACATGATTTTTAAGATGTGATACAGCAGGATTTGATTATTCATATATCCATGTTCATTTTGATGGGTTCACTGCTTCAAAATTGCTTAATACTCAAATTAAAAAATGAATTAGCATTTTCTATATTTACCTTTTAAATACAGCGTCAATCATCTCGTGTTTTAAGTGTAAGGTTGGTAGGTTTTTTATTTTCAATCAATCCAAACCATCCTGCTGCCAAAATGTTTATTGATTCAGAGCTGATATAAGAAATGATCAAGCCTCAACTACATTTCTCTGTCGTTAGGGTTTGATATAACCTTACCTCATTTTAGGAATCATTTATCTTTTCATTTTTTACTGTATATATCTGTAAATTATTTTCTTGACTACCTTTACGTCACAACAGGTATCTGCCCCCTTGAAACCTAAAAAAATCCAAAGAAATAACCTGGACTGGTTCAGTTTCTTCCTTTAAAATGTTTAATCTGCTCCAGATGCAGTGTTTAAAAATCAATTGATTCTATCAAACAGTTTTTTTTTATTATTCAGCAAACGCAGCAGAACCCTCACGAGCAGCTGACATGGTTTAATAAAACAATCTGTCGCCTGCAGAATTGATCAGTGGAACCTCCTTCCTTCTGTTATTTTGTTATTCAATCAAACTGTTGGAATCCAAACGGCAATTTCACCTGAAAATTAAACTCACGCTGCCCTGAAAAGAATTGTCATTAAAAAAAAACCTGTGAAGCTGCCAGAGAATAAAACAGGATCAACGTCTGTGTTTATGTTTTTCAACCGGGAGGACAAGAAAAGAAAGGAGCTCCGTTTCCCTCCCGTCACTCAGAGACTCCAAAAACATTTCAGCTGTGATGGAAATGAAATGACCAACAAATAATGTTTTGAGTTATGACTTTCTGCCTTTATATTTATCTGGTAATTATTTTTTACCATTTTCCTCTAAAAAGCAGCACTTTTCATCTCTGTAAACACAGAAGAGTGGTTAGTTTTTATCGTAGCCATAAGCATATTTCCTTAAAGATTTCCCTGATCTCATAATTCCTGAGGGAATGAAACATCTTTTAAAGAACCCCCTGCTCTCATTCAAACACAAATACTACTTTTCTGTGTGTATTCCTGCTCCTGTGTGTCTCTGTCAGGCCTCTGAAGGCGAGCGAGGGACAGGAGCTCTTCACATATTGAACCAGACAGATGGACATATCAGCCGAGGTCACAAGCGGCGCTGGAGACTGAAGATCATCGATTGAGTTGTGGAAAATATCCTCCTGTGGAAAAACAATTCTCAGCGGTTGTCGGACGCCATCGTGCATCACGCCAATAAACTAGAAGTAGCTGTTACACAACACTTGTAGTTTCTGAGGCGCAGGTTGGATTGTAATCACAACCAGAGGCAGCCGAGCGCAACATACTCCCTACATAAAGATATGAGAATCACAAAGGAGGAAAGAAAAAGGAGGAAAGAAAAGCCTGCACAGTGAAATTTCAATAAGAGAACAAGTGAGGCAAGAAGACGACTTCAGATGTGTGTCAAATACAAAGAGGACACTTTACTCTCATGAATACCTGAGTCATCGAGCAAGGAGACGTGCAGCAAACCAATCAAATTAACTACAGGACAAAAACATGAAAGGGAGAATGAGAGAGGACGACTTCTATCTCACCGATTTATGTGGAGTGAAGAAAGAAGAGAACAATATTCTGTTCATTTCTTCCTCTGTATGATTCATCGAGGTGGTTCCACGTGTCCGGGAGTTGATATGGACGCAACTACACGTCCTCTTACTATCACAGAACTGAAGTCAAAACATCCCAGAATGAATGTTTTTCATCTTGCACCAATGATGTCACTGTTTTTATAGCATCAAATAACTAATTAGAAGTGTTTTTTTTAGGTTTGTGTTCTTGACTTTTGAGTTTGGTCCATGTCCCATCCACTAACATGGAGGAAGCAGGTTTTATGACCCATACTACAACCAACCACCAGGCGGCGACAATCAATGACTCCAATATATCTAAATGTCACGAAGTAGAGCCAAACTCTTTATAAGCTGTGTTCAACCCATAAATATGCATCTTCTTTTATAAATGTGGTAATAAACTTGATATTAAAACCATCATTCACATGTTTTTCATAAAAGAACAGTCATATAATTTAGTTTACAGTTAAAAACAACACATTTAAGTGTAGTAGCCCTTTAATAGGAGGAACAACGAGTCTCTTGTGGCTCCTGTTGGGTTAAATAAGGAGAGATTTGGTTTGTGTTTGTTTGTTTAACGTCCAGATTCTAGTTTCCCAGTTGTGAACAAACACCTTCCACCCACTCACCTGTTTGGAACCAGATGCTTCAAAGAAGAAACATGAGGCTTCTCTAAATCCTGTTATTTCATTGCCGGCTGCGATCACCGGAGCGGCGAACACCGAACCAGGTCGAGGCCTCGAGTTAGACTCCGACTCCGACCCCCCCGAACAAAGTGAAGTATTTATGGGATCCCATGTTTTCCTTTCAGTCTCCGCTGGTCACACAGTTTGAGCTGAAATGAGGAATTAGCTGAGCGCCTGTATCACAGGTTCACAGCTGGACCGCTCACGTCTCCTTCCTAACAAGGTTCTCAGCAGGGGGGGGGGCTGGAGCCTCGGGTCCGTTTGTTTGTGAAGGATGTTCTGGAATCCTTTTTTGCGCTCCACTTTCAAAACCTCCGCTTTGCCTCTGCGACTCCGAGTGTGACCAAAGAAATGTGTTTACTGCGGGTTGGAGTTAAGAGCCGCCGCGGTTTGAAGGATAAAAGAAAAATCTTTAATCTACATTCAGAAGTTCTAACTTGCGGAATGTATTAACATGTAAATCGGGGGGGGGGAGTGTGAAGCTCGTGGCCTTGTGCACCGCAGTCACAGGAACACATTACTGGGAGCTGATGAAAGCAGAATCATAACTAAATCATCACAGGCTCGGATGTTTGTGTAAATGTTCTTTATGCAAACTAATCCAGGCTGTAATTAGACACGCTGAATGAAAGGAAGCCCCGATTTTATATTTTTTTAAATCAATGTCGTTCATTGCTGAGTGAGTTAAAGACTGGATATTGATATAGTTATAATTATGCGCTGAATTCCGATGTGATAGCAGCAGAACGGAGATCTTTTGAAACCGGCCGTGTTTCAGTTTGACAACTCTGTGCGATCAACAGGTTTTTGGGTTTCTAGCCGGGAATCGATCACGTCGTTCATCTTAATACACGGATCATAAACTACCATCACAGAATGAGTCAATATGTCAAATCCAGCAGGATAGGTTCTTCTGTTTCTCAGTCACCATCAATCTTTCAAACACAAACGGCCCAAAGCCGTTTGATCACGTCTCACTTCTCTTCTCCCTCTGAAAGTTCCATTCGGCCGGATGAATAAACATTAGAAAGTGATTGACAGGCGATTCTTTCTGGAGGAAAAAAATTGTCCACTTTCCCTGTCACGTCTTTCTTGGCTGGTGGAAATAATGACTGCAAGTTTGAAAAGTTGATAATGGTGATTTGAGAGGATGTCAAACCATTACAGGAGCTGAGAGCCACGAGCGGCCTTGATGGACTAAGTGCCACGTGCTCTCCGCTGGTTCCATAAGTGACGGCTCCACATGGAGGCTTTTAAGATTCGTCTCCAAAGTAAAAGCTTTGTCAAAAACAAGTCGCAGGAAAAAAATTAATCCGTCCATCATCTACACATTCATCATCCATCCATGCATCCAACATTTATTTATTTGCGGTGATGCTTTTTATAAAGAGCTGAGTAACAGAGCTTTTATTTTGAAAAGTTGTGAATGTGTTGTATCTAACAATTGCAGTAATATCTCTGTCCGTCTCAAAATAGTCAGTTTTATGGTTTATTCAACATTTCAGGGATTCATGGCCAAGTCGCATCGCTCAGATAATTTTTCGTCCATTTGTAGAATCACACAGAGCATCTGTCATTTTGAGATGAAACAGACCGAGTCAGCATTTAAATGAGCTGCTTCCAACCCGTCTGTGTGTAGCTGTGTGTAGCTGTGTGTAGCTGTGTGCACTCAGAACACAGGACAGACCTGATTCAGAGAGAGTACGGTACAGTTAGTAAACTCTCAGGCTAACACAGAGGTGTAATTTCCCTTCGGAAGAAGAACCCAGTATGCATGTTTGTCCGATCCAGATAAGAATCGATCTCCAAGGAGGAGAAAGTTGATTGTGTGCCAGTTGGTTTTGTTTGTCTGGGTAATTGGGTAAAAAAAAACAAATCAATGGTCTCACTTTCATTTACCAGAGGAAGGTTCAAAAAACATTAATCCCACAGTGCGGACAATGAACCCAACACGTTTGTTTGTCCTCTTAGTTGGGACAGGTTTGTGAGTCATGAATTCACAGATTGTTTATTAGGATTTTAACAATTCAAATAGTGTCTCTTTGGACAACCAACTGAGTCGAGCAGAACTTTGTCAGTAGAATCAAGGACGAGGAAATAATCCTGGTCATGGACGGCAAATAAAGACCTCTGCTGGTCAATCAAGAGAATACAGACACTTTCCCATTGGCTTCACTTCCAGAGTCTACATCCATTTTTAAGAACATGTCTATGAGAAAGGTTCAGTCAACGTCCCATGTGCTAGCTTAGACGACACAGGCTTTTCTGACATGTACCGAGGCCAGCCACCAGGGGGCGATCAAGATATTTTGACTTTCTTTTTCAGAGCAGTCATGTCCGTCCATCTTTATATTAAGGACAAAAATAAAAACCTTTTAAACAGGAAACAGCTAACATGAATATAACGTCAGAGTTTTCTTGTGCTTCAGTACGATTCAGACAAACTGGTTGTCAGGAGTTGAACTGTGGGGGATGTGGCTTTTCCCTGACAGGGAATCTGACAGGAGGTTTTCCAGCTGTGTGTGTGTGTGTGTGTGTGGAGGGGGTAGCTTTTGTTTTTCATCACACATCTAGTTCTGTCTGTTTTCAAGCTGAGGCTGTTTGAAGGTCCTGCCCAAAGACCCCCTGCTGGCTGGCCTGTCTCCTCCATGTAAGCAGATTGGACATGGGCCAAACTAGAAAGTCAAAATACCTTTTTTCTCTGTTCTTATCACACAGATTTTTGTTTACAGGTTAAGTTGTTTATTAGAATTAGTTACATTGATGAATTATCGTGATTGAATGCTGAGACTGACTCGTGATTGGTCGAGCGCCTGTATTTACGAAACCTCGAACGGTCAATCCCTCTGTTGCTACTGTAAAGACTTGGGCTCCAAATAATATCTTTGGCACAAGATGGCGGCCTTAGTATCGAGCATCATCTTCTGGTCCTACCCCTCGTTTCCATTTCTGAGAACTGCTACGAACTTGTTTGCCTTTAGACATATCTGACAACACTTAGTTCAGACGGCTTGGTTCCAATCACATCCTGACCTTGAGAGAATGCTATGAAGTAATTCAATACTCATCAGACCAGTAACACCACAAGATCCTGCGTCTTTATGGCGAGGAGGGATCTCATTGGCCGGCGCCCATATGGGGTCAGCTGGGTTGACATGTCGTGTCTGTGAAGACTGACATCAGACACACTCATCAAACCCTTCACCCCTGATGCCCTGCAGGGAAACATCTACATTTGTTATATTATTCATGTTTTCTCTGCTGTGTGTCACCCGTCTTGTACATGGAGATGAATCACATCACTGCTGCATTAAGCATCAACATGAGAGGAAGAAACACTCGTCTAAGCCTCCTCTGCCTCCGCTAAGCTGTGGTTTCACTGCTTGTACTCGTGACACATCGCATCAATCATCTTGATTTAACATTTCAGAATCATTGTTTTTTTGAGCTGTTTTCTCAGCTTCATGTTTTTAATTTTGTTCCCCACATTTCAAAGAGGTCCTGTGGAGGGAGCTAATCCCATCACACGATCAGAAGTACCGAACACTTCCACCGTGTGCACTCCTGCTCACGGTTCCTCTGCCAAAGCATGTTCTGCACGTCCGTATCTCAAAACCGACTTGGCAACATATAAAGAGCTTATGAAAGGCGCCCTGTGGAGGCTTCTACACTAAATCAGGACTCAGAACACACATCTGCAGAGAACACAGCAACCTAATCAAGCATGAACGTGTCATAGCAAAGCACATTCCCCCTCAGAACGGCTGCCAAGCACAAGAGGAGCCGTCCTCTCGGCCTCCACTGACAGTGCACAGCCTCGAAATGCTGCGAGTGGAGCTTCAAGGCCACAAACGGGATAAATCCTGTCGCTCGTGGCCGGTGGAGGGATTTTCCTGGGAGCAGCTTTTCGGGGTTCGGTCACAATGCATTGTGGGGGGTGCCGATGAGTCACGGCTGTGCGGGTGCAGTGATAGAGATGGAGAATAGGGTTCTTAATGTCAGCCCGTAATACCCAGGCAGACACGTAGGGCCTAACCGAGTATGGCACATCCCAAAGCACCAAATCATCATTATACATTTGTTTCGGTGGTGTGCCCACAGTCGGGGATTCACAGCCGGGAGCTGCTTCCCCCCTCTTTTGTCATTTTTGTTTTGTTTTATTTGACTGTGACAAATAATTCTGTATTTTCTTTTTCAAGGACGAAAAACAAAAAAAGTTTGGAAGATAAAGCCAAAACCGCGCTGAGGCAGAAAGACCCTTCCAACGTGATTTAAAGCCTGTGGGTATAACCTTCTGCCCTACTGAGTACGAGAGTGAAAAGCTAACCAAGCATGACGAGGCTGTCTCGTCCACTCGCACACTGACACATTGCTGATTCATAGACAGCCGTGTTTTTTCTCTTTATCTCCAGGTCTGAATGCTTGACACACCACCGAGCGGCGAGAAGACAGAAAGGGTTGGGATTCTTTTTTTTTCACGACACGAAGGAGAAGAAGCAGAAAGTGAAGCAATAAATGTGTGAAAGAAGAAGTTGTTTTTTCAAGTGCTGGCCGAGATTCTCTTTCACGGTTTGTCTCTTTGTCCGTTTCAGGAGGAAAAACACATTTATACACAGATAAACAGCAAATTGGATTCCGGAGGTAAAGCTAGCGCTGTGTGTCTGTATGTTTCTGATAGTGACATAAGCAAACATTCAAAAAATGTACGAGCAAAATATATATGACCGACGCTGTCAAAACATCGGCCTCCTCTGGATAATGTCTTGATAAATGTGACTTTTATCGTCTAGAGTTTTCCAGGGAACTGTTGGAAAGTTGGAACAAAAGTCAGAGATTCACTCGAGTCAGAAGGATTCATCCTCCGAGAAACACAAATGTGAAAACTTGTTTCGGTGGGATTCATCCTCTGGGAACCATGAATGTCCAAATAACATAAAAGTGATAAATGCAGGACTTGTGTATTCGTTGGAGGCTTCTACAGAAAGGTCTTGTGTTTCCAAACAGCATTTTAAAAATCTGTTTTTATCTCCCTCTGTGTGAAGAGCGACAGGTTAATAGAAAAGATTATTTTGGGGAGATTTTCTGTTATTTAACCGACCAGGTTTAAATGCTGACACCCCCCGGCCCTGACTCCTAAGATCTCCTTTATTCACATGTGAGAAATGATCCAGATAAATAAGATGTGTCATCATAATCTGCCTCTAAATCTTTGTATTTAATCCTTTTCAACTTTTGCAAAAATAACCACAGTCCTGAAAGCCTCAGGGGCCACGTTGTATTTTAATAAAGGGAAGTGAAGCAAACAATCAGAGCTGAAGTTTTTTCAATTCCCATCTGTTCCTGTTTTTAACTAAATATAATTGCCTTAAAATAACTTGTAGGTGTGTATGAAATCCCAGCATTACACACTTATTACTTATTATATCTTTGGGATTGTGCCCCTTACGTCTAATTGCTCCTCAGACTGACTTTAATGGAAATTTGAGCAAATGAATGGAAACATTTAGCAGCGGAGAACCTTTGCTCTGTCGGCTCCCCTTGTTTTTGTCTCACAGCCTCAGGGCGGAGCATGAAAATTACAATTTATTTGCATCTGAATATTGCAACGTTAGCTCAGTATAATAGATGTCAGGCCGAGTGAATATATGAATTGTTGCACAAAGGAAACGATGGGAGACGACGCATAACAACTGCTGAGGATGTTTTTTTTTACATGTTTACTGTTTATCATGGGGGAGTGGTGCATGTTCATCCTGTAGAACCATGGGATTCACATCCTTCATGTTGACATAGAAACGTGGAAACCACAAACAAAATCCCAAATACAAGTTAAACCGGCATTTCATGTTGATCTCTCCACTCTGGAACTCGCTCTGTGTGAAAATAGATTTTGTAATGGTGTGTGTGTCCTCAATCGCCTCCAGCGTTTGTCACACGTCCCTCACTGCTAAGTGCCAATCAGCGTTTAAAATGACTTTTTGTTTTCCGTGTCCTCTCTCCTGCCTGAACACAGTTGATCCTCCTAATCAGGTTCTCTCACCACTGTGGTTTTAACACGGTAATTTGTCCCTTCCTTCAGTAGATGACCCATCAGCCCCACTCCTCTACAGTCAATCATCCAGATGTTCTCCTCAGAGGATTTACAGTGGGAGGGATCTAAGAGATGTGGCCTCCTCAGCCGGGGATTCTCCTCCAGGAAAGGAGGAATCAGGGAGGGAAGCTTTTCTGATGAGCTGAGCTGCTTGAGACGGTGAACATGAAGATGCAGAAGAACATTTTTGTCAGAAAGCAGAGCAACAAGCTGCTTTGAGACAGGAACCTGAACTCTGGATAGTCTCCACACATTCTCTGGAAGGGCTGGATGCATACATGTCTTGGGGAAAGTCTGGAAACGTGTGGTCGGACATTTTCTGGAGTTCATCTCAAATTGGCGCGATTGTTGCGGAAGTTTACAGGTGTGAACTGAAAAAGAAGAAGAGCAGGAAGAAGAGCAAGCTGCACGACAACCAGAGGGTCTGTGGTTCAATCCCCGGCTTCTCCATTCTACATGCTGAAGTGTCCTTGGGCAATATGCTGATACACCGTGTGTGAGTGATGTGTGGTAGAGAAAGTGTGGCACATCTGCACTTTATAACTATAAAAGCACATTTCTTTAAACCTAACCAAGTTGTTTTTGTGCCTCAACCTCCACAAAGTTTTGCCATAGTCTTGTAATAACATAAAATCACAAATTTAAATTTCATCAATGATTAGTAGCAGCTTATCTGTGGAATGCCTCCTCACACTGATACAGAAGATGGGTCATATCATAGCGATGTATGACCAGTAAGTAAATGAGGTCATTCGCACAATTACTTCCAGAGCGGCACAGCCCGGGAGAAATGTTTGCACGCCTGAAACTCTATTTGCACATATTACTGGCATCTGATGCTTGATCTCCTCTCAGACACAATGATGCAGCCCGGACGAGGCCCTGACCAGTCGGACACACGGTCAGACATCAATCTCTCTTTTCCCCTTAATGCAGAAATAGAGGTCGCGGCTCGTGACGTCACCTGAAGCCCGTCTGTGCCTGGGAAATGGAAGTCTAGCCCAATTTCAAGGTAGAGTGCCTGGCTAAATTTAGTAGCTGTAATTCATTCATCACCCGGTTAGTGAATGCACCAGAGATGCCCATTCTTCTTCCGAGGTGTTAAATCTGTCCTTCAGGGTTCTCTGCCCGTGACTTTGAGACAGTCTGCTGAACAAGGTTTCCTCCACAAATCTGAGGCTGTGCTGCACCTCGCTCCGTCATCACGTCCGATCGGCCCCTGATGGAAAGTTTGTGACGAGCAGAAAAAGTTGCCTGCTCATGTTCTTTTATATCTCTCTCTCTCTCTCTCTCTCTCTCTCTCTCTCTCTCTCTCTCTCTCTCTCTCTCTCTCTCTCTCTCTCTCTCTCTCTCTCTCTCTCTCTGGGGTGTGTGCATGTGTTACGATGCCAATCTGTACAGACCAAAGGGGGGGGGGAGCTTATTGTGGTTGTAAATCTCCAACAAGCGCCACAGATGAAATCAAGGCCGAAGCTCGTTCCATTGACCTTTAACCTTGTAAATCATAAGTCATGTCGTTATCATCCGTTCGGATTCACATCAAATTACAAACAAAAGTCCGATGACGAAACACATCAGATGGAACGTGGGTCATGAGGGTGTGTGTGTGTGTGGGGGGGAAACGTCGGACGGAGGGTCACACATAAAGGCAGGTGCAGACTCGGCCAGTAGAAAATCATTACAGGTCGACCATCCGTCATAAATCCTCCCTCCACTCGGGGCTCTGTCCGCTCATCGAGGCTCGGAGGAGAAGTGACGCTATCGGACCTCAGAGGAATCATATTGTTCTGTTTCTCTGGAGAGTTTTAACCCTAACCCTGATCCACGCAGACAGAACATCAAGGCTGCTTGAAAACGTAATGAACTTGATGATGAATGGAACTCTCGACTCTCCAGGAGTTAGACCGCAACAATTGGGGCACGCTGTCGATGACGAGTCCAAAACGGGTTAGGGTTAGGGTTAGTTAGAGTGTGTGGAGTTCACGTCCTGTTCACAGTTTTGAATTCAAGGCCAATTTTCAATGGCAGTCACTTCACAAATGACAAAGTGTGTATTGTGTTCCACAGCTCTCATTGGATGGCTCCTCACAAAAGAGCAGATGATGACATGATGATGTCGTGGATGACGGCTTTCTGATGCAAGTTTAAAGTTTCATTTATATAACACCAAAAGGAGGAACAGAGATCTTGTTGCTGTTTATTTCCATGTCTTCTTTATGGAGCTCCGACTGTAGGGAAGGCTTATCTTTGCCCAGTGATGTTAAAATGTACCCCCATGACTTTTACCACATTTTCAAATTTGTATTTATTTATTGCCTAGAAAAAAAGGCGATAGCTGGTCACAGAGCAAACTTTAAAGAGCTATATAAAGCTGATCAATTATCCGTCCACTTACCAGGAGGTTCACAGTTTGATCCCTTCTCCCCTATTCTGCCTGCCGAAGTGTCCTTGGGCAAAATACTGAACCCCAACTTGCCCCTGATGGCTGAGTCGGCAGTGTATGATGGAGACAGTGCTGCACATAGATGCACTATATGAATGTAGGTGAATGGGTGAAGGGCTAAACTACACTATAAAGTGGATTGAGTGGTCATCAAGCTGGGAAAAGTACTATTTAAATACATATATTACGCAAAAATGCTAATTTCCAAGGAGATGACCCAAGAAAGTCCTCAGAGGATCCAGACCAATGGGGCAGATTCTGGATGTTTTCCTCGATATCATGGTAAGATGGGGCGTTAGCCTTTGGGGAGTAACGGTTCTCGGGGAGCGTCATGGAATTTCAATAGATTCATTGAGAGCGTCACAACTTTTCCTCATTCTTCATCTTAAGTGGATCTGACATTGATTTGGTGGAAGATCGTCTCCACCTGGTCTAAAGTGCAGTTTCCTCCTTTTTCCCCCCTCAACCTAATCTTGTTGTCATTCTCTATTTTCAAGAAGCAGAATTAAAGTTGTATAAATACATATAGGCGCTAATTTCCTGTTTATCAATACGAGGATCCCTGATTCAAATTTATGATAAGATCTAACACTCACAAGTCCTTAATTGCACCGAAAGTGAAAACAACATGGGCGGGGGTTGTTAGCGTAGCAGCAATCAATTATTGGATTCTCCCTGAATAGCATTAATTGATGTGAAATGAGCATCCACGCCTCCAGCTTCTGAGCCCATTATGAGACGATTACGTTGCAGAAATAAAAAATGAGAGTCAATTCATAGGAGCGATTTTTTACACTCCACAAATTTGGAGATGATTAACTATGGTGCTGAGTAATGATAAACTTCTCAAGTCTTCTGGTAATGAGACAGAAGTTAGTCAGCGGGTGACGCTCGGGAAAACATTTTGTGTGAGCCACTGAAACTGGGATACGGAGGCTTAGCATGACACCATTTAAATTAATTGGATCAAATCAAACAAAGGAAGAAAAACGGTTTTATGTAATCAAGTTAAACCGGACCGTGAGGAAGATGAAGCATATCCAGAAGCCGGCCTTGATACACTCAACGCCACGTAAGAGTGAACCACCTCTTGGCAAGGGGAGCGCCTCCGTCCACTGGGCAGGACGGGGACAACGAGGAGGTCAGTGGCAGTGATGGAGGAGACGGGCAGCGCCGCCCCCTGGGGGACGCATTACTCACTGCTTTAATCATTGCGATGATAATCATCTGTGGCAGGGACTGCAGGGAAGCAGTTAGGGCCTATTTGCAGCTCAGTCAAAAGTGCACACGCTCAGATTAATGATCTTTTGCACCAACTGAAGGAGACGGAGGAGGGAGGAGGAGGAGGAGGAGGAGGAGGAGGAGGTAAAGGGGCGGAGAGATCGTAAACACCTTCTCGTCCTTGATGGTGACCACATTGACGAGTTTGATGGCCTGGACGGAATCATTACACTTCATTTTAATCATAAGCCCTGTTGGAGAGTCGGCTCTGACCTTAAGTTGAGAGGCGAGCATGAGTCACTGTATTCATCTTTCACATTTATCACTTTTTAAACCAATGATTTATCTATTTGGGCTGCACCTCTTAGCAAAACAACAGAAATCTATCTTCTAGTTGAGGATTAAATATCTTATCATGTCGTTAGTCTGTTTCCCTTTTGAACATGTCTTCTTCTGCGTCCTCAGATGAACTCCAGACAATAATACACGTCCCTACTGATCATTCTGATAATCAGATTTTTATTTCACCATATCTGACTGACAGATATTCACGTGAGTTGCAGGTGTTCATCAAATACCTTCCTCTTCAGCAATTTGTCTACGAGGTAAAAGCACAATGTTCATTTTTGTTTCTGTAATGCTTTTATTTTGAAAAACTGTTAGGTTTGAAGAATGTGTTTACAGACTTCTGAAATTTACGACATGAAATGTATGAGAAAAATAGCAAATTCAGTTTTTATCTTCACTGCAGATAAACCAGGACTAACACAAAGTTATCTCACTTCCCTCTGCACCCGTGTTTTGTAGAACTGTGTGACTCACTAATAACAAGGAATAATTCTGCAGAATGGCCACTGCACAAATCTAATAATTAATCCAAAAAGGTTTGCAGAAGAGAAATATTAATTTTCCTTCATTGCTTTTCACAGCTTCTGGTTCAGCTCCTCACCAAATCGTCACTTAAGACTTTTCTCTCCCGTACGAGGCCGTAATCCTTCAGTGGAAATTTATTGCCGTCCACTTCAGGGAAATAGCCTCCTTGTTCTTTCCAAGCAATTACTCTGATAGGGCCATCCATGAAATTTACTGCTGTTACTAATCACTACCATGCTGCTTATTAAATGTACCTCAAGCAATTTTGCAGACAGGAGCTCAGAAATTGTGGCTGAATTTAGATCTATTCAGGGACTGTGGCTTCGGAAGACTTTGCCTTTGTGTTTCCATTTTTCATCGTCCATCAAGGGGAATGTTGAACATGAGGGTCAGGACTCTTTAATTCTCTGGGGGTCACAAGCTGATCACTTAGTTCTTTAATTCCTCATCATTTAATCATTATACAAGTGGATCGCTTTCTCTAAATTATTTCTTCCTGGATACATTGACGGTTCCTGGTTTGTAAAAAGTCATTCAGCATTAATTCTTTCTTTCTTTCTTTCTGTACTCATATAATAACATCGAGAAAAGAAACGTGGATATTCTATTCATGAAAACAAAAATATACTTTCTGATATATCAACTACATCCATGCAACTACTGCTGTGTTTACACCTGGTGTCGCAGATTACTAAAGAAACTGAAGTACACTTTCTGGTTGGGACCTTCAGACTTTAGCCTGTACTAGGATATCAGATGTGAAACGTGCCAATATTCAGCCCAACCAAAAGAAGGATTCTCCATTAAACAGGAGGAAGTTAATTTGTCTAATTCAAACTAGTGTCAAGCATCTGTAGTAGGTGATGCTGGTAGTAAAACCCACAGTGATGTTACAGTGGCAACAAAACAAAGTGAACTGACAACACGCACTCTTAAAAACAATGTAATAGAGACATGAAGCTTGGTTGTTTTAAATCTAAATCTATTAGCATGGATGTAGCCTCAGGTTTGGACAGAGCAGATCTCCACACAGTGTTAGGTGAGTGAACAGGGAGACAGTAAGAGTTTCCTGTTTCCTGATTCTGCAGCTTAAACAACACTTAAACCTGTTTACAGCAGCGTCTCAGAAAGAGAGATTCACCTCTAACTTCAAACTTTAACTAAGTGAAGGAGTGGTTAACTGCACATTTCCACCGACGTGTGCATCGCTGCAGATTGCCTGGTGAAGTGAAACAGGAGCGAGTGTTTGCTCGTCTGCTTTCTTCATATTCATTCCAAACACCACTACCAGCTAATGCAACATAATAATAATGCAGTGTCTCCCCTGACGAGTCAAACTGTGAAGTGTATGAGCTATCACCCTGATGAGATGGTGTCTGAGAGCCTCGGAGGCAGTTCCCCCAGTTTACCCAGTTAGCAGCTGATGCTTTCCACCATCACCATCGGCCACTCAGGGTCCAGCGCTGGAGATGAATCAGCTTCTCATCGCTGGAGAGATACGAGCTTCATTAAAGTGTTTTTTTCTTTCTAAGCAGTGTGAGTTTGTGAGTTTTGCTTTAAGCTCACGAATGAAACAATAACTACAGGTTAAAGTGTTGACTCGCAGCTTTTGCGATAAGTGTGTGTGTGATTGTACAGATCTGTGTTAGAGGGAGCAAAGAGCAGGACTCGTACGACTTTAATATCGTTCCACCGGTTCAGCACAATGCAGCAGGACAATGGTGATAAACCATCAGACGCAGAAATCAAAAGGTTTAATGGTTATAAAATCTATTTTTTACATTTTCTCTACGTGGCAGCTGTAGGTGATGTTTGGTGAAAACTGATTTAGGAACAGTTCAGTTATCATGAGTGAACTAAAACCTCTGAGTTGAGCCTAAAGACAGATCGTGGATAGTTAATTAATGATGGCACATTCACCGTGACTTTACCAACCTCGAAATATACAAACGTATATGATGCACAAACTTTGTTATCCCCCTCCCCCCACACTTTGCAGCAGAGGTTCAGTTCACAATGACGGTGATGCTGCTGCTTGTCCGGGGCTCAAGTCTGTGAGTGAGCTGAGGCTGAAGTCTGAAAAAGATTCTCTTCATTTATTTGTCGTTTGATTGTTGGTTGTCTATGTTTACATGAGTTGTTTGTCACCTGTTGGTTGTATAGTTAAGATGCGACTACGTGTCTCCACCTCTATATCCATCATGACGTTTCACTCTGTTTTGAAAGGATCAAATATAAAAATATGTAAAACCAAACTTTCTGAATATATTTGACATTATTTGGTCCATTTCCCATTTACTAACGTGGAGAACGTGGGTTTATGATCTAATCTGCAGCCAGCCACCAGGGGGAGATGGAGACGGTTAGGTTTCACTTGGTCCATCTTTATCTGATGTGGTGGCTGAAGGTTCTTTGATTCTCTGTTACATTTATCCAATTAACGGAACTAATTGTGTAAACCTGAAAACTTTAAACACAGCAGAAGACACTGTCTATATAAATATAGATATAAAATCTCAACCTTACAGTTTAAAGAGATTATATCTCGATCCTTCTAATACAAATACTTTATTGTGTTTCCACAGCAGAACAATGGTTTTAACTGGTTTTAACATCCAATATCCTGAACTCTGGAAACACTGACTGTTGTGTGGGGAACAGTTTGGATGCAATGACAAATGCGACACGTCAAAACGCACGGAGCCCTCGGCCCGACTCAGCCCTGCGATATTAAATCTGTCAGGCGTAATTGGTTTCCTACCAGATTAAAACATAAAACTGCAGGGAAGACACTGTTTCCCAGTTCACCACCATCTGTGCTCCGCGATGGATGTGACGCTGCAGCTCGGCTTGATGAATTATTAGCTCATTAAACTCAATGCTTTTACACTGGAAGCTCAACTCTTGGTGGCGTTTGGGTTTCTTCTCCACTTCGCCCTCCTCTGCCTCTTCTGAATATAGCTGGTGTTTCGTGCTGGCTCTTCCCCAGCCTGTAGCTCCCCCTGCAGATGACAGAGATGAACGATCATCCTGTGGCTGCTGTTTTCATCTGGAGCTGCAGGACAGTCGTGTCTCTTACTTGGTCGCTTGTAGAGACACAGCTCCCCATGCAGCTTGCATTGTTCTGCTGATCCGAGCTTCAAGCCGGGTTTCACCTCTGCTGGTGACATTACATGGAGCTGCTGTTTTTTACTTTTCAAAGATACAGTTGTGTTTTTGTCTGGAAAATCGAACAAACAGTGTTGAAGACAAGCTGTTTGAAGCTTTACAGTTTGGAGAAATCCAGTTTTTTTGCTGCTGGTTTATGTCAGTATTGTTTGGCTGACTGTAACTTTCAGTTACATGGTCTATGGTGCATTACATGGACTTTTTCTGGAACCCTTCCTGCGAAGATGCTACGTTGATAACATTTCCAACCTGGGAAAACAAAAATAATATAACTTTTATACGTCTTCTCCATACAAGTGATTGAAACTTGGGTATAATTGTCTTCGGATGTATTTGTCATGTATGTGGACATCTAACTTGGAATGTGCAGTTCATCCCCATGAACAAACCAGTGGGATGGTTCCTCCTGCAGATTCCCTTTAACTGAGGAGCCCGGAACAAATCTACAATTAAACATTTAAATCAAATCACCAATTACTTGATTCAAAGCGTATGTGACTTAACTACCTTCAAAAGATATCTAAACAGCTGAGACTCTTTAAACAGGATTCGTCTCACTTGTCTTTATTCAGCTCAGGGAGGAAAGACAACAGCAAAAAACGATGAGACCTGAAATGAAATGTTACATCCTCCCTCTGCGCCACCCCCCCCCCACCCCCCCCCCTTCAGCTGACTGATCCAGAGATGTTCTGTGTTGTTGTGAACACACGTCTGAGAATCTCCTGCTGCTGCTGTTCAAGTGTGACAAGACAAAACTCAGCATCGAGTCCTGACCCTCTTCACTCGTCCCCTCACTTCTCAATTTCCACTTGATGGCAGGCAGCCTGTTGTCGTGCGGTGGCAGAGGTTCGACTCACAAACGGCTCGACGGTGACAACAACATTCTCCAAACACGAGTCTCCAGTAAGTGGACACGTGTTTTCAGTGTCACGGAGAGAAACAACATCCTGCCTGAGGCTCCTTGTTTTAGTTTTTTTCAGAATTGATGGTTGGCAGAAGAGAAGCGACGCCATGACCATGTGCTGGTTCCATTTTCCCGAGCCCTGTCTGGTGGAGTCTTTAATGGTTTTCGACTCGTCCACCAGTTTGGCTCGTGTTGCGTTGTGATGCTGTTGGCGCCGTGAAGGAGCAGATGCCTCTGATTAGCTGCCATTACTCCTGTGTGGCGTCACACAGACATATTCCTGCCTCCCCCCCCCATGGGCGATCACAGGGCCAACGCCATCCTCTGCCAGTGTTTGTGTGTCTGTGTGTTTGTGTGTGTGTGTGTGTGTGTGTCAGCGTGTGATAAACATGGAGATTAAAGACAAAAATGGGACAATGAGATTGAGGATGCATGACAGAGAAAGAGAGAAAGGAGTGTGTGAGTGAGGAGAGAGCGGAGAGGAGAGGCGTCCAACCACAAATCTAACACTTCCTCTCCCTCCCTCCCTCCCGAGACGACTGGCATCAGGCTGGATGACAGCGTTGGGCCGCTCCCTCAGACCGGAGCCTCGTCCAGCAGATTAAAAGCCGGACATCTGGCTGTGATGCTGCCGCTGCTCTGTGACGGAGCTCTGGATTGTTGCTCTGCCCGGGACTCGAGCTCCCCGGCTGCAGCAGCTCTTTCATGGTTTGGACTCGGAAAACCACTCACGCTCCTGAGATTAGGGCCGAACAAAGCCAACCGTCAGACGAAGCCCTCTCCAGACAGAAACACCTCACTGAGAGGGAGCTATTTGAAAACATCTTTTCTACTGCTCATCCTGAAGTGAGGCTCATGTGATGATACTCGGGGGTGGGGAATGGTTCCATCTATTGAAATAACAGTTAAAAAATGGTCTAAAGGAAAATGTAATTGATTAGAATAGATTAAACTTGATTAAACGCCTGCAGCTCAGGTTGGAGAGCAATTTCATCAGTTTATACCTGAAGGAGTAAAATATATTTGTTTGTTCAACTGCCTCTGCCAAAGAGGATATGTTCTCAACCCCATTTGTTTGTCTGTTTGTAAGCAAGATTTTTATAAATGTTCCTCTCCCCCCTTGTTTACTATTTGTTAAATCCGTAATGAGCTTGTCACGATGACTGCTTGCTTCACGTGTCGTCTAAAATATCAATTCCCTGATAAATGAAGACTGTGTCTCTGCTGAGGTGCGAGTCACCTCCAGGTATCTGCTCTAGTGTCAGTAGTGAACGATGCTTTGAGGAGGAAATCACACTGAGACGTGTCGTGATCTAATCGGGCTTGAATGACTGAAATACTAATTTTTTACCTCTTTCACATCAAATTTTACTTTGTATATGCACGTTTTTTTAAAAGCAGGTAAATCCACAAACAGAAAAGTGATTGATTCCTTTTCTGTTGTCACTTTCGATATCACAAATGTGCTGGAAACAGAGAATCTTTCGAACCAATGTCCACAAGTTCAAGCTAAAATAAAAATAAAGAAGAATTTGACTCGTGCCATGTTTCCATCATTGGAGCAGAAGCTGAATAAAAACCTGTTTCTACTGAGAGTCGCCTGAACCAGGAGTGAATGTCGATTAAATCCAGTTCAGACAAAACCCAGATGAAAGTGAGTGTTAGTGGGTTTTGGAACTTTCAGGCAAATCCCTCAAAACTCCTCCGAGTGGAAACCGAGAAGACGCACACAGCGAAGGTCATGACCTGGATCTCGTGGCATCAAACTGATTCATCGGGACATTAACAAACAGAATTAATCTCCAGCTCTTTGTTCTCAGTGTTTATCTGTGCGGCTCCGTCTCCACACTGGTGATGAACTCGCGGTGGCATTCGAGTCTGAGAGAATTAAGGCCGTCAGGGCACGTGTGGCGTGGAGAGGCTGATTGCAGAGCTCCCATCATCGGGGGGGGCCGTGTCCATCATCGTTAGTTTGTCACAGATACGTTCTGCTGGAGGTGGAGGATGACGAGGGGGGGGACAGTTGGTGGTGGTGGTGGTGGTGGTGGGGAGCAAGTGAGAACAAGGGTGATATTTTTTCCGGCACTGCACCTGCTGCGGTGAAAGAAAGAGTGCCAGGCAAAATCAAATGTCATTATTTGGGAGGAGACGGCCGGGTTCCCTGACTCATCTCGCTGAAGGGTTCACATCGGGCTGTCGTCCGCCATCCCCCCCGACATCCATCAGCATCCGGCGCCGCTGCCCGGAGTGAGATGAGCGGGAATCAATCACTTGTACACGGAGGAGAGGAAAGCGGAACAATGGCTTCACGAGAAACACAGAAGCTGACGGAGGCTACACTCGTGTTCTCTTTCATTTATGTCTTTCAAGCACCTTGAACAGGGACGTTTGAAAATGATAAAGATAGATGATAGATATTATCCCTTTACATATGTTTGCTTTTGTTCTTCAAGATCAAGGAATTATTCCCGGGGGTTAGCAAGAACAGCTGGAAGGTTCTGGGTTCGCATCCCGGTTTCCTTCAGGTTCTCCAGGTACTTTAACTTCCTCCAACAGTCTGAAAACATTCTGATTGGGTTTTAGGTCAATTGGAGATATTCTAAATTGACTATGATGATCAATGGTGGATGGATCAGAGTAATATTTCTGAAATGGGACCTGAGGACATATTTAATATCTGTGAACATAAATCAGACTTTCAGTGAAAACTTATTCTGCCCTTTGAGTCCAGAAAAGCAATAATTAATCTCAGTTGAGTCTTTGATTTTTAGTTTGTTAAGCGTTAGAAAACAAAATTAAAAGCTTTAATCAGATTCAGTGGATTTAAATGGGCTTGATTGGCAAGATTATAGAAAAATTCAATAGTGGACTCAAATGAGATCAAATTCAATTGAACACAAGCACCGGAGGCCATGATATAAATATATAATATTTGCAGTTTATACATAATGGTCTATTCATCATTTCTGTGCTCCTGATATCCTCTGCTCTCCAAATGAAAAGGCTCTTTGGTTTGGATGGCAAACCTTTAATTTGCCGTTACTTATTTTCAAGGACCTCTCGTCAGTGAAGCTGAAAAGGAAACAACGACTCGATGCAAACGTTTCTCTTTAATCTCCGTTTCATCCAGATTCTCGATGTTTAAGGGACTTTTTGTTTCCGTCTCAGCTTTGCTCTGACAGTGTGGCACCGGAGCAGAGAGATAAGCAGCGGGAAGGTCGAGGGAGCGAGAGACAAATCAAACATCACTTCAATTTGGAATCCTTTGGAAACGCTGATAATGGCGTTCGCTCTGCGCTGATATCTCCAACAAGAGGAAGGTGCTGCGCTCTTCCTCAGCTCTGACTCACCCTCAGATGATTCTTTATGAAAGGGAGAAAGGAGTAATTCAAATCTTTTATCAACACGAACAATGAATAAAACATCTTTAAACTGGATCTGCTCTGTTTTATAAAGTGTAGGCAAACACTCCCTCTATGAGCCGACCCCTCTGTGCTGCTGCAGCGGCTCGCCGGACAATTAAACTAATGTTGGTAACATGAGCTGGAAGATGCTTTTCCCCCTGCAGACCTCTTTTCCTGAAGTTTCCAGTTGACTTGTTTTAAATTGAGAGCTTTTTAAAAAGGAGGTCGCAAAGTGAAACCTTCGAGGGGCTGAATGCAGGACTGAGGCTGAAGCTGCACGTCCCACACAGGAAGTCCCAATCTCCAGTTAAGATCCTTATTGTTTAATTTATCAATTAGTTAATTAAACTTAATTTATACCAGTGCAGGGTCCTTTCTGTTCTCTTGTCCTGTGTTGGATTTACTTCAGAATTATTCCTCAACCAATTAGTAGATAGACCCTGGACGTGAGCCTTGAAATTCAAATTTCTGTCAAACCTTGCTCTTGAATCCTGTTCTCTCCTTTTGCTTTTGTATGGAGCTCTTCAGGTTTGTGTCGTTTTTCTGTAGCTACCATACTATGGTTGCGTGTCCTTTTGCAGTCTGCATATAGTACAGTGCATTAGTGTGTATCTGACAGATGTGAGCTGTCAGTCAGAGAACCAGCGGGGGGGACGAGGGATCAAGAGGTCTGAGCCAGAGGTGACGGACGAGGCTGACACATGTCGCTTTTCCCTGCTGAAATACAAATAGACATGTCCACACTGCTGCACGCCTCCTGAACTCTAATGCAACTGTACATCTTCATGTGCATACACAAATAATGACCTGCACACACACACACACACACTCACACACACACACACACACACTCACACGGGGCTCTGCTGCTGCTTCTCATTTCCTGCCTTCCCTCTCACTCTCAAACCTTCTGCCTGATTATACGGTGACATGTTTCAAACCTTGCTCTTTTCTTTCAAATGCAGATTTTCATTGCCACACCGAGCGATGAATGGTTCCACATAACATCTTATGAGCAGGTTTCAAATGAAATGTGCAGTAGAACATAAATTTTGATGCCATCGGTGCATTCGCTTCATAAAATGTACATTTCTTCGCCCCCTCCCCTCAGTGTCACGTAGAAGTCAAACTAGACAGCACAGACCTGAAACATATTCTGCTACTTTCCTGTCGCAGAAACTTCTCCAGCGTCGACTGATTAGTGTCGAATACATTTGAGACTTTTCCCTCTGGTGCTCGGAGCTAATGCAGCTCGGAGCAGGTTGGGGAAAAAAACTAATTGAGGCTAAAAAATGGGGCACAGGTGCACACTTCACTCTGTAGAGCAGAGTCCCCTTATGAACCCACATTCAAATTCACTAGACCCAAATTTCTAAACGTTTTTTTGTGTAATTTGCCAAGAAACAAACACATATACTCCAAGGCATAGGTAAATATAGATATCATTATACAGATGGAAAATATCAAACATGTTTAGGGGAAGGGTTGAGCTGAGAACTAATTTAAACCCAATTTCAACCCTGAGCCGCTCGGAAGAATAAAAAACATGGACGTCGACTGCGTTATTTTAGTGAATCCTGTACGAAGGGTGTGCAAATGTGTAAATCATCCACTGCACTTGCTCCCGGGGCCATGGGGTGTAGGGGAAGGGGATGGGGGTGGGGAGGTCGGCGCTCTGGACCGCCATTGATAAGAAAACGCAGCGAAGAGAACCGTTTGCCACTTGTAGATAACATTTTAAAGAGAGAGAGAGAGAGAGAGAGAGAGAGAGAGAGAGAGAGAGAGATGAGAGAGAGAGAGAGAGAGAGAGAGAGAGAGGGGAATAAAGAGAGAGCTAAAAAAAGAACAGGGATTTTTGTAACCGGGCCGACTGCGTCTGAGATGAATCAAGGTTACAGTGTGCGAGTGCAGACACGTTTCCAGACACTGTAACAGGATTAGTTTCACCAAAGACTCTGATGCAGCTTTGTGTGTGTGTGTTGCAGTGTGTTGCAGTACGTGTGTGACTGTTTGTTACTCAGGACACAACCACCCCCATCAGCCCAAACACATTGTTACACAATCTCACACACTCGGTGCGAAGGCAGGCAGCTTTATCTCCCCCGGGCTTCACAACAGATTTTATTCGGCTATTTCTGTATTTTTCCTTTTTTTTTGAACTCCAAGGTGTTGTTATTACAAATCATATTTTTAAAAAAGTAATTTATTGGACTTTAAAAAACACCAAATGTATGAAGCCACATCTTCTTCCCCGAGTCGTCTGTTCCTCCTCTGGCTCTGCTGAACAATCCTGACCAGTGGCAAAGAGCTGAATGTGTCAGTGTCACAGCAGATTACATTTTTTTCACAATTTATCATAATATAACCAGAAGAAGACTAAACAGTGCATAAATGGTGTTTCAAGCTATTTTCTGTTTTGAAGAAAACAGTTTCTTGGTTATCGTTTTTATACAGAGAATAGTTTCGCAGAAAACACTGTTTTAGACGATCTGGGTTAAAAGCCTTTTGTGAATATTATTTATGGAGCTTTATTAAATCAGGTGAATCCAGTTGAAATTACAAGATTTGCCTTTTTCACGGAGCCCTGGCCAGGATGGCAGCAACACAGCGTTCAAAGCAACCTACTCAAAGATACATCAAATAAAACTATGTAAGGGGAAGGGGTGGAGTGGAGGGGGGAGGGAGAACGGGGATAACATAAGTAAAATTATAATCATCTTGGCATCAAAACTGAAAACAATGGCTCATATACGTTTTTTGCAGTGTGAAATTTATGTTTTTTGTGAACTTGTCTAGAACGATCGTCAGGAAGTTAATAACAGCATGCGAAACAGAGCAGGAGAAGATGAGTATGGGCAGCTGCAGGACTAGGGGCGGTAGCGAGTGGCACAACCTCCACAGAGATACTGTTTGAAAAGACAGGTTCACCGTTAACTAGTGGTGATGATTGTTATTGGATGGTGGGGCGGCGCGGGGGGACGGGCGGGGGAAGGGGGGGAGGAGGGTGAATAATTACCCGGGGGGGGTGGCAACTATTATATGACTGGAATACTTATATGATATAGCTAGCTTTTATTTATTCCTATGAGACTTTATTCAAACAGTAAGGAAATACGTTTCATGGTTCGGGGCGGGGGGGGGAGGATGAGGGAGAGGGAGGGGGAAGGAGTGGATGAGAGTGTATTGAGGTGCAATATTCGACAAATATCTATATTCAGCACAGCGCGTAGCGGAGGGGGGAGGGGGTGTACATAGCAGCTTTTTCCAAATAGCGGGGAAGCTCTGTCTTCAGGACCGCAAAGACATAAAAGCAATGCAGGGGGTGGCGAGGAGCGGGAAGGGGGGGGGGTGGGGGAAAGCGGGGACGGGTGGCGGCACCGCATCTGTACGCTCTGCAGTTAGGCAGAGGTGGATGAAAACAATTGCTTATAAGGTGCATTCCTATTGCAGTCTGCATATATCAGTGGCATGGGGGTGCATTAGTTGTGTATCTGATCTGACAGATGTGAGAGCTGTCTCGAGTCAGTAAGAACCTGGGGGGTGGTTTTTTGGAGGGGGTGTGGGGGTGGGTGGGTGGTGTGTGGGGTGTTTGTTTGTGGTGTGGTGGGGGGTGGGTGGGGGGGGTTTTGGGTTTGGGCTTTTTGGGTGGGTGGTGGGGTGGTTGGGTGGGGTGTTGGGGGGGGGGGTGTGTGTGGTGGGTTGGGTGTTGTGGTTTTTGTGGTTGGGGTGGTGTGGGGGTGGGGGGGGGGGGGGGGGTGCGGGGGGGGGGGGTGGTTGGGTTGTGGGTTGGGGGGGTGTGTGGTTTTCTGTTTGTGTTGGGGGGGGGGGGGGGGGTGGGGGGGGGGGGTGTTGGGGGGGGATCAAGAGGTCTGGAGTCAAGTGACGGACAGGCTGACACATGTCTGTTTTTCCCTTCTGAAATACAAAATGACCCATGTCCAGACACTGCGCACCTTCCCTCCTGAACTCTCATCATCATACTAACTTCATGTTCATTACACACACAACAACACACACCCCACAAGAAGCTCAAGAGTGTGAATACAACTACAAAAACACATTTTGGCATTTGTTACCATTGTAAAGACCCGGATGGAGAACAGGACACTGCATGTGCGAGCGGGGTGCGTGGTAAGGGACAAGAGTATTCATATGATTCAATGCACAAATCCGATAGGGACTAATCAACTCAGCGTGGTGACAGCCAGGATTGCAGGCTCCCGACGGGGCGCGGGGGGAAGGCGCGGATAAAGACTCTGAAACATAAGTTTGAAAGTTAATTGTATAGAGAACCAAATGATAAACCTGTAGGATGCACAGGGGACACGACATTAGGCCCAGGTAGGATACGATGTTGGTCTCGCGGTATATACACGTAGGATGGTTACGTGCGGGGGTTAGAGCCCATTGTTTTTTTTTTATCCAGTCAGGGGGGGGGGCGGCACGGGGGTGGGCTGCTTGCTCTTCCGGATTTTGAGAATTGGATTAGTGAACAGCTGCGCAGGCGTGGATATTGGTACGTAGCGCTGGGGGGGGCTCGACTCTACATTATACGAAGCTGTTGGAACGTCTTAACTCCTTTGCGAGAGGCCGGAAGTGGAGGCCGGTGGCGGAGGGGGCGCAGGCCGAAGATGCAACTAACTCCAGGATCCAGCTCAAGAACAATCTCTGGGCTTATATTATTTAATTTATTTCCGCACACCTGGTCCGCTGTCTTGTGCTAGGAAATAAATACCTAATGGCGTTTTGTATTTTTGTCGAACTCTTTTAGTAGCCCCGCATACATGGGGGGGGGGGGTGGGGGGGGGGGGGGGGGGGGTTGGGGGCGACACATAGTGGGGGTTCGCGGGGAGGAACAAGGGGGCGCGGGGGGCTAGGGGGGGGCCACTGAGGCGTGCACTGAGCATGGGAGGTCGGTTCGTGGGGGGGGGGGGGGGTGTGGGGGTGGGGGGGTGGTTGTTGGTGATTGTGGTGTGTGGGGG